>JAQQAC010008880.1:62625212-62665277 GCA_029783875.1 Phataginus tricuspis
TACTAAAATAAAATAAATTGTAAAAAAAAAAAAAAAAAAAAAGAATTCACCAGGGAACCACAGATCAAGTGCACAAGAAATGTAATAAGAATGTTCATTAATATAACATATTAAGAATTCCAATAAAAATTAGAAACACCAATAGATTACATAAAGGAATTATAATATCGCCATACAGTAGGGAAAGTGTTTTGTAACTATTTAATATAGAAATATAATAATATATAATATATAATATAATAATAATAATATATAATTATATTCATTTTAAAATCCAGTTTTAAAACAGTATACAGAGCAATTCCATTTTTAAGAATGTGCATAAAAGTATATGTATGCACAGAAAAAGATGGCTAAAGAATATATATAAAATATTAAAAGCTATTACTTCTGGATAAATATGGAGTTTTGAAATATCTATTTTCTTCTCTATATTTTTATATACTCTGAATTGTTTGCAATGAACTTGTATTACTTTTGTAATAAGAAAAAACAGTACAGGTACTTTAAAAACAAAACAATAAAGCTGTCCATGGCTCCTTACTGGCAAAAAAAAAAAAAAACAAAAAACAAACTCCCAGAAGAAAATTTAGGAAAATGTCATTATGATATCAGAGTATGAAAGGTTTCATAAATAAGACTGAAGAATCAAAAGTATAAAAGACAATAATGATAAATATGACTATCTTAGAGTTTTGCATTTCTGAACCAACAAAGAAACTATCAGCAAAGTTAAAATCAAGCTACAAGTTGCAAGCAGACTGGTATAGAAAGAGTAGTGAGACCTACTGCTGCCTACAAGTGAGAGAAAAGCCTTTGTCCAGCTGAGCTTTTAAAGACACAAAACATGTTATGGTGCATGCAAATGCCCACTAGAAATACCTTATAAGCACATAAAGCACTTGCTCAGAGCTGAACCATAGTTATATAGTTATATATATTGATTATACTTATGTATATAATACTATATACAGAAATGATCATGACAAAATGATATAATTTCTGTTGATTTACATGCACATTGATGAACCTCCTGAGTAGGCTTTCCACAGTGGTCCCCCCAGAAGTTTCCCTATTTTGGAACACACTTACTGCAGTCTTGCTCTGGGACTAAGAGGTGCAGGTATCATGGGAACACCCAAGCATGTTGTGGAGGAACTTCCATTGTATCATTTTCTCTCAAATAAACCACATTCCATGTGATCTCTGGCATTTATTTTTTTGTCCTGAAAGTCAGACAAAAGGACTGGAATCAAGTATCAACCCCAAAACCCTGCTAATTGATGGGGAAAAAAGGCTAATTGAAAAAAGATGAACAAAGGTTGGGGCAGAAATTGCACAAAAGAGGAAACCCAAATAATCAATAAAACTGTGGAAAGATGCTCAACCTAACTAATAATTAGAGATCTGCAAATTATAACAACATTTAAATGCCATTAGACTGGCAAAATTTAAAGAGAATGGCAATATCCGACTGTTTGAGAAGACAGGAAGAAATGAGAGCTCTCATATCCTGCTTGGAGAGGAGAGAAGAATATGTTAATACCTTAAAAAGCTGATGGCATCCATACCTTGTCGATGTGAAATTCTATTCCCACGTATTAACCCCAGAGGAACTCTTGAAGGTGGGCACAAGGAAAGTTCTACACTTGTTTCTAAGAATAAAAAGAATGGAAACAATGAAAATATCAATCGATGTAGGTATAAAAAATTTTTTAGTATATTCATAAAAAGGACAAACTGGACCGACATGGATCAACAAGGCAGAATCTCAGAACTATAAATGTAAGGAGAGAAAAGCAAGATTCAATATCTTACTATGCTACCATTTGTGTAATTTTTAAAAAGTACACAAAACAGTATGACACATCATATGATAAATTATAAAAGTATAAAACATATGAATGAAAAAATACACATAAATTTCAGAATATTAGTCACCTCTGGGGATAGATGGATGGCAATGGGATGGGAGAGAGTTTCTACTCTAACTGTAGTATTCGTTTCTTTATAAACATTGAGGAGGGGATAATCTGGATTAGTTCTGGAAAGAAAAAAAAAAGTCAGTAAAATAAAACCAGGGATATTACCTCCCTTCTTACCTCATTAGTTTGAAGTTTGGGTTATATATTAAGCTATTTTACTGCTTCTTACTCTAGACCACAGTATGTGTTATTCATTTCTACCTCTACACAGAAAGGAATCCATGCTCAACAGGGAAAAATCCCTTTGCACTCTTCCCAGAAACCCATTGTGATTGACACATGTTTGCCCTGAGTTGGGCATCATTCTCAAAGTGGTAAACTGCAGAACTGAGCTATCTTCTTGTAAAGTGGCTTAGGAAAATCCTGGAAGAGGGGCTGCTGTGTGTGTCTGAGTTGACACCTTCTTACTCAGAAGTGGCCCCCTTCTGAACCTGAGCAATGATGCCTTCCCACTGAGATGGCTGCCATGCTCTGGATCTATAAATAAGACTTCCCTTACAATGGGGAATGGTGAATAAACCAGAGAGCTCCAGCCACACTGCTGCAACCCCGGACAAGGTCAATCATTTATTTCTGGGGGGAACACAATGTGCTTATCTGTAGAACAAGGATATTCATACCTGCTTTCAGCTCTGCCCACCCAAGTCATTATGATGATTAGGCAGATATGAAAACACTTCATACACTGCACAATATTTGCTTTTGTTGCTTTTAGTAGTTCAACCATTTGTTGCTGTTAGCAAAAATTTAAATAACATTAAGAACATACAAGTGTTGAAGGTGCTCATGCTTGATAAAAGTCTAAGGTAAAGGTTTATTTTATAAGAAAATTTAGAAAGCATTCACTGCAAAAAGAAAAATAAATGTCCTTCAAATCTTTCCCAAAGCTTATCTCATCGGGAACTATAATTTTTAAATGGGAATAGTCACAACTCATCTGTTTCTGTAGTTTCTACTTTAGAAACATAGATCAGAAAATATGTTGGCAGATCATTGGCTGGTTTACATTAGAGGTAATTTATCTGTAAGAACTGATTTTAACATGGATTTTTCTGTGTCAGCATTCCTCAGGGTTTATAACATATGATATTGATTTTTTTACATACAAAAGAGAACATGTAAATTTTACCTGTCTTGGCATTTCTATACAACTTATTACATACACTTCATTTAGTGTTTGGTGTGTTGAAATAAGAAACATTACAAAATAAGAGAAATAACTATTTCAAGTTTTAAGATATATCATTGAACAGAAGAAAAAGTTTTACTCAGCAGCCAATTCACTTCTCAAATAGCTTTTCTTTCCTTTGGCTTCAGACAACTTAAAAGGACGGTTTCTCTAAAAGAAACTGTAACATGTAACCAACAGATTATTACTTTCTGAGACTCAAGAATGTTTTCTTTACAGTTTGTGGTTGCAAACTCTGTCTCTAAATTACTAGATGTTGGTTTGGAAGCGTCTGTTGACTGCCCACTCCATCCCCTCCCTTTGCCACTTATGAGAACCTAATTACAATTAATGTGGGGAAAAATGGGACTGCTTGGCATAAAATACCAATGTGATGATGTCTGTCTTAAAAATCAAGTATCAGTATTAAAGTACTTAAAATTTAAAATTAAATAACAATCATTAAAATAGTCCTTTATTTATGCCAGATAAAAAATATAGGCGTTGGTCTACATAAAATATGTTTAGACCACTAGACTATATTGTATATCTGATTTTTTTTTAATTGGAAAGAAACTTGGATGCAAAAAGGAGTAAAATTAAAGATTAATTAACCCATATATAGCCAAACATCCTAACCTTCCACAGCTCTTGATGGAGGTAAATGCTTTGTGAAAGGCAGCCCTTCCCTTTGGTGAAAACCCACTGAGAAGCAGATACTTAGTTGGCACTGAGCCAATAATGGTATCACAGGAGACCAGAGGGACTCAGGCTTTGTCTCTTGTAACTTCTCAAATAATATTTTTTCCCTAGCAATTGCACTTACTTTAGTTTTAAATCCTGTAAGTAATCATAGTAAGCAGAACTTTCCAACAGTTATTCAAAGAAAATATGGTATCATAAAGACATATTTTACTTCCTTTTTCCATTATTTGGATCCAGTCTGTATATTGTATCAAAAAGATTCCTTCTAAGACTCCCCAAAACAAATCTTCCTATTCTACTGTTGTTCCATCATTAACCAATCATTATTCTTTAAATCAATTTTCTGTGTAACACTGATACTAATATACAAGTATAAAAGCAAGTAAAGGCAAACTAGAGAAGCATTAAGTCTTAGTTTAAAAATGTTAACTACTTTAATATTGTAAATTTGAACTTTTAGCAAACTTACAGACTATAATTTTTCTATATGAAATCAGTAAGGAAGATCATGCATTTCTGTATGAAAAGTGAAAAGCTGAGATAGAAGGATTTTAAAAGAGAATACATCATTGATTTGGCTCTCTTGGCAACCTATTATATTTTAGCTCCAGCAAAGAAATCAATTCAGTGGACACATTTAAGCCTTGAGTCATGGCACTTTCAGCAATTATTTTCTTGATTAGTAATTGAAATATAAAAGGTGTCAAAACAAGGCTTGCTTTGTGAGTCATAAAACTTTACCCTAAAGATTGGTCAACAAAAGGGAAACACTGAACTTTACAGTATAATCTTTCTGATTTGTTTGTGTTCACATTTTTAGGAAAACTAATTTATATTTATTTTTAATTTAGTATGTGGGAAGGGTGTGCTTAGATATTATTACTACAACAGATTGGTCTGTAACATAAGAAATTTTGAACTGTCAGATTAATAAAATGTTAAGATTTGGCCTAAGGTAATTAAATTTGGAATTAAAAGTTATTTGTCCTTCAGTAATTATATTTTCAAGCAGTGATACGCAGTCACTTCCAAGGCTCTAGCTGGCCCACAGTGTGTTTTAGGACTGGCTTCCTGCATACATCTTCAAGAACTCAGTATCATTCTCTGAGCATCCACCTTTAGGAGAAGGGTAAGCTTTCATTTCCACTCTCAGATAACAAAGCAGCTCATTACCTTCTTTTGTATTAGAGAAAGGACACGTGTAATGATATGACTGAGGCCCCTTGCAGTGTTCTTCCTTCTCAGGGAGGTGCCCCCTGGAGACTGCAAAGTTTTCATTCACTAGTGTAGCCCCTTTTTAGGCAGTGGAGGGTGAGGTAGTTTCCATGAATACCAGACGTTCTTTTTGAAGAAAAGAAGATATATTCACTCTCTGACAAGACTTACATTAATGTATATATTGGACTTCGTAAAAACAATTTTATTTATAAAATAAAAGGATTTGACTGCTAAAAGAAGTTAAAGGTAAATAATCCAATTCAACCCTTTCATTTTAGAAATAAGGAACTGAGACCAAAAACTGGAATGAAAACCTAGTTCTTTGAGAATGAAGAGGAAGCCACCCTCAGAGGTCCAGAGACACAGAAGGAGGCGGATGGTGCCAGGGCAGAGGGTAGGAGTTAGTTATTGAAGTGGGAGGAGGAAGAATCCATGTTGCGGGCAGAGGGAGTGATACCTGCAAAGGCTGGGAGAAGGGAAGAGGGATGAGCATGAGGTATAGGGAACAGTGAGAAGTTCAGTGTTGCTAGGAATAATGTGTTAGAATTTGTGTTCTTAAAAAAAGCTTAATGTCAATTTTATTTTTTGAAGAGTGCTTAATTAGGACAATATGTATTTAGGTAATATTTGACTCTTAGGCAATAAGAGATCTACTTATTCTGAGTCTAGTAATATTTAAATACATATTAACCTTGTATTTGTTCAGTAATATTTATTGCTTACCTCCTTGGTGCCAGGAACCGTGCTACGGGCTGCTAAATGTATAGTGGTGAGTAAACAGTTAATTGCCCACATTCTCAGGGAGCTTACACTGTAATAGAGAACTCAATCCAGGAAATAGGCATTAGTTAGACTATACCATGACAGCACTAAAATAGGGAAAGTAGGAGTTGCTTATGAACACAAAAAGAAGTATGTTATGCAGACTGGGGAAGGGGTTGAAGTACATGCCCTTGAAGAAAGTTTTAAACTGAGACCTGCAAGTGAATATGGCAGAGGGGGGGAATGCTGGAGGGAGGGGAGAGTTAGACATCCAGAAGAAGCTGGATCAGTGTTGAAATCTGACATGAGAGACTCACCATAGTGGCGGTAGTGCGGTGTGGCTGGGAAGAGTTGCAAAGAGAAGTGGGGAGAGACAGGTCAGAGGGGCAATAAAGGGACACATAATGAACAGGCTTAAAGGCCAGTGATTGTCAGAGAGCATGCTTGTACAAGCAGGCCTTACAGAATGCCCTGAGAGCACGAGGGGGTGACTGGAGGTGCAGGAAACTAATCTAAACTTTGTTGCTTCTTCTTTCTGCCGGTGGCCTTTTTTCTCTCTTCTGGCATCTCCGCTGCTTTTGCACCTCAAATATATGATAAGTACACCTGCCAACACCTTCTGCATTTACACATTAGAGATTCAGTTACTAGAGAGAGAAAGACACTGACTTTCCTGTTTCAGTTCCAGTATCCCAGGGAAGGGCCTGACATGGTCAGATGACCATACCTGCATCTCTCAGATGTGGCCAGATGGCATGCGAAAATTGAAATAGCAAACAGCTTCCACAGACACCTCAAAGTTATATTATGCAGGAAAACTGTGGGGGCATTTCCTAGGATGAGGAGATCTGAAAAGGAAAGTCACAGGTCTTCATTTCATTGTCTAGCAAGGTTGTAATGATTAAAAAGGTAATAACATGGAAAATCAGAGTGTACTTGACATGCAGCCAGTAGTCAGTAAGTAACTGTTTTCAATTGATTTATTTTAGCTGCTTAAATACATCAATGAAGAGATTGAAGTTTTTACAAGGACCCCTTGTTTTGTCTTGCCACCAGCCACATACACTTTCTGGGAAGTACCCCCACACAATTTATTGTCCTATATTGGCTCTGACAAATTAAAGTTCAGCCAATTAATTCCACTCCGGAACTCTTCCAACTGGGAAAGAAACAGAAAGCCATGGAGAAAAGCTCTACTTAAGAGAGTACACAGGAGCTGTTGGTAGCTATGCTTCTAATGAGGAAAAAGGCACATGGAAAAGCAATTTGTAGCTAGGAAGGCGAATTGAGGAGATGCAGAAAGAGAAACCCACCAGAGCCCCAGAGCAGACTCTGTTCCTGAAATTCAGCTGTGCTTCAATCCTTGCAGTCACTGAAATACTCCAGTGTTTTTTCGCTGTTAGGTTGAATTCTGATCCAGTTACCTGCAATCAAATTTGTCACTGCTAATACTCATTCCCTGTCCCCAAAAACTTTTGTACACTTTTATCTACTCATATTGCCCAACCTTTAAGAAAAAATCTTGGGGGGTGGGCAATATGGGTAAAGGTGGTCAAATGTTACAAATTTCTAGTTATAAAATCAATGAAATCATATAATGTACAACATAGTGACTATAGTTAATACTGTATTGCATATTTGAAAATAGGGAAGTGGCTCTTGAAAATTCTCATCAGAAGAAAAAAAAATTTACTATGAAAAAAGAGAAATATCTTAAATATCATCACAGCGAAATTTTAATGACATTTTAAAACAAGTAGAGTAATTACAGGTAGAACCTTAGTGGCAGAATTTTCCACAAAATTGTTAGTTTTCTACATCTTGGAGTTCTTAATATGTGTAAGGCCTTTTTCTCATTTTTAGGCAATAAACAAGAAAATGTGTCCACAACCCATAGATGTTTTTATACCTAGAAAGATTTCCTCTGTAGGCCTATAAAGGAAAGGAAAGTCATGTCCCTCTCCCATCTCAGACACTAAATTATCAGAGATCAGTTTGAAGCACAGCCTTTCTCTGAAGCTGTTATGGAAAGCTGACTCATATTTGCCCCCTTTTTCCTAGGTGCCCTGAGGACCCTGTAAGTGAGGGGAGTCTGGAACCTAAGTCTTTAGCTCAAGAGAACAGTTTTATGACTCTAGCGCAAAGTAAGGGAGATGCGTGGAGAAAACATTTCTTTCCAGGATCAAGGTGAAGAGAAATGAAACAAGTACAGTTAAGGAAGATGTGGAGATTATATTAAAGAAAGATGATTAGAGGCAGTCAGTCAACCAACAAATATCCATTTTGCACCATCTTTATGTGGCACTCTGCTAGGTATCTAACAAAGTGAATTGAGTCAAGTTCTTAATTTGAGTTGTTCACAATATAACATTGGGCTTCAAAATTATATATAGGACATTGGAGGCAATAACACAGCATTTTTATTTCTAGCAAGTTCTGAAATTATTTTAAGCTCAGGTGCCATTTTGGAAAAGCAATTCAGAGGTTTGTTTTTTGAGGATATTTTGTTGCTGTTCTGTAAGTGCTTATAAAAAGTTGCTACAATTTTTAATGATTAATGGGAAAAATAAAAGTGTTAGAAATCTGCCATTTTAAAACAGGAAAATACATTTAGGAAGAACATATCCTCAGATCATTATGGCAAACTTTTTATCTAGATCACAAAGGCTAGACTTCTATTAGGTATTTATATATTACAATACTGAGAAGAGACTGGGTTCTAATCCTGACTCTTCTATTAATTACCTGGAAGAGTAACCTTGGGAGAGACCCTAATCTTTCTGCACCCATGTATCTTTATTTGTTAATGCTGAAGGCATTGTTTAAATAATATAATATTCAAAAACTGGTATTTTAAATGTTCATATACTTTCCATATTAGTGATTTACATTCTTCATATTGCTTGTAAAAATCTGTCTTTTAATAAAAAATTCTCTTTTGCACAGGGGATTTATGGAAGAAGAGGAAATCTCAAAACTCTGCAGAGGTCCAACATCACTATTAATGAGTTGTAACAGGAATAATGGCTCATTATAAGTACATATTGTTGTATCTTTATATGATACATGCACTATTAGCTAAAAACAAGGACTGTGTTTAAATCTATTGTTATGTTGGTCCATGCATAAAATAACTAAATGGACTTAGAATGATTGGAGAAATGACTGAAAATATTATAGTGATTTTCCAAGTGATACACTGTGTGTGGCTTTTATTCTCACATACATATTTTTCAAATTTCTATAATAAACATGCTATCCTTAAAATAAGGAAAAAGTAAAAAATTTAAAGAAAATCATTCAGTTAGAATTAACCAAATTGTTGGATTCACTAATGCTCATCATTCCACCTGTACATCATAGACTGTCAATGGCTCGCCCAATCTATTTTCTATTTTCTAGATTATTGTATAGTAGACCCACTCCCTCTCTGCTCCTTGAACTGTGTTGCTCACCAGAGTCAAAATCACTTGTTTGTTTTTTTACCTGTGAAAGCCAGTTGTTTTTGTCATGGTAATTATATAAAATAATTAACATTTATATAAAAATCAATGTGATGAAATTATGAAAAGTAGTTGTTTCCCTGAATATTTTATAATGTACTGATAAAAATGCAGCTGAATCCAAGTGAGACAACTGTAAAATATTATGTTTAAAAATTTAAAGTGCTTATATTTTTAGATCGCTTTACAAGCATTTTGTTCTTTTTCTATTTTAACGAACTCAAACTGGGACCATAAATGATGTGTTAAGGGTGTGATTAATGCAAAAAAGAAGATGAGGACCTTGGATCAGAAGGCACCACTCAAACTCTTGGCCTTGTCTCAAAAGACTGGTGAATAAACAATAAATTTATATGTTTTATATTAAAATAAGCTATTTAAGATGTGTATTAATCACATTTTAATAATTCCTCACATTCACTGCTTTTCAGTGATGTTACCAGCTATAGGTTCTACTTGAGTTAGATAAGAGAATTTCTATTATAACTATTTATTTAGATGCCAGTATTTTTTTTAACTCTTTTTTTTAATAATTTATTTTGGTATCATTAATCTACAGTTACATGTGCAATATTACGGTGATTAAACTACCCCCTTCATCAGGTCCCCCCCCCCACCAACCCCATTACAGTCACTGTCCATCAGTGTGGTGAGATGCTATAGAATCACTACTTGTCTTCTCTGAGTTGTACAGCCCTCCCTGTGGCCCCCCTACCTTACGTCTGCTAATCGTAATGCCCCTTTTACTCTCTTATTCCTCCTTTCCCACCCATCTTCCCCAGTCCCTTTCCCTTTGGTAACTATCAGTCCGTTCTTGGGTTCTGTGAGTCTGCTGTGTTTTGTTCCTTCAGTTTTTTTCTTTGTTCTTATACTCTACATATGAGTGAAATCATTTGATACTTGTCTTTTTCAGCTTGGCTTATTTCACTGAGCATAATACCCTCTAGCTCCATCCATGTTGTTGCAAATGGTAGGATTTGTTTTCTTCTTATGGCTGAATAATATTCCATTGTGTATATGTAACACCTCTTCTTTATCCATTCTTCTACTGATGGACACTTAGGTTGCTTCCATTTCTTGGCTATTGTAAATAGTGCTGCAATAAACATAGGGGTGCATCTGTCTTTTTGAAACTGGGCTGCTGCATTCTTAGGGTAAATTCCTAGGAGTGGGATTCCTGGGTCAAATGGTATTTCTATTTTGAGTTTTTTGAGGAACCTCCATACTGCTTTCCACAATGGTTGAACTAATTTGCATTCCCACCAGCAGTGTAGGAGGGTTCCCTTTTCTCCACATCCTCGCCAACATTTGTTGTTGTTTGTGTTTTGGATGTTGGCCATCCTCACTGGTGTGAGGTGATATCTCATTGTGGTTTTAAACTGCATTTCTCTGATTAGCGATGTGGAGCATCTTTTCATATGCCTGTTGGCCATCTGAATTTCTTCTTTAGAGAAGTGTCTATTCATGTCCTCTGCCCATTTCTTAATTGGATTATTTGCTTTTTGTTTGTTAAGGTGCGTGAGTTCTTTATATATTTTGGATGTCAACCCCTTACCAGATACATCATTTATGAATATATTTTCCCATACTGTAGGATGTCTTTTTGTTCTACTGATGGTGTCCTTTGCTGTACAGAAGCTTTTCAGCTTGATATAGTCCCACTTGTTCATTTTTGCTTTTGTTTCCCTTGCCCGGGGAGATATGTTCATGAAGAAGTCGCTCATGTTTATGTCCAAGAGATTTTTGCCTATGTTTTTTTCTAAGAGTTTTATGGTTTCATGACTTACATTCAGGTCTTTGATCCACCTTGAGTTTACCTTTGTGTATGGGGCTAGACAGTAGTCCAGTTTCATTCTCTTGCATGTAGCTGTCCAGTTTTTCCAACACCAGCTGCTGAACAGGCTGTCATCTCCCCATTGTATATCCAAGGCTTCTTTATCAAATATTAATTGACTGTAAATGTTTGGGTTAATGTTTGGATTTTCTGTTCTGTGGATGCCAGTATGTTTAATCATTCTGGGCCTCTTTAACCTACTGCATTTTACACTTGAACTTCAAATTCTTTCCCTTTCTTTTCAAATCCTTCTTTAATTATCAACAAAGCATAAATATACCCTGAACTATACATAACAACCTGACAGGAAACAGCCTGAAGGCAATTATCTCAGTGGTATATATTAACAATCTGCTTTTAGTCCTATTATTCTAATTATTACTGCTTTTGAGGGAATTCATTCTTGATCAAGTCATTCCAATCACCCAACTTTCTTCTCCCATGCATGCAGAACCAAGGCTTATTACTCTAGTTTATAAATTTGAAAATTAAAAAGTAAACATGTCTTGACCAAATTAAATGAAGTATTACTATTTCCCAGCATGGCTTATGAGGGGAGAAATATACAGATACATAACTACTTCAAGTGCTTATTAATTCAACAAATATTCACTGGCTGTTATGCACAAGACAGTGCAGTGTGTTTATATGCACATTTTTTAAAAAGTAAAAAAGATAAAAGAGATCTTACATAAGGAAGTTTGATAAGCCTATTGTTGTAGCATTAGGGAAAGTGTCTTTGATGATTTTAAACTAAGAAGTATGAAATAGACTATGGAAAAAGTGAATTGAAATCCTATAGTATTGCTAAACATTTTTCTGATGAAAGCACCCTTCCTTGAAAAATATGAGGACAAATGCACTGATTTTTAGATGGGCAAGAAAAATAAAAAATAAAAATGACAAGGGAAACTCAAGATTTAGTTTAAAGGTGTTGGTAGTTTTAATCTGTATTCAGTATCTGAAAATTCTTCACGATTTTCTACTAAAACCTGCACACTGAAACAATGCCTGACATATTTTTCTCACTGTGTGTCTTCAGTAATGCATGCTTGCTAATGACAGCACTTGCTCATGAACCTTCCCTGCAGGAAAGCCTTTGGGGTGGAGAATTTTCTGTAACAGCAGACCTGCCATAGCTGATGTGTCAAGTTGAGTCAGACAGGCATTCTGCTCCCGAGGATGACAAGAAAACAAACATTAAACAAAATGCAAACATTTTCATCAAAGGCTTTTGACAAATTAGTAGGTGTCCTCACAAATCAAAAGCAAGGGCAGAAACAAATAGCACTTCATTCACTGAAATCTTTTGATTTCAAAATTCTAAACAGATAAATTAAGTCATTTATTATGTCTTCTGATATTCAACTGCAAAAATATATGAGCTTGATATTTGGGCAACATTACATGCTTTCACACACTACTCATACTTACTTTTCACTCCTTCTACCACTATTTATCAAGCTTCTATTACTCTAAGGCACAGTGCTGGGCATTGGGGGAATGTAATGGTGAGCAGAAAATGACTAGGAGTTTCCCTCTGGAGCCCACAGTTTGATGGGGATGGGGAGGCAGGCACAGTAATGAAGTGTTCACAGAAGCAAATGTGAAATCACAATGGAGACAAATTTAATGAAGGAGAGCTATGTGATGTTACAGTGTATGATCAGAGTATTTTACCTAATTCAGGTCTAAGACAGCTTCTATAAAGAATTTCTGAAGGATTCTTATAAGTTAACTACTCAACAAGGGAAGGGGAGGATACTCCAGGCTGTGAAAATATCCATGGAGGTGCTATGATGGTAGGAGGGGCTATGATTAGTTGAGAAACTGAAAGATCATTTTGGCTAAAGCAGGGAGGACCAAGGTGCTTTGGCATGCAATGGAGCTGAAGACCAATAAGGAAGCCAGATCATTGAGGACCTTATAGGCATGGTAAAGATTTTTTCCTCTCTCCTGAAAGATCTCTAAAGTCACTGGAGTATTGTGTGTGTGTGTGTGTGTGTGTGTGCATGAATGTGTGTACCTGATGGTGGTGGGGCTGTCATACTATTTGAGTCACATGGCATGATCAGGTTTATTTTTCTACTCTATACATTATTTTCGAACAGACAACTGTCCTTGTTAATAATTTCTTCATAGGAGAAGAGTAATAGGAATTAAACATAAAGTGGTTTATATCTAGATTGTGAAAAGCATAAATATAGTGTTATACATAAAGAATATATTAAACCAGTATACATAAAAGCGTAATCACAAGTTTTGCATGTTCTCATTCATGATGTAATACAAATGAATGGCTTTTTAAAATACATAATTTGTGTTGAAAAACATTACAGTTTGCTATTCTTAACATGAAGAGAATCAAGAGAAAACTCATCTGACTGAAAGCAATTAAATATTTGAATAATCACCTTTAAGTACATACTCTGTTGCTCATGAGCAAAATAATGAATAAAATATATACCTAGAAGTATTAGTAACATTTAAGGTGAATAGTGCTCTTTTTTAAGAGAATTTAGGATATAGTAAATTCTTAAGAGGTTGAGAATATGAAAACTGAATATACTCTAAGCATCGTACACTAAATGATAATATACTGAATAAGATATAATAATTAAAATAACTTGCTCTTATAGGTGACCTTAGCAATAAAGAGAACTCAGCTCATAGACTATTATCTTTTCAAGTTAATTGAGTAATATAGCAATATAGCTATGGAACTACAGACAACATATATGTCACAGAATTCCAGTTTTTAATTGATTGAGAGCCTGTTATGTGCTAGGGGCTTCAAGCATTTCTATATTGAATCTTTGTGAGCTAGTTGTTTGTGAGAGAGGCCCTCACACAGCTTGAAGCCCAGGCTTGCTGAGGCCTGATCATGGGTAATGGAACCTCCCTTCATCCCACCTCCTTGTAAACACTTGAGAAGGTGCTAATTTTGTTTTGCATTAGTTATTTGCACTTAGTGAGGAGGCAGGCACGTAGCCAGAGTCTCTAGAACAGCCTCACTGATACCAATAATAGGGTATCAAAACACTCCTTGAAAATGGCAAAGGAAGCTTCTCTTACCTGGGGGATCCTTACTCCATTCCGGCAGTACCACCTGAAGCTGCATAATTCCACTGAAATACTGAGGGAATATGAGAAGCCATGCCTGTCTCTGAAACCTTGCTGTGCTAACCCCTGCTTTATGTAACTGTTCTGTTTTTCCTATCTCTGTAAATTGCCTAGCCATTTGCCACTAAAACCTTGTATCTTTCTGTTGATCATATTACCACTCCATTGTGACAACATAGAAATTATTACACTCACTTTAGAATGAAGACACTAAGCCTCTGAATATTATAGTAATTCATCCTAATAAGCAATAGAATTGAGCAAGAGTCTTGATGGCACAGTTATACAGAAAAAGAAATAAGAGCTCCATAAATGTGTAACTATGACACGTAAGTGGAGAAAATTTAGGTTTCTTTCCATGTTGCACATGTGAATCATAAATTGTATCATTAATACATTTGTTTTATCATCAAACTTTAAGTTCTATGACTATGGGAAATCGATTTCACTCACCTGTATGAGGCCAGCACTAAGCAAAGAGCCATGCACATAATAGTCATGTAATAAATACCTAAATTTGTAAATTTTCAAAATGTCTTTTGATCAGAATTATTTCATTATTTAATTAAGGTGAAATGATTTACTTTGGTTATTCTGGGGGCATATTATAGGTAATATTTCTGTGAGGATGTATTTAGATGAGATTTATATTTAAACTGTTGGACTTGAAATAAAGCGGATTGCTTTCTATATTGGAGGTGGGCCTCAACCAATCAGTCAAAGGCCTGAATAGAACAGAAGACTAACAACCTTCACCCAGCAAGAGGGAATTTTTCTAGCAGACTGTCTTCAGACTTCAACTGTAACATCAACTCTTCTCTGGTCTCTGGCTTGTCAGTCCATCCTGCAAATTTTAAACGTTCCAGCCTCTTTAACTGAGTGAAGCAATCCATCAATAAATCTCTCTCTCCACATACCCCCAACCACACACACCCTATTAGTTCTGTTTCTCTAGAGAACCCTAACTAATATAGTCAGTATTAGCATAACATTTTTAGGATATAAATACTACAAATATATACAAAATTTAATGGTGTATAGACTATTAAGGTGGGGTAGAAAGAACATGGAATAGAAAAGTCATGGATATCACTTCACACCAGTTAGGATGGCCACCATCCAAAAGACAAACAACAAATGTTGGCAAGGATGTGGAGAAAGGGGAACCCTCCTACACTGCTGGTGGGAATGTAAATTAGTTCAGCTATTATGGAAAGCAGTATGGAGGTTCCTCAAAAAACTCAAAATAGACTCAGAAATTCCATTCCTGGGAATTTACCCTAAGAATGCAGCAGCCCAGTTTGAGAAAGACATATGCACCCTTATGTTTATTGCAGCACTATTTACAATAGCCAAGATATGGAAGCAACCTAAGTGTCCATCAGTAGATGAATGGATAAAGAAGATGTGGCACATATACACAATGGAATATTATTCAGCCATAAGAAGAAAACAAATCCTACCATTTGCAACATAAGTGATGGAGCTAGAGGGTATTATGCTCAGTGAAATAAGCCAAGTGGAGAAAGACAAGTATCAAATGATTTCACTCATCTGTGGAGTATAAGAACAAAGAAAAAACTGAAGGAACAAAACAGTAGCAGATTCACAGAACCCAAGAATGGACTAACAGTTACCAAAGGGAAAGGGACTGGGGAGGATGGGTGGGAAGGAAGGGATAAGGGGGAAAAGGGGCATTATGATTAGCACACATAATGTAAGGTGGGGGGCACAAGGAAGGCAGTATAGCACAGAGAAGACAAGTAGTGATTCTGTAGCATCTTACTACGCTGATGGACAATGACTGTAATGGGGTATGTGGTGGGAACTTGATAATGGGGGAAATCTAGTAACCACAATGTTGCTCATGTAATTGTATATTAAGGATACCAAAAAAAAAAAGTCATGGTGAAGCCATATCCAAGACCTCACTTTTCCATTTATTCATTCATTCATTCATCAAATACTTCCTGAATATCTATAATAACCCAGGCACTGTTCCAGGAGCTGAGGGTATGACGGAGAATGGGGTTGACAAGCTCCTTGCCCTTATGACCCTTCCATTGTAGTAGAACATATGTAAGTAAACAAGGAAATGAACGAGTTACTTTTAGAAAGTAACAACTATTAAGAAAAACAAAATGGGTAGATATGATAGAGAGTTCTTTAGATTGGGTGATTATGGAAGACTTCTCTGAAAAGGTGACTTTTGAGTGGAAAGCTGACTGAAATAAAAAGGCTGCCATACCAAGATCTGGAGCAAAGGAAACAAGTGCAAAGGCCCTGAGGTAGGGGAATGTTTGCCCAGGGGACAGACTTTAGACAAATGACTTGGCTTCTCTGAGCCATGATTTTCACGTCTATAAAATAATGGTGATGAGATACCCTTAAAGGGTTGTTGTCAGAATTAGAGATAATGTTTATGAGGTCAGAAGCACAATTATGGCACATAATGGACCCTGCAGAAATAGTAGTTATACAGGTAATGCAGCAGGAGGGACAACTTAAACTAGGAGTAGAACATAGAGAAATGATTTACAGGGGTATTGCTTTTTTCCAGCTTTACTGATTATATTGTGTAAGTTCACACAATTGACATATTGTGTCAGTTAAAGGTATACAGCATCATGGTCTGCTACATATATATATTATGAAATGATTACCCCTCACCAACAGTTCACAAGGGTCCCAATTTCTCTACATCTTCACTGACACATTATTTTTTGATAGCGGCCATCCTAGTGGTGTGAGGTAAGACATATCATTTGAAGGAAGAATTTTTATGTATGACTACAAAAGGGATGTGGTGGACTAAACAACAATGAAAAGAAACCTTGAAAAGCAATCTTGTGGGTAGGATGATTCTAAAGCAACAACACAGATAAATAATACGAGATGTTCTAAGTTAAAAAATATTCACATGAATGTGAATATTTCTCTGATGATGGTATTTGATTAGGTGTCCACACAGTGAAATGACACAAACCTTCTCCAAGTAACTTATGACCATTTCAGATTACCCTCTGGGGAGTAAAATGACCATGTCAAACAAAATACTTCCACCAAGAAGAAGTGCTCTCCCAGGTCCACAGGATAATTTTACACGTATGTGGACTAGCTTAACTGGGAAGGGTTTTAAGAGGAACGGACACATGCTTCCAGTTGTTGCCTCTATCTAGGTGTAACATATTGGCAGCTAATTAGTATGCTCTTGTCTAGAAATACCAGTATGTGCTATTCCCACATGTTCTTCAGCAGAATATCTATCAGGAAGTATACTAAGGAGAAAAAGCAGCTGCTTACAACCCTTGAAGTATGCTATTTACATTGAGTTTGAGCTGGATCATATCAAATTCAAATGAAAAAAAAATGATAAATCCAGTTAATTTTGGCCACCCACAGAGATGGAAAAACATTTCCATACTAAATTTTGATTGACATGAGGTCAGAGGCTGTGACTTTCTTTTTGACCACGTACATACTCCCAAAGACTAGTTCCTTCCATGCTGGGCACTTCACAAGCACTGAAGAATATTTCCTATATGAATGAGTGAATAAATGTGGCTTTATCACCAGGTTTCCAATAAGGTACACACAACACCCACCAAACTAGGATAATTAAAATCTAATTAGGTGTAGGTGTTGGGCAAGTTGACGGGACAGTGCAGGAACCCATGTTAAAGGGACATTGGAAGTGGAGGTTACCGGAACTCAGAAAGGGCCAGCCTACATACAGCAGAGTTCTTCCTCCTATATCCTTCCAGAACTCCCATTTATCAATCCCTGTTTTGAGGGCACAGGATCTCTGTTGATGGAGTTCATACCGATTAGCTTCAAGGAGCAGTGACCAGTGGAGAGAAGGCTGGAGGGCAGATCTGGAAGGGCAAACAGAGACAGCTGGCATTGGTGCCTTAGCTGGACTATTGTGCTGATCTCCTGACCAGCCAACTGGCTAACAGCACACATGAGCAGTGTGCACTCACACACACTCATACATGCATGCACCCACACATCACCCATCTCCTTACTTTAATCACTGTTTTAAAAGAAACATAGAAACAATTTATTTTGAAACTAGAACAGAAGACATAAATCTGATGTATATTTATGTATACATCAAATATTTTAAAACTATAGGTCCATATTTATATTTGTATGACTCTCAATGAAGAAGAAAGGAGAGAGATGAAGGGAAAGTGAGAAGGGAAAAAATGGAATATGAATGGCAGAGAGAAAAAAGCAGCAGTTGAAGAAAGATGATAGAGATTAATGGATTAAGGGACATCCAGGAAGGGAAGACCAGTGTGGGCCTAAGAAGATGGGGGTTGTGGAGAGTGAGAGAGAGGGGGAGTATGAGGGGCAGGGGGAGAGGAAGAGGAGGAACAGGGGGAACAGAAGGCAGTTAGTGGGGTAGGCATAGGACATATCCTTGGACTCTTAAACAAATGGGCCAGTTGTTAGGAGCTGTGCAGACTGTAGGCAAAGCTGCAGCATATTAAACTTGAGAAGATGGTGGGGGAAAAATCCTTAGTAAAATTTATATATTAGTTCCTGAAAACTTTATCCTTGACATTTTGACTGAAGTAATTAAGTCAAAGTAATTCATTCAATTTGGAAGCAAAGTAACTTATTTCCATGGGAAATAAGTATTTATGTATTTCTTAGGTAATTATCAAATAGGTATTAGTTTCTTTATAGCTATATGTATGTAGATACACATATGCAATACAGGCTTTCATTTTTTTCTAATAAACACCATATAAGTGTGAACAGTTTTAACTCCTCAAATGACTTGTCCATGTGCCATGCCCCGTCCTACACAGTGACCACTCTGTAGCCTGAGACTCAGAGTAGGAAATAAATACTGCCTTAGTCCAGCTAATTAGCGGTAGACTAGGACCCAGGTGTCTTCATTCTCCTGTTTTTTCCCTCTAGGGCCCAAATTGCCTCCTAGCCAAAGACTTTAGTTGAAGAACAGCTCGATGTCAATTTGCCAACAAAACACCATTTGGGTGCCATTTTTCTTACCCTTCCCTTGCATACCCTCCTCGATTACTTTCTGAATGTTACAAACTTTTGAAAGATGGCATCATTTCAACATGATAACCTATGTTTACAGATTATGTTTCTTATTTCTGAGAAAAAATCTAATGTGAACTATTTAATTCATTTGACTACAATTCAGTATCAACCCTGTTTTATTTTCAGCACATTGATGCAACTAAGAAATGTCCACTGACTTGCTAAAAGGAAGAGCATAGTGCTCTACCTTGTTCATTAATGACAGTGGCTGAGATATTAAGGTGAGCACCTCAAAGCCTCTATAATGTATAATTAACACAGAAGGATAGGATTAATGTAAATTGTTCTATTAACACCTATGTTCTAGCTGTTATAGGTATAATCATTCTGTAGATACTCAGTCATAAGAATGGGGAATATGCAATCCTCCAATTGTTAACTGAAATAAATGTTTCCATGCTATCAATCATGCTTTTAAGATATGAGGCTCATGACAATCACAGCACAAATTAAAGCAGAATAAAGAGAATGCAGGATTTTAACTGATTTAAGTTCCCAAAATATATAGCCAAAACTATTTCTTAAAGAGGGCGTCTCAAAGTTTCAACCCTCCAGTGATCATGAACTTTTATTTTGTATCTCAGAATTGCTAAGGGATATGTGACGGAAAGGATCCAGAATCTAAAGCCAAAGTTCACTGGATATTCTGAGTTGTGGCATTGTCCACCGTCTAGAATCTTACCCAGGAGTAAAGGCTGCCCTAACCCATCAGCCCTAATTACCTGGGAAATTTAGTCAGAAGGCACGCACCCAGTTTGTGCAGTTTGGCTCCAGCACACTCCATACCGCAGACTGGGAGTGCGTTTGGATGAACTTACTGGGTTGAAAGACCTTCTTTTTCAGTTCTGAGCAGACACTGTTACTTTATTATTCCTCCCAAACCATTTGGAATCTCTGAAAACCTCAGCAGAATTCAGAAATAGCCTCTTACCCAGCTGTGATCGGTCTGATTATGTTTCTCAAGGTCTCCAAGTACAGCATCACCCTGATGCTGCTTGAACCCACGGGGTGTTTGCTCTGACTGGGTTGGCTTCTCATACCTGCTTTTCTCCGGGAGGATTAGATCGGAATACTGTGGGGAAGAGCTCCCTCGCCTGCCTTACAGAAGGTAATGCCACCGTGTGCCACTGCCAGGGTGGCTTCGTTAACTGCCTCTCACAGCCAACCTATTTAATTTGATTACATGAAGTTTGCACTTTAGTTTGGCTAGATGTTTTTCATATTTATAGCCCTTGATCTAGAAATCCAAGTTTTATGTATAAACAAATGTATAATTAAAACATCAACTATAGATTGCATGTATAAACAAAATGTATAATTTTCACACTGACTGCAGATTTTCTTCAGAAAAACAATTATTTCATATGAGGTTTTGGAATTAATAGAAATCTGTTCAGCTGTGATTTATGTGCACTTCCAATCTGAGATTGTTACAGAGGAAATTGTGGCAGTTAATCAACATGCAAATGACATGTTTATGTATGAGTTAAAATGAATTTTGACAGATGTACGAATGCCAAATATTAAGATTGAATGCTTTAGTCTAGTAATGAAAATTACACACAACACAGAAGCTCTGCCTTATCTGTCTACACATATTGAAGGTCAAGAGAGTTTTAACTTAAATTTGCCAGATAATTTTTCACTTGTTGATAACAGGTGAAATATAAAATTTAAATGCTCAAAATTTTGGAGGAATACACTCTTGTACTCAAAACCTCACCTATCACCTCCACCACAATGTGTTGTCATAATTCTCATTCCAGTAAATAGAGTTTTTAGACATGTCTTTGGAATTAAAATTAGTATATTTAAATGACCATTCTGAAATAGAATTTTCTTTTATTCATAAATATTTGAAAATTTATTACAGTTTCTGAATCTCAATCACAACAATTCAACTTCTGTTAGGAACTTTATAACATTCTGAATAAAGGAAAGGAGTTATTATGAAAAAGTATGAGAATAAAAGACAAAAATAATTAATGCAATTTTCAGTGATGTCACTCATCTGCTTAATTTAATTCTCACCACTCATTAGGAAGATCCTCAAATTAATGTGAATTAACACTTACTGAGTGTTCCACAAATGTTTGGCATTGTGCAAATTTTATTATATTCATTACTTCCTTTAAACCTCAGGAATTCAAGGACATTTAAGCAAACTGAGGCCAAGGGAAATAAATAATTTGACAAAGTTCACACTGTCCACAGTTAGTGGAGCTGTTTTCAATCAAGTTCTGGTTCCAGATTCCAAGAGCTTCACCACTATATTGTACATTTCCGACTCAATAATTGACCAACAACTACACTTTCGCCAACAATCCTTTGCCGTTTCCTGGGTGCACTACTGGATAATGAATTTGATACGGAACCAAAGTTGAAGTTAAGATCCAGGATAGCATCTACAATGCCAAGATGGAGTTGGAGCAGGAGAAACAATGGCTTTTGGTGTGAGAGGAAACAGGAAGTCAAAAGAGGAAAACTAGAAAGAAAATAAGTATATGGTCAGTATCTGGGCAGAGAGTAACTTAAATAATAAGGCTGCAGTGAGACAGGAAGGTACAAAGTAGAGAATGGAATGGGTCTAGGAAAATGAAGGATGATAAATGTAAAATGTGCACTAGAGAAATGTTGTTATGAAGGGGAAAAAAAGTGAACCCATAATTGGACTGCAATGATGGAAAGGAGAGGAAAAGATGAAGAAAAAGAAACTAAAATGTATTTAGAATTCCAACAAGACAGGCATTATGTTTCATTACATTTAATTTTTGTATTAACTACTCCAAGCACAAAATGTCTTAGAATATTTTTTCTCATTTTTACAGCTGAAAGAACTAAACGTTTTGGAGAAACACTCAGCTAATAGAATGAAGTGCTATGCCTTGAACCCACACCCTTGAAACCCAAATACTGCATATGTTTAAGCATAAGGAGGGAGTTTATAAAAAGCAATGTTTTAGATGACTTTGATAGATATCATTTGGTTGCTAAATTGGAAATATTCTCCATATTATTTCTAATTGTAACAATTATACATATTTACTGAAAGAAATTAGAATATTTTTTCCAAAATTTCCTGTTGCATTTTTAAGAAGAAGACATTTGTACTTGTGAACTGGAATGTGTTTTTATAAGTCTGATAATGACCATTTTGTTTCTGTCTACTCCATCTCTTAAAGGAAGGTCTATACTTGAGATCTATCAGACCTTGGTACAAATTCCTGTCTGAATCTTTTGGGTGCAGAGAAAGAGGAAAGGGATACATTTAGGCTATACATTTACTTGACAAGCTAAGAGATCCAACAGACTGGAGGAAGTGAAGAGGTGCACACTTTTCTTTGATGATATTACTGTTTGTTTTGTTTTGTTTGGGCTGGCAACCAGAAGATCGGGCATTATTTTGTGAGCATGATAAACCAGGACACATTAAATCCTGAGGATGCACCGTACTCATTGTGACTTCAGCACCAAGATCCCAGGCTCCCCAGATTTGAGATTTTCTCCACTTATTGCCAGGTACTCTTTGCTATTAGGTGGCAGTTTTCATTTGCTCTTCATTCTTCTCCTACTTGCTCCACATGGAATAGAAATCTCTCAGTTTCTGCAGAGTGACCATCACTATTCCATATTTAACTGCACTGGTGAAAGGTATATTTTCTTTTTTTCTTTTTGTTTAATAATCCATTGGTCATTTTAATAGCAGTCTGCATAGAGAGAGTTAAAAATGTGATAATGTTGCCATCTTAAATCCAAGTTCCTTTGGAGGGGACCATCTTCATACATTCCTCATGAAATTTAAGTCTTTCAAAACTAACAAATATATGGGAGAAATCCACCAAGTAATATTTTTTACATACCTACAAACATACAGTATAGCTCAAAGTACTTTTAAGTACATTGTACTAATGCAAGAATCAAACTGAAAATATTTTATTTGCTTTCAAATAGATGGATCCAATGTTTTTGTTTCATGGGTAATTGTAATTATGTGTCACAAATCTGACTAAATCTAATGGAGGCTGCCTACATAGGAATCTAAACATAGTGGGTCCTCAATACCTGTTTTCAGAGTCTACTGAAGAGTAGGAAAAGTATTTTTTTCCTTAGACACTTATGCAACTTACATGTTATTTAAGGAATTTTAAAAATTACTTTAAAGGGTTTTAAGAAGGAAGTCCTATAAAGATGAAAAAAATTCTAAGCAAATATTATTTATTAAAGTTCATTTCACTGCCCATGGGAAAGCTACTGTTCCCCTCTTCTCTATTTTGAAGGAAACCCTTAAGTTTCCTGGGATGGATAATCAGTAAGTTCCCCCGAAGGCTGGAAATCACACCTTTTAGAGACACACACAACCGTTCTCACAACCAGTCCAAAGGCGCTGACACACACTGCACTTCTCTCCTTCCTCGGGGTTTCCATCTCTCATCTGTCTTTTGAACTCTTTTTTAATTCTCTGTTTCTTATCTCTCTATACTTCTTTAGTCTACTTAGCTTTTTTCTTCAGGTAGTCTCTCAGTTTTTCACTGTGTGTTTTTCTCCTAGTCTTCTTTCTCTTTTATATTACCTGACATTTACTCTTTTGTTTTCTTTTTGGTCATGATATTACATGCCACTTACATCTTCTAGCTTATTGTCCACATTCCCTATTTTCTTTTTTATAAGCTCAACCACTCACTTTATCCTTCTTTTTTGCCACAAAGATGAAGTAGTACTTTCATTTTACCTTACCTCCCAGAATAAGTTTAATTTCCACTCTTGCTTCTTTTGCTTTTACAGTTCTTTTTCCTTTCCAAGGAATAAAAAGGAAGAATCATTGAATTCATAGACAAGATTCAAATTTATCATTTGCTTTCATATTACTTATGCTTGGCACACTTTTCTGATTTTTAATACTGGTTTTAACCATATAACATGCATTCAGTTTATATGTTCTGGAGTAGATCTCCCTATAAATTGCTGAAAAGAAACAATTTTTTTCTGCACTATAATATAAAATGCAGTCTTCCTATGAGATACATATCATGCTTCTTTCAGTCAAGCCAGACTTCTTCTTTTTACCATCCTGTGTCAGCTCTTGATATACCTCCAGGCTCATCAGACTAGATTCCTGCCTCATCTTGGGTGACTTGGGTAGCCTAGGAAACACCCTCTGCTCCCATTACTCCCAGGAATTTTTATTATCCACTCTGAGGAAGTCCCCTTGTTGTTTCTCTTTCCGAATTTGACCTCCTCTTGCTTCATGGTGAACTAAAAGGCTTTCAGGTTATATACCCTGAGTGGACCTCCTACAGCAACAAAAATGCTACATATAACATCAAAAAATCTTTTCAAATGCCTAGTTGCTCTGGCACCAGATGGAGGAATAGAGAGTCCAAAACTGAAGTGAAAGCAAGAACAAAGGGATGTACATGACAATTAGCTTTAGCATCAGTGGCCTCTGACAACTCCATGGCAGGACTGGGTGGAAGGAGGCAGGAGGTGAAATTTAAAGACTGAATATAGTTTGGACCCTGGCAAACTGACCTCTCAAAGTAAAGGTGAATGAGAAATAAATCCTCACTTTATAAGAGGATAAAAAACAACTTCTCTGGCTAACAGGATGCCTAATCATTCTTTAAGTTTTGCCTTTGAGATCACATCTCTCAAGAAGCTTTTCCTGACCTCCCACATCTGAATGGCACACCCTTTCCTGCGCTCTTGTATTTCCCTATCACAGCACATAATGCATTATCACCTAACTGCCTTTCTAACTCTGGGTATTTCTCCTTAGGTTGAGAGATGTAGTGAGAGGGATAGTATTCCCAGAGCCTAGCACAGAGTCTGAAATACATTAGCTACTCAATAAATATTGAGTGAGGGGTAAAAAAAAAAAACAATTCAGAGAGTCAGAAATAGAGAAATTAAATTAAGTAGACATAACCCTAAATCAGGATATTAAATTAAGAAACTAGAGGATTCCTATGAGGTTATATATCTGGAACTATGGAACTGTACCTGACATCTGAGAGGGCTTCTAGAAAAAAAAAAATCAGTATTTCCAAAATGATTATAAAATTTGCCTTTACTTTATATTACATTAAATAAGCATTTATAATCCATGAATTTAGACCTTTTTATCCACACTGAGATTTGCACATGTAATCTCCACACACAGAACATTCATATTTGCACTATAAATTATTTTCCTAATTTCAAATCAGCATTTTCCCTAAAGAGATTCCTTTTACTTTTTTGCCTCAATGTGATGCAAGGTAACATCTAGAGGCAAAAGAAACTGGTTAACATCAGATCTCTCACCACTTGTCTACTGTACTGCAGCTCCCATTGGACTCTCCAGCATTTCTGACAGATTCTCCAACTTCCCACACAACTTTGGCCTTATATAAATAAAGTGGTGCAATGGACTTGTCTCCTTAACACTTCAATGCCAAACTTGGTCAGGCCATAAATATGTGAGTTGACAGAGAACACTGACATTCCCCTGCAACTCTCCTCTTCTATAAAAATGAAGTGTCAGATTATGATAATTCTCTCTCCATCAAATGTCTATAAAAGGCAGAAGAATCAAGGGAAGATACAAGTTAGCAAGAAGTATGTAAGACTATAAGAGAAAATAGCAAGCTGTTAAATCTCCAAGGCTTTCATAACTGCTGTCATTTTGATAACATAGTTCTTACAGACCATTAGGCCATATCCAGCTTCTTCCAGCTGACAGGTCTCAGTTTCCTGCCACTCTTACAATTGAGTGATGCGTCTGTATGAAGGAGACACTGGCCTTGTGTGAGGCCCTGTGCTTTTGTAACCACAGGAAAGTTGGTAAAATCTATGCAGATCAGTACTTTCAAACACAGATGATCATCTCTACTGGGGAGAAGCAGGTGTCAGAAAATACAAGTTCCTGAATCCCACTTCCAATATTCTGATCCACTAGATCTATTTTTGTTCATTTTAGTTTGAATTTTTCTTATGTTTTATAAAAGTAAAACTTCATGTATAATGAAATGCACAGATCTTTTTCTTGCCTTCTTCAGGTTAGTTAAGTATTAATTAGCATTCTATTTTAAATCTTTTTGGCTTTTAGCTGCACCTCTGTATTATATTTATATTGAATATAGTAGTAATTACATATAAATTACTAAAAAATATTTCAAGTTATCAGTCTACTTAAGAGTTAATATTTTTCACTTGACCTAAAGTGCTAGAGTCTAATAACAGCATGATCCTATCCCCATTTTCTGTATTACTGTTGACCTGTATTTCAAACCCACATACATAAACCCCACAAAATGAGCTTATAATATTTGCATTAAAAGGCAGTGATCTCTTAAAGCAGTTAATAGAAGAAAAAAGATATTCTTTTACATGTATCCACATATTTGTCTTTTCTTCTGCTCCTCAATCCTTTACGCAGAACTGAGTTCACCTGTTCCTTCAATCTGTAAAAAAATCCGTTAGCATTTCTTGTGGTGCAAGTCTACTGCTGGCAATATCAGTTTTCATTTATTTGAAAGGTCTTTGTTTTGCCTTTATTTTGGAGATTCTTTCTGGAGATAGAATTCTGAGTTGAGATAATTTTCTTTCAGCACTTTAAAGAGTTTGTTCCATTGTCTTCTGGCCTCTATTTATGGTAGCATATAAATAATCTTTGAATTATTGTTTCCCTGTATATAATATATCCCCCACACATGAACACTTCTGGCTGCTATCAAGATTTTCTCATTGGTTTTTGTTATCAACAGTTTATGATGTATACAGTTAGGGTTTTCTATATATTAATCCTACTAGAGATTCTCTGAGATTTTTAATCCTGAGGTTTATGTTTTTCACTAAATTTTGGAAACTTCAGATATTACATTTTAATATATATTCTTTCCCATTTCTCTCTTCTTTTCAGCTGGTATTCCAAGTATACATACATTAGACAACTTAATATTTTCCCATGTATCTCTGAATGTTCCTTGTCTTTAATCTTTTTTCCCTTTGTTCTTCAAATTGGAAGATTTGTATTGATCTGTCTTCAAGGTCAACTGTTTCTTCCGCCATCTTCAATCTACTGTTATGTCCATCAATGTGACATTTTTATTTCAGATATTCTAGTTTTCAGCACTAGAATTTGCATTGTTAGTTACAGTCTGCATTTTTCTGCTGAGATTCTCTACATGTTCACTCAACATGACCATTGTTTCCTTTTAGTCCTTGAACTTATTTACAAAAGTAATTTTAAAGGTGTGTGTAAATTCCAGCATCTTATCCTTCTCTGGGGCTATTGGACTGTTTCTATTGACTGCTTTTCTTCCAGATCTAGTATCATAATTTTATTTTGCATACTTGGTTGTTATATTCTGGACATTGTAGGTGATATATTGGTGAGAGGTTGGGTTCTGTACTGTTTTCTGAGTACTAATGATTTTTTTCTTCCCTAGCAGGCGTTACATTATTGGCTGCTCACCTTGAACTTGTAGAGGCTTGCTTTTATATACTGTCAAAGCAAGCCTAACTTTGGACTGTTCATATCTCAGGGGAAATCCCATAGGGCAAATGCTGTGATAGTTTTTAGTCTGAAAGCATGGTATTTCAATGGAAAACCTAAGGTATTTATCAAGCCCTTTAACTTGCCATGGGCCTTCCCTGTGGTGGGAAAGAGCTAAAATCTCTACTGAGCCTTTTAAACTTCCAATCTATTGCTTTCCACTCAAGTCCTTGGATTCTCCCTTACATTTACACAGTCACCAAGGATTTGAGGACAGTTTGTATTTATAAGGTTCTCCCTCCTCTGTAACTCTTTCTTTACTGGAGAGTAATTCTCAACCACTTAGGCAGAGCCAAATTCTGTTCCCTGACAACTCAAGCCAAAACCACTGCTCTCTACTTGAGTCCCTGCTGCCCTGTGCCATATAAACAAGGATAGAAAAGGACAAATGCACTTCCCTTATGTCAAGGGTCGAATTCCACTTCTAGTTATTCTTCAGTGGCTTCATTATTCTCTTTAAGATTTTGTAATTTGTAACTATGTAAGGTGGTGTATGTTAACTACACTTTATTGTGATTATTTCACAATGTACATCCATATCTGAAATCAGTATGTTGTACAACTTAAACTTACACAATGTTATATGTCATTATATTTCAAAAAACTGGAAAAAAAGATTTTTTAATTGTTACCTAAGGTGGAGTGAGAGCAATGTTGACCAGATACAACCTACTTCACCATTATCAGAACCACAACACCTGGTTTTGTGTTTGGTTAGCTGGCTGATTGGTTTTTAAATAAAGCTCCTCTTTTCTTCATTGTTAAACAAGTGTTTATTTGTTGAGCACATCCTCTATGCTGGGCACCCCTCCTGACTCTGACAATGCAACAGTGAACAAAAAAGATAATTTCCCTGTTTTCAGAAAGCTGAAATTCTAGTGAAATGAGGAGACAGAAAAATATATAAACTCAGAAAGTGATGTCATGTAGTGATAAGTTCCATGAAAAAATTAAAACAAAATAAGGAGGTAGATCTATTTCTCTTCTCCCTACAAGTGTTATTACTGAAAAAATAAGTCAACATCTTCACAAGAAAATAAAAAATACAGATAATGAGAAAATCACTGGGTATCATTTAAATCAAAACAGTTAAAAGCCATTCTGCAATCTAGTGTTAAAACTTGCAAACATCTTATTCTGAGTATTTATATTACAAAAAGTACAAACTGTATCAAGCTGATTATTTGAAATATAATAAAATCAATAATAAAACTATCTGATTACTCTATACTTGCTTTGGCAAAGGGACAATATAAAATCTCCAGTTGAACTCACCTCTTAATTATCTAATATTCTGAAGTACACACTCTGCCAGCTGCAGTTGGTTCACATGTGTTCCATGTCTTCCCACACTCCAGCACTCTAGCAATTCAGTTCTTCCCCTTCCTCTAGGGCTAATACTCTGAAAATTCCTCTTACTTCCTGTCTACCATGCTCTCCCTCACAGCTCCATTCAGTTAGACAAACATGTAACGAGCATCCATTATGCACTACCACTGGAATAACAACCACGGATTAAAACATAGAAAGGGACCAGCATGTAGGCTCCACTCTCAAAAGAGACTAGTGGGAGATTCAGATTCATTGAGAGTGCTACGGGAGACAGCTATTAAGTCTGCTTTCATGGAGATCTGGTCATGACAGAAAGGAAGTGACATTTGAAATAATCCTTGAAAGGTGAGTGATCACTTGCCAAAGATAGGACTGGAGTGGACATGACAGGCGGAGGGCACAGCATGCTAACTGATGGGCTGGTAAGGTATGACTTTGCGTATTGCATTTAGATAAAAGGAGCATTCTAGTGCAGAGTAGGGTAAATGGGAGGTGATAAGTGACTGAGAAAGACACAGAAAATATTTGTGACCAGGTTATGAAGTCCCTTTTAAGGAGTAAGTCATTTTAAGGAGACTAAGCTCAGAACCTTCCCCTGAAAGTTTTTAAGCCTAAGTATAATCAGATCTGTGTTTTTCTCTAACAGGGGTATTTCTATAGTATTTTCTTCTTTGTATGACTTATTTGTCACTTACCATATATTTCAGTGTCCCAGTCTTGTTCCCCAAATAGATTGTAAGCTTCTTAAATAAACATTTAGAATCTTATGCTAATTTATATCATCCCTTGTCTATCACAAGGGCACTGGATATGTGAGTTCTCTATAAACGTTTCTTTATCAATTGGTTAATATATTCTAATATACATTTATGCAGCGTCATTCTGTACTGAAAATTTTTCTTTTGCCTTGTAAAATACTTGAACATTCTTTCGACGCTTAAAGACATCACCTCTGTATTAAAGAATGTTGCTTGATTCAAATCTATGGTACTGAGAATTGACATAGGCATATATTTGCAAAGAGAAATAGGATATCAAGCAGGAAATATTTGAGGCCAAATCTTGAAGCAAGCACCTGATACGTAGCAGATGTCTATACCAAATCTTTTCCTGAGGAGCAGGCTTCAGCAGGGCTAGCCTATCCTTTGCCATAGTTGTTAATATAGTTACGGTTCATACAGTACAGAGTTCAGTTTCTTTGAAATTTATCTAATTTTTCTTATATAGCAGTACAATTTCAGTTTACTGACCTTATTCTTTGGTTGCTATCCAACTTTCAACTCTCAGCATCTATTTTCTGTATTTTCATTTCAATTAGCTCAATTGCCCCATGTGTCACACATAAGTAAAACTATGAGGAAAAGAACCACTTCTAGGAGAATAAATAATTTTCTTAATTAGGTAAATCTTCTGCACTGCCATAGAGTCCAAAAGTATTCCCTGTGGCAATTGATAAAGTGATGGTGACGTGGCAAAGAACATGTGTTTTTGCCAAAAATAAGCCAGGGAAAACAAACCATTGTCTGTGTGTCTTGGTTTGTTCAAACACGATGCAAACTGGGTCAATGAGACAATTGTCACTGATTTAAGTCCCATGGGGACTCTGACATCATGGCGCATACTTCCCTTTTGCTGTCCCACAAGATGAGAACAGTGAGTGTAGGATTGACAAGAGAAAGAACCTGGGCAGTTCAGTGCAAATCCACCCCTACTTCTGGGAATGACTCCAACGACAACTTGTCCTCTGCCTGCTCTGGTCATGTTCACCCTTGCTCTTCTCAGTTCTGCTTTGCATCTGGGGCTGGGGGGAGAGGTGGGGCTGCTTTTCCCAGGTTCCTGGTACCACCAGCATTATTAGAAGCCAGGAGGGAGGGGGAAGGCTGAAGAACTTCCCTTTCTGCCTTTGAAGTAATAACCTTCACTTTCAAGACTCCAGTCAGAAGGGCCCACTAGCTTCAGCCTGCAGGCAGAATCCCCAGACCACAGGTTACCACCCTGTTCCCTGCTCATTGGTTGTATGGCCTGCAACTGGTGGGAGCTTAAGCTGTTCAGCTTCTCCATCACCCATGTAACCCATTTCCTACACGACATTCTTCATTTTAAATACTGAGAGTTGTTTCTCTATTTTTGTTAGGGCCCTAAACAACTATACCCTGCAAATGGAGGGTCAGTAACACTGTCCTTTGTTTTTGTTTTTTTTAAAGGAAGAATTCCTTTTAAAATTGATAAAGAAAAATCCATGCAGATGCACACAAAATAGGGAAGATAACATTTTTAAGGTGTTGACTGACATGTTGCTTAAGGTCCATGTGCTTTGTTCATACTGAATTAACTAAATTTGAATATAGTTCTTATGTGTTAAACAGATGATTGGTTTACTGGTTATTAAATACAAAGACTCTCTAGGGAAAAACCATGTGAATCAGTGAAGGGATATCTAAACCTTAAGGAATTGTACAAACCCGAGCAGCATGGGGATATGAAACCACTAATATAATATGGTCATCTCTTCTGAAAAGGTTCTGTTCTGTTACCAAAATGGATCAGGACATTATGTATTATTAACATTTCATTTCTTTGTAGAGTCAATCACATAATGCCTGCTACATAATAGATGCTAAAAGATATATTACTTATGTGGTTCAATAAATGAACTGACATGGCCTGACAGATATATGTTCTTTAAATGTCTGCTTAAAATTGCTAACATAAGCTAGAGCAAATAGTTCTAAAATTCATATGGAACCACAAAAGACCCCAAATAGCCAAAGCAATCCTGAGAAGGAAGAATAAAGCAAGGGGATTACACTCCCCAACTTCAAGCTCTACTACAAAGCCACAGTAATCAAGACAATTTGGTACTAGTACAAGAACAACCCCATAGACCAATGGAACAGAATAGAGAGCCCAGATATAAACACAAGCACATAAGGTCAATTGATATATGATAAAGGAGCCATGGATATACAATGGGGAAATGACAGTCTCTTTAACAACTGGTGCTGGCAAAACTGGACAGCCACATGCAAGAGAATGAAACTGGGTTACTGTCTAACCCCATACACAAAAGTAAACTCAAAATGGATCAAAGACCTGAATGTAAATCATGAAACCATAAAACTCTTAGAAGAAAATATAGGCAAAAATCTCTTGAATATAAATATGAGCAACTTTTTCCTGAATGCATCACCTTGGGTAAGGGAAACAAAATAAAAAATGAACAAATGGGACTACATCAAGCTAAAAAGCTTCTGTACAGCAAAGGACACCATCAGTAGAACAAAAAGGCATCCTACAGTATGGGAGAATATTTTTGTAGATGACATATCCAACAAGGGGTTAACATCCAAAATATATTAAGAACTCACATGCCTCAACACCCCAAAAGCAAATAACCTGATTAAAAAATAGGTGGAGGATATGAACAGACACTTCTCCAAAGAAGAAATTCATATGACCAACAGGCACATGAAAAGATGCTCCACATCGCTAATTATCAGGGAAATGCAAATTAAAACCACACGAGATATCACTTCACAGTTAGGATGGCCAACATAGAAAAGATTAGGAACAACAAATGCTGGGAAGGATGCAGAGAAAGGGTAACCCTCCTACATTGCTGGTGGGAATGTAAACTAGTTCAACCATTGTGGAAAGCAATATGGAGGTTCCTCAAAAAACTAAAAATTGATACCGTTTAACCCGGGAATTCCAGTCCTAGGAATTTACCCAAAGAAAACAACTTCTCAGATTCAAAAAGACATATGCACCCTTATGTTTATTGCAGCACTATTTAAATAGTCAAGATATGGAAGCAACCTAAGTGTCCATCAGTAGATGAATGGATAAAGAAAATGTGGTATATATACACAATGGAATATTATTCAGCCATAAGAAGAAAACTAATCCTACCATTTGCAGCAACATGGATGGAGCTAGAGGGTATTATGCTCAGTGAAATAAGTCAGGTAGAGAATGACAAATACCAAACGATTTCCCTCATTTGTGGAGTATAACAACGAAGCAAAACTGAAGGCTCCCTTTTCCTTCTCCATAAGCTCTCCTATTTATCCTAAGTATAATTTTAAAGTCTTTGGACAAAAAAAAGCCAGAACATCTTACAAGCCATTTTTACTTCCTGCTCAGTGTTTCCCTGCAGAAATGAAATGCATAACTGGGATTTACTTAAACTGTGGATGGAAGGAGAGAAAAGATAAAGGAAAAACACAAATCATAATCTCAAAACATTGTCCAACCTCACCAATATTTAAGAAAACTAATGATCTTGGAATAATTAAATTTTGTTCTGCTGATTTACTGAGTTTTGATTAGTTTAATAGTTTCTCAGTTAACATTTGGATTTTCTAACATACAGATTTTTTATCAAATATTTACATTTCATGTTTTCCTTCTATATATTCATGCTACAGGATCTGCTTCAAAATCTCCAAAATCTTAAGAAGCTATAGAATCAAACATTCCTGTATTTTTTCCTAAACATAACAGAAATACTTCTTATAATTCTCTATTAGTTATGATGTTGACTGCAGTTATAAAAAAATACTCTACCATAAAAGATTAAAAGAGTAGAGTAGAAACTTCATTTACAGGGAAAATATACAGGGTTTTTTGTTTGTTTGTTTGTTTTTTGCATATGACAGGGGTAGCATCCTAACAAACTAGGAAAGTTGCAGTCTGCCACACCTCTGACACTACATAAGACTTTGTATTTTCTCCCTACATATATGTGTAACAGTAACAATATTATACATGGCAGTAATAGTGTAACTTCGTTTCGGTACCCAAACTCAATTCCAATGTGTGTAAATATGTGGGAGGGGGTCTTCCCACATATACTTACACCAAGCAATTCTCGAACACCAGCAGGGTATTGGAGAACTCAATTCTGATGCTATCTGCCTGGAGGCAGCCCTAGATTCCCAGGTTAAGGGCCTTGTCCTACAAGACTGCCCTCTACCCCCCACTCCAGACACCAGGTGCAAGCTGCAGGCAGTTACCTGTGCTTCTGACCTACTTGCTACATATTGGAGGTTCCCACGACCTCCCCCTTAGGTTCGATTACTTTGCTAGAGTGGCTCACGGAACTCAGGAAAACACTTTTACCAGTTTAATAAAGAGTATAAAGGATACAAGTTAACAGCCAGATGAAGAGAGACACAGGTCCCAAATAAAGGAGCTTCTATCCTTGTAGAGCTTGGGGCCTGGCTCGGTGGCACGTGGAGGTGTTCTGGTTCCCCAGGAACTGTTCTTCCAACCAGGAAGCAGCATCCAACTGAGCAGAGCAGGCAAAGCAGAGCCGAGAGAGCAGAGCTTTTCTCACCAGTTCTGGGAGGGCTTCACTGCATAGTGATGACTGGCTAAATTATTGGCCACTGGCTGATTCAGCCTCCTGCCCCGCCCATGGGTGGGGGTCCTAAAGTCTCTTATTAACATGACAAAACATCTGTTCACCTTTAAGATTGCGGTGTTTTCAAGAACTGTGCATGAAGACCAAATATACCTGGGAAATATATATTTGGTCATAAAAATGACCAAATATGTATTTCTTATAACTCATTATATCACAGTCTTACCTCACATCTTAAACCAAAATAAAGTCTAGGTGGATCAAAGATTTAAAAAGAAAGGATTAGACTATAAAGGTATTTGAATAAAATTGTGGGATAAATATGTTTTTCTTAGAAACCTCAGAAATTTAAACATATAACCAGAAAGTATGAAAGAGATTATAAAGAAATTTAGCTACATACTAATAAAATTATTTTCATGAGAAAATAAAAAAGTAAAACCTAAGCCAAATAAAAATGACAAATAGGAAGGAATGGAAAACGTTCAGCCTCCATTTTTAAAAATAGAAATGTTCTGATAGAAAAGTGGGCAAACACATGAAAATGACCAATGCATTTGTAAAGAATTTCAGCCTCCTCATAAATCAAATTCAAGTGAAACGGAGCTTCTTTTAAGCCCAGAAAATTATAAAGTCATGAAATTTTGTAACAGTACTGACATTGTTTGAATTCTAGTATTGTCACTTACCAGCTATGCAAAGTTAAACTTAAGATCTCTGTGGTTCAGTTTCTTCATTTGGTAAATGCATTCCAGTCACGTGGGATCCATCCACCTGGTATGCAGTGTGTTATCTGTAATGAAGTGTTACTTTCCTAGTGGCTATCATGTCGATTCAATTAATTAATACACATAAAATATTTAGCCCAATGCCTGGCACACTGTAAGTAGTCCTTTAATGGCAGATAATGGAAAGGTTTAAAATCATAAAACTGCCTAGAAATGAATGCAGCTGTAAACAATAGAAAACAAAAATGGAAGCTTAAACAAAGAGGTTAAATTAAGCAAATATTAAGAGGTTCATTTTTCATAGAGAATAGTAAGTCCAGAGGTGAGAAGTTAGTTAGTTCACCTTCTCAAAGATGCTATCAGGGACTCAGGTTCTTTTTTTAGCCTTGTGATCTTCAGTGTAAAGGTTTCTGTACTCATATTTATTGCCTCATGATTGTAAAGTGATGTTGTGTCTCTGGGTATCACATCCCCATTCCAGGAAGGAAAAAGGAGAAAGGAACAAAAGGCACAAAGGTTAGCTCAACATACCTCTTTTTATCAGGAAATCAAACCCCTCAAACAGCAAACTTCTACTTATATCTCTGACCCAGAAATGTATTATACCATCTTCACTAGCTGAAATGTTGCTGGAGAGAGGGGTTAGTGAATTGGTTTTGAGTCAGCCACCCAATAGTATTTTCCATAAATAGTAACAATGAAAAAGAAATCAAGACATTTAGCAGTGGCTTTACCCTTCACACTCTTATTGAAACTCTGTAATGCTTTTTTTAAATTCTCCCACACCCACCACCCAGCTCTGACAACCACCAATCTGTTTTCTATATCTATGAGCTTGGTTTTATATGTATATAAATATGATAAAAACAAATATATAAATTAAAATTATACCATATGTAATTATATATAAAATATGTAAATAAGTAAATATAAATATATATTTAGCTCCATTGAGATCTATAGTATTTGTTTTCTGACTTACTTCACTTAATATAATGCTCTTGAGGTCTATCCATATCTTCATTTTTTTTTTCTTATGGCTGAATAATGATCCATTGTAGATATATACAATTTTATCTACTCATCCATCCATGCGCTTAGGGTGTTTCATATCTCGTCTACTGTAAATGATGCTGATTGGGGAGGTGGGAGGGAGGAGAGTGCATTTCTCTTTCTGAGTTACTGTTTTCAAGTTAGTGTTTTTGCTTTCTTCAAATAAATATCCAGAAGTAGAATTGCTGAATCATATGGTAGTTCTGTTTTTAATTTTCTGAGGAACCTCCATACTGTTTTCCATCATGGCTACATCAACTCACAATTCCCTTTCGACAAATCTTCACCAACACTTAGTATATTTCTAGTCTTTTTGATAAAGCCATTCTAACAGGTGTGAAGTGATATCTCACTGTGGTTTTGATTTACATTTCCCTGATGATTAAAGATGCATTTTTACAAGACTCTGTTGGCCACCTATGTATTGCTATAAAAGACATACAGATGGCCAACAGATACTTATATTCTACATCATATGGTAGTTCTGTTTTTAATTTTCTGAGGAACCCCATCTTTTAATTTGATTTTTTCTTTTATCTTTTCTTTTTGCAGTTGAGTTTATGAGTTCTTCATAGATTTTAGATATTAACTCCTTATCAGATAGATGATTTGCAAATATTTTCTCTCATTCAGTAGGTTGCCTTTTTGTTTTGATGATTTCCAAAAGCTTTTTACTGATGTAGTCCCACTTGTTTTTACCTTTATTGCTTTTGCTTTTTCATTACTTTTTAAAGGTAAAAACTAATCATTAAAAAAAATAAAATTCTGATACTTACATTTTTTTGGTCCACTTCTCTATAATCCTCATATCCCACACACGTATACCTAAAAAAAAGGAAAAGTGAGGAAAATATATGACTAGTATGCTGTCGTTTCTAAATCATTTTTGGCATCTGAAGACATTCATAAATTCCAATTTTTCTATTGTCTGTAGTCTTAGTGACTTTTAATGTTTGTGTAAGATAGTAAGTGGAGACCACTCCCTTGTACACAAACATACATCTTTCTCTCCTTTGTAGCAAATCTGAGAAAACAAGACAAAAATTGCACATATTCTCGATTTCTTTACTAAAATTTTCATGTTTCAAATATGTACTTCAAAGACAAAGACCCGAGGAATTTTACACCTCAACACTGAAAAATATTGGAAAAGATTATACAATGCAGTTTCAAACACTAAATTTTAATCTGAATCATTTTAATCAAATAATCTCTCATTTTAAAGAAAAGGTCATGAAAGAAGAGAATGACATAATAGAGATAACCAGAGCTTCATAATAAATACATTAAGGAAGTGGAGAGATGTCTCATCAGTTGTTATGTGTGGTGAGAAATATATAATGAGTAATTATTTGATGTAATGGAGATGCTACCTAATGTTACAGTGGTAATCATTTTACAATATCTAAGTGTATCAAATGAACACATTGTATACTTTAAACATATGTTATATGTCAGTTATATATTACTAAGGCTGGATTTTTAAAAAGGATGAAGAACCAATTGACAACTATCTATCTCTGCTTCTGCTTATTTGAAATCAATCTGTGTAAACCAACCATCCTTCTTAACACAGTATTTATTCTTACATAAAGGTAAACATCTATAAAATATTTATTTTGCTGTTTTGTTCTACTACAAAAAAGGAGCAAAATCTGGCATTTAGAACAAACTTGTAAATAGTCTTTGTTGTTTTATTTAAATTGTGGAGGAAATTTAAAGGCCCAGCTTATTTGCATTTGAGATCAGAAAATAGAGATTTTTAAAATCTTGATAAGAGTTTTATGCTGACCTTAATGAAAATCCTTTACACTAGTTTTCTATCAGGCAAATGCCCTGGTAAACTTAACAGAAAGTTCTTTAATTCTTATAAAATTTCACCACAGAAGACAGGTAGTTAATAGTGCTTGAAAAAATGGCAAATATATTTATACCTGAACTTGAAAAAAATGCAGCCCGAGGAAAGTCATTTGTGGGTGGGTAACACGATAACTTAATGCCAGAACCAGTAAGATGTCTGAGGCTGGCTGACTTTTCCTAGTTTCAAGAACATTCCTGGCCTAGTGGATATTTCCATTCTTATTCAGAATAATACATTACAGAGTTGTTCAATTTGTTCTTGATAATCATAATGGATTATGAATTATTGTTACATAGCACATATTCATAAATATATGTCAAATGAATAAAAAACACTCTTTTAAGTGAACCATGTAATTTGTTCAGTATAATTTGTTGCCTATCCAGACTTTCAAGAACAGAGTGAAACTATGAGATCAAAGGTCCCTAAACTCATTTAAATTCATTCCTGGTTTTCAAGTTTTAGACAAATATTGGCGTTCCAACAGACACAATTTTTTTGGCCTATTTAATCTACCAGGATAAGACAGAGCAAGAAAAAGGGCAATTTGGTTTGGGCTTAATACAATACTAATCTCATAGAACTTTACTTCTGATACTTTTACTAAGATTTATTTGCAATCCAAAGCAGCTGCTTTCTAAAGAAATATAGATAGTGCTACATATAAAAATTACTTACTCTTCTGACATTCTCCACCATACTCAATGTTTTTTTCTGATACAAAGTCAACATTTTAAGCTGTTGAAGTCTAAAGCACATCTTTGTGATATGTACAGTAAATGTCTTTAGCATTCACAAGCCCCCAATTCATCCCACTTTTCTCTTGGAAAGCAATTCCGAATAAGTTTCTGATGCAGGAATAAACATATCCAAAGTACACAAGGCACACACATGTGCTCAGAGTGAGTGAAATAGAAAATCTTGAGTATTGCAGAAAAGATCTTTCAAATGGATTATTTGCTGCCTATCAAAATGAAAACTGTTACAGTGAAGACAATGACATATCAATTACCTTAATTTTATGAATAAGGCTTATATGGTCCACTGCAAGCGGAATTTGAATTTTGTTGCCTATTTCAAGTTTAAGTGTTATTTTCCCTGCAGCATGATTTTTACACCTATTTAAGGATGTAGCAAAAGTTTAATCATTGAAATCATGGCCCAATTCTTAACTAAAAAAAAGGAGCAAAAACACCTGTCAATTCTTTTAATATTAACTTGAACTTTTATTCATCCACAAAGTCCTAACAAAAGTTAATCATACCATCACCAAAGGCATAAGAAATAATAAATTTTCCCTAATGTGAAGCTTATGAAAAATGTAGAAAACTTATTTTACATGATGTTAAAATCACTAATGGTTTTCTTGAATTATGCATTACATCAGTGAAATCAAAAAAGCTTTTTCAATGATACTTATGAACTGATATTTAAACTATTTAAGATCTTTCAATACGATTTTCTTAGTATAATTAAAAATGATAGACCACACACAGTGTTCTACTTTCTTCTTTTTTTTTGGTATAATCCTATTATTTTTTATTTTAATTTATACATTTATAAAGACTATGGTGAGTATCATACACTATCTTCCCATTTCAGAAATAAACCATGCTTGCCATTAAGTATACATATATATACATATATATATATATATATATTTTTTTTTTTTTGGTATCCTTAATCTACAATTACATGTGCAATATTATGGTTATTAAACTACTCCCTTCATCAGGTCCACCCCACCGACCCCATTACAGTCACTGTCCATAAGCGTAGTGAGATGCTATAGAATCACTACTTGTCT
>JAQQAC010008880.1:62665287-62754894 GCA_029783875.1 Phataginus tricuspis
CCCCTTTTTCCCCTTTGTCCCACCCTTCCAAACCATCCTCCTCAGTTTCTTTCCCTTTGGTAACTATTAGTCCGTTCTTGGGTTCTGTGAGTCTGCTGCTGTTTTGTTCCTTCAGTTTTTTTCTTTGTTCTTATACTCCACATATGAGTGAAATCATTTGATACTTGTCTTTTTCTGCTTGGCTTATTTCACTGAGCATAATACCTTCTAGCTCCATCCATGTTGTTGCAAATGGTAGGATTTGTTTTCTTCTTATGGCTGAATAATATTCCATTGTGTATATGTACCACCTCTTCTTTATCCATTCATCTACTAATGGACACTTAGGTTGCTTCCATATCTTGGCTATTGTAAATAGTGCTGCAATAAACATAGGGGTGCATTTGTCTTTTTGAAACTGGGCTGCTGTACTCTTGGGTAAATTCCTAGGAGTGGAATTCCTGGGTCAAATGGTATTTCTATTTTGAGTTTTTTAAGGAACGTCCATACTGCACTCCACAATGGTTGAACTAATTGACATTCCCACCGGCAGTGTAGGACGGTCCCCTTGTCTCCACATCGTCACCAACATTTGTTGTTGTTTGTGTTTTGCATGTTGGCCATCCTCACTGCTGTGAGGTGATATCTCATTGTGGTTTTAATTTGCATTTCTCTGATGATTAGAGATGTGGACTATCTTTTCATGTGCCTGTTGGCCATCTGAATTTCTTTGGAGAAGTGTCTATTCATGTCCTCTGCCCATTTCTTAATTGGATTATTTGCTTTTTGTTTGTTGAGGTGCATGGCTTCTTTATATATTTTGGATGTCAACCCCTTATCGGATATGTCATTTATGAATATATTCTCCCATACTGTAGGATGTCTTTTTGTTCTACTGATGCTGTCCTTTGCTGTACAGAAGCTTTTCAGCTTGATATAGTACCACTTGTTCATTTTTGCTTTTGTTTCCCTTGCCTAGGGAGATATGTTCATAAAGTCACTCATGTTTATGTCCAAGAGATTTTTGCCTATGTTTTTTTCTAAGAGTTTTATGGTTTCATGACTTACATTCAGGTCTTTTATCCATTTTGAGTTGACTTTTGTGTATGGGGTTAGACAGTAGTCCAGTTTCATTCTCTCACATGTAGCTGTCCGGTTTTGCTAACACCAGCTGTTGAAGAGGCTGCCATCTCCCCACTATATATCCAAGCTCCTTTATCATATATTAATTGACTGTATATGTTTGGCTTTTCTATTCTATTCCACTGGTCTGTGGGTCTGTTTTTGTGCCAATACCAAATTGTCTTGATTACTGTGGCTTTGTAGTAGACCTTGAAGTCAGGGAGCATAATCCCCCCTGTTTTATTCCTTCTTCTCAGGATTGCTTTGGCTATTTGGGGTCTTTTGTGGTTCCATATGAATTTTAGAATTATTTGTTCCAGTTCATTGAAGAAAATTGTTGGTATTTTGATAGGGATTGCGTTGAATCTGTAGATTGCTTTAGGTAGTATAGCCATTTTGACAATATTTATTCTTCCTAGCCAAGAGCATGGGATGAATTTCCATTTGTTAGTGTACTATTAAATTTCTCTTAGGAGTGTTTTCTGGTTTTCACGGTATAGGCCTTTCACTTCCTTCGTTAGGTTTATTCCTAGGTATTTTATTCTTTTTGATGCAATTGTGAATGGAATTGTTTTCCTGATTTCTCTTTCTGTTAGCTCATCGTTAGTGTATAGGAAAGCAACTGATTTCTGTGTCTTAATTGTGTGTCCTGCAACTTTGCTGAATTCACATATTAGTTCTAGTAGTTTTGGAGTGGAGTCTTTAGGCTTTTTAATGTACAATATCATGTCATCTGCAAATAGTGACAATTTGACTTCTTCTTTACCAATCTGGATGCCTTGTATGTCTTTGTTTTGTCTGATTGCCATGGCTAGGACCTCCAGTACTATGTTGAATAACAGTGGAGAGAGTGGGCATCCCTGACTTGTTCCCAATCTTAGATGAAAAGCTTTCAGCTTCTTGCTATTAAGCATGATGTTAACTGTGGGTTTGTCATATATGGCCTTGATGATGTTGAGGTACTTGCCCTCTATACCCATATTGTTGAGAGTTTTAATCATGAATGGATGCTGAATTTTGTCAAATGCTTTTTCAGCATCTGTGGAGATGATCATGTGGTTTTTGTTCTTCTTTTTGTTGATGTGGTGGATGATGTTGACTGATTTTCGAATGTTGTACCATCCTTGCATCCCTGAGATGAATCCCACTTGATCATGGTGTATGATGTTCTTGATGTATTTTTGAATTCGGTTTGCTAATATTTTGTTGAGTATTTTTGCATCTATGTTCATCAGGGATATTGGTCTGTAATTTTCTTTTTTGGTGAGGTCTTTGCCAGGTTTTGGTCTTAGAGTGATGCTGGCTTCATAGAATGAGTTTGGAAGTATTCCCATCTCTTCTATTTTTTGGAAAACTTTAAGGAGAATAGGTGTTATTTGTTCACTATATGTCTGGTAGAATTCAGAGGTGAATCCATCTGGCCTGGGGATTTTGTCCCTGGGTAATTTTTTGATTACTGATTCAATTTCGTTGCTTGTTGATTGGTGTGCTTAGTTTTTCTGTTTTTTGCTTGGTCAGTCTTGGAAGGTTGTATTTTTCTAAGAAGTTGTCCATTTCTTCTAGGTTTTCCAGCTTGTTAGCATAGTATTCTCTTATAATTCTTTGTAATTCTGTGGGGTCCGTTGTGATTTTTCCTTTCTCATTTCTGATTCTGTTTATGTGTGTAGATTCTCTTTTTCTCTTAATAAGTCTGGTTAGGGGTTTATGTATTTTGTTTATTTTTTCAAAGAACCAACTCTTGGTTTCATTGATTTTTTCTATAGTTTTATTCTTCTCAATTTTATTTCTTTCTTCTCTGATCTTTATTATGTCCCTTCTTCTGGTGACTTTGGGCCTCATTTGTTCTTCTTTTTCCAATTTCAGTAATTGTGTCTTTAGACTATTCATTTGGGATTGTTCTTCCTTCTTTAAATAGGCCTGCATTGCAATATACTTTCCTCTTAGAACTGCCTTTGCTGCGTCCCACAGAAGTTGTGGCTTTGTGTTATTGTTGTCATTGGTCTCCAAATATTCTTTGACCTCTGTTTTAATTTGGTCATTGACCCATTTATTATCTAGGAGAATGTTAAGTCTCCATGTATTCATGAGCCTTTTTGTTTTCTTTCTAAATTTTATTCCTAGTTTTATATGTTTGTGATCTGAGAAGTTGGTTGGTAGAATTTCAGTATTTTTGAATTTACTGAGGTTCTTTTTGTGGCCTAGTATGTGGTCTATTCTGGAAAATGTTCCATGTGCACTTGAGATGAATGTGTATCCTGTTGCTTTTGGGTGTAGAGTTCTGTAGATGTCTGTTAGGTCCATCTGTTGTAGTGTGTTGTTCAGTGCCTCTTTGTCTTTACTTTTTTTCTGTCTGGTTTATCTGCCTTTTGGAGTGAGTGGTGTGTTGAAGTCTCCTAAAATGAATGCATTGCTTTCTATTTCCTCCTTCAATCCTGTTAGTATTTGTTTCACATATGTCGGCACTCCTGTGTTGGGTGCATATATATTTATAATGGTTATATCTTCTTGTTGGACCCTTTATCATTATGTAATGCCCTTCTTTATCTCTTGCTACTTTCTTCATTTCAAAGTCTATTTTGTCTGATACAAGTACTACAACACATGCTTTTTTCTCCTTATTGTTTGCATGAAGTATCTTCTTCCGTCCCTTCACTTTTAGTCTGTGTATATTTTTGGGTTTGAGGTGAGTCTCTTGTAAGCAGCATATTGATGGGTCTTCCTTTTTTATCCATTCTATTACTCTGTGTCTTTTGATTGGTGCATTCAGTCTATTTATATTTAGGGTGATTATCGATAGATATGTACTTATTGCCATTGCTGGCTTTAGATTCATGGTTACCAAAGGTTCAAAGGTTGCTTCTTTACTATCTAACAATCTAACTTAACTTTCTTGTTAAGTTATTGTAAACACAGTCTGATGTTTATTTCTCTCCCTTCTTATTCTTCCTCCTCCATTCTTTATATACTATGTGTTTTATTCTTTGCCTTAGTTAGCATTTGGATGGTCTGCTTTCTTTGCTATGATTTTATTTTCTCTGGTGACATCTTTTTAGCCTTAGGAGTGCTTCCCTCTAGAGCAGTCCCTTTAAAGTATCCTGTAGAGGTGGTTTGTGGGAGGCAAACTCTCTCAGCTTTTGCTTATCTTGAAATTGTTTAATCCCTCCATCATGTTTAAATGATAATCGTACTGGATACAATATTCTTAGTTTGTGGCCCTTCTGTTTCATTACGTTAAATATATCATGCCATTCTCTTCTGGCCTGTAAGGTTTCTGTTGAGAAGTCTGATGATAGTCTGATGGGTTTTCCTTTGTAGGTGATCTTTTTTCTCTCTCTAGCTGCCTTTAATACTCTGCCCTTATCTTTGATCTTTGCCATTTTAATCATTATGTGTCTTAGTGTTGTCTTCCTTGGGTCCCTTTTGTTGGGAGATCTGTGGGCCTCTGTGGACTGCGAGACTATTTCCTTCCCCAGCTTGTGGAAGTTTTCAGCAATTATTTCTTCAAAGACACTTTCTGTCCATTTTTCTCTCTCTTCTTCCTCTGGTATTCCTATAATGCGAATATTGTTCTGTTTGGATTGGTCACACAGTTCTCTTAACATTCTTTCATTCCTAGAGATCCTTTTATCTCTCTCTGCCTCAGCTTCTCTGTATTCCTGTTCTCTGATTTCTATTCCATTAACAGTCTCTTGCATCTCATCCAGTCTGCTGCTAAGCCCGTCAATCACTTGTCTCATTTCTGCATTGTCTTTCCTCACTTCCTCCCTCAGCTCTTGCATATTTCTCTGTAGATCCATCAGTGTGGTTATGACTTTTATTCTGAATTCTTTTTCAGGAAGATTGTGCATTTCCATCCCATCAGGCTCCCTCTCTGGTGTTGTCTGGGTCTGGATAAGGTTTGTTTGTACCATATTCCTCTGTCTTTTCATGGCGATAGAAGTGGTTGGTGGTAGGTGCCACGTATGTCATCTGGGCTCTTTAAGACTTTTAAAAAGAAAAAAAAGAAAAAGAAAAAAAGAAAGAAAAGAGAAAAAGAAAAGAAACAAAACAAAACAAAAAAACGCCCACCGGGGGTATATTCTTTGAGGATGTTGTAGGTGGTGCTGTTGCTCCACTATTCCGCAGCTGTGGTCGCACCGCTCCACAGGGCCCTTTGTTGCTCTGGCCAGGGTGGAACGAATGGGAGTCTGCTGATCTCTGTGGGAAGTCTCAGTGCAGCTACTTTTTCCCAGTTGCCAGTCAAGGGGTCCGAAATTCCCCAGGACTCCCAGCCTGCAGGGCTGAGTGTGCTGGGATGATCCTGCTCCTCCGTTGGGCCCCTATCTCTTTATGTCTGCTAAAAAAGTGCGCGCTTTTCTTTTGCCCCGGGGAGCCGGCTGAGAGGACCCGGGTGCATTTCCCGGCTTAGATCCTGCACCCTCTGTCTCTCCAATCTCTAATACGCCATGCGATGTGTGTCAGAGCTGGTTATTTCGCAGGCCTGTACTTCCACTCACTACCGGCTCCGAATCCTCTCCTCCCACCGGTGCGCTGGGGTGTGGGAGTGCTTGTGTCCCACTGGGTTGTGGTTCCATACCTTACCCGCTTCACTAGGTGCCGAGTCCTCTCAGGTGTAGATGCAGGCTGGGTGCTGTCCTGTATCTTCCGGTCTCTCTTTTAGGAATAGTTGTATTTGTTGTATTTTCATAAATATATATGGTTTGGGGAGGAGATTTCCACTGCCCTGCTCATGCCGCCATCTTCCCGGACGTCTACTTTCTTGAATAAATGTTGAATTAAATGATTTTGTACAAATTCCCAATAGCCCAACATTAATAATATAGTACAGTTCTTCCATTTTCGTATCAATTCTCCTTGGAGACATTTCAGTAAATTTTAAAGTAATGCCTCTCTGAATTGCAAAATAGAAATAACAGAAAATAGTATAAACTTTTAATTAGTTTCTTTCTTATCTTAGGGAGTAGCAACCTGTGAAGACTACCATAAAGGCTATGATACACTGCGATTGCTTTTCTCAAGTTGCTTAAGAAAACCACCTCTATTCTCGTAAGGTCTCTCTTCAACTATGCATAAAGTTGGTGAATAAAGTTACAAAAATGTGTTTGTGCTTTAGTTTGAATTTGACATGGTACACGATCCTCAGAGGATTCTGGAAAGTATAGACTTATTCAAAAAGGGTAACAAAGAGACACCCAAATCCCAAACTGTTAGCATTCTGATTTGTCTACCTCTAATCTTTGGCATGCATGACATATTGAGGTAAGGGAGTGTCTTGTTTACTGCTTATTGCCCATTCTCATCACAGAGTTCTGAACAAAGGAAAGAAGGCTCAATGAAATTTGCTTGTTGATAAATGCACGGACACAACTGCAGTGGGATCAGATTGTTAATATACTTTTTTCATGTAGCAATAAACATGAAATTCTTAAATAATCTAAAACATGAACTTTAAGGCTGCATTCTATTCCATTTTGGGGGATGATCAGAAATTTATCTAATCAGAATTCTGGGACATTATAGTAGTTCTTACTTTTTCTAAACAGTGTTTTTGGGACATTATTGTCATTACAATTTTTCATAGTTCTTAAAAGAAAACTGGCACGCAGAAAATAGTATTTAAAAAAATTTTAATATGTGCCAGTAAATTACTGGGAAGTTCAACTGCCAAGAATATATGTTTTTTAAAAATCTATCTGAAGAAAAATTTTCTAATATAATGAGAATGGGAGCAAAAGAGCACAATATTTTTCACCTACTGTCTTTGGTTGAAGTACCTTTTGAAGATTTTCTCATGATCCCCTACCCTGGAGGGCGATAGATGAAATAGACATTGCAATATCATATTTGTCCCTTTATCTATTTAATTCATACACACACCAAACACATAGAATCATATGTGAGTTCTCTGTAAAAATAGGGAAACTCATATTAATTGTTGCCCCAAGGTTGCAGGAGGGATAATAAGAGAATCTGGGGAAGATCAATATTACCAAACTGAACTCTATATAAAAGTATATTATAAATTATAAAGTTATTGGAATGTACATTATTTCTTTAATTCTATAATTTTCCATTTAAAATATCACCTACATCCTAAATGAGCTTCCAGGAATTTAAAGGATATTAATGCTTACATTTTGACTTGCCAGAACACTGGTATTCAGCCTGTTACAGAATGAAATTAACAGCAAAAAAGCTGCATTCAGATGAAGGAGTAAGTAATTTCCCTCTTTCTTAAAACACTGAAAAGACAATCTAAAGATCTTTCAGATGCCAAAGAGGAATTGTCATTTCAGAAAAGGAAAGAAAACCTATAGGAAGGGCTTTTTATAGTATTGAATAAAGGTCAGCGATGATTCTGGACTGGTGATAATATTTTTAGTTTCTATTATTTTTTCCCGTAGACTGCTTTAGTATTTGCTTGTTCTTAAATGATGTCTGAAAGGCAGCATATAATGCGATTCTCTATCATTTTCTTCCCATGTGCTGCTGAGAGGGATTGTCAAATTAAAGCTTTTAGTGAAATAGTGTAAGATATTTGTTACTGGACAGAGTGAAACCCTATTTTAGAGAAGTTAACAATAGCTGGACACAACAGTGTTTCTGGGCAAAACTGAAACAAAGATTCATTAAATCAAAGAAATATCAGAACTAGGAGGGATTTTAAAGATCATCTGGTTTACTGGTTTACAATCTGGATTTCTGAAATACTGGAGAACTTTGAAGAAGCAATGGGTAGAAAATGAGGTTTGTAAGGTATTTTCAGCATTCCAAAAAGCTTTAAAAGTTGCATAACTACCCATGAGAAGTCTTCGCTGATTCCTTGCTCTTGCTTAGGATTAAATGAATTTAGTTAGATAGCCCTAGTTATATTAATCAAACCAAAAGCTCTTATTTGCCGTTGTTCCTAATAAATAAAAAAGAGAAACTCACAACTAAAAGGTGAAATTTCATAGGTATAATCTTTTAAAAACAACCAGTGTGAAAACTGAAAACAAATGGTCTTATTTTTAGATAAGACCATAAAGTTAAGTGACTTGCTCAGGATTAAATGAATTAGTATGAAGGCTTGGACTGAATTTCAAGTTTGCTAACCACCAGTAAGTGAGGGGGTGGTTAAGCAACCTCATCTTCTAGGTCTGCCTCTGTAACCACCCAGGTAGTCAGCTCCCTTTTGATGAAGCCCCTCAGATTCCTCATTAAGAAAGAGAAGCCTAAATCCCTCAATCATGACCTAGAATGTGAAAATTGGACTAGGTAATTAGAGATTAAAGAAAATGGGAGTTTGCAAACCAAGGTAAAGCTGACTAAACAGACACAAGACTCTTAGTTCTACCTCAAGGCTATAGATAAACTCTTGACTCATTTATGCCCGAGATGCTTTCCAGGAACTTAGACCCCCACCACATGTGTCACTTCCTAAAAACAAGCACTAGACCCCAGACTGGGTGGAGCCAGAAGACTGATTAGGATTCTTCAATCGCCTTCCACCTCACCACTGACCACTCAGAAGAAGGCACACGAGCTGATCATACACACCTTGCAACCCTTTCCCATCGTTCTGCCTTTTAAACCCTTGCTTGTAAGCCAACAGTGCATCCAGAACCTTAAGCATTACTACCTGTTCTCCTTGCATGGCACCCTACAATAAACACCCACTTCCTTTCACTACAACCAGAAGTCAGTGTTTGGCGTTGCTGTCTATCAGGTGAGCAGATCCAGGTTTGTTTGGTTTGGTACCACTTCCAGTTCCAAATTCCTTAGTGGCTGGTGCTGCTCCACTGTAGTCTGTGTAGGGGATGATCCCTGGAGTTATGCAATACAGCCCTCTTAGTCCTGTATTCAGGGACCCTGCACAGTCCTGTTTACAATAAAATGTCACTTAAGATTTTATACAAAATTTAAATGTTCATAACAACATGAAGTACTACTTTTCCAGATTGATTTGCATTTTATGAAGGCCTAAGGACTTAAACCTATCAAAAACCCCTTCCTTCAAGCTCTTCCAAGAGAGGTTTAATCTCTCACCAAGTGTCCTTTCCGGTAGAGAGCCAATGACTAAGGTAAGGATGAGTGGATTCTAACTTTCCAAAAGATCATTGATCTATTTAGAGTGGAATTGGGGAAAGCATGCTATGAATGTTTGCAGAGTTGGCTTCCCTCATAAAGGAAGTAACTGAGTTCTGCCATGTGGTTTAACCTCCTCTGCGTGATCCTGCGGGTATAGTCTCATTATGAAAGATATGCTTTATCACTGTCTTAGGATGACCAAGTGTTGTGCCATAAAGACAGGAAAACATGGAGGCCAGTTTTCAATACATTTTAAGTACCAGTAATATCCTCTCTGTAAGAACCAAATCTTATTTTCTGAGGCAGATAAATACGATATGTGTGTCACAGCTCTTTTTGTGAGCTTGGAGTGGAAAGTAATTTTGCACTTCCAATATTGGAAATTCAATGCTTTCAAATAGGTGTCAGTTATGGTCTGTGGAACCATAAAATAAGCATTAAAATATCTCACCAAATATTTTGGCTTAAAAAATGGATTTTGAATTGCATTTAGATTTAACTAAAACCATAGGGACTCAACACTAGTAGTGTATTGCATTATTATTCTTTGTTGAAATCTCTTTGTAAGAAGAAGAGAGAGGTTCATGGAGTCATATAAGCCCATTCCAAAATTAGATCCTACTAAATATTAAGAAAAAAATTTTCTGATGACTCCCTAGAAAATGACTAATGGCTAGTGAATGACTTAATAAATATAGCCACTTTTGAGTGATAAAAACTATGGGATATCCACAGCTTTATCCATATTTTAGTTTTAAGTGATGCAAATGAAAGAACTAAAGAGACATTTACAAACTATGTACATTACAAAAAAATTTCTCCATAAAATTTACATGACTTTTTCTTCTAGCATTTAAGAGTTTGTTTTACAACCAAAGGATTCTTTTTCAATGCTTGCTCGCTGTGCTATTATCAGACTCCTCCCCTTGTCACGTAGTCAAGCTATTCCCTATTTTAAAGTAAATATCAGTCCTAGTGGCACATAATGATTGCTGTTTATCCTGAATATTTTCTATTTCTTTTATTTTTCACAAAAAAATATTGAGAAAATGGGATTTGAAATAATGAAACTATTCAAGATAACCATCTTAAGAGAGTATTCTATGGTCAATTGGTCCAATGATATTCATGCAATTCCCTTCTCATTCACTACATTGGGCCCATAATGACCCAGAGTGTACTTGTTTCCCTTTGTCACCACCGCTGCTGTGTTTGCTTGGATGTTAACCAATCAGCAAAGCAGAAAGATAATTTCAAGTCTTCTTTTAAGAGAGTAGCAATAAAGATGACTAGTTTTTGTCACCAGAATTTAGTGACAATATCTAATCTTTTATGAGGGTTTCCTATGTGCCAGATTTTAAGTGTTTTACATATGTAATTTCATATAGTCTATCCCCCACCCCTCCACGATCTCCTAAGGTGGACACTGTTACTACTCCCAGTTTTCAAGAGACACTAACCAACCTGCCTAACGTCAAACAACTAGTACAAGTGCAGCCAGGGGTTGATCCATGAAGTCTTGAGCAAGAACCCAGGGTGTCCCAGGATCTGATGTTTTTAAAGTTCCCTCTCCAGGTGACACTAATATGAAGACAGGGTTAAGAACCACTCACTGGTCCAGATTTCACATCAAGGTGCATTCAACTCAAGTGCTTTCAGGACCAGGCAGGTAAAATAATGCCTAAAGCAAGCAGATTCAGACCCATATTCTAATAGTACTGAATCTTTTACCTGCAAAAGAATCCCTGTGGAAATTGTTAAAAACACAAATTACTGAGCCCTACAGAATCTTTGTTCAATCCGCATCACAATTACCCAGGTTTTTTCAAAAGTAAATTTGTGTCACAGGTAATCACTGCTCTGAAACCCTTCATGCTAACAACTTCTAGTATTCTCAGACTTTGAGCCTGGGTTCTCAAATATGAGATGATCATTTTATTAATTCTAGAACTATTTACTGAGCATCTATTTTATGCAAGGAACTTATAGGCACTGTGTAAACAGCAGAAATAAATCTCTCTCCCTCTAAGGAGTTCATGTTTTGCTTAGAAACAGCATGAACAATTAAATATATATCAGATGGATAAGTGCAATGGAGAAAAATAAGTTAGGGGTGGGGGATGGAGGGTGATGAGGTAGGGCGGTCATTTTTATGATCCCTCAGCCTTTCTGATGAGGTCACTTTGGTACAAAGGATGTGAGGGAGTTAACCATGGATGCTGGAACAGCTCAGCAATGTCTAGATTAAAATAACAACATAAAATACAAAGGCTGCAAAGGGAGAGTTTGCCTGGTATGTTGAAAAAACAAGATCAGTGTTTGGAAAAGAGTGAGAAAGGACAAAAGTAATAGTAAAGATGTCAGAGAGGTAGTAAGAAATGGATCACATTGTATATTGAAGGCCATGGTACCTCACCCTGTGTGACAAGAAAATATTAGGCCACATAGGAAAAATGACATTATCTGCCTCGAATGGAAGATATACTTTGTGGGATAACTGTGGAGGCAGGAGGACCAGCTGGGATGCTGTGGTTGTGCTCCAAGCAAGAGAAGATGGCAGCATGACCAGCATGGTAGCGGCAGAAGTGGTATGCAGTCAAATTCTGGATATATTTTAAAGAGCAAGCCATGGTGATTTTCAAATGGAATGGATATGGGCCATGAACAAGAGAGAGTTATCAAGAATGACTAGATCTAATGTGTGGGCATTTGGTCCATAATATATTTGGTATTAAGGTAAAATGTTCTCCAAGCAAATTCTCAATTGGGCACCAATGTGAAAACTTCTTTTACTTATGACTTGAGCAACACCCTCCAGGAGCACTGAAGGTGAAATACTGGAGCACATTTTTCAAATTACTGTGATTCATTAAAACCCACACTCTCCCTGACATGAAACATTGAATACATTTATTTCATTACCTGCAAATTTGAATAGAAAAAGAACAAATTTTTCTCAGTGATAATTATATCAGGAGGGAATTGATTTTTTAATACCAGAAAAATATCTGTAACATTTTCCTGTGGTACTTAGTATTTCTAGTAATTCTTGAGCATTCAGAGATACCTGAAATGCTTCAATTAAAAATAAAACTGAAACAAAGAGTGCTTCAAATAAGAGCCAAAAGATGGACATCCAGTGGAAAACTCCCCTGCTCTATTTCTTTGATCTCTAGAGCTTACCTCCTACCATTTGAATCAAATTTCTGCATTTTTAAATAACTGCTATTAATTACATAAATCATTCTGTGGTTTAATGTGCTCAATATAAAAACCCATCTTGTTACTCTTGAGATACAGGGTTTGTATCTCTTAATAACATGATGTTATTTAATAAAAGCAATGTTTGTATCTCCTAATAACTTTAGTTATTTAATAAAAGCAATGTAACCTGTTGGATTTTCACATACAGCAAATTTCCTTCAAAACCTGTAACATCCATTAGGTTAGGGATAATGAATTGTTTTAACACTCACTCCTCTCTTTATTTAGTTCTTACCTTCTTGCTCTATTTCTAAAGGCTGTGCCCCATGCCTGCCTTTTATTGTAAACCACATGAAATCCTTTTTGGATACAGATACTCTATAATAAATGAATGCAAATGGATGAGCTGACCTTTAAACATCTATTTTGAAATCTGTATTCTTTGCCTTCATCTTCATTCAAGTTTTGATCACTGTGCAGAGAGATCTGTCAATGACTCAGAAATTTAGGCACAAATTAATTATTATTATTTTAGAACCTTATCTAGTAGGAAATAAGCACATAGGATTTCTTACCCAAATAAAACTACAACCATGCCTTATCTACTGCAAACAGTTTTCATCTGACTCCACAAGTTAGTAATTTTGATTTTTAAATGTGTTACCTTTCCTGTTATGGAAGCTTGAGACAGAAAGACATTTAAAAGGTAGCTAAACTTGACATGAGATTTTGAATCCTAGAAGGACTTTGCTTTTTAATGGAAGACAAAAATCTATTGAGGAAAAGAGTTATATATAAAGACAAATGGGCTTTTATCTGAGAGTTCAAATTTCAAAGAAAGGAAAAATTATTCTGAAGGAATGGAAAGAAAAAAACAATGAAGTATATACCAGATCTTCAGGGTTATATACAAAAAGTTATCTGTTTAGAAACTGCAACAATATTTGATGAATATTTTATTAATAGATGATAAGATTAAGATTTTCAATAAACATGCTGTAAATCTTCAAAATATGGTAAGCAAACAGATGAAATGAAAGAAACTTTTCACACAAGTTGGCAGTTGTAGACTAGGTTGTCAGGTAAATTCCAATATAGTACCTGCAAAGCGAACTCAAAGCAAAGAATAAAAGCAAGCATGTGTGCATGCACACACACACACTATACCAATGTGACTTTGTGGCCGAGATTTCAAGGGAAGGAAAATCAGACATTCATTAAGATGTTGCTATAGTCTAAAAATAAGAGGATTCTCTGACTGTTCGTGCTTCTCCAATTGGCAATCTGAGGGAGAGCCCCCATATACATTGATGCATTACCCTTATCATTGTAATTGATGCCTAACACTTTTCAACCCATCAAATGCAGTCCCGAATGGAAGGGACATTTATCCCCCTGTTAAGATGATCATCACTTTGAAACTCTGTGATCTCGAATTTCCTAACAGCTTAAATCACAGTACTGCGGGGGAAAATAATATATAGTGCTATTGATTCATTTCCTGACTGGCGAAAGATATGATCTCACATACCTGAGCACCCTGGTGAGGTCCTGCTTAATGAGTTCCAACACTATTTCCAGGTATCAGAGGGAGAAGGAAGATCACTATGTCCAGATTTTGCAAGCTGACTAGTTCTCCTTTACCCTAGAGAATGGAACTAGGCTTTGACATTATCCAGAGATACTGAGGTGCTAGCACAGAGAAAAAGGTATTTTTATTTCTCCTAAAACCATTCCAGAACATTAGGGTGACTCACCATAGTCTTCACAGAGCCTGAACTTCCTAATGAAAAGATTTATAGGAGGTATTCTCGTTTCTGACATCACATAACATTTTTTTCACAATGTATTCTTTAAAGCATGAAAAGAATATTTCAAAACAACTGTGTGATGGCAGAGTCCCAATCTATATCAGGAAGTCTAGACAGACCTTCAAAGTTCTGATCACCTGAAAACCTCCAGGTGATGCAGCAAAACCAGGACCAAGGGGCTCCAGGTTTATTTAAAGGGAATATAACACCAGACAAAATACAGACTAAAATAATAATAATAAAATAACATTATGAATAACCATAAGGTAATAAAATCAACAAAACAGATAACACTCTCATTAAAATAAAAAATCCCAAAATTGGCATTAAGATATAAAATAGACCAAAAATGATTACCAAAAAAAAGAGAGAATTCCCAAAAAGTTACTTATGTTAATCACAAATTTCTCTAATAAAAAATGAAATCCACTCTATAAAGTGACAAAAGAAAGTTGAAGAAATATACTGTGATGTTACTTAAAAAATGTATACCTATACATACATGTTCTGAGGAAACTTATATATATAGTTTGGAAAATTATACTTCAGACTATTAAAGTGGTTTCCTCTGGGGTACTAGTTAAGAGGAGGATTAGTTCAACTTTTTCTACTTTATATTGTTTCAAATTCTTATGAGTACATGTTACTTTTACTAAAAAATTTTTGGATAAAAGCAAAACTTGATAAAATACCTTGAAAATAATTTTAAAAATCTAGCCTTTTCCCTAGATATCAAGAAAAGTTTCTAGAAAGTATAGAAGAGAACTGGCTGGATTGAGTGACATAAGTAATGACAATTTATGCTTTGACTTCGGAGACAGAATGGCATAGTCACCTGGGAAGAGGGCAGGGAAAAGCTGGCCCATTCCTGTGACCTGCAAGTAGCTATGGCAAAGGATCTACACTGATTCAAAAACTGGGCAGCCAGTCCCTCTACTGTGTAGGGACGGTAGACAGAGACATATTCCGCTCTTTCTATTCCATCAACACCAGTCTTTCACTATTCATTTAGAAACAACTCCAATGTGCAACATGACTAGGAGTAAAAAGAGATGGGGAATGATGCATTGCATGTCAGCATGTGTAGTTTCCACAAATGGAGCAGTATAATTGAGGTGGCCACAGAAAGAGCCTGCGAGCAGTGCATTTTTCATTATATTACCTAGATAAAGAATGACTGACTGCCTCAGATAAGTCACTATTCTGACATGCCTTCCCGTTCTTATACAGGACAGTGAGGGGCTACAGGCAACAATGCAGGTGTATCTAACATAACAGATGCTGCACAGACTGGAAACGCAGGAAGAAGCTGTACACAAAGGACTTTCTTAAATTTACATCACTTAAAAATATGACAGGAAGACTCTAACAGTTTTCACATGGACAACGAAGGGGAGAGGGCTCAAATCTGGGCACAATGAACTACCTTCTAGCTGTTTCTCCAGAAACGGAATTCACCTAACACTTGGTTCATGATTATGTCACCACTGGATTAACACTAGGTGCTGATGGAATGCTTCTTATTCAAAACTAAAAAGTTAAAAAACAAATGATGACAATGTTGAGGTTTATAAAAACCAAAAGAACAGAAAATGACACACTGTCATGAAGACTCTTATGAAGAATTTTACTTCATTAGCTTGGAGATGGCCCAGGGTAACACTATGAGCCTGCTGTACCTTCTGACCCCTACCCTTGTAGACTGAGTGCTTCCTGAAGGGATGTCTCTCACCTCTGTATCCCTAATATACCATCGATTCTGAAATCTATGTGCTCAATGGTAGGTCTCTTAAAATTTTTTTCCCTAAAAATGTTCTGAACTGAGAGTTTATGTCCCCCAATCAACAGCATATGCCTCTCACTTTCTGGAACAAGCTGATAATTTGGTGCTGGGTGGATGGGGTAGTTAGGTCTGCAGATGTGCTAATGTACTCAGGACCTAGAATTTAGTTATTGTGAGAAGAGGAAATCAGATATTCAATCCTTTTTACCAATAAAGTGTTAGAAGCCTTCTGATAGTGTAAGGATCCACACTACTGATTCCTCCTATAATCTAATTCTAATGTTACCTCAGATATTTAAGTCAGGACTCGTTTGCAGAAGACACCATGCTGGCTTTTGCTTCAGATTTCTGGAGTGTTTAACAGGGCGGTCTCTGGACAGAGCCTGCCTGGATTCAAGTACTGACCAGCTCTTAATAACTGTGTGAATTCAGTCAAGTCAGTTTATCAATCAAGCCTCAGTTTTCTTATCAGGAAGATGGGATGTTGTGAAACTAAAATACATGTTAAGTGCTTAGCACAGTTCCTGGTGTGTAGACAGCCCTAAATTTCTGCTATACTGATATTCCTGCTGATGCTTTGCCTCAAATCATGCCTCAGTCCATCATGGGGCAAATAAATGAAAGAGTTGAAATGTGTGCATTTATTTATTCTCCATTAATACTGAGCTAGGCAAATCAGTATCTCTCTGTCTTTAACAAATAACATACATAAATCTACATATATATACAAATATATAGGATTTGTCTAAAACTGAATATTCATGATTTAAATTTGACAAACATTTTCAGGTAAAAAGCAGATGATTATACTGAATTAACATTTCATTCAATGCTCAACCTGAAATACATGTGTATTTTATACAGAAGACTATAAATAAAAAGGATAATATAAGTAAGTCACTAACATAAATCTGAACACTTTATTAGGTTAAGATGGAATGGAATAACTTCTAATATCATGTAAAAAAACAGGCAGTCAAAGCACATAATTCAGGTCTTAAAAAATGGATTTATCCTAAATTCATCCTAAATACCAGCACTCAAAGAAAGCAATTCTGCCATTTACAGTTAAACTAAATCACTCTTTTAAATACACCAAAGCCCACTCAGAAAAGCACTTCTTTACAGAGTACTGGTTTAAGCAGATGCCTCTGTACAAAACAAAACAGAATCAAATCACAAGCCTTGGACTCAGCAAAAACTGACAGCTTTAATGTAAGGATGTTTTCTAATCCCGTACCTATGCTAAAATGATCAATACTGCTGCTATAAATAGCAGGGCAGAAAAAGCAGCTCAACCAGGGATGGTTCATGGCATAAAAATCAGTGGCCCAAATATCAAATGATCTCACTCATATGTGGAGTATAAGAACAAAGAAAAAAACTGAAGGAACAAAACAGCAGCAAACTTACAGAACCCAAGAACAGACTAATAGTTACCAAAGGGAAAGGAACTTAGGAGGATGGGTGGGAAGGGAGAGACAAGGGGGAAAAAGGGGCATTACGATTAGCAGATGTAATGTTGGGGGGGTGCGAGGAGGGCTGTACAACTCAGAGAAGATAGTAGTGATTCTATAGCATCTCACTACACTGATGGACAGTGACTGTAATGGGGTTGGTGGGGGGGACCTGATGAAGGGGGTAGTTTAATAACCATAATATTGCACATGTAACTGTAGATTAATGATACCAAAATAAATTATAAAAAACAAAAAATCAGTGGCCAACATGTGAAAAAGCCAATAGGGATAGTGATTTTTAGTGTAGGGTAACAAAATAGTTTCTTTACAAAAACTGCAAGAGTAAATGAAAAGGTAGTCCTTATTTATTCAATGTCTCTTTTTCCTTTATAGTTACCAGCTATCATACTGGATATTTTGAGCAACAGGAACATTTTTACTTACTCACAAGAAGGTATTAAGATAATATAATGTCTATTTGTCAAAAAAGTTTAAATAGTGGTTAAAACTGAAAATAAACTACAGAACTAAATATTTTATGTGTTTTATAGCACTCTTTTAGAAAATAGTAATATTTTCTAAAATTACAATATTTTACATATGCTAAGTTGAATGGCAGTATTAGATAAGATCTTCTGCAACTGTGGTGTCAAAAATCTGATAGCAAATTTGCTGCTCCGTTCCACTTGTGACATTGTATGACCTGATGAAGCATTCCAACCATGGATATGCATCTTAAAAAAAAAAAAAAGGCATTTAAACAGGTAACACTGAAATATGTATTTAAGCACAATGCTTAGCTAGAAAAATCATCACATTTAGTTTAACTTGAAAAGTAAATAAACATACTTACCAAATTTAACACTATCTGCTCTTCTAAATACATATTGTATTTATATTAGTGTACTGCAGCAATCCTGACTAGTTTGAATTTTTCTCAACAAAGGGAAAAAGTAATTAAGTGTGGGAGGTTTCAAAATGTTTGACAGCAAATACAGTAAGCCACCTCATTCCCATTTTTTGTCCCTTTTTCCTGCTGATTTCTTTCTGACCTTTTGTTTTTTTCTTGGTTGAATGCAAAGAAACCGAGCCTGAAGTTCACACCAGTTCAGGCCCTTATACCCATCTAGCCGAAACTTCCACCAGGTTCCAGGTGTGGCGTTCTGGCACTGTCAGCTGCCACAAATGGGATTTCCAAACTGGTCATGACCACAACAAACCTAATTATAACTTCTAGGAAAATTTCTTGATGTTTCTTCAAGTTCAATTTTGAAAGACCTTTAATATAGTCCTCAATATTGTCAAGGTTCAAGCAATACAGGCACTGTCCTACACTGCTGGTAGAACTATAAACAGGTAAAATATTCATGAAAAGTGATCTGGCAGTAGGTATCAAAAGCCTACCAAGCCAGTGCTTTTTGATATGGCAGTTTTATTTCCCAAAATCTATCCAAAAGAATCCAAACAGCTAACAAAAGTTAAAACTGACATCCAATAAAAGTATGTAAGTTAAACATCATTACAGATGTTTAAAAAAAAAAACTCTTTCTGGAATTGTCATAAAATGTAAAGATTGACCAGGGGAAAACAAAAACCTGATTAAAAATAACCTATACAATTAAACTGATAACAGCTAAATTTGCAGCTGGAAAAATCTGTTGCTGATGAAAAATTGTTAGAAGAGTCAAATTGTCTTAATATGATTTAGATCCACAAGTTTCAACATAAACAGAAACAATGGGCACAAAAGGAAAACTCAGCATAGGTGCAACCAATACAATTTGCCCTGAAGAGTGGGTTGATGAATCGAATGTTATCCAGAAATCAACTAAAGCTGATAACAATAATTAGTAGAGTAAAAAATAAAATTTGATACAACTTAATATTGAATAGGAAATTCATGAATGAATTAAACCAATTAAATGGAGTTTGTTACAGGAAATGTTTCTTATCAAAATTTCATTCTTATTGGTATAATTTCAATGAAAATGCTTGTAAGCATAAACATAGTATCAAATCTGTTTCCCCTTTATCATATTTTAAGATATTTAAAAAATTTTTTCAGTTCATGAATTACATTCATAGCTATTTTATCCCTGCCACTGTCTCCATCAAAAGGCCTATCACACAGTAATCATTCACTACTTAGTAATTTATTAGGATTCAGATTTCACAGTTTTCGTACCTCATAAAGTCCACAGATTAGATATATACTAGGTATCATTTCAAAAAAAAGAATGAATAGGATTACTAAAATACTATTGCCTACCAATTTTTAATCCTAGAGGGCAGAACATATCCATTATCATATCCATACTTTGTTGAAGGTCATCATTTATTAGTATTTCTGATGCTGGAATCTGGAAGAATTTTTCCTTTTAAAAAATATATAGAAGAGAAAAGGAAATTATATTAATCTTCTATTAAAGTCATAATTAACACAAAAGTATTTCAGTCTTACCTAAGTAAAATAATCTACACTGTGTCACTTTATCAAGATTATAGAATTCATGAACTAGAGCACTAGTTTGAATTCTAAACTCTCACTTGCTACTTTAATTTAAAAACAGTATTGATATAGTTTTATATATATATAAAATCAAGATAAATTGCTTTGACTTAATAATGATAAGAATAATGACTAGAAAACAGTGAGGCTTACTATTCTCTTTGTGTATAGGAAAAAATTAATGTTAAGTTTAAAAGAGTATAACATATGATATACATTTATTTAAGTTTTCTTCCTCTACTAAATTATAGGGTTATACCTTCTTAAGAGAAGGCAGGAATTTTTGTTTGCTTTGCTCACACTATACATGTATGTATGCCCATTACATACAATACTACCTAGCACATAGCAGACTTAATAAATGAATTGTTTTGAAAGGAGAAAAATTCTCTCAACCTTATCCCAGATTCTTTCCTAATATGTGTAGTAAAAAATTTAACCTTAACCCAAGAGTAGTCAGGTACTTGCCCTTGGTTTCTGGAGGTAATCTCTAAGCCCTTAGAATGTCATGGCTGATAGAGGTATCCTTGTTTGTCACACTACATAGTCTGACATGTGATTTAGGGTAGGGAGTTTGGGGCATGTGGTATTGTGTGTGTCTTTCAGAGGGGCTGATGACTGAGATGAACCACAAGGGTAGTCAACCATGCCTACATGATAGAGCCCCAGTAAAAACTCTGGACACTGGGCTCAGCTATAAACATCCCTAGGTGGTGATATTCCATGTGTACTGTTACACATCACTGCCGGGAAAGTAACACTGTCTACTACTCCACGGGAAGAGGACAAGTGGAATCTCCACATTTGGAAGTTTTCTGGACTCTGCCCTATGTACTTCTTCACTTGGATGATTTTAATCTGTAAGGTTTGCTATAATAAACCATAACAGTGAACATAACAGCTTTCAGCAAATTCTGGGAGTCTTTCCAGTGGATTATCAAAATGATAGATGGTCTTGGGGATCTCTGAACTTGCACCTGGTGTCAAGAAGTGAGGGGTGGTCTTGGGAACCCCCAAACTTGGAACTGTTGTCAGAAATGAGGGCACTCTTGTGGAGAGCTCTCTTGCTTTATATAACTATTTCCCTATCAAAGTAATTTCATTCTCTCTAATATGAAATGTGGAGGCATAAGAAGCTTGGTGAAATGCTCAGATAATATACAGAGGATGAGGGCACAATTTTGCCTTTGGCTTCCGGAGTAGAATTTCTGCATGGTAGGGAGAATGACTCTCTCCTCAGATTCCTCTTCTCTAATTTTTTGTTATCTGGATATGAAGATTCACTGTGTAAAATCAAGAGAGGTAAGCACATGGATAATTTGATTTATGTGCCATATTTTATTCATTTGTCAAATTTGTCTAAGTTACCTTAAATCTTCTCAGTAATAAAGTAGGTATAAATAAATATATTAAAATTCAAGAGTGTATTATTTCTTAGTTAGAAATATCTTCACTACTTCTGCTACTTACAGAATCCATGAGATAAGCTTCCAATACCCCTGTTCCATCATCCAGAGTAAATGTCATCACAAACACATGTTGAAGGGGCACAATACCCAGTACTAGTGAAGGAAAAAAGATCAATCCATATGAATCTTCTATTCCTTATCATCAACATAAAGTAAAAACTGCTTTATTTTTTGTTTACTAAGATAAAGAAAAACTTACACATATGCCTTTTGTTTCCCAATACCAAAATATTAAGTTCATTCATAAGATTCACTTTGGAACATTACACTCTATCTTTATAGGAACAATGACTCATTAGCAAATGTACCCTTTTTAGATTAAATATTAATATAATGTACCTTTAAAATAACCTTGATAACTTAATAGAAAACATAAAAACTGATTCATGAAATGCAATTAGTTGCAAGTTAGCCTATGAAAGACAAAATTAAAATATCAAATGTTCTAAAAATAGTGTGCAGTTCAATATTTATGACTTTGTAACATATCTCTCCCCTTTGTTTTACAAGTGTAGGGATCACTTATTTTTTAAGAGATATCATCTGGTTGAATGGACAAAAATGTCAGAATCAGGGATTTCATAATTTGGTATGATGAGGAAAAAGGAAGAAAATAAAGATATTAAATCAGATTAAAACTTATAGGTTAAAACCAACACCTAACTTGTGTTCAGACATGGAAGACAAGATGTTTATAGAATGGAATACTGCCTTCTTTTGTGGTAACCATACTTAAATAGGACCAACTAAGAGGGCAAGTTATAAGAATAAATCAGGGCATATAGAAACAAATTAGGGCATAGACACATGACAGAAATTGTTAATACAGAGGAATTGATTTTTAGGATTCAAAAGGTCTCAATAGGTTAAAACAGTGAGCTGAAACCAAGAAGCTGCATAAAAAGCTTTTGAACATAAAAGCTACTCTGAGGGCCCACACAAACCGAACCAATGTGTTAAGAAAAGGATAGGGAGACTAAGCTATCTTGATAGCAAAAGTTCATATGAAAGCAATCTGGAATTCATGGGACCACAAACAAAATATGAGGTAGCAGTTTCATACAGGTGGATTAAAAAAGAAAGAAAACACACATACAAATAAATATCTATGTGATGAAAATTTCAGGCTAGTGTAAGCAGAGTGTCCAATTTTAGAGAAATAAAAGTTTTCTTTATATTCTGAATTGGCCAACACCTGCAGTCCTGTTTTCAACTTTAAGTGCCAAACTTTGAGATTGGTAAAGCAGAATGTTTATTGAGGAGGAGAAACAAAACAGTAAGGAATGTAGGAAATACCACAAGAAGTGAGGATGCCTGCTTGGAGAGATAAAGACTCAATGAAGGCTTGATAGATATCTTCAAACGTACAACATCTGTTGATCTTATAGAAGAAGAAAACAGATGTCCTCTAATTCTAGCAGACAGAACATGGCTCATGACAAAAATTTAGGTGGGCAGCTTTTGCTTCACTATTAAAATCTACCTAAAAATTAAGAGGATATGTTCCCTTACAATGTAATGAGTCCTCTGCCACTGAAAAAGTTTTAAGCTAAGGTGGATGACCACAGTTAAGAATGTGATATAAAAAGATTCTTGTTTCAACTAAAGATTGGCATTCGGCAAAAAGTTGTAATATTTATCTCTAAAGTTATTTGCAATCCCAAGATACTACCAACCAGAAAAATTTTTCAGAATCTGTACTTATGATTAATGATTAATACTAAAACAAATTACTGCATTAATGATTAAAAGATACTGGCAGATATTATTTTTAAGTTTTAAATTATTTTAAACACTTACTTTATACTTTTATTATAATCATTGTGAATGGTTTTGCTTAAGCAAAGCTAAACTTTAGTTTAGCCTTTTCTCTTGTTTTACTACATCCATAAATATTGAAATATAATCAGTTAGATCACCTTATACAAAAACAGTTAAAATTGCAGGACTCAAAAATTTAGCTAACCTTCTGCCACAGAAGAAGGAATCCATTGTGTTTTATCAACCAGGGAATTTAGACTTTGTATTGGTCTCAAGTTAGAACACTGTTTACATCTGAAATTAATAAAAGAAGAAATTCTAAATAATTAAAAAAATTAATTTATTATAACATTTAATTATAACTTATTTTTGCTGTACAATCATGCACTTCAAAAAGTAAATTATTAAACAAAAGAGTATTGCACCTCCTATGTTGTAATGTCTATATTTCAAATAGAATTATAAAAAAACCTTTTTACAGTAGAAGCAATCAGATAATATGGTTCAGAATAAACAACACTAAATTGAGGTAAGACAGATTCCAGGTCCAGGTTGTTATTTAATTTGGCTAATTTCCTTATTCAATAAAATTAAAAACTTTAAGAGACAGTCTCTAAGGACTGTTTCATTTTATGGCTCTGTAAGTAATATATAATAGCCAAGTTCTTAATACAGCTAATAAGCGAAAATTCTTCTTACTAAAGCAGGTACAAACAAGATTTTTGTGTAATATATTCACTATATATAGAGGTTAGTGGTTCATAGTTTATGGTGCCTAATACTATAGTTATCCTTTGTAATATTAATCAACCTAAAACTATACAGTAAAACAAAATTGCACATTATTTAGTACAGGTATTTTGCCTTACTTACATACAAACATATTTTAAATACAAGGAGTTTATTTTTTTACTAGATTATCATAAATTTTAGGAGACATTGAAAAGAAAATATACTTGAATAAAAACATTAAAAAATCAACATTCAAAAGGTTCATGCAGACTGGGGAAAAATAGAGGGTAACTATACTAAGTAGTATCCCCCTTCTCCCTTCAAATACATGTTTCCTCTACAATAGAAAAAAGTAATTGAATGAATAAATATTATTGCGTAAAAAAAGAGCTGTGATATTAACTTTAAACATTGACAAAGCCAAGTATATAAATTAAAAATAAAGAGTAATAAGTAAAAATTAAATAGAGAATTCATTACTTCCAAAGCAGTAAAAGAGGAAAAAGAAGAAAACTAAGAACATCTTTACAAATTAATCAAATAGAAGACTGGAGAAGAAAATAAGCAAGATAATAACAAAAAATGGGGGAGAGAGAAACAGTAATAGCTAAATGGAAAACAACATAAAATGTAGAAATAAAATCTAAATATGTTACTAATTAACATATTTTAAACTCATCTATTAAAACACTTACCTATTTATTTGTGAGACTTACTAAAATAATCATAACAAAGAAACATGAGGGCAAGAGAATGAGAATAAGATATCAAGCAATTATCAACCAAAAACTCTGATTCAATAATAAAAATATGAGAAAAAAATAAACCTTAGGTCAAAAAAATCATAATTAGAGATGAGGTCATCATTTAAGGATATACAGAATAATTAATTCACCAGAAAGATGAAATACTAAACCATTTGAATGAACCAGCATAAGAGGCTCAAAATATATAAAGTAAACAATGACAGAAAAGTTCACAAATCCACTGCCACAGAGGACATTAAGCACACTCTCTATGTAGTGTTTAAACAGACAAAGGAAAGAAGTTTTGAATATGATTAACATGCTTGTCTCATGAACATAAGTAAGCATCATTAAACACTAAACACAACTGTTAAAGAGTACACATTCTTCTTAAAATCTGGGCTTTACAAAGTCTGAATGAACATATTCTAGGATAAAGCAAATCTAAACAACTCAAACATTCATTGTGAAATGCATCACACTATTTGGTTAAAAAGTAATCTAACTAAAATATAAACAAAAACATAACACCTAAAATGCATGTGTGAAAAAATTTAAAAACACAGCTAAATAATCCATGGGCCAAAAAAGAAATCATAATGGGAATTATGAAATATTTAGAAGTGATGAGAAAAACACTACATATCAAACCTCATGTTAAAGGTATGCTGTTTTCTCAAGGGGAAAATAATAGACTTAAATTTAAATATTAAAAATTAATGAATTAAGTGAGGTAAGCATTCAGTTAAAAAACATTTGAAAAAGAAAACCAAAGAAGCCTAAAGAAAGTAAAGGAAGAAAAATAAAGACAATAATAATAATAAAACAATAGACGGCATCAACAAACACAAAAGGTAGCTGCTTTGGTGAAAAATGGTCAAGAAAAGAAGGTGCATATAATATTAAGCAGATTCAGGAACAAAGTAGAGATTTAAAAATAATCAGAAAGTACCATGAACAACTGTATGTCAATTTTAAATTTAAAAAACAAATAAAATACTTTTCTAGAAAAATGTCATTAATAAGATAGATTTAAGATCAAACAGAAAATCTTTAAAAGATGTATAACTGGTAAACATACTGAAACATTAGTTTAGACTCTATTTAAAAAGTATCAGGTCCAGAAACCTAAGTAGAGCAACTAAAACCTTTAAAGTTTTGACAAACATTTTGGTAAATATGATTATATTAATATTTTAAAAGTCTGTAAGATAAAAGAAACTGGAGTTTAAAAAGTACAAGAGAAACTAGAAGTTTCTTGAAATTCTTATCTGTTTCTAGCTCCGAATTTATCCTGGTATCTTTCAATTTCTCTGTGGCAACTAACTTGTAACTTTGTGGCACAAAAACTGTAGAATTCAATCACTTAATTTTTACCAGGATGCAGTTCTGAACCTTTTTCTAAATAGTACTGAAACCTTTGTTGAAGAAAACAAATGAGTTATTAGGCTACAGGGTAGCCTTACACCTAGCACACTGTAGGTACTCTAAACATGTGCTATCAAAACACAAAATACATACCATAAAAACTGAGTACATATAAATCATCACTCAATACATATCCATGAATATATTGTAACTAATGGGATAAAATAATAAAAACAAAAATTACTCTTAAAGTTTTTTATTTCAAATAGTTCCAGAATTGAAAACATACCCATAGTGATTGATTTTTCCCTGTATAAGAAATGGTGCTGAAAGGTCGAGGAGTTCCAGGTCTTCGTGACCAGATTTCACAGGAATTACACTATGAAATTTGCTTGAGAGTTTGCAGATTTCACCAACTGTACCTCCTATTGAGGAAGAATAAAGAAACCCTTTAAGTAGCATGACTATAATGTAGGCAAAATGGAGTACCTATTAAATAACACGAGGTACATAGAGTAAAAGGCTGAGGATTGATATAAAAAGACAATGAAAGTCATGAAGATGCTTGACATATTTATACATTTATTATTAAAAATAGTCATTTGTAAAATTAGGATCCTACACATTGATTAAAGTAACCACTGCACAAAAATATTGAGAGTTGAGAAAAATATAAGGCTTGTGAAATTTTAGCCAAATTCTTAAATTTATACAAATTGCTTTTTGTGCCAGGAACACTGGTTCAAATAATCAAAAGAGAATAAAACTGACACCAAAGTATGATAGGAGTCTCATTATTAAAGTAGTCTCATTATTAAATTTGCTATATAGTACTAATATCTAGACAAATTTACTCTTGACTTTGAAATAAATCTTTTAAACTTTCAGGTCAACATTAAATTTAAATATGGACACAAACTGTTCATGGAGTATGAATTCATGTATAGTGTTTGTTCATTTTTCCTGGGAATATCATCATACTTGCCCTAATTCTATGTAAGGAGGCATTAAAACTAGTGTGTTGGCTGAGCAGAAATGGTATGCCCAATGGTGTACCTTTACTAGCAGCATTATCTATGATGACTCAAACCTACTGGTACCTTTCCTGGTGTATTTTTCATAATTATTTCTCTCCAGGGAAAAAAACATGATTTCTAAAAATACTTCTGTGCATTTCTTAAATTTTGTGTAAGATTTTTAATGTTAAAATTCAATCATGAAAGGGAAGTACTTTCAACATAGTACAGTAAGGACTTCAAAAACCACTTCTCTGTAACAGCAAAACTTGTCAAATTCAACTTTTTTAAGACTCCAGAAATTAGCCAAAGGCTTGCAAAAATCCAAGGAATGTTTGTTCAGGAACACAGGATAAATCTTGTACACAGGTAACAATAACAAGCTTCATGGTGTTTTAACTTCCCCAACTCCCATCCCTCTTTCCACAACTCCATGATAGCTGGAAATCAGTTCTGCCATGTCATACTTCAATTAGATCCCAGCCTATGGTTAAGGTTATAATACTCAGAAATAGAATAAAATAAAAATAGCTTGCATTTTAATGAAACCTTTTTAAGTTTTAAAGTACTTTCACATGGACTTTCATTTCATTTTCATTAAAAGCTCTGTAAGGTAAAGTGTTATTACTTTGAATATACTTAGTAAATATTCACTGAGAGTCTGTTACATGGAAGGTATACTACTGCAGATGCTGAGGATACATAGATTAAAATAAAGATCTGTCCTGTTCATAAGGAGCTTACATTCCAAGAAGGAAACAAATCTATAAACACAGATGTAACACAAATCTAATACAAGAAAAAAAAGTGCTTCATTGGAAGTTCATACAGTATGTAGTAAGAACCACTCAAATCTGCCTGGTGAATCAGAAAAGTGCCTGTTATTTGTAGGTGCTCATTAAATATTTCATGTGAATTGCTGAATAAAGTGTATTATGAATTTACTTCTGAAGATGTACTACGGCAGAAATTCTAAGGAAAATTGCAATGGAATGGCAAAGAGGCACAGAGAAATATACTGGGCTTATGAATTGCCACCAGTTTAATATGGGCAGGAGTTGAGAAATGGTAAGAGATGAGACTGAAAGTTTGTGGGACGACTAGTAATTAAAGACAGGATCGGGAAGTAAGGGGACTTTTTTATCCAGGTTACATCTTTGGACCCACAAGGCCAACTTGGCTTCAGCACAGAATTCTGTGGAGGTAGTTTAACACAGAAGAAACCTAAGGTATACCTTACATCCTCTTGGTTGGCCTTACGGGGACAGTTCTTACAGAATATGAAAGGACCACAGCTTTATTTTATTTTTAGGGCATAGAAACAGTCTTACTCCATTATTTTGTGGGCATGTGTCTGTTTTTGTTTTTATATTTATCTCCTGGTACAGATTTAAAATACTGCTAGTGGAATAAGACCACATTTCATTCATCAAAATAGCAAAGTTTATTAAAGTGTTAGTGTATGATGAAGAGGGTAGGGGAACAGATGATCTAGTCTGCTGCTAAAGCATATGCACACAAAGATAACTTAACTAGGAAGTAATTCGGCAACATTTACTATACTCCTTAAGCCCCCATAATTATACTTCATCCAGGAAGGAGATAAAGTTCATCATAGTTACTATGTCAAAAAACAGGAAAGAATTTATTTTCACTATTTACTATCTGTACTGGGAAAGACAATTTAACTTCTTTGTTCAGTTTTCTTGAGTTATAAAAAATAGCTTATAATAGTACACACTGCATAAGACAGTTGTGATGATTAAATGAATTAATACATAGAAACTAATTAAAATAGTTTTTGGTACACTATAAATGTATTAAACAAAAGATGTTCATAAAAGTGATACCAATGTTTATATACATGCATATTCATATATACATACATACATACATATATATATATACATTTTCTAAAATGATTACATATTACTTTTATAAAAAGAAAAATGTCAGTAATAAAAATTATAATCCATTTTAATAAAGATCAATTCAGTGATAAAATGAAACTACGGATTTTTCTAAAGCAAATGTCAGATAATGCTTTCCTTTTATTACATAATAATACTAGGGAAGAAAAGTTTCAAGGAAAATAATGAAACTTTATATCTGGCATGGGAAAAATTATGTGGTATATATACTAGACAAATATTAGATAAAACTGAGACAAAAGCAGATAAGAAATGCAAAAATAAATACGTCTCCAAGTTTCATTCCTTTGAAACACGTCATCTTTCAACGGTCTCTTCCTTGATTAGTTATCAATAGATGACTTCTACTCTATTTTTATGAAACAACAGTGACATCCAGAGGCCAAGAGAACAGTAACTATACATAACAAGCGGCCTCTTGTTTATTACTCAGCTTGACAATTAGCTTGGATCTGATTAAGATTATATGCAAGAATCCTACAAGATGGACAAATACAAACATTTGACTTTAATATATAATTTCAAAATGTCATGTGTATATGTATATGGTATTTCAATCTAGTTGTATATATAACACATTCCATTTTATGAAATTTAAATTAAAATTACTTTGACTTTATATGGCCTAGGTTTGCCCCTAAAATATACTTAACAATAACTCATGAGAGAAAGACATAAGCAAAAGCTGCATTCTTATAAACAGTAACTTACATTTCTTACCTTCTATCAAAATTAGACAGTCATTTGAAAGTGGGAGAATGCCATTATTTTTCAAAAAATGAATAGCTATTTTTCGTTCTTCTTGATCTTTAGCCGTCCACATTTTTGAATCATATAATAATGTATTTTGTAGTTTGGCATCTGGGGTTTTAGTTGCACCTTCTTGTAAAATTATATCCAAATCATCCTCATGTGGAACTTCTTGCCTAAAATCGACAATGATATAACACAGAACAATTGGTGTAAGATTGGAAATGTAGATTTAACAAATTATCCATGTGTAACTTCTTGCCTAAAATTGACAAAGAAATAACACAAAACAATTGGTATAAGCTTGGAAATTCAAATTTATCAAATTATCCAATTTAAAAAGATCTGTTTATGTGCTGATGAGCCAACCGCATATTTTAAATTACGGAAATAATTCACTTTGTAGATTACATGACTTTTCATTCAATAGAAAAGATATTTGATGATATTTCCAGGCTAAATAGATCTGTATCATAATTACATTAACCACCAGCAATTTCCTTGCCTGGTTCTGGGATACCACGGTTATTTATAATTATTTCTAGCACCAATCTGTTCTCCTCTATAAGGTATGCTAACCTTCCAGGGGGAGAAAAATATGCAGCTGCCCCATCTTCATTCCAGTTAAATATCCACTTACCACACAAGTGGTATAACTTTCATAAGGCACCTACTTTACAAACCAATATTCCTTTCAATTCCTTTTAATCTAGAATAATAATTTTTAAAAGTCTTTGGTAAAATATGGTACAACAGAAATGGCATGATCTGGAATCAAAAGGTTTATGTCCTTGTCCTGTTCTGCTACCAACCAACTATGTAAGTTTAGGTAACACCTTTTAACCTTTCTGAGATGATTTCCTTATTTGTTTATAAAATAGCTATAGAGGGTAATTTCATTTGGCAAAGTTATGATTTTATGGAATTTGCAAACTATAAATTAATAATACTTCAGCGATTATCTAAAGTCTGTATTTGTATTTTAATTCTGACTACCATTTCTAGCTCAAATGGGCATAATATGGTCTCCTTTTTTATTTAGAGACACTTGATCAAAAATCTCTACAAATAGTTAGTATTATACTTAGATTTTGGAGAGGAAAATATATGTGTATTAGTATACACAGAAGCACACAAATAATATATACACACAAATATGAAAATGTACACATATTTGCAAACTATTTAGAAGGAAGACAAACTGCATGAAAAAGAGGGATTAAAAATAATTTCAGAATATGTCATGAGCTAATAAGTGCATATTTATTCTCATGTCTTACGAATTTATATTTATATATAAATAAAAACTTTGAGGCACTGAGAAATTTGCAATTACTAACAAAAATTTAAATTACATTTACTATATTACAGTTATTAAGTGTGACAGAAATATTTCCAACAGAACTTTCTGTATCACTTAACTAGAAATTTCAACTAACCAGAAGTCTTTTCTATTTAATAATTTTAATTATTAATGGTTATATTTTTAAGACTTTTTTTTGTGACAAATGAGAAAGTCTCCCCAAATATTTTCACAATTAATTATTTGTTTGCATTTATCAGAGCTACTAAATTCAATTTCGGATCTGAAAACACCACTTGTCCTCAGAAGGATTTACTTTCTAAGAATTCAGAATTTTCTCTTAAAATATTACCATTCTTTCAAAATACAATACATAAAATCACAATTTGCTCATTGCTAGGACTAAACCTGATAGGTATGGAAATGTATATACACAAGTATGAACTGGAAACTTCTGTTATACTATGGAAAATACTTACAGTGAATGACACTTAGGACAATGAAGTTTAACAGACTGAAAGAGTCTTCTTGGCTTATATGACCTCAGTTTTGCTCGGATGCGATATTGCTGTGGAGCTTTTTGTTTCAAAATAGCACATAGCGGAGTTTTCTCCAAATACTGATGATCTGTAAGTACTGTAAAGAATTTTTACATTAAGTTAGAATAATCTACAATAAGTATAGTAAGTATATTCATGATATGAATCCCGCTGAACCAAATATATACCAAAAAACTCTAATCAAGTTGTATTGTCAACTTTGTTAACATTTTGCCACATTTATCATCTCCCTCTGTCTTTATCTTTCTCTTTCCATATATATATATAAACCTTACAGATAAATGATTTGGGGGGATATATCCCCCCAAATCATTAGAGAATACTTTGTGGATATCATGTCCCTTTATCCCTAACTACTTTGGTGTGCACTTCACAAGAACAAGAAATTTCATTGACATATTACAGTGTAATTTTCAGTATCAGAACACTTAACAATGATGTAATATTATCATTGAATCAATAGATACTATTCAAATTTTTCCAACTGTGCCTATAATGTTCTTATCAGAGTTTTATTTTCAGGTCCAGGATCCAATCTTGAACATGCATTAATTTTTCCTTTCTCTTGAACTCCTTTAACAGAATGGTTCCTCAGCTTTTGTCTTTCATGATTTTGATGTGTTTAAGGACTAGAGGCCATTTATTTGGCTGTGTCTGCTTTTTCTCATGACCAGATACAGATGATGCATTTGAGCAGAAATACTACTATATAGGTGATATTGTGGCCTTCTTAGTGCATCACATCAAGAGACATAAGATATCTTTTCATTCCTGGGGATGCTAACTGCTCAGTTGAAGGTATAGCAGGTTTATCCACTACAAACTTACTAATCTCCCTTTTATAACTAGTAAGAAAGTACTTGGGAAAATATAAATATCCCAATGTTCACTAAACCTTTAGGATGTTTAGGATCCACTAATGATTTACAACTAAGTCAATCATTACTATCATGGTTGCAAAAAAGTGATTTTTTTCCTAATTTCACCATTCCTTTTACATTTATTGGTTGCCACTCTTTTTAAAGAGCTTTCCATTCAACACCATTTATTTGTTTTGCTCTTTATTTACTATCCACATGGTCTCCTACTTTATTTAATCAGTTCTATTCTATCACTACTATTTTTTATTTTGATGTTTAAACTGTATCAGATTTGACATACTCCATCATTAATTGAGAACCGCTTTCTGGCATAAGGTGTTCCAGACTCATCTTGTAATTCTTCTGCCCCAATCCTGGAATCTGCTCTTTCTCCAAGCAGCCCTGAATCCTTTTAAGAGGGAATATTATAAGCCAAGATCTGTGCACTAGGAGTGCTTGTTGCTACTGGGTGCCACTGATTCCATGCCCTCTAACTAACAGAGCTAGGGTGTCCATGCACACATGTTCATACTCATACTTATGCACATGTACCTGTGAATGTATGAATATGTATGTGAGTGAATACATACACACACACACATCTATATCTATTTTTGTATCTATCTATAAAACCATGACTACATACTGATACCTCCCATTCCAATATAAGATTCTTTATTCTAGCCTTCCCCCATTCCACGTTATATGTTCTTTCTCCAAAAATGAGAAGCTTGTATTTTTATAATAGCATATTACAGAACTTAATTTAACATACTTGTGCTTAAAATTATTTTTTCTTAATTTTTTAAAATCTTAGCTGAAGAAATATGTGGGCATGTGACAGATTTACTATCATTGGTAAAATTAAAATTTTGGGCATACTGTAAGAAGCTCCTTTATGTACGCTAAATGCATATTGTGAACTGATTAAAATTAATGTCTTACGTAATATTTTACATTCTCAGACTAAAAATAAGCCTTATTGCACTATTAAATAATAGGATATGTTCAAAGACCATAAAAATACATGACTTAAAATACATATTCAATGTAAAAGCATATATCTTTCTGGGTTCCACTTTATGCCAGTTAGGATGAGGTAAATAAATAAAAGATAAATATGGATATTTTCGTCTTCATGGATACTTGCTTTCGATATTAGATAGGAATTAGTTGGTAAGTTTAAGGACAGACTGTATTAGGTTCACTATTATGCTCATATTCCAAAAACAAGACATGGTCTTACTTGTAGCTGACAGTTGTTGACATCTTTCCACCTCATACAGTGATACTGATCCAGAGCCTATAGGAAGGAGAGGGAAAAAACAAATTACAGTTTTAAAATCCATTAAAAATTCAATGTGGCATTGAAAACATTGCTGAGAGAAACTGAGGAAAATCTAAACAAATAGTGAAATATACCATGTCATGGATTAGAAAGCTCAATATCATTAAGACACCAATTCTCCCCAAATTGATCTGTGGATTCAATACAATCCTAATTAAAATTGCAGAGGCTTTATTGTGGAAAGAGATAAGAGATTCTATCACTTAAGTGGAAATGCAAAGAATCCAGAATATAGAATGTTGAAAAAAAAAATTGGAGGACTTCTACTACACAACTTCAAGACTAACTATAAAGTTATAGTAATGAAGACAATGTAGTACTAGCAGAAGAGTGACTAATAGCAACAGAATTAAATAGAAAGCCTAGAAATAAACTCACATTTACATCATCATTTGATTTTTGATAAAGCTGTAAAATAATCCAAAGGGAAAGCAAAAGTCTTGGAAAAGCAGAACTCCTTTTCCAAAGGAAAATCAAAATGCTTACTTCACACCATTATTAGGGAAACCCAGAAATAAATCCACATATCTGCATTTGATTTTTGACAAAGGCACCAAATCCATCTTACAGAAAAATGGAAACAAAGGTGCTACAATAACTGGAAATTCATATTTTTAAAAATATCTACCTCATACCATACTACTAACCATTTAAAAGGAACATACCACTGATGGATGCCAACATTATGGATGAAACTCAAAAATATAGATTATGTACAAGAGTACATAATGTATTATTCCATTTCTTTGAAGGTCTAGAATAGGCATAATTCATCTATGGTGGAAAAAAAACCAGAACATCTGGAGTGGGAGTGAGGATTGACTAGGAAGGAGCATGAAGCACCTTTCTGCAATAAGAGTGATGTTTGACATAAAGAGGGATTTAGGTTACACAGATTTATGTATTAGTCAACATGGGTGGTACACTTAAGTTGTCCACTTTACCTCGAAAATAAAAAAGCATCCTGAACAACTATTGAACTCTAGTTAATGATATTCCCTCTGAAGTGTTCAGGAGGCATATTTTATGTCTTCAGCTTACTCTGAAATGTATCAAAAAATAAGATGGGTTGATGGATTAAAAGAGGGATAGATATATGACAGAGTAAATAGAGTAAAATGTTAATTGGAGAATCTACGTGGTTGGCATATGAATGTTCACTGTACAATTGTTTAAACTTATCTGTATGTTTGGAAATTTTATTATGTTGGAAAAATACATTGTGAAGGAAATAAAGGAAGAGGTAGACAAAATAACAAATTTACTAAATTTAATAATATGACTTGATAAACACAATGAAACATTTTTACTGTAACAAGAAAGCAAAAGCACTGAAAATAGCAGTGAGTTTTAATACTACTTTCTAAAATGGATTTAAGGTTTTAAAAGGCATCCATATTCTATAATTACTCTATTTCACATTCTATTATATATATTAGTATATTATGTTTTTATAATTTATGTGGCCTCATATACAAATATATGCATTATTTGTCCTCTTTCCTCAACATTATAATACATGGTGTAAGAATTCACAGCAAGAAAAGTTGAATGGACATTTAAGATGGTAAAGTATAATTTCAGTAATCTGATTATTTAATAGCTGACATTCTGCATGAAGTGAAAACAATGCAAAAACCTTAAAAGTAGTCAAATAATAAGAAAATAAAAGAAAACATGTGCAAAATAGGTATATGTTCTTTTACAAACTGGTAAGAAGAGATAAAAAACCCAAAAGAAAAATCAAATGAAGGCTAAGAACAGGCAATTCAAAAAGTGGGTAAAAAGGACAGATAAATACATAATATTTTCAAGCTTGTAAGTACTCAGGAAAATGAAATATCATCTTCTACCTGCTAAACTGTCAAAAATTGCATATATTGTTAACCTTTCATGCTGCTGAGAATGCGAGGAAAGGACATTCTCTTACACTGCTATTTGCATACAAATCCTATCACATTTTGTCATATAATCTGGCACCATCTAGTAAAACAAAAGATACGTTTACCATTTGATCCATCAACCCCACTTTTAGGAGTTTATTTTAGAAACATAAAAGCATGAAAATACAATTGTTCAAGGATGGCTATTAAAGAATTATTTGTATGGGCAAAACAAATAGAAACAAACTGAATGCCTCATCAAATAGAAAATGGCTGACTTTGCAATGTTAGGTTTATATTACAAAATATTATGCTACTATTAAAAGAATGAGTTTCAGTTACACAAATTAGCCTGTAAGATGTCTATGATATACTGTTAAAGAAAGAAACTATATGGTATGGTCCCATTTTTGTAAAAATTTTAAACAGAGGTAAAGTCCTATTTGTTTATGTACAGGTATATATATTTGTGTAAACATGAAGAGGTTACAGAATCCCACTAAACTGTTAACATTATCTCTGGACTGGGCATACAGGCATGGGATGCTACATAACTTGATATTATATGACAGGTACTACTTTTGTAATTTAAAAAGAACAAAAAATTCTTGTCAAAGGAGAAAAGAGGTTTCAAAAAGTCTGATTACAAATTATACTGTCTCTAAATGACAGTCATTTAAATAAATTGGCCTCTTAATGGAAGTTCAAGTAAACACACATCAGGCTAAAATGCCCTCAGCAAGGTGCTAGGAAACATGGAGAGATTTAAGGCAGAGATAATGAAAACATAAACTTAAAATGCGTACAAAAAAAATCAAACAGCCTGTATTTGAATCTGACTGGCTTTGCCACCACTTAACAGCTAAGGAACACTGAGCAAATTATCTGACCCTCATCACTCAAAGCCTCAGTTTCCTTTTTTAAAAGGGCAAAAATAGTATCAATCTCATATGAGTGTTAGTAGGATTAAAAAATAATGCATGTAGCCACTTAGTAAGTGCCTACAGAGTAATACATGTTAATTTTGATGCTTACCATTGCTGGTATAGAAAGAGAGTAAATACTTACAAAATGGTTGTCATGGTAGGGAAGGAATTAGATTGTAAAAAAATATGGGACAGAAACATCACATAGATTCCAGGTCCCAGAATGTACAAACAGACATTAAGACAAAGTGGTAAAGGAAAAAAATCTTATAGATTGAGAGTTTTAAAATTTAGATTTGAATAATCATTTATTCAGGTAGACAACAATATAAATACACAACAAATATGCAACCAATTTTAATAGGGTACTTGATTCACTCTGATAAAGACTGGGAACCATGCATACCTCTAAGATATGTATGATTAAAAAATACTTGGACTGTTGAGATAAAACAGCAAAAACAACCACTGTTCCTTTTAGAAACTGACAAACAAAGTAATAGCCTAGGAAATTAATATAGTATTTTTTTAATGAAAAAAATGTGTACACACATATGCATAAAGTACATATGTAAATATTATATATGTCATAAATCAAGTAATCCCTATCACCACAATGTGAAAATGTAAATACATAATTAAAGGAGGAGTAACATTTACCTTTGCACAGGACACAGATAAAGATTTAGCAAGTTCCTTTACAATGTATATGGATTTAAGAAAAAAGAGGAAGGGATGAGAAGATGTTAAAAAAGAGGATTAATGTTGATAAAGCTGTTTTATTTAGCAGAAATTAAACTGTCAACATTAAAAACTGTCCTTACTTGAAACAGTTGGAAAGCTGTCCTCATGTTCTGATTGACATATACCATGAGACTGATTGGCTGTCAAATCTGCAGATTCTAAAATCCTATAATTGAAAGAATATAACTTGAAATAGCAAAACTAAGTCATTATGGTCAATTTAGTTCTGTCCTTAGAAACCAAGAAATCACTGAAACTGTGTAAAAGATCTCTGTGTGTACGCATTCTTCAATAGAAGGCCTATAGCTTTCATCAGATTATCTGGGGGTTCCAAAGGTACCCAAATTTTAAACCTGATTCCAGACAGATGGAATCTTCTGAAAGTGAACAGTGGGATGACAAAACTGCAAAAAAAATAATCTGGGAATTTAATGGGTGACATTCACAGCCAAAACAATGTCATTCTAGATTCAAGAAGTGAAATACTGCATTGATATATACTGCAATATGAAAAAAACTAGTGAAACTGATATGTTTATTAAAATAGCTAATTTAATTGGTTTTAAAGTCATACTGACTTCAATATATATCAAAACTTAGAAAACAGTTACTTCATTTCAATGTGCAGAACAGAGTATTTCCTATGTCTCTCTGAAGATATGCAAATATATTTTTATATCTCTAAAATACTGGTCAAAAATTTCTGTACACAGTGATCACTAGGAATACTTAGGAAAAAGGGAATTGCATATATAGCTGGAGTTAAGATACAGTTCACTTTCTGGGCACATCTAAAAGGTGTAAAAATATGATACCCTAAAACACTTCTATTACCTTTTTTATCAGTCATAGGTACTTTAGAAAGAAAATTTTTTGTCATGGCAGGATGTTCAGAATTCTAGATACACGTCAAGTTTTTCAAACTTTAGTTAAGGTCCAGTTTCCACTGTTACTATACATGGAGCATGCAGCTAATGGTAGAAGAGCATAAGTGGAGGAACAGACATAAGTAACTATTGGAAACTTAAATCTATACTCCTAGGTCTGCTACCATTTAGCTACTGGAAACCACAATCACTTAATTTGTTTCATTTGGTTCATCTGTTTAAAAAAATGGATAATGGCAAAGGAGTCTATGAGGATCAATTACAAGGAGCCTATCAGATACCAACCACTATCCCCACGCACACTCCCAAACAATATTATCTTGGAAATCAGATTAATTAATACATTAGTTACAATTTCTAAATAGATATATAATATGCTTACTTTTTTAGTTGATCTACATCAGAGTTAGTTTCTGGCAAGACTCTGATGCCCCGACCATAACTGGTACCCCCATGGAGATGAAACTCTAGAGCTAACAATGTTGCTTGGGTCTCTGAATTCACAGATTGAAGTTTGGTATGGAGGCTGTAAATTCTAAGAAAGCTCCCAACCTAAAAATAGATAATTTATTATTTAGAAAATATAGAAAAAAATCAAACAATCTCTGATATTCATGCTGACCAACAAGGGGTGCTGACCCATCAGAAAGGACACTGGTTTGCTATACTGATGTGTACTGAATACTGGCCCCAAGGACACTGTATCAAAACCAAAACATGTGTCTATAAATGTGTCTCTACATATCTATGCATATATGTATATACATATATTTTCAAATGTAAGACATATTTTCATTTCAGAGATATTTAAATGCAAAATAAGATTGAGTCTTCACATTGATAAAATTTAGTAGTTAAGAAATCCATTACTTAAATCAAATCAAAGCTTTCTATTTGATTGGGAAAACTTAAGGTTTCTGAAAAAAGTTTACTTTAAGGTAAAATTTAATTAAATATTATCACTAAAACACTTTCACTGTGAGAATACTAGAATATATTTTTTAATGTCCTACAATATCAAAATAATAAACATCCCCCATCCCACAACTTGTGTTAATAAACAATTTGTGTCTGTATACCATAATGCACACACATTTATGAGTTCATAATACAGGATTAAACCAATTATAGTTCTGAACCAAATGTTCCATAGTTAACTTTAGGTGTTTAGCTACACTTAATCTTAAAAATGTCTCTAATTATAGAGTATTTGATGTTCTTTTAATGTAGAAATTTAAAAAGAAACTGACATCTACTCAAGGGAAGAAGCTATATAACCTAAATCACACTGATTTTTATGAGAAAGAGTTATAAACAGAAGGAGTTACCAACTGGGAAATTGGATTCCCTGGTATAAAGCAGCACTCCTAACCACTGATGACTGTGGGACTATACACATTCTCTCTTCTTTCCAGGGTCGGGATTGAGTAACAGTGGTGAGATACTATATCACAGAAAAGCTGTATACAGGAGAATATGAAAAAGGTGAGGTAGTAAACCAACTTCCCACCTCTGCTTATTACTGTTTCGGTCAATTATATTTCTCGTCATCACCCTCTGGATTTGATGGGGTGGGGAAGGGAGTAAGGGGGACAATCTATACTCCCAGACAATGTTACTTTTCATTCTCAGGAGTCTTTAACCCACCCAATCTGGGTTTTGTGAGGAGGAGATAAGGCGTTTAGTCTTCTCTTCCCTGACTTCTTCCACTGACATGTGCATCATGGCAAGGAAGCAGGGTAAGGAGAGTTCGGGAAGGAAAACACCAAAAAGAAAGAGAAGACAGAAGTGGTTTTCCTCAGGGTCTCCAAAATATATAAAGCAGTCTACTTCTATTTACTTTTATCTCACTCTTTTCAAACATTTATTATTCTATGATTCTTTTTAAATATACCTAATTACACTATACAGTATATGTGTATAATCTACAAAGGACTTAAAGAAGACCTAAACACAAGAGAAAGATATTATATTCACATATGAAAAGCTTCAACATTATAAAGATGGTAATTTTCCACAAATTAATTAAGCTTAAAATTATACAATTTCAATCAAAATCCCCAGTGTCTTTCATGGAATTTGAAAAGTTGATCTGAAAATGTATATGAAAGTGAATAGTATGTCAATTTTGAGGACTGAGCTGGGAGGGGGAGCTTGCTAGATCTGTGGAATATCATTTATAAATAAAGGGGTAATAAACAAGACAGTCTGGTATTATTGCAGACACATGTATGAACATGGTAAATCTTAAAATTACAATGTGAAGGGAAAAAAGCAAATTACAGAATGATACACATACTACATGTGTTTTTCAGACAAAAGTACATAAAAGTATGATAAACATGGGTGTACATACCTACACATTAGGGTAAGTAGAAAAAGAATATTGGGGAGCAAAAAATGAGAATAAGCAGAGGCAAAAAGAAGGTAGCAGTACAGAAGTATTTCCTAAAAATTAAAAGTACCTGAAATAAGTATGGCAAAACATTTAGGAAAATGTTGGTGGTAGGCATATGGGTGTTTATTATATTTTCTACTACTGTATTTCATAATAAAACAAAATGCAAAGACCAAGAGAAAATTTATATAAATAAGCTAGAAAGATGATAAATTGTTATTTCCAGAAATTCCTTCTGGAGGCAGCATTGTATTTTTTTTAAGCTTGCTAAATATACTATGAAATGTAGCTGATGTGCTATTATAATAGACAAATATTGCTTAGTCTTGTCAGTAATGTGATAAGATTCCAAAAATACAAGGGAGTCATAACCAAAAATTATAAAAATATAAAGAATTGTTGTAAAGGCCCATTTCAAAACAGAAACATTAAAGATAAGCAAAGCAAATATGGATATTAAGAAATCACTATTCCTTTAGAAATAACTTAAGTATTCCTTATAAACTGTCAAGAATATCCCTTTAGGTTTAATATTTTTAAAGATTTGTGTATGTCTGAAAATACACAAACTATAGCTCTTGAAGTACTGAAAGCCAAAATGTAGTTTTGACTTTTACAGTTACTTGAAATTGAAAATACACTGTTTTAATTTCTGGCCAAGGTTTAAAGAGAGAGGAGAGAGAGAGAGAGAGAGAGTGAGTGTAAAACTTAAAAAGCAAGATTTAAGAAAAATGTTAAGAGCAATTTAGGCTATAAAATGTAGAAAGAAGTCAATTAAACTATACTTTAGAATTGCTTGTCATCTTTATTAAAAAATGACACCTTTTTTCCTGTTACTACACAACTAAAATACATTGTTACATGTATGTTGGTTTAAAAATACAATTTTAAACAGTTGTCTTCAAGTGCTAATAAGAATTAATTTGTACCAATGTCACCTGACTCTGAGGGTTTCTTAAATTAATGCGAAATGGTATAGAGGTTATTTCATAATAAATTTAATTTGAGAAATTATTTAAATTATTTAATTACAAATTAATTATTGATATGATGTCAATGCACATTAAATAAAAGCTGACCATTATATACAGAGACAATTCTTTTCCTTTCTTTTTTTTTTTTTTTGATGGCCAGAGTTCCTTTATTTGTGGGCAGGGCCCAGGCCAGGTTGCTGGGAAGAGCCAGTGCCAAGCAGAGGGCCCACAGGGATGACGATGAGATGGGAGGTGGCTGGAGGATGCTCTCAGAGTGTCTGGTAGGTGCTATCCTTGGCCTTAAGGAAGTGCAAGACGAAGAAGGCGACTGCTTGCACGACACCCCCAATGAAGCTGGCCCCATCAAAGTCGACATAAATAATGTTGACATCTTTAGAAAAAAATTAGCTGCCCTATATTTTATTATGTGTGCTCATGGCACCCTCTAGTGGGTGAGATAAAGAAGACAAAATAGAGATGGAAAAAAATATCAAAAATGCAGAGTACTCATTGATTGACTAGCAGATATTATTTACTTCATCCTTACTATGTGGAAAGCACTACACTGGGTGTTGTTCAGGGCTTGGACAAGGAAATCAGGAAAAGCAAGAAAACAGAAAGACTTAGAGAAGCAGAATTGGGAAACAGAAGGGAATTAAATAGTGAAAAGAGAATAAAAAATAAATTTACATTTTATTTTTAAAACTGTGTTCTTAAAAGACTTCAGAATTTGCTTTATCATCACACTTATTTTCAGAAAAAAATAATGCAGATAAAACAGGAAATGCATCAAAAATATATCTTCAACTGTTAATTTTTTCTGGAATATCAAGTATGAACACATGCACATACACATGCATAAAGCACAAGAAAATGCAGTTATCACCTTTCTGGACCCTGACTTTAACATAATTTATTGATTTGAGTTGGGCAGCCCTATTTGTAACATAATGTGTGAGTAGAAGTATTTCCTCCTCGAAGAACATTCATTTACCAAGGGAATCTGGGGACTAAAGTTCAGATCTAAAAAAACTGCAATTCACTTTTACTGTTTCTTTCCTCTAAGTAGGCTGTATAACTTCTCAAAGGTAGGATAGAAGCTACTTCAATTAAGAAAATCATTTCATATACTGTTTACGAGAATTAGCTCTAGAAACAGACACTGTAGATTCAAACAAGTAGCTTCATCCAAGGAGCTATGAAATCTTGGGCTTAACGTTTTCTTGTTTGTAAAATAGAAACATGCCTCAGTTTTCACATTTGTAAAATGGGAATATGATGGTACCTACCATACAGGATAGTTCTAAATACAAATGAAGGGCTTAACAAATGTTACTATTATTTTTCTTATTATTAATGATACTATTCTTTGTTAGAAAAGACACTTGCAAATAAGATATAACAGAAGGAAAATATTCCCTAAAACCTTATTAATAAGCAAGAAGTGCCATATCTAAACAGTGTACTTTTATCTAAAAAACTGTATCTCAAAAACAGTGAGCAAATTCTTATAAACTCTGCAACAGACACAAATACAAATATAATTTATGATAAATATTAGAAGTGGAGTAACAATTTAAGTAATGAATACAAAGTTACAGGCTAGATTTTGTCTAACCAATCAATAATACTTAGTACACTTTACAATTAAAGATTAAAGGAAAATAAATTTGGAGTTAATTTCTAGATCCTGATATTATCTATAAATGTGATTTACCCCTAAATTTACAAAAATACAAAATAGCAAACATTTGTTACTCAACATCACCTTCAGAGATTTTGCCACTTGAACATGGTTGTCATAGACTAAAATGTCTATTGTCAGATTCTGCAGCTGATTAATATGGCTTAAATCACCTTCAAGAGCAAGGTCTTGTATTAAGACTCTCCAAGATGGGAATGGGGTCCTGGTGCCATCCCATACCTGCCATAAGAGGGTAAAGCAAAATTTAATGATCTTTTTGTAAAACTGTTGGAGCAGAAAGATATTTGCTGGTGTAATATAACTCAAAAGTAATTAAATGTATTCCTCCAGTATCTGCTAAACTTTAAATATGACGTATATTCTTTTATGATTGCAAAAAGACTACAAAAGTATAGGTAATATTGGAAATATAAAGAAGAAAAAATTCACACTGCTGTAAGCCTGAAAAAAAAATTAACATATTGTTGCATTTACTTTACGTTTTTTCTTCAGTGTATTTATGTTTTTTTTTCTTTTTAACAAACTGGCATTATATTCTGCTTTTCATTTCTTAGTTTACTGCTGAGCAATTTATCAGGCAATTTAAATATTCTTCTAAAATACAATTTTCAACACCTTCATATTATTTTATGCTATGGATGCACACAAATTTATTAAACTAGTACCACTACTGGTAATTTGGGTTGCTTCAAACTTTTTGCTATTTTAAATAATTAAGTTATTACTATCTTGCATATAAACCTCTATAAGAATCTCTACTTATTTTCTTTTACATACATACTTAGTTTTTAGAAATGTATTCTGATTTTTGCCCATTTTTCCACTTTGTTTTGATTTGGAAAAGGCCTTTAAAATACAGATATGAATATTTTGCTTATATTAGATGCTATGAACACAAATTAATGAGAATCATGGATTCTGGAAAAGGAAAAAATATGTTGGACTACTATGCAGGCTACACTGAGACAGGATGGGAACACAGGCACAGGACAAGCAGGCACTATCCCATCCTTACAGCATGAGGAAGCTTGCACTATGCTGGGGTTTTATGACGGCTAAGCTATGTTATAAAAGGGTATGACACAAGATACTTGGTGTGAGGAGGAATGCCTCTGCCATGTCAGAAGTTTGGCTGGACACGAATAAACAGACTATCTAAAGAGAAAAAAAACATTTCTATAAAGAAGTTGTCTGCCAGTGTCAGATTACAGAGGAATTACCGAATAATGCTGGTGACAACAGTGCTAATTTCAAATAAACAGTCATGAGTTTGTCACTCATTGTTTTCTAAATTATTTAGAGAATCAGGACAATCACTTTGTGAGCACTTATATTATATGTCACAAATATTTTTCCCCACTTGGAAAGTACTTTTTCATTTTGTGCAGTTTTTGTGACTTTAGAATGGCTTAACAGACCAATTCATGAGTCTTTTGGAGGAAGGGCTAAACAGGTAGAGTACTGCTCTACAGCTTTTGTGCTTCGATTTTAATTGCCTTGAAGTCAGACTTTTTTAATTCTGGAAATTTGTAATTTTGTATCAAAACTCATTATGTTAGCAGTACGTGTATTATATACAAACCTGATCTTTTTCAACATAGATAACAATCAGTATTTGACAGTCTTTCTTCAACAATTTAAGATGTTGTTTAATGTTTTTATCATATGTTGAATCGTATGTATAAGACTATTTCTGAGGTTCCTAATCTTTTCCATTAATTGGTCTTACTGTGGCTTTAATTACTGTAATTTCATACTGTCTTGATATCTGCTATGGAGGCCCCACTTAGTTTCTTCTGCTAAGCCTTTCTTGTTTATTCTTGATCATTTAATATTTCTAATAAACTTCAGAATTATTGTGAACTAAAGAAACAATTACACTCTACTTTAAAACACTTCAGGAAAAAATAAAAAATATTTTAATAGTTCAAGTTTTCTTTTATGCTACTAAGTAAAGTTTTGTAGTTATCTCAGCTATTTCTCGTATGAACTTTAACAGTTGTGACTTCAAAAAATCTTTTGTTCAATCGCATGTTCTATTTATTACTGATATGTAAAGAAGCTATACTTTACTCATATTTTGAACTAGTTATCTCACTGAATAATTTTTACTAATCTAAAGAACTTTTCAGTTACTTGTCAGAATTTGTACCTTTTGTAACTGACCCTTTTTTTCCTTTTAAGAGAGTTATATATCTCATTTCTTTTTTTTGGTGAATTTTCCAAGATGTCCTGAACATTACATAACTGATAAAATAACTGAGAAAGTTTTGTCTTGTTCCTGGCGTTACTGACTCCAGAATTTCAACCTTAGATATTTTGTTTACCTTATGATAGAAACTGTTTACAAAGTTGAACAAAGCATACATATAGTTCTGCTTTGTTTAACAACTTCATAAAAATAATTTTTAACATTCATGGGAAAATCATATAATTTTTAACATTCACAGAGATGACTATAATTTTCCTGAAATTAAATAATTTCTGATTTTTAAAACTAGATTGTGCTAGATTACAGTACATTATTTTTAAATATATAATTGGATTTTGTTTGATAATATTTGATCAAGAATTTTGGTTTCTATATTTATAAATAAAACTGGGATATGTGCCCTTTGTTTTATGTAATATTGGTCTGCTTTTGGTCTAATTTAGTTTGAAGGAATTCACTATCTGGGCATGTAATATTTTCAGCAGTTAATTAAACAATTTAAAAATCTATGTTACATTTAAATTTTAAGAGAGAAAAATAATCAATTTAAACTAAATTTCATTATTTGCCAGTATAAAAGTTGGAGATAACATTTTATGATGCTTAAGCTGTCCTGGTTATGTGAATACATCTGTTGTATCATCTCTAATAGAAGATTCTCTGTCTTTTTAAAAATCAGAATAACCAAACTTTTTTTTTTACTCTTTGAACTTTGAGCAATTTTATCTTTTTCTATTTAAAAAAAATCATATATAACAATTCTTACATATCTTACTGTTAGGAAACAGGTACTTTCATACATGGCTAGGAACTGTTTAAAGGAGCACAACCTCTATGGGGGGTAATTCAGCAAGAGTTATCAAAATTTCAAATGCACATACTCCTTGAATCAGCAATTCTATTTCTAGAAAATTTATCTTCACAGATCTATCAGGACACATGTGAAATGACAAATGTTTAAGTCAACCTCCTAACTGCATCAATAGGACACAAATTAAAATAAATGATTCCATACCCCCATCAGATAAAAACAACAAAGCAGTTGAGTAGTTTCCCCCCCAAAATCCATGTCCACTTGGAGCCTGTGAATGTGTCCTTATTTGGAAATAGTGTCTCCACAGATGTAATCAGTTAAGATGTGGTCATACTGAAGTAAGATGGGCCCGAAATCCATTCATTAGTCTCCCTCTAGGAAGAGGAGAATTTGGACTTACACACATAAAAGGAAGAAGGCCATTTAACAACAGAGACAGAAATCAGAATGGTGCAGCTAGTGAACTAGAGAATGTCAAGGGTTGCCAGAAACCACCAGAAACTAGGGAGAAGCCAGGAAGCATTCTCCCAAAGAGCCTTTGGAGGGAGCATGGTCCTGCCAACACCTTGATTTTGTACTTCTGGCTCCAGAACTGGGAGAGAATACATTCATGTTTCTTCAAGCCATCCAGTTTGTGGTAATTTTCTATGGTAGTCCTAGGAAACTAAGACAAGAAACTTTTTAAGAGGTGATGGTGGAAAAATCTCTTGTGATAGAATTAAGTTAAAAAAGCAACTACAGAGTAGTGTGTATAGTATGCTACCATATACATACAAAAAGAGAAAAAAGAATATGTATTTGTATATGAACTAAAATACATCAGAAAAGATATTCAAGAAACTTGCTACAGTTACACAGTTTTTGGAGGGAGAGACTGAGAAGATGGGCATAAGAAAGGAAGTCAAGGAGAGATATTTTCACTAGAAATCATTTAAAAATGTCTTTTAAATATCTAGATGAAGCTAAAATTACCTATCCAAAAATTATATACCTTCTTAAAATATTTCTTATTGCCTTCTACAGTCCTGTTTTGTCATTTTAATTTCTGGAGTTTAAAGTTTATTCCAATATGCTATGCTTTTTTTCTTTCTTTCTTTTATGAAGACATTTAAGGCTCTTAATTTTGACTTTGAGTGTATCTCTGGCCATAGTCTTTAATCTACTCTTAATAACATTATATTCTTAATAACCTATAGCTATAAATGATTTCTAATTTTTTTGGACTGTAAGAAATATAAGGATATAAACATTCTTTTAAATGCATTTTTTCCACACTTTGAATTACTCCTATGAAATACATTTATAAAAGTAGAATTAAGTCAAACAGCATACAAAGACTTTTGAGATTTAATTACCTTGAGGAAAGTCTTACTAGTGTAATTTCTTACATCCACCTCTGAATCTTGTATTTTAAAATAACATTTACATGAAAGCTGTTTTTACCATCTGAAAAGCTATCTACAAAAAGAGGATGCAGGTATGTGTTTTATTGCTTTAGAAAGGAAACGTCAATTCAGCCACATCAGCTAAAAGGTTGCAGATTTTATCTCATAATTTAAGAATTTTCTAATATAGCAGTCAAAACATAGAATATACTTCTCTGCACAACAGATTCCTTGTCATGGAAGTATTCAGTGATTAGCAAATAAAAGCTCATCTGTGAAGGGTGTCACTGGGCAGAAACTGACTGGATGACCTAAGATCCTTTTAACTTTGAATGATTTTATGTTGCTTTAGCTTTGGCTGTCATTCTGACTTAATTTTCTTTATACTATGAATTTACTTTTTCATAGTATTTGTGTATATAAACATGTGCTAGCTTCAACCTCAAAAACCTCAAAAACTTCCTATTTTATTCAGTAATTTCTGTCTTCACCTTTCCTTCATTAAGGTAAGGTACAAGTGAAAATAATGCTAAACCCAATACTGTCCAAGTGCTGTTGTATTCCATTTCCTGTCCTACTGTTCTAAAGAGTCAGAAGCTAAAGAAATAACCACAGGAACACAAATAAAAAGCAAAACAGAATAAACAATACAGCAGTAGACTCACAAACACTGAGAAGTGACTGGTGGTTACCATGGGGGAGGGGTTGGGCTGGGTGGGGGCAGAGGTTGAAGGCGATAAAGGGGCACACAATTTCTCAAATCATAATGTAGGCTGGTCAAGGGGACAGTAGTAAAGCATAGAGAATATAGTCAATGATTCTGTAACATCTTCCTATGTTGACAGACAGTAGCTGTACTTGTGGGGGTGGGAGGATTTAAAAATATGGGTAATCACTGAACCAGTATGATACACACTTGAAACTAACTGTGTATCAACTATACTTCAATAAAAAAAAAAAGAAAGAAAGAACCACAGGAGCAGGGATGAAGCGGTGTTGTTTAAATGCAGCCTGTCTAGGAAGGGTAGGTGAGAAAAATTATCAGACAACTGTCTTCTACAGAAGCTATGCATGAGTAAACCAGGGTAGGTGTTAACAAAGATGAGACAGATGGGTCTTATGTTACATTTTTTTATCCTGCTGATTTAAAAACAAAGCCAAACATAACAAGAAGAATAAGAAACACTTCAAGATTATCAGAAAAAAAGAAGGTAACATCACTTGAGAAACCAGTATTAATGGTCCAAGAAAGTAAAATGAGTGAGAAGAAAGGCTACCTTGTCAAGGAAGTAGACATATGGATATGTAGAACTGAAACTAAAAAATAATAGAAAACAACTCCACATTTTATCAGCACTAAGTATAAATAAATATAGCATAAACTATACTTAAAATATAAATCTGATAGTATTTTTCTCTGGAAGTACAGAATAAAAGAGAGAAATTCAATAGTAGAGTTGCATGAATACCCAGGCTCATCAAAAATGGTAAATAAGATTTTAAGTTCTTAATATACTATACAGTATGCAGATTTATTCCATGAGTACTGAAATATAAGCTCTTTACAGACAGGTAGATAGTGCTAACTTAAAATTTCAAAAACTTTAAAATATCTACCTTTAGAAGAAACGATGTTCCATCCACTTCTGCTTTCCCCAAGAGTTGACATGTGAGGTCAAAATACTGCATTGGCTGAACATCACACAATTTTACTAATGTTGAAGAAGGTGAAATATGAGTAGATGCCCAAACACGCAACGCTTCTACCACTTTGTGGTCCTCAGTGGTGAAGTTAAAATACTTGCTTGAAGTACGAGGTATGATCGGAGCTCCCAAAGTTCCCTCAAATGTCAAAGATGCAAAGCCAGAGCTCGCGATACCTTGAGTCTCATTTTTATATACTTGGATCTAAGAAAGTAGGACAGAGTAGAAAGCAAAACAAACAAAAGGGATCACTAATGCAGAACCCAGGAACTGAAGAAACAAAAGATTATAAAATCTTGCCAGCATAGTTAATAGAGGATAATTCTCAGACAGAGATACCACTCATTTAATAAGCATATAAAATTAAAAGACCAATTGGGCTATGTCAAGATCCATAAGCACCATGTAAACAGTAAAACACTATGCAGATCTAGTTCTATTTTATAAAGAGCTAAGTGGTACACTATCTTAATTTTATCAAGCCTGCACTTTCACATTTATTAGGGTTTTTTTACTAAGGTATAATTTATGAAAGGAAAAAGGATAATTAAGTGACAGTTACATATAAATGTTATAGGAAGAACAAGAACACTTAAAATATAAGACTATGAAGTGAATAAAATGTAGCTGAGGCTAAGGTTTCATCAGCCTGACAGACAGAGCCAAGACAGGCCATAAAACTTTTGCTTTCTGAATTTGAGGGTCAGTTATCAGAAGCACATGTATTTTTTGATTGTTATGTGTTCTTCACAAAGGAAACTTTTGTTCCTTATGAAATAGCTCCCCACACACATAAAAACCACCTTACAATATTATTTTTCCTTCAAATAGCCATTTATCTTTAACACAAATTATGGGAATAAATACAAAACAGTCTTTCATATTTATTTACTAATTTATTTACCTTTTCTTCTGGGGATCTTTTTTTTTATGGTCATTGTCTAATGAACAAGTTTCTGGTTGGTAGCACTCTTTGAATACCATCCTTTACCACTTTCTTTTTTTTGGTATCATTAATGTACAATTACATGAGCAACATTATGGTTACGAGACTTTCCACATTATCAAGTCCCCATCACATACCCATTACAGTCACTGTCCATCAGCGTAGTGAGATGCCACAGCATCACTTGTCTTCTCTGTGTTGTACTAACTATCCCATGCCCTCCACCCTACATTATGTGTGCTAATCGTAATGCCCCTTTTCCCCCTTATCGCTCCTTTCTGACCCATCCTCCCCAGTCCCTTTCCCTGTGGTAACTGTTAGGCCATTCTTGGATTCTGTGAGTCTGGTACTGTTTTGTTCCTTCAGTTTTTTCTTTGTTCTTACACTCCACATATGAGTGAAATCATATGATACTTGTCTTTCTCCACCTGACTTATTTCACTGAGAATAATACCCTCTAGTTCCATCCATGTTGTTGCAAATGGTAGGATTTGTTTTGTTCTTGTGGCTGAATAATAACCCATTATGTGTATATGCCACTTCTTTACCCATTTATCTACTGATGGACACCTAGGTTGCTTCCATTTCTTGGCTATTGTAAACAGTGCTGCGATACACATAGGGCTGCATGTGTCTTTTGAAATCTGGGATCTTGTTTTCTTTGGGTAAATTCCTATGAGTGGAATTCCTGGATCAAATGGAATTTTGATTTTTAGTTTCTTCAGGCATCTCCACATTGCTTTCCACAATGGTTGAACTAGTTTACATTCCCACCAGCAGTGTAGGAGGATTCCCCTTTCTCCACATTTTCGCCAACATTTGTTGTTGTTTGTCTTTTGGATCACAGCCATTCTAACAGGTGTGAGGTGCTATCTCATTGTGGTTTAATTTGCATTTCTCTCATGATTAGGGATGTGGAGCATCTTTTCATGAATCTGTTGGCCATCTGAATTTCTTCTTTAGAGAAGTGTCTATTCAGATCCTCTGCCCATTTTTAAAATGGATTATTTGCTTTTTGTTTGTTGAGGTGTGTGAGCTCTTTATATATTTTGGATGTCAACCCTTTATCGGATATGTCATTTATGAATATATTCTCCCATACTATAGGATGTCTTTGTTCTACTGATGGTGTCCTTTGCTGTACAGAAGCTTTTGTTTGATATAGTCCCACTTGTTCATTTTTGCTTTTGTTTCCCTTGCTTGGGGAGATATGTTCATGAAGAAGTTGCTCATGTTTATGTCCAAGAGGTTTGCCTATGTTTTTTCTAAGAGTTTTATGGTTTCATGACTTACATTCAGGTCTTTGATCCATTTTGAGTTTACGTTTGTGTATGGGGTTAGACAATGATCCAGTTTCATTCTCCTACATGTAGCTGTCCAGTTTTGCCAACACCAGCTGTTAAAGAGGCTATTTCCTCATTGTATATCCATGGCTCCTTTATTGTATACTAATTGGCCATATATGTTTGGGTTAATATCGGGACTCTTTATTCTGTTCCACTGGTCTGAGGGTCTGTTCTTGTGCCAGTACCAAATTGTCTTGATTACTGTGGCTTTTTAGGAGAGCTTGAAGTTGGGAAGTGATATCTCCTCTCCTTTATTCTTCCTTCTCAGTATTGCTTTGGCTATTCGGGGTCTTTTGTGGTTCCATATGAATTTTAGAACTATTTGTTGCAGTTCGTTGAAGAATGCTGTAGGTATTTTGATAGGAATTGCATTGAATCTGTAGATTGCTTTAGGCAGGATGGCCATTTTGAAAATATTAATTCTTCCTAGCCAAGAGCATGGAATGAATTTCCATTTATTAGTGTCCTCTTTAATTTCTCTTAAGACTGTCTTGTAGTTTTCAGGGTATAGGTCTTTCACTTCCTTGGTTAGGTTTATTCCTAGGTATCTTTTGGATGCAATTGTGAATGGAATTTTCCTGATTTCTCTTTCTGCTAGTTCATCATTAGTGTATAGGAATGCAACAGATTTCTGTGCATTAATTTTGTATACTGCAACTTTGCTGAATTCAGATATTAATTCTAGTAGTTTTGGAGTGGATTCTTTCGGGTTTTTTATGTACAATATCATGTAATCTGAAAATACTGAGAGAGTTGGACATCTGACTTACCAATCCAGATGCCTTTTATTTCTTTTTTTGTCTGACTGCTGTGGCTGGGACCTCCAGTACTATGTTTAATGAAAGTGGGAGAGTTGGCATCTTTGTCTTGTTCCTGATCTGAGGTGTAAAGCTTTCAGATTCTCGCTGTTAAGTATGATGTTGGCTGTGTGTTTGTCATATATGGCCTTATTCTGTTGAGGTACTTGCCCTCTATACCCATTTTCTTGAGAGCTTTTATCACGAGTGGATGTTGCATTTTGTCGAATGCTTTTTCAGCATCTATGGAGATGATCATCTGGTTTTTGTCCTTCTTTTTGTGGATGTGGTGGATGATGTTGATGGATTTTCGAATGTTGTACCGTCCTTTCATCCCTGAGATGAATTCCACTTGACCATGGTGTATGATCCCCTTTATGTATTTTTAAATTCGATTTGCTAATATTTTGTTGTGTATTTTTGCATCTATGTTCATCAGGGATATTGGTCTTTAATTTTCTTTTTTTGTGGTTTCTTTGCCTGGTTTTGGTATTACAATGATACTGGCTTCATAGAATGAGTTTGGAAGTATTCCCTCCTCCTCTATATTTTGGAAAACATTAAGAATGAGTATTATAGAATTCAGTGGTGAATCTATCTGGTCCAGGTGTTTTGTTCTTGGATAGTTTTTTTATTACTGATTCAATTTCATTGCTGGTAATTGGTCTGTTTAGATTTTCTGTTTCTTGCTTGGTCAGTCTTGGAAGGTTGTATTTTTCTAGAAAATTGTCCATTTCTTCTAGGTTATGTAGTGTGTTAGCATATAGATTTTCATAGTATTCTCTAATAATTCTTTGTATTTCTGTGGGTTACGTAGTGATTTTTCCTTTCTCATTTCTGATTCTGTTTATGCATGTAGATTCTCTTTTTCTCTTAGTTAAGTCTGGCTAGGGGTTTATCTATGTTGTTTATTTTCTCAAAGAACCAGATCTTGGTTTCATTAATTTTTGTCTATTTTATTCTTCTCAATTTTATTTCTTCTCTGATCTTTATTATGTCCCTCTTTCTGCTGACTTAGGGCCTCATTTGTTCTTCTTTTTCCAGTTTCAATAATTGTGACTTTATTCATTTGGGATTGTTCTTCCTTCTTTAAATAGGCCTGGATTGCTATATACTTTTCTCTTAGAAATACCTTCGCTGCGTCCCACAGTAGTTGGGGTGTTGTGATAGTTTTCATTTGTCTCCATATATTGCTTGATCTCTATTTTAATTTGGTCATTTATCCATTGATTATTTAGGAGCATGTTGTTAAGCCTCCAAGTGTCTGTGCGCCTTTTTGTTTTCTTTGTACAATTTATTTCTAGTTTTATACCTTTGTGATCTGAAAAGTTGGTTGCTAGAATTTCAATCTTTTTTAATTTACTGAGGCTCTTTTTGTGGCTTAGTATGTAGTCTATACTGGAAAATGTTCCATGTGTACTTGAGAAGAATGTGGATCTTTCTGCTTTTGGATGTTGAGTTTTGTAGATGTCTCCTAGGTCCATCTGTCCTAGTGTGTTGTTCAGTGCCTCTGTGCCCTTACTTATTTTCTGTCTGGTTGATCTGTCCTTTGGAATGAGTGGTGGGTTGAAGTCTTCTAAAATGAATGCATTGCATTCTATTTCCCCCTTTAAGTCTGTTAGTATTTGTCTCACATATGTCGGTGCTCCTGTGTTGGTGCATAGATATTTATAATGGTTATATCCTCCTGTTGGACTGACCTCGTTATCATTATGTAATGTCCTTCTTTATCTCTTGTTACTTTCTTTGTTCTGAACTCTATTTGGTCTGATAAAAGTAGTGCAACACCTGCTTTCTTCTCACTATTGTTTGGATGAAATACCTTTTTCCATTCCTTCACTTTGAATCTGTGTATGTCTTTGGGTTTGAGGTGAGTCTCTTGTAGGCAGCATATAGATGGGTCTTGTTTTTTTATCCATTCAGTAACTCTACTGTCTTTTGATTGGTGCATTCAGACCATTTACATTTAGGGTGATTATCGATAGATATGTACTTATTGCTATTGCAGGCTTTGGATACATGGTTACCAAAGGTTCAAGGGTACCTTCTTTACTATCTAATCATATAACTTTAACTCACTTATAACGGTATTATAAACACAGTCTGATGATTCTTTATTTCTCTCCCTTCTTTTTCTTCCGCCTCGACTCTTTATATGTTAGGTGTTTTATTCTGTACTCTTTTGTGTTTCCCTTGACTGCTTTTGTGGATAGCTGCTTTTATTTTTTACCTTTAGTTATTATTTGTTTGGTCTGCTTTCTTTGCTGTGATTTTATATCCTCTGGTGACATCTATTTAGCCTTAGGAGTACTTCGATGTAGAGCAGTCCCTTTAAAATACACCAAAGAGGTGGTTTGTGGGAGGTAAACTCCCTCAACTTTTGCTTATCCAGGAATTGTTTAATCCCTCCTTCAAATTTAAATGATAATCTTGCTGGATAAAGTATTCTTGGTTCAAGGCCCTTCTGCTTCATTGCATTAAATATACAATGCCATTCTCTTCTTGCCTGTAAGGTTTCTGTTGAGAAGTCTGATGATAGCCTGATGGGTCTTCCTTTGTAGGTGATCTTTTTTATCTCCCTGGCTGTTTTTAATACCCTGTCCTTGTCTTTGATCTTTGCCATTTTAATTATTGTATGTCTTGGTGTTTTCCTTCTTGGGTCCCTTGTGTTGGGAGATCTGTGGGCTTCCATGGTCTGAGAGAGTATTTCCTTCCCCAGCTTGGGGAAGTTTTCAGCAATTATTTCTTCGAAGACACTTTCTATCCCTTTTTCTCTCTCTTTTTCTTCTGGTACTCTTATAATGCGAATATTGTTCCATTTGGATTGGTCACACAGTTAATAGTCTTTCATTCCTAGAGATCCTTTTTTCTCCCTCTGCCTCAGCTTCTCTGTATTCCTGTTCTTTGATTTCTATTCTACTAATAGAGACTATTACTATTTCTTTCACCTTATACAGTTGGGTTATAAATCTTTCCAGTTTCTTTCATTTCTGTTATCTCTATCCAGAATTCATCCCTTAGCTCTTACATATTTCTCTGCAGGTCCATCAGCATCTTTATGACTTTTATTTTGAATTCTTTTTCAGGAAGATTGGTTATATTTGTCTCACCAGGCCCTCTCTCTGGCATTTGAGTGAATTTGGACTGGACCAGGTTCTTCTGCCTTTTCGTGGTGATAGAAGTGATCGCCAATGAGTGGCTCGTGTGTCAGCTGGGAGAATAAATTCCCTTCCTGCTGGCTGGTCGCCTTGCCCTTCTCTGCTGCCTGTGCCAGTTAACCACACACAGGGAGCAGTATCGGGTTAATCCCCTGAGCTGCTGTGGGCATGGCAGCCCTCGGGATAGCCTAGGGCACTGACAGGGGTCGCAAGCGAGCAGCGTGTGTTCTGCGAGAACGGTGCCCCTTCGTGCCTTCTGGACTTTGCGCCAGCTTCCTCTGCCTGTGCTGGGCAGCTGCATACAGGGGCCAGCCTCTGGGTCTGGCCTGGTTAGCTGTGCACTGAGAGAAAACTGTGGCTGCTGTGGTCAGGGCTGTCCCCTGGTTGGTCCACAGCAATGGCAGGTCAACCGGTTTCCTTGGAGTGCTGGTGGGGGGGGAATGAACGGCAGGCTTCTCTTCACCGTGAGGGGCTTCAAAGCTGCGTTTCCACCCAGGGGTTAGGGCACCTGAAGTTCCTTAAGATTCCTAGCCTGCTGGGCTTAGTGTGCCAGGACAATTTTGTCCACCTGTTAAACTCTTGTCCCTTTAAGACTTTTAAAGTGTCTGCTTTTCTTTTGTCCCAGGGTGGCTGGCTGTGGGGACTTGTTTGCAGTCTCAGTCTCAGATTTTACTTTTCCGTTTCCAGTACACCATGCAATGTGTGTCTATGCTCCCGATGCAGATTACTAGGGCTGGTTATTTAGCAGTCCTGTGCTTCCACCACTCCCTCCCCACTCTGATTCTTTCCCTCCCACTGGTGAGCTGGGGTGGGGGAAGTGCTTGGGTCCCGCCAGGTCACGATTTTGTATCTTACCCTTTTCATGAGATGCTGAGTTCGTGCAGATATAGATGTAGCCTGGCTGTTGTACTGTATCTTCTGGTCTCTCTTTTACAAATAGTTGTATTTGCTGTATTTTCAAAACATATATGGTTTTGGGAGGAGATTTATACCACCCTACTCACACTGCCATCTTGAGAAATCCCCCATCCTTTACCATTTTATTATAGTGAAGATATACTGGACATGGTTTCTCTCATTTTCATTATATAAAATTTATATAAAAATGTTAGTATTTTACCCTCTGGATACAAAATTCCAGGTGAACAAATTTTTTATCACTACTTAAAATTTATCAGTGCTTTGGTCTTTGGGTACCATTATTTCAAGTAAAAAAAAACAAAGATGACTGGTATCATTGTTCCCTATATGGAATGTGTCATTCTTCTGCCAGCTGATTCAAGATTTATTTTATCTTTTTCAATGGTTTTTTCATGATTTGCTTAGCTGTGCTTTTCTTTGTGGTACCATTGAGCACACTGAGTTTCTTGAATCTGTCAGTATTTTCCACCAAATTAGGAAATATTATGGCCCATATTTCTGTAATTTCTCCCATTTACATTCCCTTCTCCTGCACATCAAATGACATGTTTCCCATTTAATAGTATTTCACAATCCCTAATAGTCTGCCAATTTTTCTTTAATCCCTGTTCTTTAGATTTGGTGACTTCTATTGATATGCCTTCAAGTATATGTGATAAATCTAACCTGCTGTTTAGACCATCCAGTAAATTTTTTATTTCTTTTGCTATTCCCTTCAGTTTCTCAAATTCTATTTGGTTCTTTCTCAATTTCTACTTCTCTGATGACATGTCTTATCTTAAATTCATTTAACCACATTTTCCTTTAATTTGCTGAACATATGTGACTTAACTCTTTGAAAATATAACTGTTTTAAAGTCTTTATTTTAAAATCTAGCATCTGGGCCACCATGGGGTTGGTTTGGAGCATCTAGTATTTTTTCATCTTTACAACAGGATGAGATACTATAAAGGATCTGAATTATGTTACTTTCTTCTGACCAACATTGGTTCTTGTTCTTGTCAGCAGTTCAGCTACCAGATGACTGTCCTAAACTCATAAAGGCCTAGCTTTATGCTTTGTTAAGGTGAATCTGTTGAAAGCTCATAGTATTGCCCAAAGTCCTTCTGGCTTGGTGGGACTTATCTTACATATTGTCTTCCCTGTAGAACTGGTTTCAGACTTTGACAGAACACATCTAGCGTAGGCTTTATTCTAGGATTTAGTTTTTGTGAGACAAGGTATTTTGTGAGGTGAGTAGTCCTTTGTATTGTCTCAGTTGAACAGCCAACATCTTAGAGATATTAATGAGGTTATTTATCTCTGACTAGATTAAACTTTCAGCATCCCCACTGCTACACGTGTACTATCTTAGTTTCATGTCTAATCACTATACTCAACTACACATCAGCTCTTATAATGCTTAGGTAGTCTTGCCCTGCCCATGTATAGCTCAGCTTTCATCCAAGTATTCATGGGCAACACCCTACCCCAGCAGACTTTTCGATATCCCCTTAGGTATAACCCTTTCCTCTCTGGTGCACTGTCTTCAAGATTCCAGTTACTTCAAATGCCTTGAACACTGATTTTACCTTCCTCAGCTCAGCAAGACCAACGCCAAGCTGGTTGGTTGGAAAACTGCCCCCAAGCAGTGGTAACCTATGGCTCACCTTTTCAGTTTTCTCTTCTTTCTCTGATCACAGGAACCTGGTGACCAATGCCTGAAAACTGTTGGCTCATGTATTTTGTCCATTTTAATGGATTTAATGGAGTCTACAGCAACAGGGCTAGTCTAGTATACAAACAGACACACACACACACACACACACACACACACACACACACACAAACACACACACATATAATGCACAACTGAAATGTATATATACATATACAATTGAAATGCATATATAATATATGCATTATATACTATATAACATGTAAATATCAATATTGCCAATATTTATCTTATAATTATATAATTATATATAATTACACATAATAAATTATAAGTGCATATAATTATAATTATACTATGTGTAATTATATACTTGTATAAATTATATGAATACACATATTCATTAAAAGATACATACTAGCTAGTTTACAGAAGCATAGTATCCTCAAACTGAAAACTACCTAAATGTTCAACAGAATAAATATATAAATCCTGATGCATTTACACAATGGAATACCATTTAGCAATGAAAATGAACAAGTAAAAATATATGCAATAATATGGCTCAATCACACAAGCATAAGTCGGACATTAAAAACAAAAAACAAAAAAACAAAACTAGTCTATTCCCTTTATATAAAGAACAAATACAGGCGAAACTAATACATTTTAGAAATTATGATACTATTTACTCCTGGGGGTGGGTGAAGTGTAGTGATTACCCTGGGTGGGGGTATGAAGGAAGTTCCTGGAGTGCTAGTTACATGAGTATGCTTATACCGAACCACAGAGATGCATATTCTACTTCAGTTGAACAACACTAAAAATAACAACTAAATACATTAAGAGAGGAGGAGGAGGATGCAGTGTTTTAATATAAATACTCTAGGAAACAACAGTGTGTGAGAAGGAAGCTATTTTTTGAAGTTTAGATAAATCTGTAGTACAGTGCTACAATGATAATGTTCCTACCTCTTTTTATCTTCACACAAATATTCTCTAGTATTCTTCTATCCTCAGTGAAAAGGCATTAAGAGATCAAGAAAGGTAATTCCCACCTTATCTAAGAATAGAACACACCTGGAATATTGTGCTCATTTATGAGCACTGAACTGACAATGAAGGACACAGATAAAGCATTAGAAGCATCGGAATAAAAAGACTACAGAGATAATGAAGGGGTTGCATGGAAACCCATATCATAAGAGGAAAAGATGAAGGAACTGAAATGCCTAAAAGCTATGGGATTGAAAATATTAAAATATCAAAAAGCTGGTTTGTTAAAAACCACATACTACTTAATAGCTCTACCTCCCTCTTAAAGGTTTTCTTATATTTAAATATTTAACTGCTAGCATAATTCTAAAAATATGTCTGAATCTATTCATATATTAACACATTCCTCATAAATGAAGACCAATTTACATTGATTTTATATTTAATATCTCAATTCTTTCATTGTATTAATACAATAAACAAGAAAGAATAATGTAATCTCCCAGTCTTTGTATACTTTTTGTTGTTGACTTAATGCTTTGTTTTTAAAACAAATGTTCTTTATCAAACTCTGCATGGAAAACTTTTAAAGCATCAACCTATATTGAGAAGACAGAATGCAACTTATTTGAATTATGCATATAATACACTTCTGTGGAAGGAGGGCAGGCAGTCTGTCCAAATGAAGAGGTTTCCTAACACACATGATTTGGAGCCTAATACTATTTTCATTTCTTCTTAACTCCTGAAATGCTTGATGTCACATTAAAGCAACCATGTAATTAGCACTAACTGGTTTTAGTGAACAATACTGAGTTCTCTTTAAACAAATGTAAGTTCTAGACAGCAAGAATTATACCTTCAGCCTGTGAAAGCGAACAATATCTCCATTTTTATAAATTATTGGAAGGGCTTCATAATTTCCACTAAAGAACAGGCAGGTTAACTTTACATTCGTCCGGTCCACAATTGTTACAACCGAGCAATAATCTAGAAAACACAAAAATATTTTAACTGACTTTTAGTATTTCAAACCCTTTGACAAAATAAGAATATATTAAGTTCAAAACACCAAACTTTATTCCTCTCTTTAATTAAGTCTTCTAAGATGAGAATCAAAACATAGAGACATTTTCTTGGCTTTCAAAATGCATTCCCAAATTATTCTGCAAAAGTGTTCCATAAAAATTACAGAAAGTTTGGTATAACAAAAATAAAAATCCTACTTAATCCTTCTTAATTAATTGTGTGGTGGAATAATAATAACTTTACTGGTACTTCAAAATTTAGAAATCATGTAGCACATATTCAAATAAAATGTAATTGACAGAATAAACATTAATAAATTCAAAGCAAAAATAAAGACCAGAAGATATTTGCTACAGATGTAATGAAGAGTCAGTATGTGGCATAAAGATCCTATGAAAATTGGTTATAAAAGGTTCACAGTAAATGTATAATTCAAATAAATAATTTATAGAAAATTATATAATAAAAAACTCAAAAGGAAAATGACTTGCTAGTTACCTATAAAAGATTACACATTAGAAGCAGAGATAAGTCATACAGTTAAAACTGGCCAAAAAAAAAAATTTAATGATAGTTGGCTTGTCATGAAAAACAGTAACTTCAAATACTGGTGGTGGTAGTAAAAACTGTGGCAAAAGCTGCCTTTTAGTATATTTCAGATAATTGCATGCTGAGAAAATGTAATGACTTCCTATCTTTACCAGTATCTTAGGAATTGTAGTAGATATGAAAGAATAAACTCAGATGAGTGAAGACGGATGAGAGGAGAGGAGAGGGGAGTGAAGAAGAAGAGAAGATATCAACATATTTCAGAAAGGTGGGAAAGTAAACAGTTAAGGAATAAAATGAACAGAGGAGGAGAAGGAATTCAAGATGGTGGCATGAGAGGTGAGACAGAGAGCTCCTCCCCGAACCACAAACAGTACAAAAATATAGTTAATTAATACAACTAACCTTAAAACAGCAACAAGAAAGAAGGCTGAACCAGACTGAGTAACACCTCACGAACAGAGCAGATCTCACAGAACAGGGTAACGTACGAAAGCCTTAATAAGGAGGGACCCAAAGCCTTAATAAGGAGGGACCCAAGTGCTTCCCACACCCCAGCTTTCTTTGAAAAGAAGTAGCAATTAGGTTTATTTGCCTGTGCCAGGAAATATCTCATGTGCACTGCTATAAAAACATGTTATTGCTTTAGTGTGGAATTCTGGCTAGGTCAGCTTGGGAAATTGGATGCAGTGAATGAATGGATGTCACGACTGTCAAACTTCTAGAAAGTATTGAGAATTGCTCCTGTGCTCTTCACTAGTTTCCAATCTTTGATTTCCAGGTTTTGGCTCTTTTAAACCCATTTTTTGCATTTCTGAAATCAAGAATGGTCTGAGAAATCTCTTCACTGGTGTTCATCACAAATGGACCATGTTGGACAACTGGTTCTTTTAATGGTTCCTCAGCTATTAGGACAAAGTGGCTTCTCTCACGATCCTTGTTCTCCACCTGGACACTGTCACCTTCCCCTAGCACTGCTGTATGATGAGGTTCTATTTTTTGCTGTGCATCATCAGGCCCAATATGCACATTTCCACATATGGTATAAATGAAGCTTGTCCACCCTTTAGGAATCGACTGGGAATGCTTTGCTCCTTGATCCAATTTGAAGTCCAGATATAAGGTTGGTGTGTGGGTGTAAATCTTGGACTTGACTCCTACGACCTCTCCAGAAATGACAGCAACTGTCACGCCATACTGACTGGTTTAGGGATTTCTTGGCTTTTCAGTTCCTGGTACTGAGGCTCCACCATCTTCTCTGAGCTCCTCAAATTAACCCACAGCTGGAAGAAGAAAAAATGGAGAGGGGGAGGGGGTGGAAGCCTGAACTGCTGAACACCTAGCTCTGCAGATCTGCTTTGTGAGCAGAACCATATAGTGTGTGGTGCTCTGGAGGTTGGGGAGCTCGAACAGGAAGAGTGCTTGAGAAACTGACATTCCGGCCATTTGTGGAGGAGGGGATCCACATCCGGCAGCTCTGTGTCAGAGGAAAGGCAGGCAGTCTGAGAGGCTTCCTAGCACTGAGAGGGCTGCTGAAGGGGCAGGGTTTGGGCAGAGCTTGCTGCACAGGAGAAAGGGAGAGCTGGACAAGGTTAAGGTTGTCTGGGTGAACACTGCCCAGCTGGTGCAGAACTTGGAGAGGCTTCAGGTGCTCCATCCCCCTGGCTGCCTACTCAGCTCCAAGGCGGTGCACTGTGACATGCAGCCTGCCTGCTGCACCTTCCTTCTAGCCTGCTGGCACCCGTTTGCAAACTGGCAGTCACTGTGTTGGAGTCAGGACAGCCAGAGGGAGGCCCTGCCTACAACAGCTAGAGACGCAAAGCACAGAAGCTTAAACCTGTGTGCTTAGCACACTGCCTCTGACACTAGAGAAAGGCACCACAGACGGGAATCAGGAAACAGACCTTTCCTCCCTCCAGGCATCAGCTAGGCTCCCCTACAACCCCCAACCTCACTCTAGTGGCTGAGCAGCTCCAGAGACGAGAGCTTCTGCGCACTAGTGGGCACCACACAGAAATATGAAACAACAAAAGAACATGGTTCAGACCAAAATCTCATAAGGCCCAGAAAGGGGGCCAAATGAAACTGAGCTCACCAATCTACTTAAAAGCGAGTTCAAAATAAAAATTATAAAAATGCTTATGGAGGTATAGAAAAATATTCAAGAACTCAGGAATGAATTTAAGTTGGAGATTCAATCATCAAGAAATTCCATATCTGAAATGAAACATACACTGGAGGGATTTAAAAGCAGATTAGATGTAGTAGAAGAGATGGTAAATGGAATAGAAATTAGAGAACAGGAATAAAAGAAGCTGAGGCACAGAAAGAAAAAAGAATCTTTAAGAATGAAAGAATATTGAGAGAACTGTGTGACCAAACAAAAAGGAGCAATATTCGCATTATAGGGGTACCAGAAGAAGAAGAGAGAGAAAAAGGGATAGAAGGTGTCATTGAGGAGGTAATTGCTGAAAACTTCCAATCTGGGGAAGGAGATAGTCCCTCAGGCCATGGAGGTGCACAGATCTCCCAACACAAGGGACCCAAGGAAGACAACATCAAGACATATAATAACTAAAACGGCAAAGATCAAGGATAAGGACAGACTATTAAAAGCAGCCAGAGAGAGAAATAAGATCACATACAAAGGAAAGCCCATCAGGCTATCATCAAACTTCTCAACAGAAACCTTACAGGCCAGAAGAGAGTGGTATGATATATTTAATGCAATGAAGCAGAAGGGCCTTGAACCAATACTCTATCCAGCCAGGTTACCATTTATATTTGAAGGAGGGATTAAATAATTTTCAAATAAACAAAAGCTGAAAGAATTTACCTCCCACAAACCACCTCTACAATGCATTTTGGAGGGACTCCTATAAATGGAAGTATTCTGAAGGCTAAACAGATGTCACCCAAGGGAAGACAAAGAGTACAAAATATGATTCATAACATACAAAGAATGGAGGAGGAAGTGAAAGGAGGAAAAAAAACCTTTAGGTTGTGTTTGTAATAGCATACGAAGTGAGTTAAATTAGACTGTTAGATAGTAAGGGAATTCCCCTTGAACCTTTGGTAACGACAAATCTAAAGCCTGCAATGGCAATAAGTACATACCACTCGATAATCACCCTAAATGTAAATTGTCTGAATACACCAATCAAAAGACATAGAGTCACTGAATGGATAAAAAAACAAGACCCATCTGTATGCTGCCTACAAGTGACTCACTTCAAACCCAAAGACATACACAAACTGAAAGTGAAGGGATGAAAAAGATATTTCATGCAACTAATAGTGAGAAAAAAGCAGGAGTTGCAGTAGTTGTTTCAGACAAAATAGACTTCAAAACAAAGAAAGTCACAAGAGACAAAGAAGGACATTACATAATGATAAAAGGGTCCATCCAACAAGAGGATATACATATTATAAATATCTATGCACCCAAAGCAGGATCACCTACATATGTGAAACAAATACAGAATTAAAGGAGGAAATAGAATGCAATGCATTCATTTTTAGGAGACCTCAACACAGCACTCACTCCAAAGGACAGATCACCCAGACAGAAAATAAGTAAAGAGACAGAGGCACTGAACAATATATTAGAACAGATGGACCTAACGGACATCTACAAAACACTCCATACAAAAGCAACAGGATACACATTCTTCTCAAGTGCACATGGAACATTTTCACAAATAGATCATATTCCAGACACAAAAAGTACCTTAGTAAATTTAAAAAGATTGAAATTGTACTAAGCAGCTTCTCAGATCACAAACGTATAAAACTAGAAATAAATTACACAAAGAAAATGAAAAATCCCACAATCACATGGAGGCTTCACAACATTCTCACAAATAGCCAATGGATCAATGACCAAATAAAAACAGAGATCAAGCAATATATGGAGACAAATGACAACAATAATTCAACACCGCAAAATCTGTGGGACACAGCAAAGGTTGTGCTAAGAGAAAAGTATATTGCAATACAGGCCCACCTCAGGAAAGAAGAACAATCCCATATGAGCAGTCTAAACTCACAATTAACGAAACTAGAAAAAGAAGAACAAATGAGGCCCAAAGTCAGTAAAAGGAGGGACATAATGAAGATTAGAGCAGAAATTAATAAACTCGAGAAGAATAAAACAATAGAAAGAATTAATGAAAGCAAGAGCTGGTTCTTTGAGAAAATAAACAAAATAGATAAACTCCAGGACAGACTTATCAAGAAATTAAGAGAGTCTACTCACATAAACAGAATCAGAAATGAGAAACGAAAAATCCCTACTGATACCACAGAAATACAAAGAATTACGAGAAAAAATATAGGGTAACAAACTGGATAACCTAGAAGAAATGGACAACTTTCTAGAAAAACAGAACCTTCTAAGGCTGACCCAGAAAGAAACAGAAAATCTGAACAGACCAATTACCACCAAGGAAACTGAACCAGTAATCAAAAATCTACCTAAAAACAAAACCCCTGTAACAGATGGCTACACTGCTGAATTTTATCAAACATTTAGTGAAGACCAAATACCCATTTTCCTTAAAGTTTTCCAAAGAGAAGAAGAAGAGGGAATACTTCCAAACTCATTCTCTGAGGCCAGCATCACTCTAATACCAAAACCAGCCTAAGACCTCACCAAAAAAGAAAATTACAGACCAATATCCCTGATGAACATAGATGCAAAAATACTCAACAAAATACTAGCAAACTGCTTTCAAAAATACATCAAAAAGATCATCTATAATGATCAAGTAGGATTTATTCCAAGGATGCAAGGATGGTACAACATTCGAAAATCCATCAACATCATCCACCACATCAACAAAAAGAAGGACAAAAACCACATGATCATCTATATAGATGCTGAAATAGCATTTGACAAAATTCAACACCCATTCATGATAAAAACTCTCAACAAAATGGGTATAGAGGGCAAGTACCTCAACATAATGAAGGCCATATACAACAAACCCACAGCCAACATTATACTTAACACCGAGAAGCTGAAAGCTTTTCCTTTAATATCAGGAACTAGACAAGGATGCCCACTCACCCCACTTCTATTCAACATAGTACTGGAGGTCCTAGCCACAGCAATCAGACAACACATAGAAATAAAAGGCATCCAGATTGGCAGGGAAGAAGTTAAACTGCCCCTGTTTGCAGATGACATGATATTGTACATAAAAAACCTTAAAGAATCCACTCCAAAACTACTAGATCTAATATCTGAATTCAGCAAAGTTGCGGAATACAAAATTAATATGTACAAATCTGCGGCATTTGTGTACACTAACAATGAACTAGGAGAGAGAGAGAAATCAGGAAAACAATTCCATTCACAATCGCATCAAAAAGAATAAAATACCTAGGAATAAACCTAACCAAGGAAGTGAAAGACGTATACCCTGAAAACTACAAGACACTCATGAGAGAAATTAAAGAAGATACCAATAAATGGAAACACATCCCATGCTCGTGGATATGAAGAATTAATATTGTCAAAATGGTCATCCTGCCTAAAGCAATCTACAGATTCAATGCAATTCCTATCAAAACACCAACAGAATTCTTCAACGAACTAGAGAAAATCATTCTAAAATTCACATGGAACCAAAAAGCCCTGAATAGCCAAAAAAATCCTGAGAAGGAAGAATAAAGCTGGGGGACTATGCTCCCCAACTTCAAGCTCTACTACAAAGCCACAATAATCAAGACAACTTGGTACTGGCACAAGAACAGACCCATAGACCAATGGAACAGACTAGAAAGCCCAGATATAAACCCAACCATATATGGTCAATTAATATATAATAAAGGAGCCATGGACATACAATGGGGAAATGACAGGCTCTTCAACAGCTGATGTTGGCAAAACTGGACAGCTACATGCAAGAGAATGAAACTGGATTATTGTTTAACCCCATACACAAAAGTAAACTTGAAATGGATTGAGGACCTGAATGTGAGTCATGAAACCATAAAACTCTTAGAAGACAACATAGGCAAAAATCTCCTGAATATAAGCATGAGCAACTTCTTCCTGAATGCTTCTCCTCGAGCAAAGGAAACAGAAGGAAAAATGAACTCATGGGACTACATCAAAACTAAAAAGTTTCTGTACAGCAAAGGACACCATCAACAGAAGAAAAAGACATCCTACAGTATGGGAGAATATATTTGTAAATGACATATCTGACAAGGGGTTAACATCCTTAATATATAAAGAACATATATGCCTCAACACCCAAAAAGCAAATAACCCAATGAAAAAATTGGCAAAGGATATGAAGAGACAGTACTCCAAAGAAGAAATTCAGATGGCCAACAGACACATGAAGAGATGCTCCACATCACTAATCATCAGGGAAATGCAAATTAAAACCACAATGAGATATCACCTCACACCATAAGGATGGCCTGCATCCAGGACTAAGAACAACAAATGCTGGCAAGAATGCGGAGAAAGGGGAACCCTTCTACACTGCTGGTGGGAACGTAAGCTAGTTCAACCATTGTGGAAAGCACTATGGAGGTTCCTCAAAAAACTAAAAATACAAATACCATTTGACCCAGGAATCCCACTCCTTGGAATTAACCCAAAAATACAACTTCTCAGATTCAAAAAGACATATGCACCCCTATGTTTATTGCAGCACTTTTTACAATAGCCAAGATATGGAAGCAACCTAAGTGTCCATTAGTAGATGAATGGATAAAGATGTGGTACATATACACTATCCAGCCATAAGAAAACAAAACAAATCCTACCATTTGCAACAACATACATGGAGCTGGAGGATATTATGCTCAGTAAAATAAGACCGGTGGAGAAAGACAAGTGCCAAATGATTTCCCTCATTTTGGAGTATAACACCGAAGCAAAATGGAAGGAACGTAATAGCAGCAGACTCAGAGATTCCAAGAAGGAACTAGTGGTTATCAAAGGGGAGGGGTGTGGGAGGGTGGGTGGGGAGGGTGGGAGAAGGGGATTGAGGGACCCTTCTGTTTAGTACACATGGTGTGGGGGATCACTGGGAAAACAGTGTAGCACAGAGAAGGCAAATAGTTAATCTGTGGCATCTTACTACACTATTGGACAGTGACTGCATTCAGGTATGAGTGGGGACTTGATAATATGGGTAAATGTAGTAACCACATTGTTTTTTCATGTGAAACCTTCATAAGAGTATATATCAATAATGCCTTAATAAAACAAACAAACAAACAAAAAACAAAATTAATACACAGAAATCTGTTGCATTCTCATACACTAACGATGAACTAGCAGAAAGAGAAATCAGGAAAAGAATTCCATTCACAATCGCATCAAAAAGAATAAAATACCTAGGAATAAACCTAACCAGGAAGTGAAAGACCTATACTCTGAAAACTACAAGACAATCATGACAGAAATTAAAGAAGATACTAATAAATAGAAATACATCCGTGCTCAAAGATAGGAAGAATTAATATTGTCAAATGGCCATCCTGCCTAAAGCAATCTATGGATTCAATGCAATGCCTATAAAAATACCAACAGCATTCTTCAACGAACTAGAGCAAATAGTTCTAAAACTCATATGGAACCACAAAAGACCCCGAATAGCCAAAGCAATCCTGAGAAGGAAGAATAAAGCTGGGTGGATTATGCTCCCCAATTTCAAGATCTACTACAAAGGCACAGTAATCAAGACAATTTGGTTCAGGTACAAGAAAAGACACATAGATCAACAGAACAGACTAGAAAGCCCATATATAAACCCAAGCAATTATGGTCAATTAATATACAATAAAGGAGTTATGGACATACAATGGGGAAATGACTTCAATCACTGGTGTTGGCAAAACTGGACAGCTCCATGTAAGAGAATGAAACTGGATTATTGTCTAACTCCATACATAAAAGTAAACTCAATGGATCAAGGACCTGAATGTAAGTCATGAAAACATAAAACTCTTAGAAGAAAACATAGGCAAAAATATCTTGAATATAAACATGAGCAACTTTTTCCTGAATGCATCTCCTTGGGCAAGGGAGACAAAAGGAAAAATGAACAAATGGGACTACATCAAGCTAAAAAGCTTCTGTAGAGCAAAGAACACCATCAGAAGAACAAAAAGTATGGGAGAATATATTTGAAAATGACATATCCGACAAGGAGTTAACATCCAAAATATGTAAAGAACTCACATGCCTCAACACCCAAAAAGCAAATAACCTGATTAATAAATGGGTGGAGGATATTAAAAGACAATTCTCCAAAGAAGAAATTCAGATGGCCAACAGCTAAATGAAAAGATCCTCCACATCGCTAATTATTAGGAAATGCAAATTGAAACCACAATGAGATATCACCTCACACCAGTTAGAATGGCCAACATCCAAAAGACTAGGAACAAATGCTGGTGAGGATGCGGAGAAAAGGCAACCCTCCTACACTGCTGGTGGGAACGTAAAGTAGTTCAACCATTATGGAAAGTAATATGGAGGTTCCTCAAATTACTAAAAATAGAAATACTATTTGACCCAGGTATTCCACTCCTAGGAATTTACCCAAAGAAAACAAGTTCTCACATTCAAAAAGACATATGCACAGCTATGTTTATTCCAGCACTACTTACAATTATAATTTGACTTGTTCTAATCAATCATAAAAGTTTGTAGTATTTTTTCATTCTTTCCTGAAACTTGAGGTACATTCTTCTCATTCATTCAATTAAAAAAAAAAACTTCTCTGTCCTTAACATTCTTTTAGCCTGTTTATAAATTTCAAGTTGTATTTGTTTTTTGAAGGTGTTTTTAGTTAGGCTGAACATTTTTCCTAGAGAGACATCCATAAAATATGTACATTTGTGACATAAACCAAAAATATATGTTCTGGTTTTGATTACTAATTGAATATTCAAATAAGTGAATATGAACATACCACAGATCATAAGTTTGCAATCCGGGGTTCAAAGCATGGGATGAACCTTTGATATTGTATGTTTAAGTCTTTAGGCCTGTTTGTGGACTTTTTGAGGACAACTCTTTAGTTGTCATCACATTTTCCTAAGGGTGTAAAACTGCAAATGGGTTAAAACTTCCAAAGATGCATTATCAATTTAAAGAAATTAAAACTACAATTAAATATTACATAGAATTTTATGTCATACTAGATGTTGTATTCTCTTTTTGATGAATCAGATGACTCTTGGATCTTATGGAATATCAATGAGTCATTAATTATTCAGTAATTAATCCTTTTCAGCCATTTTAATGTGGAATATGTTGGAGTTTTTACACTTTAAAAAATTTAAAGGCGGTAGCTACACAATCAGTTAATATGCAACCAATATTACTCAAACAAAACAAAAATATTCAATTAATTAAGCTACATGGCATTAAGGCATTACACAGCAGTCACTCTCTTTAGTGAAAATATTTTTACAAAGCCAAAAATAGCATTCTAGGACTGGGATGTTTTACAGAATAGGAAAAGAAAAAATCCTATGGTCCTATTACCTGGGACCCTATCCTAAAAAACAAAATAATTAAAACAAGGGCTCTCAGAAGTCCAATGTTTTAGATACTAAAGAAATTTGATTAAAATGCTCAGTAGGTGGCTAAAACAGAAGGTGTCCTTTTGTAAGATAATGAACAGCAAGAGAAATGTCTACTTCTAGAAACACTGTAACATCCAAAACAGCTCAAATTTAATCACACTGCTTTCCAAAAGATGGAGACTTTTAATGGAAGACGGGGTATGAAAAATAACTTAGGAACATAAGTCATTCCTGAGGTAAGCTCGGAAGCACCAGGTGATGTGCCACATCATGAGAGAAAAGGCAGGGCCCTCTAGGGCCTCAACATTTGTGGAAAGAACAAAAAGGAGAGGTTAACAGTGAAAAGTGATGACACAAATACTTTGGCTATTCTCTCCCTACCTGTGGTTAGGAGGGTAAGCACAAACAGGGCTCTCTTTACTCTTCTCATTTGCTCATTGAGTGAAGCAGGCATTGTGATACTCATCAAGCAAGCATGAACCATATACTGTTAGCAAATCTGGAAATGTTTTATGGCCTGCTTAAATTTCTATCATATTTAGCAAGAACAGACAATAAGAACAGAATTAATGTGTCTCAAGTTTAAAAAAATATTAAGCTATTTCTTAGTCTCAGACAAGGCTAAAATTAAACCTTTTCATATGTGTTATCTAAGAAAATAGGGTCAATGTTATATGCAATGCAAAAAATTGCATACCTAAGTTTATCTAGCCAGCTTTCCAGGGCAAAAATAAGTGTCTTTCAGAGAAGATTACTATGAAATCTCAAAATCCTAAAAAGGTAGCAATGACCTTGTCTTCCTATATGAAAGAGGCCATATTATGTACCCCTGATGAGTCATTATCAAAATCCATTTTGATGATTCAGTGATATTTTAATATATGTTGTTACCATAATCTTTGAGAAATTCTGTTTTTATAATATATCTTATCACAATTGAGTAAGAATGTATCTGTAGTCTGACAGACTTCTAAGGAATACATATATAAGTTCTATAAGACTGAATATAAATCTTGAGAAACAAAGGATTTGCTACCAGAAATAAGAAAGCAGCATGCTACAGGTCATATGCAATCTTTATTGCTGAGGATCAGAAGAAAGTCTTCCAAGAAAAATTTTAGTCAAGAAGTAAGGATGCTAAATTGTACCAAATTGTCTCTACTGCACTGAATTTAACATTTATAAAATTAATTTTAATGAAAAATTTTAGCTAAGATATGTAAGAGAATAAAGTTTTTTTCCATCTGCCTCAATTTGAGCTGCATAAAGGTAATTTCCTTCCATATAAAGAGTTATGTACATTTGGATGTAATATCTAGATTGTGACTCTATTCACAAACTACTGTTGCTTTATATGATTTAAAGAAGGCATGGCTATGGATTGCTCCTATACATTTATTCTGGTACTTCTTTGTGATAATAATGCTAATGAAGTCAATCCTTTCCTGACACAAAAATCAGTGCTCTGTCTGACTCTCCTGCAACACACTAAAGGACGAGTTCTGGCAATAGAAATAAAAATGTAAGTGTAACTAAAGTTATAAGATAGATAGTTATAAAAATTTACTATCGTGCTAGTAGTAAAGACATCTCACTATATTTTAAAATATATTTTAGAGTTTCAATAAATATGTTCAGATAAAATTGATGACATTCATTTTAATTTAGAATCTTAGGAGAAATAGAGAAACATACTATCTTTGTAGTAACAGATGGTTTATTACTTCTCATGAATTTTTTTATTAAGGGACTGGATCCCCTAAACATATCAGACAGAGATAGTAGATAGGCGTGAGTATATAGCACATACTATAGTTATGCAATACTTTCATTACACATGATTTAATAACAATGTCAGAAGGCACATGATTATGCTGATAACTTAAAATTTATATTGAGTCATCAATGATTTAGAAACAGCTATCATTTTGTTCCATATTATTATCATTTGTTATTTTTGAAAATAATAGATTTGCTGGTTTAAAACTTTCAATGGTAGGAATTGAAACATACCAAGTGTGTAATATTTTCAAGTTATATCCTCTATCAAGTTAGGTGGATATTATTAGCAGTAAGGTAGCTTATTCCTTAATTTGATAGGTCAATTAAAGCCGGTCAGATAACACTGGCCATTGGAAAAGGATCACACATTTGTAACAAACTCCCAGGATGGGCACATGTAAGATTCAGACAGAAAAAATCTGATGAGAAAGAACTACTAAGGAGAAAGAATACAAGTGTGTGTTGAACACTATAATGGAGTAGGGAATGTAGACTCTGGTAAAAAGTAAAGTCAAATGAAAATATTCGAGAAATACATATTCAAACAAATATTTCTCTGCTTCAGCCTTAATGTTTTCCTTTCTGCTAAAACAACAGAAATCATCAGGGTTTTCAATAAAACATTCCTTTGCAGTCTTCCCATCTAGATTTAATAGTCTTCACATAATCATTTTCCCACACTGTCTTTACATTATACATTAACAAATATTAACAAAATATTCTGACCACATGAAATAAGACTGCCCCAATCCACCCACTAAAGAGTACACTTTAAGCTCATTCCACAGTAATACAATTTGGGTATATATAATTTAAAAAATAAATTAAAAAAAATATTTATTCAGTGAGAACATCTTTGTGTTCCCAGCATAAACAGCAGCAGCTGGCATGCAGTAGATAAAGACAGAATTTCATCAGCAACACCAGTTTCATATTTAACATCTCTAAAATGTGGCTACACCTAACAATTGACAGTGAAGCATTGCTTAATTGGCAGTACTTCTCTTTTGTTAATGATACATAAAATAATAATGCCTTCTAAAAATGATGTTGCTTCAGATCAGATTAAGTAGAGCAATAAATATTAAATTTGGCTGAACTAAATTAAACCAAGGTGAAATTAAACCAAGGCCTTTTCACTATATTACCACTCAGAAAACTGAAATTCATGTTTTTTTGATTCACTCGTTTGTATACTGGTTTGTTTAAAAGCTTACGTTATTATAAAGATTAGGTTATGCCTCTTTAAAAAGAACCCAAGTACTGTCTTTTGAGGCAATTAATCCTTTCACATTTAAAGTAATTATTTGCAGGGAAGGATTTACTATTGCCACTTTGTTCACGGTTTTCTGTATTTTAGCCCTTTTTTTTTGTCCCTTGTTTCCACTCTTATGGTCTTCCTTTGAGTTTCATTCATTTTTTTGCAGTGACATACTCAGGTTCCTTTCTTATCTCTTTTATGTGTATCTTCTATAGGTATTTTCTTTGTGGTTACCATGGAGTTTACATAAAACACCTTACAGTTATAATAATCTATGCTAAACTGATAAAAAATAAACTTCCATCACATAAAAGCTCTCTAATTTTACTTCCTCCACACACTTTATGTAACTGATTTTGTAAGTTATATCTTTTTATACTATGCATCCATTAACATCTGTTTACAGGTAGTTTTTTTATACTTTTGTTTTTGCTATATAAGAATTAAGAGATTTTTACGCCATCATTACTGTATTACAGTATTCTGTTTTTGTCTATGTATTTACAACTTCTAGCTTATTTTATAGTTTCACATGATGTCATGTTGCTATTTAGCATCCTTTTCTTCTTTTATTCTTTAGAATCTAAAGGCCATGGCCAAAAAATATTCATCAGTGTTGTCTGCCAATTATAAATCAGAATTGAGTGTCTAAGACCTAGGCTACTGAAGGAGTGTGTTCCTGAAACCAATAAACCAGTTCCAGTCCATTAAAATTTCAACCAGTTTTAATACCTACCAGTCCCTTTGCTTACATATGGTGGCTTAAAGAACTTCACAACACCATAGACATTGACAATCATACCACTCTTAAGTTGATTCAGGGGTGTATATATATAACGTGTTGCTGGAACCTAAAGTAAGAGAAGAGAGTGAGATATCAATATTAAGTATTGATATTATAGAGTCATGTTATGATCAAATTTGTAAATCAGCAAATCTAACTGCATTTTTTTCCATTTAAGTGTCTAAAAGAGGCTGTAGCCTGAAAAAAAGGAAGTGCACAGCATATAAAGGTCTCTATAAACAAACTAGTTTTTCTTAGAGACAACTTTGATTACAAATGATATAATTTGTACACAGTTCTAAGAAAAGCAGCTTAAGAGATTTCTGGTTCTGGTTTTTAACCTTACCTACTATCACCTCAAAACTTGTGGTGTGTGTGTGTATATATATATATATATATACACAAATTTTTTTTTCCTATACCACTATAAAGATTTTATTTAAGCCTAAATAAAGCCAGGTTTTGATTACAAATGGTATAAAGACATTAAAAATGGTAATAAAAGAAAAGAGGAATTTTCTGAAATAATTGTACATTAACTCTGGAAAGAAAATGGAATGTAATTTACAAAGATACATCTTCATAATAGTATAACAATCCTTAAAAGGGTTCAGACATCTGGCCACATCACCCAATGTTCTGATCCTCAATTAGACATAAGGTTACCTATCACACTAAGAGTTAAAATTTTTAAAAATCATCAAAATTAATTAATTGGCTTTTTCAAGGAAGCTGACTGACCCCTTGGAGCACACATAGGAGAGCAAGACTTAAAAATCTCATCAAACCTTGATATAAAAAAAGTTGTAGTTCATTAGTGAAGAAAGAAAAATAATGGTCAGCATATGAGACAGATAAGATATCTGTTCAGCTAACAAAATAAGTGGACCTAAGATATTATCTTAACAAGTATCTTCCTACTGTAGAGATGAATGGGGAAGGCCAGTACAGCTCAAGTACCATACCTCTTAATTCATGACCAAGCACATCTGAACTATAATTTGGCTTTCCATGTAAATAAACCAATATATGTATACATAGCAGGTAAGTAATTCTAATAGTTCAGAATACTTGAGTTTTCTGAAAAAATATTCTGCCAAGATCAGAGGCTCTTTCATTTACTTTTGCCTTACTTACAGGGTCATGGGTACATAAAATAACTGAAGTTGACCTCTTTATAACAATTATGAGACATACTAATACCCACAGCTAATTCACATTTTTTAAAAGTACATCAATCCGGAATTCTGGGAAGATGGTGGCGTGAGCAGTATGGCGGAAATCTCCTCCCAAAACCATATATATTTGTGAAAATATAACAAATACAACTATTCCTAAAAAAGAGACCAGAAGATACAATACAACAGCCAGGCTACAGGACACCTGCAAGAACTCAGTGCCTCACAAAGCAGGTAAGATACAAAGCTGCAACCCGGCAGGACCCGAGCACTCCCCCACCCCAGCGCACCGGCGGGAGGAAAAGATTCAGAGCGGGGACGGAGTGGAAACACAGGCCCGCCAAATAACCAGCCCTGGTGATCTGTGCCAGGACCACTGATACACATCGCATGGTGTATTGGAGATTAGAGAAACAGAAGTGCAGGATGAGAGATGGAGACAAGAAGGGGGTCCCCTCTGCCGGCTCCCCAGGACAAAAGAAAAACAGGCACATTTTTTTTGTTTTGATTTTTGTGGCTTTTGTTTTTAGGGTTTTTTTGGGGGGTTTTCCTTTGTTCTTTTCTTTGTTTGGTTAAAGTCTTAAAGAGACAAGGGCCCAACAGTGGAACAAAATCATCAAGCGCACTCAGCCCACCAGGTTGGGAGTCTTGGGGAATTTCGGACCCCTGGCCAGTGGCCGTGCAAAGAAGCCACGCTGAGGCTTCCCACAGTGATAAGCAGCTTCCCATTTGTTCCTCCCCCAGCCCCGCTGGCCAGCGCTGCAAACGGTCCAGGAGCCTCCACTGCTGCAGAACAGAGTAGGAGTGGCCTTGCCCACAGCATCCTCACAGAATCTACTTCCAGCAAGCACGCAGCTAAGAGGGAAGGACCAAAGAACCCACATCAAGGGCTGGAAAGCACCAAGGGGACCAGAAGGCACCCAGCGAGACTTTAAACCCCTGCAGTGCTATAGGCTAGGCTGAGGGCGACCCCACACACAGGCAGCTCCAGGGATTCTCCCAGAGACTGCCTCTGAATGGGCGAGAAACCAGTCCAGGCCCCAGAAAAGGTCAAGGGGAACAACAAACAGGAAGGGACTCTGTTCTCCCAGCTGACACACGTGGCACCTATGAGCGACCACTTCTATCACCATGAAAAGACAGAGGAATTTGGTATAGACAAAGATTACCCAGACAACCCCAGACAGAGGGCCTGATGGGATAGATTTATACAATTTTCTTGAAAAAGAATTCAGAATAAAAGTCATAACCATGCTGATGGATCTACAGAGAAATATACAAGAGCTAAGGGAGGAAGTGAGGAAAGACAAGGCAGAGATCAGACAAGTGATCGATGGGTTTAAGAGCAGAATGGACGAGGTGCAAGAGACTGTTAATGGAATAGAAATCAGAGAACAGGAATACAGAGAAGCCGAGTCAGAGAGAGGTAAAAGGATCTCTAAGAATGAAAGAATATTAAGAGAACGGTGTGACCAATCCAAACGGAACAATATTTGCATTATAGGAGTACCAGAAGAAGAGAGAGAAAAAGGGATAGAAAGTGTCTTTGAAGAAATAATTGCTGAAAACTTCCCCAACCTGGGGAAGGAAATAGTTTCTCAGTCCACGGAAGCCCACAGATCTCCCAACACAAGGGATCCAAGGAAGAAAACACCCAGATACATAATAATTAAAATGGCAAAGATCAAAGATATGGACAGAGTATTAAAGGCAGCTAGAGAGAGAAAAAAGATCACCTACAAAGGAAAACCCATCAAACTATCATCAGACTTCTCAACAGAAACCTTGCAGGCCAGAAGAGAATGGCATGACATATTTAATGTAATGAAACAGAAGGGCCTTGAACCAAGAATACTGTATCCAGCACGATTATCATTTAAATTTTAGGGAGGGATTAAGATTAAACAATTCCCAGACAAGCGGAAGCTGGGGAATTTGCCTCCCACAAACCACCTCTACAGGATATCTTAAAAGGACTGCTCTAGATGGAAGCACACCTAAGCCTAAAAAGATGTCACCAAAGAAAATAAAATCAAAGCAAAGAAAGCAGACCATCCAAATACTAACTAAAGGCAAAAAGTAAAATCCACTATACACAAAAACAGTCAAAGGAAATGTAAAAGAGTACAGAATAAAACACCTAGTATATAAAGAATGAAGGAGGAAGAAGAAGAAGAGAGAGAAATAAAAAACCATCAGACTGTGTTTATAATAGGTTAACAAGAGAGTTAAGTTAGACTGTTAGATAGTAAAGAAGCTACCCTTGAACCTTTGGTAACCACGAATCTAAAGCCAGCAATGGCAATAAGTACATATCTATCCATAATCACCTTAAATGTAAACGGACTGAATGCACCAATCAAAAGACACAGAGTAATAGAATGGATAAAAAAGCAAGACCCATCTATATGCTGTTTACAAGAGACTCACCTCAAACCCAAAGATATACACAGACTAAAGGTGAAGGGAAGGAAAAAGATATTTCATGCAAACAACAAGGAGAAAAAAGCAGGTGTTGCAGTACTTGTATCGGACAAAATAGACTTCAAAACAAAGAAAGTAGCAATAGATAAAGAAGGACATTATATAATGGTAAAGGGGTCAATCCAGCAAGAGGATATAACCAGTATAAATACATATGCACGCAACACAAGAGCGCCGACATATGTGAAAGAAATACTACCAGGATTAAAGGAGGAAATAGAAAGCAATGCATTCATTTTAGGAGACTTCAACACACCACTCACTCCAAAGGACAGATTAACCAGACAGAAAATAAGTAAAGACAAAGAAGCACTGAACAACACACTACAACAGATGGACCTAACAGACATCTACAGAACTCTGCACCCAAAAGCAGCAGGATACACATTCTTCTCAAGTGCACATGGAACATTTTCCAGAATAGACCACATAATAGGCCACAAAAAGAACCTCAGTAAATTCAAAAATATTGAAATACAACCAACCAACTTCTCAGATCACAAAGGTATAAAACTAGAAATAAATTGTACAAAGTAAACAAAAAGGCCCACACACACATGGAGGCTTAATAACATGCTCCTAAATAATCAATGGGCTAATGACCAAATTAAAACAGAGATCAAACAATATATGGAGAGAAATGACAACAACAACACAAAGCCGCAACTCCTGTGGGAGGCAGGAAAGTCAGTTCTGAGAGGAAAGTATATTGCAATCCAGGCCTATTTAAAGAAGGAAGAACAATCCCAAATGAATAGTCTAAAGACAATTACTGAAATTGGAAAAAGAAGAACAAATGAGGCCCAAAGTCACCAGAAGGAGAGACATAATAAAGATTAGAGAAGAAATAAATAAAATTGAGAAGAATAAAACAATAGAAAAAATCAATGAAACCAAGAGCTGGTTCTTTGAAATAATAGACAAAATAGATAAACCCTTAGCCAGATTCATTAAGAGAAAAAGAGAATCTAAACACATAAACAGAATCAGAAATTAGAAAGGAAAAATCATGACAGACCCCACAGAAATACCAAGAATTATAAGAGAATACTATGAAAATCTATATGCTAAGAAGCTGGAAAACCTAGAAGAAATTGACAACTTCTTAGAAAAATACAACCTTCCAAGACTAACCAAGCAAGAAACAGAAAACATAAACAGACCAATCACCAGCAAAGAAATTGAATCGGTAATCAAAAAACTACCTAAGAACAAAACCTCGGGGCCAATGGATTCACCTCTGAATTTTACCAGACATATAGAGAAGAAATAATATCCATTCTCCTTAAAGATTTCCAAAAAATAGAAGAGGAGGGAATACTTCCAAACTCTTTCTATGAAGCCAGCATCACTCTAATACCAAAACCAGCCTAAGACCGCACCAAAAAAGAAAATTACAGACCAATATCCCTGATGAACATAGATGCAAAAATACTCAACAAAATACTAGCAAACCGAATTCAAAAATACATCAAGAAGATCATACACCATGATCAAGTGGGATTCATCTCAGGGATGCAAGGATGGTACAACATTCAAAAATCAATCAACATCATCCACCACATCAACAAAAAGAACAAAAACCACATGATCATCTCCATAGATGCTGAAAAAGCATTTGACAAAATTCAGCATCCATTCATGATAAAAACTCTCAACAATATGGGTATAGAGGGCAAGTACCTCAACATCATAAAGGCCATATATGGAGATGATCAGGTTGTGGAGCGTAAGAGCAAAGAAAATTACTGAAAGAAAAAAAAAAGCAGCAGACTCACAGAACCCAAGAATGGACTAACAGTTACCAAAGGGAAAGGGACTGGGGAGGATGGGTGTGAAGGGAGGGACGAGAGGGAAAAAGGGGCATTACGATTAGCAGAAGTAATGTTGGGGGCACGGGAGGGCTGTACAACTCAAAGAAGACAAGTAGTGATTGTATCGCATCTCACTACGCTGATGGACAGTGACTGTAATGGGGTAAGTGCGGTGGACCTGATGAAGTGGGGAGTTTAGTAACCATAATGTTGCACATGTAACTGTAGATTAATGATACCAAAATAAAAAAAAAGTACATCCATCCTTTTATTGGTTACAGTTTCCTTAAATAACAAATTTAAATTTTACTACTATAGTATTGTTCAGAATTTAAAATCTGTATATCGTAGTTATTGTCAAGTAGAAACAAAGTTCATGGACTCTGTCCATTAGAAACTAAAGGTTTAAGAACATAGGTAGAAAGTAAACTTTATGTTAAACTTTATCAATATATTACCTTTCCAATTTCACTTAGCTACAAGTAGCTCACCTGTAAAAATGGAAAACTTCCTATTGCTATAACATTTTGTAAAATATTGGAAAAAAGGTCAAAAAAGAAAAGTAAAATGTATTTCTTCACTTAAAATCACATGATCTGTCAAATCACAATTCAGCACTTATCTGTTTAATACAAACTGGTGAAGAACAAAAGAATCTGCCTGAGCTTTAAAAGTCATAAAAATCCCAGTGTCTTCACACAATAAAATGATTTTTTCCATTTTAATTCTGTGTATGCAGCTTATACAAATTATCATGATACTCCAGAAAACAGAATAGCAAGATATTATTTACTACGTAAATATGTAACTTGAATTTAATGTTGTCATATATCAAAAAAGTAGAGATTATGTCTTCCCATTGTATTGATACTAATTCAAAATCAGACCATAAAGTGGATTGAATATAGATGAGTTTGTGTGTATATATGTATATACACATGTCTGTATATGTGTGTATACATGTGAGGGTGTGTGATACATATTCTAAATTAATCTGAAAATCATCTTACCAAAGACTTTGATTCTGTAGAAAAATCTCTTACAGATTTAACATAAACCTGAAAACAAAAAGAGGACTTATTTTACAAATGACCTCCAATGTGACTACAGATCTTTAATTATAGTAAAACTATACATATAACTGTATAATACTCAAAATCACTGGAATGGCTTAAAGTTATGGCTTACAAATTAAAAGTGACATGTGCAAAGTTGTGTAAGATAAACTTCAGTCTAATCCATTAATTTTAATATCATAGGACCACCTCTAGCCCATATAATGCCCTGGTGCATACTAGAAACCTAGGTAGATGGTGGTCTGTAGGCACATGGCTTGGCCCAACTCTACTCTGTACCTAACAGACCTGACCAAAGAGGTAGTCTTCAAAAGGGAGGAGGGGGGAGGCACACACAGAAGAGGAGATGAACACCTTCATAAAGCATAAAATAGGAAGGTATCAGTTTTTAAAGTGAAGTCAAGTAGAATAAAAGAGACTGACGGTATAATTGCAAAGAATAAACTCAGGTCTAGAGGGTCTGTGAAGTTTTAAATTTTTCATTAACAAATAACTAAGGGATCTTTCTAGTTTCCTGGAGTCATTCTAAACATAAAGCAAAGAAAAGAATTTTTTTTTAAATCTAAAATACTTAATTAAAATAACTGTCAGAATGAACAGTTTATCTGAATATTTATGGAAATACTACAGCTCATTAAAACCATAATATGATTAGAGACTAAAAGTTACACACTTACATAAACAGTTGATTTGCAGTCTTCAAATGCTTTCAAAAATAAGCATTGTTTACCATCACTACTTGTAGATGAAGATGCTGACAAAACAATAAATCCAGCCACTGCAATGGTGTCCTACAGAGCAAAAAATGATTTTAAATCTTCAAAATAACAATAATTCTGGAAGTCAAATAAATCCTTGTTTTTATTATTATTTAGAAACAGCAATTATTTCTGTATAATGGACATCTAGTTAGCCTAAACTTCTTTAATGCTTTCTGAATATAAGGTTAAGACCACCTCCTCTAAATAGGTACCAACAATGTAGCCGTAGATAATACCTCACTTCACACATTAGGAAAATACTAACTACATCACCTAGAAAATTTTACTTCAAAAATCAATGTTTATCTCAATTTATGTTAAAAAGTTTGCATGAATAAACATAATGAAGAGTTAATAGGTGATACAACAGTAACTAACAATGGAATTTAAGTGAAACTAAATCTGAGTTGAGAGAATACACTAAGACATGTCATACGTGTAAAAACTCTGTACTGTTATGAAGCTAATATACATGCATACAATTCCAGGGTATGAGATATAAATAAGAAATTGCCATTTATATACTAATAAGAACAAAAATTCTTTCTACTTAGGTTTCTAACTGTAATAAGAAGCCAGTCTCCATTTATTCCTGCCTCTATAATTTTTTAATTAAATCTCCCTCTTCTTACTTTCCAAATACTGGTACATACACTCAGCAAGTTTTGTCTTGCTGCATTTTGTGCGTGTGTGTCTTTTTATTATCTTAATCTGATTTTAATTCCATAATCTATAAAAAATCACCTGGGCTTTAGGCAACTTCCTTCAGTAATCCTAATCTCTATCAAATGGAAATCTGCATTATTGACTTGCTTAGCAAACACAAGAGTCTCATGTCAGCCCCCAGACTCTCTATTGAGATCCATTAATTAGGCTGTGAGCACCTTGAAGACAGGGGTCATGTCTTATTCTGCTTTGTATTTACAGAGCTTAGCACAAAGTAGACTTCCATAAGCAAACTGTGAACCAAAGGAGGGCCTTTTATTGCCTTTCTAAACCCCTATCCAGATATTTTAGACTGGCTAATTTCTGTATTTTTTTTCCTTCAGGTAAGACTGCAAACATAATTGGGTCTATGTTATAATGCTAAAAAAAACACAACTCTTTATGATGAGAAAATTTTCTTCTGATTAAAAATTTTCCAAGTTTCTACCATGTTTTAGACAATTTTAAAGAGGAATGAAATAAACAGGAAGAAAAATATACAATGCTTTCAATTTATCTCAGACTAATATATTCAGATTTAAATGAAAACTTGAGATTTTAAGTCAAATAGTTAAAGTTGTTTAACCAAACTAACACACATGGATAAAAACAAGTACAAAGTTACTGGTTTAACAGTTCCAAATTCTCTTAAGAGCACAAAAATAACTTGTTATTTTATATTTTACTTAAAAATGTCTTAAACACAAACATTACATGGAAAGAAATATACTAAATCCAAGTATTACGAGTTCAGATGCACATTTTCCTATTTTTCTGTATAATCTAAACTTAAGAACAAGTATTTCTTTTACGATGGAGAAAACACTTTTAAAAGAGAATAAATCACAAAAAGCAGACATCACCAGTCATAAGAAAACAATTTTCAAGTCTATTTTAATATTAGCAACACAATTGAGTAAAGTTACATTTCCTCTAGCACACATCTGACACCATGTAAATAACAAAAGTATCTTTTAAGAAAAGAAAAATGATGCATTTATTGTGTTATTATATATTACATTTGTAAACACGAACTTGTATTTGAATATACACATATAAATTGTACTAAGGCCCCTCAGTGATCTCATTGTCACTGACCTTTCCTGTTTTACTTCCCTATACTTCCATTCAATACTCTACAAATCAGATTCTCTTACATGCTTAGTGATTTTCTACATATATTCTTTGTTTATTCTGAGTCCCCACCACTAATAAATAGCATTTTTCTCTTTTACACATATCTGATCTATCTTTTAAAGTCTGGGCTCTAAAAGCTTTTTTCTTATAAAATCTCTTAGACTGTCCTTCTCCCAGAAAAATAATCCTTCCTTCCTTCCTTCCTTCACTTTGTGTGTTACCTATACAGTTCTTAATGCTTTTAATGCCCCTAAAACAATGTAAAATCCCTGGGACTAAGAATAATGTCTTATCCACCTATATATCCCATACCAGTAACTGGCAGAGGCTTCTGTTCATAGTCAGTGCTCAGCAAGTATCTGTTAAACAAACTAATTAATACTGGTAAAAACCAAAGTACAAATCTAAACAAAAAAGGGTAAAAAAATGAGTAATAAGCCTTAGGATTCAATTCCCATGAATTTACATATCATAATGGCTTTTACATTAATTCAAATACATAGAGAATAAGAAAAATTAATACATAACAGGCATTATTCATTTGTATAAATTCACAAAGATTGAAAATGAGATTTAATACACACTGCTTTAAGTTCTAAACTTATGAGAAGGGCATACTGAAGCCACTCAAATAAGAATGGGAATTACACAGTTCAGTGCTAAAAGTATATTCTGCTATACTAAAATAGATGTTTAATCTCAATTTGCTGAAAAAGTATTAGGAAACCGACCTAAGAAGAATATCATGTTACTATAAATGGTAAGGCTTTATCAATATCTGTGCATGAACGTTCTAAAAGCGTAAACACATTTGGTATGGCTGAGTCTTTGAACAGACTCAACATACTCAGTATCAGCAAATGGTCACTTCCCTTTTGTGCCTGTCACAGAGCCTTTGAAAGAATGAGCCCTTGCTAAACAATTACCAACAGGAATATTCTACTACCAACCAGTCTCAGAGAAAATGAATGAAATCAGTACCAGTCTTTTTAACATGAAAAAAATGTTTTGTAAAAAAAATCAGACAACTTATTTGCATACTGACAATACAATTTTTACATGCTAATATTGCCTAAAGAAAAATACAATATGGTATAATAGGCAAATAGGTGAATTAAAAAAATGTAAGCCACAAAACTAATGTATTAGCTTGCTAATTTTTAACAGATAGTATATTAAAAATTCTCAAGCTGCTACACTTAAGGAGCAGGAAAAAGTGCACAGAAAATATGAAACAATTGATAATCCAATAAGAAAAACACTTTTCTGACTTTAACAAGCATTAAGTAATTTTTACTATACTGACCTTATAAGTCTTGGTAATATGTCATATTTTAAAACACTGTGAGAATGAAAGGGTACAGGGAAAAGCCAGGGATCTGACATCAGGGATAGTGCAATAATGGGCAGGAAATGTTTCTCTACCACAAAAAATATATTTCATGGGTATTAGCATCTACTGGATAATGTAACAACAAGGACACAATTGAAATAATATATGTAATATTAGTATAAAAACCAGAATCTTTAAATGGCCTATAAATCACCATATGACCTGATGTCCACACATCTCACCAGCCACATATTGTGTGACTCACTCTAGAATTCTGCCTTTTTATAATTCTTGAGCATTCCACGATCCTCACTCAGGGCCTTTGCATACACTGTTCTCTCTTACTGATCCACTCTCCCAGTTCCCCCATGCTCATTCTTTCTGTTACTTTTCTCATTCTGCTACTCAATCTTCTTGATTACATATCATATCTGGATAAAATGATTAATTACATATTAGTTGTTTAATTCTACTTTTCTCCACTGAACACTGTTCCAAGAAGGCAAAATCCGTAACAATCGAATTCAGTTTAGATGTCTCTGACATATAGAAGATAGAAGACATTCAACAAGTATTTGGACAACTAAATGAACAACCAAACATATGAATACATATACAAGTACTCTATGTATATGTATAATATACCCTCATTAAATCTCAAATAAAATAAGCTATACAACTATTAGAAAACTTACTTCATGGAATCTTAACATTTTAGAACTGGAAAGGACTTTACAGATCATGCAATCAAGCACCATCATTTTTCAGGTAAGAAAATAAGGGCCAGAAATATAAGTGAATAGTCTAAGGTCACATAGCTAATTAGTTCTGAATCAAGACAAGAATCCAGATCTCCTGACTTCCAAGACAGGGACTACTCTATCTCCTCTTTCAAAATAATTTCTTATAGGGAGGGGGAAAATGTATTAATGAATGTCTTATGATTTTGACAGTTATATGGTAAAATATTTTTTTTAACTTTCAAAATACTTTGGAAAAGACTTTCCTCTAAATTTATATTCATATATTAAGTGCTAAATCTTACTTAAAAGCTAAAATTGAAAAAAATCGCTCATATGGAAGGAGGTTTAATTGGAACATGTGTATTCCTGCAAAACATGTGTATCATTAATCTAGCAAAGCAAGGATTAAAAATTTTTTTAATTAATTTTAATGTTGTAGGGTTTTTGTTGTATTCAAATATGGGGCTAATCTAAAGGCAACAAGCAAGTCACAAGAAAGGTATAAGAACTGAATTAGAAAATTCATTATTTCATGAGAAAAAATTACCATTTGATTTGTAACAATCTTTAACCTTAATACTATAAACTCCAAAATAACCTAATTACACCTCTCAAATGATCAGTATTCATGGTTTTTAAACCCAAAAAAGAATTTGAAGTAAAATGTGACTTCAGTGTTCTCACCATTGTATTTTAAAAAGGAGAAACCCTGACTTACTATTATTAACATTCTCTATTATCTGACAAGTACTAATTAGTTAATATAGTTCTACTCATTTTAGCGAATGCCTTTCTAATATATTTCATAGCAGAAAACACCTCTCATATGTCATTTAGGTAAAATATTAATATGTAATATTATACATTTTACTAATGCATTGTACATGTTTTGTACATTGTACATAATTAGGAAGGTTATAATATCATAATCCTTGTTTCTCAGGTAAGAGTTTAATACATAATAGAATATTAAAGGATAAAGATGAAAATCTGTTTACATTATAACCAGATATCCAGTATAAAGTATTTATTTTTAAAACTCTTCTATAAGATGTCCAAGATATGTTGTGAAATAAAGCAACTTATAAAACATGAATAGTATGAAGTCATTTGGTGAAAAAAGTACATGTATCAGCTTACATATACACACATACACACACACATAGAATTGTACAGAGATACATAAGTATACAGATTATATATATTACACACACACAATGGTTTTCTCTACCAAAGAGAGTAGGCAATGAGTGTGTGTTCAAAGGCAGTGGGCAGCTTTGTTTTGTACTTGAATGTTTTTGAAGCCATGACCATGCAAGGACAAAGTCTTCTAAGCCACATATTTGCAAGACTTAATCCAAGTCTACACTATCTCCTGGAGGCAGGAAAAGAATATAGTCATGGAGATAGAGTAGTTTCTCCACTTACTAGAAGTCCTACAACAAACCTTAGCCTTAGAATGGTTACCTTCGTAATAGTACAAATGACCATCACCACAGAGGGTTACTAAAGGCTCAAATGATATATATGCAAGCACTTTGCAAACTGTATATATCCATACAAGTGTAATATATACTATTAGTTAAAGATTAGGAAAAAAACTAGTTCAACAGTAGAAGCTGGCTATAATAAATGTTTGAAAAAGAAACAATGTTTTCTACCACCTATTTCTCAAGCAAAATTTTAATAGCCTCTTAAGTATAACCTTTATCATTTGATAGAAATCTGTATAAAATAAATAAAGGATAGGAAAAGAAAGTTTTTTTCTTTAAGGAAAATTTATTTTCCTTAAATCACTAGAGTCAGAATTGACAATCTTGAGATGTCATTCCACTTTAAACATGCTAGACAGGAAAACTCTTTAGAAGTTATGAACGCCCCCCTCCCAAAATATAAACACAGACATGCTTGTGCACACACATGTACACAGTCACAGACACACCCAGGAGTAAGGAGGAGGAAGTATAACAGAGATCCATGCACTTAGGTAATGTAAAGTTTAAAATATATACATAATAAATATAATACACACACACCTCTCTTATATGAACTCCAGCTAGAACATTTCCTCAAAGATACACTTCTGTAAATGTTTCAAAAAATTAAGAAAACTTAAAATATTCATATTAGCACTTTTATGAACACAAAATTTTTCTAAAAATAATGCAAGACTTTTATAACATACCTGTAACTCTGGGGGAAAATCCTGGGGCAAAATATATTTGAAACTGAAGTTGGTCAAAGGGAGAAATAAGGTGGGAGAAACCCATTTATTGCTTACAAACAGTTGTCCACTTCTGCTCTACCATGTCTCTTATGACCGAGACCCCACCCATCCTCTCAGGTCTAGGTATGCCCTTGCTCACCCTTGTAATTACCTATTGATATGAAGATGGACTCCTCTCCACCCCTTGGAAACACCTATTGATATGCAGATGCACTAAACCCAGGCCAGAGATTCTGGAAATACTGCAATTTTACCTACAACTAGACAAAGCTAAAAAGCCAGAAAAGATCACCGAGTTAATGAGTTAATCAGTTGAAGTTCCAAAGGCCAGGAGTAACTTGGAATGTCCAGATAGTCCCCAGATAAAGGAGAACATCAGAGTGCAGCCCATGTCTTCATTGTGTCAATTAGATCATGTCATTGTAAGATTTATGTTAGTCTGCTAAAAGGCCCAGCTTATTCTTTAACTTAACCTATAAGCTGTTTTTTCCTCCTCCAGGCCCTACTCAAGTAACTTGCAACCTGGGCAGGAGACAAGAATCATGATTAATTTTCCAAACAAGCCCAAAGATAAACAGCATAATAAGAACAGGAAAGATTCGATCTTAATGCTAAGATTCCATTTTAAAACCCAGGAAGATAGGAAGTAAGACTCCTAACTATTCTTTAACAAACAGACAGTAATTCAGCCCACCTTGGGAGCAAGGCAGGAGGTCTTGGTTGATATGTTCCCAGAGGGAAGCTGCTATCCTGGGGAGGAATCAGATTAGTAAATTTGTGTTAATTTTGCACAATTATGTAGAGGACTGATAGTAGAAGAGAAGAGATTTAATGCCTCTCAGCAAAGATAAACATCTTGAGACCACTGAACAAGTCTACACTCCCTAGCCCTTTGTCACATTCCTGAAAAATCCTTAAAAGAGGGAACCCCCAACCTTTCAGGGTGCCTCCTCTGAGGATGTCTGTACTTCCACTGCTATTAAGTGCATTAACTTCAAATAAAACTTTTACTCTGGGGACTTCCGGGAAGATGGCGACGTGAACGGACCAGCAGAAAAATTCCTCCCAACATTATATTTATTCACGAAAATACAGCAAATACAACTATCCCTAAAAGAGAGACCAGAATACACAGGAAAGTGCACAGCGTACAGCTACACCTGTGAGAACTTGGCAGCCGGTGAGGCCGAAGGGATACGGAGCAGCGACCCGATGGGACCAAGTGCTCCCCCACCCCAGAGCTCCAGCGGCCAGACACTCCAGACAGAAAACTCAGCACCCAGCGAGGCGGGATGGAAACGCGATCCAGCGAGACCAGAGTGCCCCTCCACCCCAGCACTCCGGCGGGAGTCCCGGCAAGGCAGTCATGAGAAGACAGAAGAATATGATACAGACAAAGCTTCAGACAAACACCACCCCAGAGAAAGAAGATGAAGGAATGGATATGCACAGTACTCCTGAAAAAGAATTCAGAATAAAAGTCATAGCCATGCTGACGAATCTACAGAAAAATGTGCAAGAGCTGAGGGAGGAAGTGAGGGAAGTGAGGAAAGACAATGCAGAAATGAGACAAGCCATCGACGGGCTCAACAGCAGATTGAATCAGGTTCAAGACACGATCAAGGAATTACAAGACAGGGAACAGGAATACAAAGAAGCTGAGGCAGAGAGAGATAAAAGGATCTCTAAGAATGAAAGAATATTAAGAGAACTGTGTGACCAATCGAAACTGAGCAATATTCGCATTATAGGAGTACCAGAGAAAGAAGAGAGAGAAAAAGGGATAGAAAGTGTCTTTGAAGAAATAATTGCCGAAAACTTCCCCACGCTGTGGAAGGAAATAGTCTCACAGTCCATGGAAGCCCACAGATCTCCCAACACAAGGGACCCAAAGAAGACAACACCAAGACACATAATAATCAAGATGGCAAAGATCAAAGA
>JAQQAC010008880.1:62759894-62803126 GCA_029783875.1 Phataginus tricuspis
CTGATGGACAGTGACTGTAATAGGGTTGGTGGGGGGGACCTGATGAAGGGGGTAGTTTAATCATCACAATATTGCTCATGTAATTGTAGGTTAATGATACTAAAATAAAATAAATTGTAAAAAAAATTAATTAATTAATTAATTTAAAAAAAACTTTTACTCTGCTTCACTACTGTGTCTTCATCTTTCAGTTCTTCGCTGTGGAAGGGACAAAAACCGAGGAAAATGAACAACTGCCCCCTAACAAAACGACTATTATTTTTGTACAGTGTGCAGAGAGCGAATTACTCTTCAAGTTCAATATTAACGCAATTGTATACCATGATAGGATCAAGTGAAATTCTATCTTCAAAAAGCAGTTCTTAATTGTGGGTTCACGGATCTGAGAAGGAGTTACAGACCGCTTTCTCAGAGAAAAAAAAAACACATTTATATGATTTTTAGTTGATTCAAGAACGTTTCTTAAGGATCTATACACTGCTGGGAGCCCACTGGAGATTGCTGCATCTGAGGACACTTATCGACAAACTGCTGGCCCTTTCACAGAAAATTAACTAGACTTTTCGTTTTATAGCTTGTTGACTCAAAATAGGATGCTGGAGCATCTTCCTGATCACGCATTAAAATAGCCTTTTCCCCCCTTGCATGAATTTGAAGCCAACAGTTTAATACTAACTTACTGAAAAATATCAAGAGAGAAGAAAGGACAGGCAACTTTAATAATATTGGTAGAATGAAAAGAAGTAGACTATGATTTCCTGGTCCAGGTCATTGAAATCCATTAAAAGTGTACTTTACAAAAAGGAAAAAGTTCAGAATCTGAAAAAGAAAAAAATCATCAAACTACATTTTATGTATATTTCACATATTCTATAATCCATGAAAATTTAAAATATTATTAATTCAATATGTCTTAGGGCATATCCAGCAACCTAAAGAATGAGGAATATGTTAGTAGCATCTTTTTTTAAAGGGTGAGGAGTCACAGTAAATACAGCTTAATATTCACAAGCAAATTAGTCACATAGCTTGGTATTCACATGTAAATTAGTCATGGAACTGATTTTTTTTCCCCCATTTTCCTTACCTCAACAAAGTATTTTAATAGTTTTCTAGTTCAAAGGAAAAATGTTTAAGTTATCTTTCTAAATAAGTGAATCTTACACTGTTAAACACCTACTTAATATTCTCATTTTCATTCATATTCTCTCACCCCCTCTCTCCCACATTATTTCTGAGTATCTCCCTTAAAAAAATGGCATGATTTCAGGACTTCTTAAGCACTGAATTTTCAACAATTCAGAACTGTCATAATGAATATTAATTACTGTAACTAAGTTGAAATAAAGTCATGCCTTCAAGGGCAAGAAAAGTAACAGGATTATAATAGTCATGACAATAGGCCTTTACTGGAACCACCTACAACAGTGCCTCACCAATGGCTCTAGAGCTATTGATTCCTACCCAACCTAAACAGCCGGAAGCAGAACTTTGCTGTGCTGTACCAAGTAGATTAAAACTATATCTCAAAAGTTTTAAATTGTATCTAAAATTACTCTAGTTATCATTCTGAGAGAAATAATCTCTAATGAAATGTTCTAGGAGCTTTAAGATATGAATTACATGGCAACCATCTTATTTCCTCAAATTCTAAAGTAAGATTTTAAGATACACCATTGATTTCATAACAGTTTTTCACAGGGAAAAAAAAACAGTACACTGAATCTTTTCTTTGTTCAAATCACAAATTAGGGAAATATTAACTGACTTACCACATCTTCACAGAAGCTTTAGTAAAAAGACAAAACTTGAGTTTGGCAATTTGCAAATTATTTTATCAAAAAAAGAAAGGTAGATGTTCTGACAACTTCTTTGAATGCATTTTTATTCTTGACTCCAATGACAGGTTTTACAAAAATGGCAGCATTTCTCAAGTCCACTTAATTATTTATAAATCATCACAGCTCCTGAAACTAGAGTATGCCAGAGCTATTCGGAATTCTCAATTAATCCAACACCCTTACTTTATAGTTGGATGTGTATTTTATACTTTTATAAAGTATTACATTAAATACAGATCTGGAGATATTCAATGGTTATTCAAAATTCAGTAAATAACTGGAGATAAAGCAGGGACCAGAAGCTAAACTCCTGGGCTCAGGTGGAGATACCCTCCCTCTACCCTGCTCTTCCTCAGTGGGGATGCATTTAATTACAGTAAGATAAGAGTATTAACAACAATAATAATAGTTGCCATGTACTGAGTTCCTACTAAGTGCCAGGAGGAGGTATGTTTCATATCTAATCCGGACAACAATCCAGAAAGGTGGGTATTATATCCATCTTAAGATTTAAAAGTTTTATTATTTTTTAAATTAATCTTATGATTAATTTTTAACCTTAACATTAAAAAATATATTTTTTAATCTTTAAAGATTAAAAACAAGGTTGGATGGAGTTCAGAGTCATACCTGCTGGGCTTGAGGCATTCTGATCCTCCACACCCAGCTTCGACTGGAACATACACTCACCCTTTAGTCTTTGTACCTGCAAATTCCTGGTCTAGAACACTCTAACTCTAAATATCTTAAGGATAACTTGATCACTTTTTTCAAGTCTCTGTTCAAATATCACCTTATCAGTCTTCCCTTCATCAGATTGAAACCTTTTTTCTCTCCCCTTTTTGTCCTCACACCTTCTCTCTCTCCCACTGCTTTTTTTCTCTGTAGCATTGTTGCCACTTGAAAAATTTTATGTTTATTTATGTTTCTTGTCTGTCTATCTTCAATAGAAAGTAAGCTATATAAAAGAACTTTGTCTATTTGGATCACCAGTGGCTAGGAATGAGGCCTAGCTCATAACAGGTGTTCAATAAATCATTGCATAAAGGTGTAAATGACTGAATGAATACATACTAATTCTCTTACATTCTCCATCAGAAAACATACATGTACTCAGGAGAAACATTTAAAGTACAAAAAGAGTAGTAGGGTAAACACCAGTCCCCAGTTCCTCCAAAGCCAATAGATGGCCACAGCTTCAGAGAATCAGAATGGCAAGGTATTTCCCCATCAGGGAATGCCGGAAATGCCAGGACCTCCAATCACAGGCAAAGTCTCTTTTGCCTCCGTGTGAGGAAGGGAGCAGGAGGTAGTGCTTCTCCCCATTAGGGCTGCCTGGGATGGAATGGCGAGGAGGTTGTGAAAAGCTCCAAATGACATTAGCTATTTACCATTCTCTAAAAAATTGAGTATTTTAACAACCATACATCCATGCCATATATTTATACAAAATGGTTGAGTATCACTGCCTCATTCCTAGCACTGGAACAATTACTTAAGTAATTCACCCAATGACAATGCCATAACTATTCAATTACTAGATACTTTACAGATCTCTAGAATTATGTCAGCTAGTAAGGAGAAAACATTATAAAAAGATTGCAAGATGGTGCTCAAGCTTGCCTTTTTAAGAAAAGAGTTACAAGGAGTTTGAGAAAAAGTTGGGAAAAACAGACTGAAAGACAGAGATATACAGATAGGGGAGTATATACTGAATATACTGATGATACTTCATGATTCAAAAAAATTGATATTACTACTTCAGTAGTATGATTTTATTGTGTTATTCACTCATTTGAGTATATACATACATATACATATATGCATAATTTTAGGAATCTTTCTACTTAACATACTGAAGTTTTATGGTTTGAATTATATAATAACTGATATTTGCCTCAAAATAATCTGTGGCAGTAAAAGAACAGATAATGAAACAGATGAAGATAGCCTGTTTGTTGATAACTGTTGAAGTTAGATGATGGGTATATGAACATTCATTATAGAATTCTCACCACTTGTATATGTTTGACATTTTTCATAGTAAAAAGCTTAAAGATTATTAAATAAAATGTTCTACTAAAAAACAAAGTTGCTTACTGTTTTTTCTCAAATCCTTCAGGCAGATTCAGTTGATTGAGGCTGCTATTATAACTCATTATAGTTACCACCATTAAATGACTCTCCATTAGATTAAAGATAGTGGGCTCCACAAGGCCAAGCACTGTGTCTTATTTATTTTGGTTTCTCTAGAGCCTAGCACAGTGTTGAGCAAAATGTCAGCCCTTAATAAATGTTTACTGAACCTAAATATGTATAAAAAAAGAGACAGAGGGCATACAATCTCATTTGTGTGGCTTTGAAGAAACTAAAGTTTTTTTTCCCTATGTCATTTACTTGTTAGACAATCATTGATCAAAAAGGACTGAAATCATATATATCTGATATTTCTGCAATATTCTTTTAGAAGTACTATCTAACTGTAAAAACTTATTTGGAGACTTGTTGCTGACTCAACACTGCATTTAATAGCTACATGCTTCAATATTATTAGTTAATTGCCAAATCTGGTTTTGCAAATATTTAAGGGATCTCCAATTAACATCAAAGATGTCATATGTTTCTTAAAGAATATTAATTTTAAATCATTTAAATACACATGCTGAAAAAAATCCTTAAGATTATACACCAAACAGTGGTAAATTTCCAGAGATGTGCTTACTAAAACAGTATTAAGTAGCCACATGTGGTTAGTTAAATTTAATTCAAACAATATAAAGTTTAAAATTCAGTAACTCAGCTGTACCAGTCACATTACACATGCTCAATATGGTAGCTCAACTAGTGGGTACCATATTGACAATGCAGATATACAATATTTCCATTACAGCAAACACTTCTACTGCACGGTACTACTCTAGAAGACTTTGATCAGAAGAGACTCTCACTTTCTATTATATATCTGTATTGCCTAAATACTGCAAGCAGGTATGTATTTCTTTTTATGGAGGCAAAATATAAATAATGTAAAACTTGCCATTTTAATCACTTTTAAGTGTACAACTCAATGGTGTTAATTACAATCACAATGTTGTACAATCATCACCACTATTTCCAAAACCTTTTCATCATCCCAAATGTAAACTCTTTAACCATTAAGCAATAACTCTCCATTCCCTCTCCCTATTCTACAGCCCCGGGTAAACTCTAATCCTCTTCCTGTCTCTGTGAATTTGCCTATTCTGCATATTCACTTTAGTGGAATCACACAATAGTTGTCCTTTTGTGCCTGGCTTATTTCACTTAGCATAATATTTTCAAGGTTCATCCATGATGTAACATGTATCAGAACTTCATTCATTTTTATGGCTAATATTCCATTTTATGAATATGCCACATTGTTTACCCATTCATCTGTTGAATAGACACTGGGTTGTTTCTACTGTATAATGCTATACTGAACACTGGCATACACCACAGTTCTTTTGAGTTCCTGTTTTCAGTTCTTTTGGGTATATACCTAGTAGTAGGATTTCTGGGTCATACTATAATTCTATGTTTAGCTTTCTGAAGAACATCAAACTTTTTTCCACAGTGGCTATACCATTTTACATTAAGTGGAGTTGGCACCTTTGTTAAAAAATCAATTACCCATAAATGTATGGGCTTATTTCTTGATCCTTAATTCTATTCCATTGGTATATAAGTCTATCTTTATGCCATTTTCACACTGTTGATTTGATACCTTTGTATTAAGTATTGAAATCAAAAGGCATGAGTCTTCTGACTTTGTAATTCTTTTTCTAGATTGTTTAGGTATTCAGACGCCCTTAAAACTACATATGAATTTGAGGCTCAACTTTTCCATTTCTGTAAAAAAAGCTGTTAGAATTTTGATAGGAAATGAACTGAATCTATAGATCACTTTGGGTGGTCCTGGCAGCTTAACAATATTAAGTCTTCCCATTCAAGAACATGGATGTCTTTCATGTGTTCTAAATAAGACTTTTACTTAGGTCTTATTTCTTTTAGCAATGTTTTTTAACTTTCAGTGGACAAGTCTTTCACCTCATTGGTTAAATTTATTTCTATGTATATTATTCCTTTATATTCTATCATATATGGAATTATTTTCATAATTTCCTTTCCAGATTCATTGTAAGGTACATATAATTTTTGTGTGTTGATCTTATATGCTGCAACACTGCTGAATTCTAGTATCTTTCTTTTCGATTCTTTAGGATTTTCAAATACAGGATGTGTCATGTGAGAATAGATAGTCTTACTTCTTCCTTACAATTTAGATGTCTTTTGTGTCCTTTTCTTATTTAATTTCTCTGGCTAGAATGTTCAGGCCAATGTTGAATAATAGTGGCAAAAGTAAGCATCCTTGTTGTGTTCCTAATCTTAGGGAAAGGCTTTCAGTCTTTTACCATTGAGTGTCATGTTAGCTATGGGTTTTTCATAACTGCCCTTTATTGTACTAAGGAAGCTCTCTTCTATTCCAATTTTCTGAGTATTTTTATTATAGAAAGGTGTAGGATTCTATCAAATGCCTCTTCTGCATCAATTAAGATGGTCATTGTTCTATTAATGTGATATATTACCATGACTGATTTTCTTGTCTGCAGTGAATGAAACTGCACTCCTGGGATAAATTCTACTTGGTTATTATGGTCCTCTAAATATGCTGCTGTGTTCAGCTTGGTAGTGTCTTGGTGAGAACTTAGAAACATGTATTTCTGAGACAACTACAAGAAAATAATACAAACAGAAAGTTACAGCTCATTATATTTTAGTTATTAAGAATTTTTTAATTGATGGGAAATGTATGTATCTTTAAGATTCTGCTGAATACTAAAAATTAATATGAAGTAAGAGGAAAAATCTGTCCATTTTTATGTCAGTGATAAGTTTCACTGACCTTTAGGGCTGATGCAACAATCTTAAAGATGTTGCTTTTTTAAGTATCATTTTTTATGAACTTGCAAATATATGCTGAACCTCTAAAAAAAAAGTCTGCAGGATGAATATAGCATCATCATTAATTCTAAATCTACTTCTAAAATAATAAATATGAAAAAGTTTACCCCTTCACAGAAAACTTTTGCACAGTCCTTTGCTAATTTTCCAAAAAACAGTACATTGATGGTGCTGATCTCTGCATCTGAATTTTCTTGTTCTATAGAGAAAAACACATACAGAAAAACATTTATTAGATATAGCAGTTTTATATATTTAAGAAAATGGATAACTACATTTTGAAAATCATAATTACTTCAAAATGTAATTATGAAGAAGAATAATTAAAATGTTTATAATTCACTTTTAGTTTAATATCATAAGTATTGCAAAAATAACAGAAAATGCTAATAGGCATTAAAACCAATATTATATAACATTTCAATTATCATGCACATTCTAAATTACTGTAAATATTACATTAATGTCACATAATGATCACTTCCTATTTATTCTCTCATGTTCATAATTGAAAATTGAGTAACATATTAATTATTCAATTTGTATACAGTATAACATGTCACCCCCAAACTACTTCATTTTTACTTAGCTTGTAGTAATCTGCAGTTACCAGTACATTAAGTTTTAATCTGAACAAGTGTGATCTTCTCCCCAAGCAGCCATATATTAAAGAGTTAAAGAGCAGAGTATGTTAAAGACCAAGCAAACTCTTGATTTAGAAAATGGAAATTACTTGGGAAATAAGGAATGCACATTCTACAAGTAACTTCATTTGCATCTTTTAAGCTTTGGAAAACAATCTCCATAATCTTCATTCTCCAGAGATATCTCCTTTAACCACTACAGCAGGGCCAAATGCTAAGACTCAATTAATGATCAGAGGGAAGTTTCATTCATATCAGCTTTCAAACACTGAGCTACTCCAAGGAACTGCCATCATATCAGATCTTTATACATTTATGAACCACATTTAAGATTTTTCCAAAATTGGCAGTCTTCTTTGTGTGACTTAGAACTCTTGAATCTATTACTCTATCTGTTCTGGTGGCAGCCAGCAGTGAAAACACTACCACAAAGCTGCCCACTGTCTCCTTTCATATCTCTTTAATCCAATTCCTCAAAAGAAGTATACATATATATTGAAAGAAACACTGTTGTTCCTCAAATACAAAAACACAGTGGCTTCCAATTAAAAGATAACACACTCCATTAATATCTTAACTGACCTGTGAAATGTCTGTTTCTGGGCATAATGGAGTAACAGGGATTAGATGTATTCTGCAGCCTTCAAACAACTAGATAACTAAGAAAAAAATATATGAAACAACAATTTTCAGACATTAAACAACAGAAAGTGCTGAAAAGCGATCACTCTGAATAGGAAAACAAAGCAATATCCTCAGCCTACTTCCTTGAGAGTCTTTCCAGGCAGCAGAAAATAGAGGTAAAACTCAAACAAAGCCCAGCAACCTCAATGAGTTCAGAATTGTTCAGATTTAAGGATGCCAAGGGGCTAGAGTCTTCAGGACAGAGTGCTGAAAGGAATAGAACAGTGCAGACAGAAAGTGCGCTAGAGATCTGAAGTTAGGTGCCTTCAGGTCTTTGGCTGAGTACTGATCTCCCAGTACATGGCAGGAAACTGCCCCAGGCAGGGGAAGGAACTCTTAAAAAGAACAGGCAATTCCTAGAATCACACAGGGCTAGGAATAGTTCTGGTTCCAGCCAGTCAGAGTGCAGTCCTCACTCTAAGGTTACAGCAGAATCATCAGAAGGTTATGTTTGGCCAAATTAGCCCCAAAATAAAGTCTGTTCTAGATCAACCCTAACAAAACTAATCACATTAATTCCAAGATAATTAAATGCACCCCAAAACAAAGACAAATAATATTAAAGGATGACAAATAAATCTAACATTGGATATTATAAAACTCCAATGTCAGCATCTACCAAAAAATTACCAGCCAAGCAAAAAGGAAAAAGAGGCCAACATAAAATAAACAGGGAGTGGGAAAAAAATCAATCGAAAATAACTTCAAATGACAGTGATAACAGAATTGCCAGATAAGATTCTAGAATGGTTGTTAAATACAATGGTAAAGATGAACACTATGAGGAGAAATGGAAGATATAAAAAAAGATTAACTTCCAGAGCTGAAAATGTAAGTTAATAGTACACTGACTGACTGGAGTTAACAGCAGATTAACCAAGAAGAAAATATTATACAAAATTGAAAAACAGAGAAAAATCAATGAAAAGGAAAGCTGACTTTAAAGATCAATAAAATAAATCTCTAGCCAGAATGATCAGAGAAAAAAAATAAAAGAGAGAGAAGTAACAAATTATCAAAGCAATGAAACAGGACATCACTACAGATCCTACCAACATTAAAAGCATATCAGAAGTACCCAATGAATAACTTTAAGCCAATATATTTGACAACTAAGATGAAGTGTGGTAAAACCCTTTAGAAATACAAACTACCAAAACATACTCAAGAAAAACAGTAACATGAATAGCCCTGTAAAAATTAAAGACACTGAACTTAGAATTAAAATCTTTTCCATAAAAAAATTTCTAGGCACAGCTGGTTGTACTGGTGAAGTCCACAAACATTTAAGGAAGAAATAATAATAATCATAGCCAAACTCTTCCAGAAAATAGAAGAAAGAATCACCTAACAACTGATTACTCTGATAACAGACCAGTCAAAATCATTATGAGAAAGATTCAGATCAATATCCTTCATAAATTTAGATGTAAAAATCCTTAACAGAATATTAGCAAATCAAACCTAATAATGTATCAAAATGATAATATAATAGGCTTACACCTTATTTAGATTTTTCTTCAAAACACATTTCTACCTAAGACTACTTAATGTAATTACTTACTCCCCTAAAATGTAAATTCCATGAAGGTTAAGACTTGGTTTGGTCACTGCTGTATCCCCTGTACCTAGAACAGTGTCTGATACATAGCTTGTTTTCAGTAGTTGTAGAATGCCATAGTTCAAAGTCTGTTTCCCATTCACTGCAGCAGACCACCCTTCTAATTAATTTTAGGCTTAAGATGAGATCTAGTTTGGTCCCCAAGTATTCCATGGTAGCCCTTCCTAGCTTACCAGGATTACTTGAGAGTTACTAGGGAGAAGAAATTAACTTGTGTAACTACACCAAGCTAAGAACTAACATGATGGAAATAACATTTGAAGAAAGTTAAGTTTTCTAAGCTGTTTAAGTCACATTAATGAAACTAGCAAATAAGGAGACCAGTTAGCTATTGTTAATAGTTTAAATATGTGGTTAAAGGAATCTGAAGTAAAATAGAAGCTTTTTTAGAGAAAGGGAGATACAATAGACAATAAGAGAAAAAATTAGTGAAGGGAAGACTAACCTTTCATTCTATAGATTTTTATACCACTGTGCATGTACTATCCATTAGAAATCATTTTTGTGCTTATGTGCATATGTATACATAAAGTTACACATTTGTCGATTACAAGCAAAAAGTTAAGCAGTGGTCTTATATACCTTGTAGTCCAATTTTCAAAACAGGTGTTCTGTTTCCACCATTAGTTAAAGAAGAGATAAATGAAAGTTTTCCCTGAAATGAGAGAAAAAAAGTTACTCAGAAAAGCCAAAAGAGCTTATTATAACACCAAGCTATAAGTAAAAGTTAGAATAAAAAATTTTAAATAGACTTTTATCTTGCAAAAAAAATCAAAGTACTGTGTTCAAGTCATGAAAGTGATTTTTCTAATACCAAAAGGCCTAAAAATACTTCAGGTTCATTTAATTTTTAAATTATTTTATTAAACATCACCAAGTCTTCATTTTACAGATAAAGATGGACTAGCTCAACTTTAGCTTCATTTTAACCTGTAAAACTATTCTCAATGAAAAAGTTTGTTCCTAGAAAGAAACTAAAATTATTAAAGAAAACTTTAAAAATGCAAACTGATAATCTCATAAATAAGGATGGTATTGACAAATCAATGGACTAATGCACAAAGGACAGGTTAGTCTTTGTTCTGCTTCTGTAACCAGCTCTGTCAGCTTCAGAAAGTTATTTAATCAGTCTCAGGTAAAATGAAGTATTTAATCTGGATAGTTTTTATAATTTCTATAATTCTATAAAATTTAATGATCCCATGAATAAATATAAGGCTCTTTAAAAATTCCCACACAGAAAATAATTTATTTAATGAAGTTTAAAAATAGATCTTATAATACATATCACCCACATACCAATATTACAAACTTTGATATATGGTGCCAATAGTAAAAAGAAAATCTAGCTATGTTTATACATCAATTTTACCTATAAGATAGGAGTCAGAAAAAAAAATTAAAAGGTTATCAACAGTGCATGATTTAGTCAAAAGCAAAGGTAATTCTTTCCACTTAAGAGGTAGAAACCTGGAAAGAACAACAAAAAGTCAGACAATGGGCAAACTTCAAATTTTTTCTTTACCCTGCAGAGAGAAAGTCAAAAGGCAAACAACTAACCAAAAATGTAGGAAAGAGAAGTCCCTCCAAGGAGAGATGGGGGCAAGTGAGCTGAGGTCACAGGACAGCCAACCAACCAGGTGTCCAAGGAAACAGACATCTGATGAGAGATGGGCATAGGCACTTGCTTACCTTACGCAAAGGGCAAATGCTGCCTGACATCTCTAAGAAATACTCATCTAATATTTTTAGAGTTGCTAAAGGCCAAGTATGGGCTAATGAAAAACATGGAGCTTCTGGGAGCTGCAAACACAGAAGTAATTCATACCCACTTACAAGCTCTTCTCCACAAACCTGACAAAGTTCAGACCAGGAGGGAATGGGGGAGCAAGGGAGGTAGCAGTTACTGTAGGAAGGAAACCCTGCCTGGATCTTCCCCTTCTTTCTTTCAGAACAAAGTCCTTGAAGTGCTGTCAATGGGCAACAAAACTACAACCGTTAAGAGTGAAAAACCACTGCAGCTGGAAGGGTAAAACAGAAAAAAAAAAAGCACTTTCTACGACTTCTACGGATGGCCAGGACTAGATGTATATAAAGGGCCAGACCTACCACTAGAGACAGGGCAGGATCACGGAGACCTCAACCAAAAGACCCTACTGCCTGATAAGACAGAGGCTTAATCAGAACACCACTGTATCAATGACTTCAAATATAAAAAACCAACCACTCCAATTAAATGGTGAGCTTGTTAGATTAAAAAGCATGATCCAATGATATGCTGGCTAAGAGATACTTAAAATATAAAAACATAAATAAGTTGAAAGTAAAAAAAAATTAAAAAGGAATGTTGGCATAGCTATAGTATTATCAGACAAAACAGATTCTAAGAAAAAGAGTTACCATAAAGAGGAACATTTGATAATGATATAAGAAATATTCATCAAAAAGAAATGACAACCCCAATTATATATACACTTAAGAAGCTTTAAAATATGTGAATACTGACCTAACTAAAAAGAACAGACAAATCCACAATCATCGCTGAAACGAGCACCTATCTCTCAGTAACTGATAGAACAAGGAGAAATAAAGTCAGTCACATATAGATCTGAAAACACCATCATACATGTTTACACAATTGTAACTGTGGGGGGAAAATATGTTCCCATTCTGGGGGCAAATTACCTTTGAAGTTGAAATCAGTCAAAGGGAGAAGTCAAGTGAGAGAAACTCGTTTATTGCATACAAGCAGTCGTCCACTTTTGCTCGCCCGTGTCTCTTGAAACTGGGCTGCAAAAAAGGGACCCCTCCCAACCTCTCTGGTCCAGATATGTCCTCACTCACCCTTATAATCACCTACTGATATGGAGGTGGACTACTTCTCTCCACCTCTTGGAAACACCTATTAATATGGAAATGCACTAAGGCAAGGCAGAAGATTCTGGAAATATTGAAATTTTATCCAGAACAATTCACATTTACAGACCACTACACCTGACAACTGCTGAACACACATTCTTGTCAGTACACACGGAATGTTCAGGAAGGCAAACCATATGGTAGTATATTAAATAAGTCTCAGTAAATTTCAAAAACCTGAAATCTTAAAGAATTAAATTACAAATCAATAACAATAACATATTTAGACACATTCCTCTTCTCCCAGTTAACTTCCTTCAACCTTACATCTCCTTTAACTGCATCCTTTCCTCTTCATAACAAAATGCGTTTTTTTGTTATGAAAGTATTTAGAATGAAAAAGAAATCACAACAAATCACAAACTGTAAAAGCTAAAATATATATAAACATTTAAAAGTCCAGAAAAGTAACCTAATTTTGAATCAACTTATTTCCTGATACACCTTTTTAACTACATAGTTCTTCATATTTATGGCTATAATCTTTTCATGTCAATGATTTTATAACATTAGTGTCTATAGAGAATATAAATATAATTCCATTTTTCCTATAGCATAACTGACTAAAATTTTATTTTTGTAATTGATAGTTTACAACAATTGTATTCAACTTCACTCGTTTTTGGTAACCTCATGTAAATTTTTAGGACTGCTCTCAGGTTTGAGAAAATTTCTATTAAGTTTCTTTCATACATAAGCTGTAAGATTTGAAGCAATTCTCCTTAAATTAGTTTCAGACTCTGTACATTTCAGTACCTGTTTTTCCCCCACTAGCTACATTCCCATGCTAGGTGGGACATGAGATATTACACCCTGATAACAACTTCTGGCCCCACACTTTTCTTCCAGATGCCCAGTGAGTTGGAGTGTTCTTAGAAACCATTCCTACACCAGGAGAGCTAGCAATACCTGACTATAAATGTAAGTGACTGCAAAACACATAAATATACCTCACAGAACATGTTCCACAAGTTAACTTCCCCTTAGCTAGACTTCAAAAATGTTCTCACTCCAATACCACTTGATAAAAGGGAAAATGTGATGGACACGGAAGTCAAAATGGAAAGAGCAGCCTTAGGCCACTCACGTTAAAACATCCTGCTTATATAAATTTTATGAATATATGAAAGTGTCAATTCATTTCTAAGAACCCTAACAGGGTCTCAGAAGGACTTGTGCAAGTAAAGAGTCTTTGAAGCTTGAGCTTCACTAGCTACAAAATAATTTTGCCCATTGTGGGATTATGGTACATTATTTTCACTAAAGTTGAGAGCTAAGTGAACTCCATATCCAAAGACACTGCTGTTGAAGATATCATCATTCTCTTTACCACAATAACCAGCAATTACTAAAGGTTCAGAATTCATTAAGCACTTTACATTCACCCTCAAAACATTTCTATGAAGAAGGTTATATTTTAATTCCTATCTTACAAGTGAAAAAAATAAGGCATAGAAAAATAAAATTACTTTCCCAATTACAGAGCTAATAAATGATGGATATGTAACTGAATCCAGACAGCCTGTCTCCAGAGTTACAACTCCTTTTCCTCAACTGCTAAACTGCCATAGGAGAAGTCAGTGATCATGGATGGCCTCTTGAGTTTGAGTATGAATGTGTATTGGGGGGAAGAGGTCAGAAAAGAAGGGGAAAGGAAATGCTGATACATTCTTCAAACCTGAATTTGTTTTATCTCACTTCAGTGCAGCAGTTAACAGAGATTTATGTTAATATAAAAGCTAGTCATTGTTACCCAAATGCAAAATCGTTTCAGCTAAAATCAAAAAGCCTTCTGCTCCATTTGAGAGCTATGGTTTTCATGCTCAAAATATCAAAAGTACCACAACATATTTCTTGAAAGAAATTTCCCGCTTTCACTTTCTCACCTAACATTGGGTACTAAACCACTGAAAAATCGATTTGCTTCTTTGTGCTCCAGGAAAACTAATCTCTCCAAATGACTAATAATTACTTGGTTATTAAATCAGGCACTTTTCAGACCTCAGACCGAGCATCTAGCAGCAACATAATGCTTTGGTTAGTACAAGACAAATTGTTAGGAAGACAATGAAAATTCAAATCACAGCTCAGCCGCTTACTAGCTATTTAGCCTTGGATGAATTACATAGCCTATGTCTGTTTTCCCAACTACAAAATGGGAAGAATAGTAATACCTATTTACAGGGTTCTTATGAGGATTAAAAGAGAGACCAAATGTAAAGCACTCAAAAAAGTGCCTACCAGACAGCAAACTATTCAAGAGTTCTTGGTATTACTCACTCCCTGAAACTTATCTTACTGAGTATCTGTGACTCCCTCCTGGTTTTCCTCCTTCCCTGGATCACCTCAGTCTCTTGTTCTCACTATCTTTTCACTGACTCCTTCAACACAGTTCTCTTTTCTTCTCATTCTGTTCTCTGGCCAAAACCATTTGCCTATATATCATCACCATTGGGAGGCCACTCAAAACCTTTCAAAAATTCCTAAAATTGAACTCATCTTTTTTTTTTCTTCCTAAATGTGTGTGTGTCTCCTATTATCTTCCCAAGGCTGATGAGGAATTAGAAACACAGAAATTTCCTGACCTCTTTACCCATCTTATCTAATTGTTCTCCAAGATGTTAATTCTGCTTTCTTTATACTATCAGCTCTGAAACAGAACATCTAGATTCTAACTCCAGCTCTATCACTTAGTAGCTATACCTCAGGCCAATTACTTAACCTTACTGAAATGCAGTATTCTTACCTACAAATGAATAGTACCTAATTCATGGATCTTTGTGATGATTAAATTAGTTCATATATGTAAAACACTTAAAATACTACCTAACTCATGGAAAGAGCTCAATAAATGTTAAATTTTGTTGTTATTATTACTATTTTGTCTGTCTCCCTTCCAATATCCCCTTTGCTACTGGTTCAAACAGTATCCATTCTAAACTAGATTACCGCAACTGCCTCCTAACTAGCCTTCCCCTAATCTTGCCTTCTCTGATGTATTCACCCAGAAGGCAGAGTACTTTGAACTCACAATGAATGTTTTTCTCTTTCTTAAAATCTGTTAAGGGTCTCCCAGAGGTTTTAAGGGTAATACCCAAATTCCTCAACATGCACATGAGGACTGCTTTAACCCAAAATGACGGGATAATCTGTCACCATTTAAAATCCTGCTCAAATATCCTGACCCAAGTCGTCATAGTCGAAAGTTCTCTCCTAAATGTTCACATATACAATGCTAATACTAAACTTATTAACCAGAATTAGAGATCAGGCAACCTGTTCAACCCAAAGAATGTAATCACCTTTAGTTCAGGGACCATATTCATTCATCTTTGTATCTTCAAAACTTATTCCATTGTATCACAGAAGAATGCAATGTTTAGCTAAATGAATGCTAAATAAATAACTTAGCATCAAAATAGTCTCAAATGTATGACACAGGTAAAACCATTCCTGAAACAACTCTCATAGGTAAGCTAAAAAAAAATTAATTTTCCTTTTAGAAGGAAAAAACATTCTGAGTTATGAAAAATTCTTACCTGGACATATTTCTTGCTATAATCACAACCTGGCTGTAGGGATCCGAAATCTACTTTGCTTAATTTAGTTAATGGCTCAACTTCAGGCACCCCATTGACTTCTTTTATTAATTCAAGCGGCATATCAGATCTGCTTCACAAAGCTGTCCAAAGCAAATTCAACTAGGGAGCTGAACACCTTGCTGCTGAAAACACAAAAGACCAGTGGTTTGTTTTAAGCCTCTTAAGTTTTGCTTTCCTTTCCTCTAAGTAAACACTGTTGGGTTTGGGGCTGAGTTATCTATAATTTTATTATAAGGATTAATACACACATTCTCCTAAGGCATCGAAACACAACCCTCTTCTCAGTTTTGTTTTTAAATAAGCATCTCTAAATAGCAATTTCTAGGATCTGTGAAAACTACACTAACAATTGCTTCTACCACAGTGCTTTAAAATGTATGCTTCTGGGCAAGGGAGCTGAGAAGTTTTGGATTGGTTTTTTAATCCCTTTGGCAGTTGTAATATTGTGTACGCAACTTGTATACCAAAAGCTTATTACCCCAAACTACATCTGTTGCCTCCTCCCTCCAGCCCCTACACAATCGAAAGAAACAACCACTGAACTCGTAAGTGGTGCATTGTAGGTTCAATCTCATTTCTCAAACCTTTTGACTGGGGCACGCACTAGCGTCAATATTTGATTTTAATGTGTGAGCATCAACCTCCCCAAGCCTCCGCGAGAGCGGGGAGTTGGACTAACTCCAGTCAGCTGCCCACAAAACGTCAAGCAAGATGCTGGACACAGCACACTCACGATAAAGATACGCAGGGAGGTTTCTCTTCGATAACTACACCAAATTTTGTCCTAAACTAAATGAGCCTCTTTATAATACCCGTGTAGATTCCACCCACCTTGTACCCACGTAACGAACTCAAAACCTTAGAAATTCACTCACCCGCTCTCTCTACAGAGAAACGAGGAAGTTCAGACGGGCGCGCCCGTGACGTCATACGCACGCAGGCGGCCCAGTTCCCACGCATGCGTACACGGTCTCTGGGACTTGACTGCCGCTCATTCCCACGCCCACGGAGGACGAACGGCGAAATGGTTCCCCAGCCTGAGGTGCCCTGGAAGTTTCACGGAATATGTAAAGCGTGCGGCGCCAGGGACAGCATGGAGTGGCTGCACAGTACGCACCCGTTATTTTCGCTGCTTCGGGTAGTCCTACCGCCGTCAGTTTCCCAGCCCCGCCCCGCGTCAACTTTCCGCGGTCCGGGCCAGAGGCGTGCGCCGCGAAGACCGGTGGTTCTCTGCGCGACTCTTACATCCTGTAACCAATAAAAAAGGCTTTCCGACGCCGTGGCGGGATTTGAGATTCCGTTAGGTAGATTAGAAGCTCCTCTTGTCAGGGCACTTAATTTAACCTCTGGTTCTCTATCCCCAGAAGCATTCACTCAGATGCAGTTAAAAAAAAAAATAATTCCACTAACGAGTAATGCTATTTTCAGACAGATTGGATTAACCTCTTCATTGATTTATAGGACTATAATTTTGTGGTAATAAGACATTATTAAATGTAAATCCTCTGCTAATTTCTGATTTGTATCTCCGTTTAGGTGGACCCACCTCAGTGCAAAACCATAATGTAATGAACAATTGCATAAATATTTCCAAGACTAAACTAGCTGCTATAGACACACATTTACAGGAGAAAACTACTTTTTAAGTAACTTTTTCAGCAGGAAGCATTAGATGTTAGCCCATCTTCCTTCCCTCTCTCACTATGTGTTCACATACCAATGGTGACCAGAGTCTTAGCTCATGAACTGTCCATTTGAAGAAAGCTATGCTAAGTAAGGCTTAGATCTCTCCTTCCTACTATGGCCTCGCCCAGCTCCAAAACACTATTCCCTTAAGGAAGTTCTCCACCGTGGCCCTGGATCTTGGCCACTGCCATTTCACCTCCATCAATTGTATATCTTCTGTCAACATAATTTCAGCTTTTCCTTTTTATTCTTTGCCCTTAGGATTTAAACACACTCCTTCACAGCCAGTGCTTATTAAGGGCAGGGAGAATTGTTTACTATTATATACATAGAGCCTGTGCGGTATCTGGCACATTGTACAGACTAAACATTCATGAGTGAACAAATGATCAGGAAAAATGTTTCTTTTTCCTCACCTCTGGCTTCCACCCAAGCATCTCATCACCACTCCCACCCCTACTACACTGAAACTGCCTTTGCCGAGATCACTGAAGTCAGCTTTGTTGATAATCCAAAAGGACATTTTATAGTCTTACTATCTTCCTAAAAAGCTTATTTTTTTTGCTACCACCATCTTAGTTTTCCTTTCATCAATTGAATCTTTTAAAGTTTTTTTCTCTTCCTCTGTTTAGGCTATAAATGGCAATATTCTACTGTGATGAAATCTAACGGAAGCATCTACAACTGCTATTTTGTTGTGATTGCTCTCAATTTCTCTAGGACCCAAATAATTCCTACACGTCCAAGTAACTTCTAATCTTGTTTCTTCTTCACAATCTCCCAATAAGTGGCAGACCTGGGGGTGCATATGGCTCCACAGCCTCTACTGTATGCCCTCGCATTAGCAATTAGTTTGTTCTACAAATGAAGAAAATTGAACATGAATATTGAAAGGGGGGTTCTTCAGCTACCCGATTCACTCATTCAAGAAGGGAGGACACGAGAACTCCAGCAGCAAAGTTGATTGCCTGAAAGACAGAATGGCTGTCTCTAAAGAAGAGAGCAGCAGTGGCAGCAAGCAGGAAGCTGCTTATAAAGGAAATTGAGTGGTAGTTGGTCCTGTGACTTCTATGCATTACGAGGTTCAAGAAGAGGGGGTGCTGATTGGTTGGTTTAAAACAAGTATGTCTTGTACATTTTCCATAGGTTGAGCTCAGCTGGCGCTCAGCTGCCGGCTGATGTAACATATAAGATATGTAGGTAAAGGAATGTAGGTACCTTTTATGGTAAAGGTAGGTTACCTTTGCCCTCTATGGTCAGGTGGCCGCTCGTTGCTAGGGGAACTATCTAGGGTGCAGGTCATTGGAACAACGGATGGGTTTTTCCAGTACCCGGACTTAGCTGCAGGTGGTGGGGGTGGGGGGGTTTACTATGCCCGGAGGCAGTTCTGGATTCTAACATTCCCGCATTTTTGTTTTATTTTCTATGTGGGGTGTAGGGGATGGGGTCAAAGTGTTGGATCATCTGGCTGCTTCGTGTGGGAAAAGGGGCGAAATGGCGATGGAAAGGGCGGTCGCGGAGGAGGGGCGGCGAAGTATGGTTGATGGCTCGGGCTTTTGTTAGCACTGCATTGTCTGCCTGCAGGATTCTTCTTCTGTTGGGAGGCAGTGATATTCCTGCATGATTAACTGGTTGATAGTTTGATTAGTGAATTTTGAAATTTGAGTTTGAATGAGGTTTCTTAGGAAATAGGCAGGGAGCGAAGAGTAGAAGAAGGCAGAAAACGATAAGAGACATGAGGAGAGGAAGGAGGATGTCTCTCAGAGTTAAAGAGAAGGGACATTATTTTTAGTGTATGTTTCTCTAAGTTTGAACTGCCAGACGTAGGTGAGGTGCGTGGGGGTAATAAGGTTTAGGCATAGGGAGATGACTGTGAGCCTGTGAGAATACAGTGGGGGAGGAAGATAAGGAGGGGGAGAACAGGCTGGAGGAAAGGAATTGATTGCATGGCTTTCAACTTGTATCTTCGCTGATCGGTGGAAGGCTAGGCTTGTTTACTTTCTTGAGGCGCAGGGTGAGAGACTTTATCTGCTCCACCTGGCAGGAGTCTGTGGGAGGTAGAGGAGAGGGGGTATATGGTTTAATGTATGAGTGGTGTATCCAGTAAGGAATGTTAGTCAGTTTGGCTGTGGTAGGGATTGTAAGTATGACTCAATGTGGGCCTTGCCACTTGGGAGTTAGAGGGTTGTGCTTGGCATGGGGAGGGTAGAAAAGAACTAGATCTCCTGACTGGTATGGACTAGAGGTGTTTGTCTCTGCAGGGGCTGGGGTGGTCTGGTTGGCCATTGCCCATACTAGGGAGCGAATGTACTGCAGGAGTGGAGTAAGTAAGTGTGAGGGGAGTGTTGGTGGCTGAGGGCTTATTCCCTGGGGAATAAGAGGCCGGTCATACATGAGCTCAAAAAGAGATGAGTTGGTGGGTTTCTTTGGTAGTCCTCAACTCTTGAGGAGAGCGAGGGGTAGAAGCTTGACCCAGTCTAGGTGAAGTTCTAGGGATAGTTTGGTAAGGGTGTTCTTTGGGGTCCTATTGGTTCTCTCTACTTTCCCTGAGGACTGTGGATGATAAGGGATGTGGAATCACCAAGGGATAGAGAGTGTTTTGGTTATGGCTTGGGTTACTGCAGAGGAAGTGGGGAGCCCAAATCTGGGAAAGATGTGGGTAAGAATGATATCAGCTACTGTAGAGGCCCTTTTGTTACTTTTTGGAAAGGCTTCTACCCACCCACTAAAAGTGTCTACTAAAACAAGGAGGTATTTGTACTTCTTTACGGCGGGCATGCATGTGAAATCTACTTGCCAGTCAGCGCCTGGGAGGAATCCACGCGCGTGGAGGCTGGGAAAGGTGGGTTATGAGTGGGTGTGTTAGGGTTGAGTCACTGGCAGATGTTACAGGTGGAAGAAATATGTTTAAGGAGAGCAAGATCATCTGATGACAAAGGGTAAAAAGGTTTTAAAAACTGCACAAGAGCTTGACTGTTAGAGTGGAAGATGGTGTGTAAGTAAGTGAGGAGGTCTGTCATATTAAAGGGAGGGATGGAAAGAGTAGGTGTGGGCGGCAGGGGCTGTATGGGTCCAATAAGTGGTGCTGCAGTGGCTGCTTTGGCTGCAGCATCTGCTCTGTTATTCCCATTGGACACGAATGATTGATCTGTTTGGTGGGATTTGCAGTGCACAAGGCCCATGGACTGTGGAAATTGTGAGGCTTCTAACAAGGCTGTGATGAACTTCCCGTTAGTGATAGAGGTCCCTTTTGTGGTAAGGAATCCCCTTTCTTTCCAGATTGCTGCATGGGAGAGTAGGATGTGGAAAGCATATTTGGAGTCTGTAAATGGTGAGGGCTTTTCCTTTTGCCAAGGTAAATGCACGGGTGAGAGCTATGAGGTCTGCTTGTTGGTTGGTGGTGTGTGAGGGTAAGGGGGCTGCTTCTACAGTCTGAGTGGGGGAGACTATGGCATACCCGGCTCTCTGGGTGCCATCAGGGGTGACGAAAGAACTCCCATCAGTGAACCATACATGCGTGGCCTGCTGGAGTGCTCCTTCCTGTAGGTTAATAGGGTGAGGAAGAAGGTTTTCTAGGGTTTGAATGCAATTGTGTTCAGGTTTTGGGTTTGTTGAGGTGTCGGCTGGGGAATGGAGTAGGGAGGCAATGTTGCTAGGGGTGCATGTAGCAAAGGAAATAGAGGGATCTTCTAGAAAGGTGACTTGCAGGGCTAGGATTAAGCTAGTTGTATGTTAAGAGTTCTGACAGGCGTTGGGGTGAAAGAATGGTGGTGACTGTGCCAAAGGTGAGCTTTCTTGCCTCTAGGTGAAGAATAGCTGCAGCTGCTAAGGCGCGGAGGCATGGTGCCCACCCTCGGGTTGTGTTGTCTAGTTGTTTTGACAGATGAGCTATAGGAGCTGGGGAGGTTGGAGTGGCTTGGCATAGGGCTCCAAGAGCAAATCCATGAGTTTCATTAACATATAAAAGAAAGGGTTTAGTAAGGTTAGGTAGGTGTAAAGCAGGTGCTTGTAACAGAGCTTGCTGCAGGAAGGAGAAGGGGCGGCTGATGGGCTGCTGGAGAGGTTTGCAGATGGGGCCCTTGGCTGCCGCATAGAGGGGGGCGGTGAGTAGGGAGAAGTTGGGGACCCAGCTGTGAAGAAAGTTGGCTAAGCCCAGAAAGGAAAGAATCTCTTGGTAGAGGGGACTGGAATGTCCCGAAGCACTTTTTTCCTGCATAATGTTATGGCCTTTCGTCCTGGAGTCAATAGGATACCAAGATAAGAAACTTGTGAGGTGGAGAGTTGTACTTTTTCTGGGGAAATTCGATAGCCACAGTCAGAGAGGTGATTTAGGAGGGTGACAGTGTCTTGTCAGGAGATGGTTAAGGAAGGACTGCAAAGAAGTAGATCATCTACACACTGTAGCAGAGTGGAGTGGGGGAGCGGAAGATTCTGAAGGTCTCGCGCAAGGGCTTGTCCAAATATATGGGGGCTGTCTCTAAATCCCTGGGGAAGGACAGTCCAAGTCAGTTGAGTGGAGAAGCGGGATTTAGGGTCTGTCCATATAAAAGCAAAAAGATTTTGGGAGTTGGGGTGGAGAGGTATGGTAAAGAAGGCATCCTTTAAGTCTATTACTGAAAAATAAGTGGTGGAGCTTGGGATGGAGAGGAGAGTATATGAGTTGGGTACTACGGGATGGATGGGGATGACTGCTTCATTTATGATTCGGAGATCTTGGACTAGACTGAAAGTGCCGTTAGGCCTTTTCGCTGCAAGTATTGGAGTGTTGAACGGGGAGTGGGTTGGCTTCAAGAAGCCTTTTTTTAAACAGATTTTGGATGATTGGCTGGAGGCCAAGTTGGCTGCGCAAGGGTAGTGGGTATTGGGATTGTGATGGGAAGGAGTCTGGGTTTTTAAGACTAATCTGAACTGGGCTGCACTTAGCTAGAGATGGGTTTATTTGTGTCCCACATGGAGGGATTTACAAGGTTTGGCGGTAAGGGAAGGGGGGAGCTGGAATGGGGGAGGGGGCGCTCTGAAGACAGAGAAGAAGATGGACCATTGGCGAGTCTAAGTTGAGGCAGTGTGAGGGGCGAAAAGAAATAGAAGCCCCTAGTTTGTGTAAAATGTCTCTGCCAATGAGGAGGGTAGGGCAGCGTGGGATAATGAGAAATGAGTGTATGAAAGTGGTTTGGATTATAGTGCAAGTGAGGGGGGTGGTTGAAAAGGGCTGGTAAGGGGCGCCGCAAACTCCAATGATAGATATGCAAGAATAGGAGATGGGGCCCTTATATGAACACAGAACGGAGTAAGTAGCTCCAGTGTTGATGAGGAAGGAGAGTGGGATTCCTGCCACCATGACTGTCACCCGGGGCTCTTTAGTGGTGATGGCGGTGGCAATTCGAGAGAGCCCTGGGCCCCACTAATCTTCGTCTGCTAGGTTGAAGATAGTGGCTGGGAACGGAGCAGAGTCAACTGGCCGTGTGCTTCTCTGAGCATTAGGACACTCGACTGCCCAATGTCCAAGGAGGTGGCACTAGGGACAGGGCCCAAGGGACTTTCTCGGGTTGGGGCAAGCTCTTGCCCAGTGGCCTTCTTGGCCGCACCTGTAGCATGGTCTTGATGGTGCTTTCTTCTCAGGCCCTCGGGAGTTGACAGTCACGGGAGGAAAGGCTTTAGCCATCATATGGTGTTTCAGCTGGTATTTATGTTTTAAGGCTTTCTCATCTCTCCCATTGTACACCTTGAAGGCTACGGCTAAAACTTCAGACTGTGGCATAAGGGGCCCCCGTTCGAGCTTTTTTAGTTTTGCTCTTATGTCAGGAAAACTTTGAGCAAAGAAATAAGTCATTAGGAGTTGCCGCCCGTTAGGAGTTTCTGGATCTAGATTGGTATACTGTAAGAGGGCTTGTGTGAGCCTGTCTAGGAAAGCTGAAGGGTTTTCATCCTTATTTTGAAGGACATTTTGTAATTTTTCATAATTAATAGCTTTATTGGCCGCTTTTCGGAGGCCTGCTACGAGACAGGTAGTAAACTTGTCTCGGTGAATGATATCTTGAGGATGGGTATAGTCCCATCCTGGGTCTCTATCTGGCACAGCTTCTGGTCCCATGGGGTGAGTGAGGTTGGTGAGGTGCATGTCATCTGCATGGGCTCTAGCCTGTTCCCAGACTCGCCTGCACTCTTCGAGCAGGAGGGTACTGGACATGATGACATGGAGGTCATGGAAGGTGAGATTATAGGATTGGGTGAGGTATTGGAATTCTTTGGTATAGGTTGTAGGGCTAGAAGTGTATGAGCCGAGGCGCTTCTCTATTTTCCAGAGGTCAGAAAGAGTAAAGGGAACATGTACTCTAATGACATCTTTGGCTCCTGCTACTTCTCTCAGTGGGGCTAAGAGGTGAGTTTTCACGCGTCTGTGAGTGGCTGGGGGACTGGGTGGCAAGGGGGCTAAACGGGTCAGGGTGGGGAGAAAGTGGGGGATGTGATACAGGGGCTGCAGAAGGGGAAGAAGGGAGGGTTGGAGGGGTGGAGGCAGGCAGCGCACTTGGGGCTGCTGAACTTTGGCCTGCTGTGCGATAAGGGGGGGGGTTGTCTGCAGGGTCTGGGTCTAGGGAAGAGGAGGGAGCTGGGTCTGGAGAAGAGGAAGTGTTTGGAGAGCTTGAAAGGACAGCAAGGACATGTTTAGGGTGGCAAGAGCTATATAGAGAAGGCTTGTTTTGAAGATAGAAGAAAGCTTGAACATAGGGAATTTCCTTCCATTTGCCTGAATGCTCACAGAAGTTGTGAAGGTCTCGAAGGACCTTAGAATCTAAGGATCCATATTGAGGCCAAATTGTTTTATTGTCTAAAGGATATTGGGGCCAAATCTGGCTGCAGAGCCAAATTAAGTTGGAGGGTTTTAGATCTGAATGTAGATGAAGATTTTTGAAATTGCCTAGGAGGCAGCTGAGCAAGGAATCAGCAGGAATGGAGGGGGACACTTCCATCGTGACTCTTACAGTGGAGTTTCTGTAGCGCACCCCAGGCGTCCCTAGGGGGCTTAGAACTCCCAGAGAACCCGACTCCAAGTGAAGGGTCGTCACCACTGTCACTGGAGGGTGAGCTTGCCCTGGGCAAGCGTGCCAGCAGGTGCCTAGCACTAGGACTTTCAGCACCGCCCTAGGCGGTGAGTACAAAAGTACGGAGCCTGCTGGAAACGGAAGAGTCACAGTGGGAGTGGTCTCTCACCTGCTGGGGACGAGAGGAACTGGGGCGTCACTGACCTGCTGTGGGCCTTGTAGGAGTGCAAGAGGGATGGGAGAAACTAGTGGACTGGGGCAAGTCTCTCGCCTTCTGGGGAGGAGAGAAACTGGACTGGAAGTGACCAGGGGCACAGCCGTGGCCAACTGAAGGCTGTGGCTTGGGGCAGTCCCCCGCCTGTGGTAAGGCCACGAGGGTGCCGGACACTCAACAGTCAGCCCTCAGGCGCTCACAGAGGCGTTTTAGTCACTTGATGGGAGAGGGTGACTCACCGCTCCTTTGGCACGGTGGTGGATGCTGGAAGTGGCGTTCAGGGAGATGGAAGGCGCTGCGGAGGTCCCGTGTCTCTGAAGGGGGTCGGGCGCTGGGGGCTGCAGGCAGGGCAGCTCAGATTCCCAGGGGTTCGGGAAGAGCAGGCTCCTGGGGGGCCCCAATCCAAGTCACTGCACCAAGGAAAGGGGGTTTCTTCAGCTACCCGATTCACTCATTCAAGAAGGGAGGACACGAGAACTCCAGCAGCGAAGTTTATTGCCTGAAAGACAGAATGGCTGTCTCTAAAGGAGAGGGCAGCATTGGAAGCAAGGAGGAATCTGCTTATAAAGGAAATTGAGTGGGAAGTTGGTCCCGTGACTTCTATGCATTAAGAGGTTCAAGAAGAGGGGGTGCTGATTGGTTGGTTTAAAACAAGTATGTCTTGTACATTTTCCATAGGTTGAGCCCAGCTGGCGCCTAGCTGACGGCTGATGTAACATATAAGGTATGTAGGTAAAGGAATGTAGGTACCTTTTATGGTAAAAGTAGGTTACCTTTGCCCTCTGTGGTGGGGTGGCCAGTCGTTGCTAGGGGATCTATCTAGGGTGCGGGTCACTGGAACAATGGATGGGTTTTTCCAGTACCTGAACTTAGCTGCAGGTGATAAGGGGGTCGGGGGTTACTATGCCCGGAGACAGTTCTGGGTTCTAACAAATATACAGTACAATTTAAGATGAGAGAGGAAAAAAGAGGTTGAATCAACTAGATAAGGCACTGAAGAGATATATGCTAAAACAATCCATTATGGATTTTCTACGTTTACTGAAGCAGCATAGATAGCTATTCTGACTAACCATTAATGTAATATCTATTCCAAGTTACAATTTTTAAAATTTCAATGAGGGAAGTTTTGATATAAAATAAACAATTAAAAATGTTCAATTTTAGGAAAAGTTAAGATGGGATTCTCACAAATAATAAAGAGTAAAAGTGAAATGGGTATTTTTATGAAGAAAGGCATAAATATAAGAATTCAGTGCTGTTACTATAAATACAAAGTGGAAAGTTTTTATAGACAGGAGGGTGCAGCAAGAAATTATTAGCAAAAGAAAAGAAAGGATTGTTTCAGGCAAGGTCACCCTCCCTTAAGGGGAAGGTCAGGGGGTCTTCTCATGAGGTGGTGGGGTGGGGGGTGGGGGAAGTGGGGGTGTAGGAATGGAGAGGGCTCACAGGAGAGATCACTCATTGGTGCTGCCAATCAATTCTGGATTGACTCTTAAAACTATATTTCTGGAGGAGATTGAAACTGCAATTAGGCTGGGCATTAAGCCTTGGTTATGTAGCCTGACCCAGCACAAGTGATTTGCTCTCAGGCCTGTGGCATTCTTTTTAGCATATGTAACCTCAGGGCCTATTAGGAAGAAAAATATATTTTTTAATCATAATATTGGATATTAAGGTTAACACTAAGGGAAAAAATGAATAGCTAGAAACAGAAAAGCCTAAAAATCTAAAAGCCAAGAGAGCATGATAGGAGATCCAAATGTGTGAAGAAAAGCATGGACTAAGCAGAAGGGACAAGATTTTCATCATGAAGAGGACTGGGTCATCTTTCTATTTTGGACCATGGCTTGTGGCACATAGGTGACTCATAGGGTGTAAAAGACACAGGGTTGAGAAAGGCTGTCTCAACAGTGATAACTTTTAGTTAAATTGCATCAAAGTTAGATGTTGAGATGAAAAGAAATTGCATTCACAAACATTAGCATGAATGTTAATTCAGAAAAAGATTCTCTGACAAGCCCAGCTTATAGAAAAAAAACAAGACCCCAAGCTGCCTATGTCTGGGTTTCTCTGTAGAGGTGAGGAAGAGAAATAAGGAACCAGCAAAAAGCCAGAGGATATACTAGATTCCCCAAATAATTGTCACTCTTTGATGTCTGTCCTTCATTCACCCATCAACAAAAAAATCTTTAATAAAGAAATTGAGCTCACAGTAAGTAAGGAACTTAGTTTATGTTCAGACTGATACAAGTATCATTGAGGCAACACACGCAGAAAGGAGATGGAGAAAAATAAAAGGAAAAGACCTGCTGGAAAACAACAGACATGAAGAACAGATGAGTCAAATAGGATCTTTAAATTTCTTAACACTGTAGAAATAGGAGTTTACGTCTTGAGTTTGGAGTCTCTTTTTTCTACACACCCTACATTTTATACCATGAGGATATATCCTGAAAATCCTACAATAGCTTTCCCATATAGAACATTATATCTATAAATTCTTAGACTAAACAGTTGTGTTGATGATTTGTTTATTTTGGAAAGATAATGTTCCAGCTTTAAAAGTGGGAGAGCACAGCAGCAGGTAGCAATTTGTTAATCTGATGTTTTTCTCTTTGTTTCCCCTTTTCTGAGTGATCAAAGGAGGCACACTTTAAAATCCTTTATGATGAATACTTTGAAGTAATGGAAAATTGATTAGGAGGTTGTATGTTTTTTAAATTCATCATAGTTATTTGGAATAATTGAGAACCATTTGCTATGGGTTCGAAATGCATTTTTAACACAGAAATATGTTTTGTAATTTTGTCTGATTTCCCTTCTATTAGTTTAAATAGAATCTGCATTTATTCATTATGTTCATATATTTTTTCAGGAAATGGAAAGGTCAACATCACAGAATCCCCTTGACGAACACTGAAGGTGTTTTATCCAGTTTTCACTAAAGAACAACAATAGTGAGTCTTTCTATGGCTAAACAACAATTTATCTTTTCTCCCCACAGCTTGCCCATTCAAGATTATGTGCTGTTAGAGTGCTAGGGTTATAGCTACTATATTAATTATTGAATAAAATATCATTTGTGTTGGCCTTACTTTTGTCTAGTTCTCAGTAATAAAAAATTAGTCCAACATATCTTTCCTATGATTATAGCAGAATAGAAATGATTACCATATAATCACTTTCAAAAACTTCAGTTTAATTAGGGCATATTCAATCCAGAAGGCAGTGTCCATCCTGCACAGCCAAAGCAACAGAAGAGCTGGAGGAAAACAAACACTTTGCCATTCCCACTTATTTTCATATTAAGATGGCATAAATCCAAAGTTGAGGCATATTTATTTAACAGTCCTCTAAGCCTATTAGAATGAAAGGAAATTTATTATTTTTATTGTTGTATATGACCATTAAGAGTTTTTTGTGTACTGCAAGTAATCTGCTAATTCCATTCATATGGGACTTGCAAATATTCATAATATTAATATTGGTCAATCTTTAAATTTTTTCCTTATATTAGAAATGCCTCTTCTCTTTCCGTTTCTGCCCAATATCCTTTATATCAAACTATTCCTCCATCAGAAAAATCCTATCCTCTTTGCCACAGTTACAGACCGGAAATTTGCATGTTATCCAATACAAGCTAACTGAGGAAATACATAGACCAAATTTAATCATTCCATGGCCAAATTTAAGATGAAGCTGTTCTGTAGTGACTGGGCAGAATGTCCCTTTTTTAATTCTTCAAACTTGATGGCATTAAGGCCTTGAATCCACTAACTCTGAAACCTCATATGTCTCTGAATTTCTAGTTACACGAGCTAGCAAATTTCCTATTGTTTAAGCCACTTTGAGTTTTCAGTTTTCTTTTACTGTCAAAATTAGCCTTCTTTGAGGCAAATACCAGGGAATTCATAGGTACAAGACATCTAACACCTTCACTTAGCAAAATCTGGTACTAGATGGGAGAATTAAAAAAATAAAACAGCCTCTAAGAATTCTGATTTTAACTTCTTGTCCCTCCACCATCCCACAGCCCCTTGACATTCCACTGATGACTCACTCCCTTCCCACTCTCGGTGGAGTCATATGCTCATGAAGTACAAATCTATATCTTCAGCTCTAGATACTTTCCCAAAATTTATATTTCCCATGAGTTCCCAAGTTGTATTTTCAACTGCACAATAAATATCTCAACTTGGTTGTCTAGAAAATATCTCCAACTTTCAGACCTTAACAGGCCCAAACCTGTACTCTGAATTTTATGAACCCCCACACTGCTCTTTAAGATTCCTTTGTTCAATGAACAGCACTACCTTCATGCAATTAATTACTCAGTATAAACCACGTTGAAGAGACCCTTCATCCATTTAACACCCTATAACCAATCTGTAAGCAAGTCCTGTTGTCTGTATCTTCTGAACACACCTTATCCTGAGTCCAGGTACTTCTCACTGCCTCCATCAAGCCAATTACATCTCACTGATTCAAAGCAACAGCCTCCTAAAACAGTTTCTTAACTTCCTTTTTTATCCTTTTACATCTGATTCTTCATAGGGAACCCAGAGTGATTCTATAAAATGTAATGAGAAATGGCACTCCTCCAGGCAATCTCTTTCAATGGCTTGTCATCACATTTAGGAAAAAATATCTGGCCTCTCACTACCTCTACCTTTATATTCAAATATCCCCCTCAATCTCCTGCTAAACAGTACTAACCCTCTTGCTGTTTTTGAAACAATCTAAACACACTACCTGAGATTCTCTTTTCCAAACACCCACAAAACTCACTCTCCTCTTTCAAGTGTCTGCTGAAAAGTCACCTTAACCGTGACAGTGTTTCCCTAACCATTAACTCACTACTCGTTTACCATGTTGTATTTGTTTTACATCATGTGACTATATATTCCCAGTCCAAATGACAATGGTTGAGCTCTAGATCTGTTTATATCCAGTAGTCTATTATTTTTGCTTATTATATTTTGACATGGGTTTCTTTCGTTTGCAATAAAATAATTAATACAAGTTTTTACTCTCCCTGAGCCAGAAACTGAGCTTGGCTACTCTATTGGAACGTCACTATTGAAACCTCACTATCTCCTTTTCTTTACTAGTGCAACGGCTTTGTTTTGTGATACTTGGGACCATCTGTGTCAACATGTCTTAGTAAGGTTGTAGACCACCTATGTCAACAGCTAGGAAAGGGAGCAGATCTTAGATTTTAGAAGGAAAAAATCACATAAAGAAGGCTGCCTTGAACAGGATATGACTTTCAGTGTAGTGATACAGTCAGCTTCAGGTCACCTCACAGATCCATATTCCCCACCATCTACTGCCAGGGTTACCATTGGACAAGGCCAACCAGAAACCAGAAGGCATGGGGTAACAATGATGTGGTCTGTATGTGTCAGTCTTCTCTGGCAAAGAGCAGGTCAAAAAAGAATAGCAAGAGGTTCTGAAAAGACAAAAAGAGGATATATGGCATATCCTTCTGGGAATCTTTATCCCACTTTTTGAGGACTCATTTACAATGATTTCCAGGACATAGAATTAGGAGGTAAAGCCTTTATCCTAAAGAATTACTAAATAAAAAAGAATAGTCCAGATAGTGAGTACCTCAAGGCAAAGACCTCCTTCAAACTATTTGATTTTGAGGATAAATCAGCAACCTGGAAGAAAACGGTAACAAAGACAATTTTCAGGACATACTGGGATCTGTGATAAATTGTTAATCTAATTCCAGATTCTTAGAGACACTTTGGTAAATATATCTATTACCATAGTTCAGCACTACTGTAAGTCTTGGAAACTGTGTAAAAAAAAGTCATAAAATATTAACACAAAGATGAAATATTAAAGTTACAAGACTTTTCCCAGAAATTTTATATGAGGCAATTTCTATAGGCATATATAAACTTCACAATTTTCCAGCTTTCTCCAGAATCAAATAATAAAATACATACTGTAGCTAGGGTCGTAGTTGTAGGTTGATGGTTTAAGCAGATTCTAATCATAATTGCATAGTTTGATTACTTTCAGATAACTCCAAGTTTTCATAGAGAACTTTTCAAGTCATCTATGACATATCCCCCATTTTTTAAATGAAAGCAAACATAAAAACAATAGCTATTTAAGTGAGAGTGCTTTTTTCTTTTTTTTTGAGGAAGAGAAATCCACGTTTTCTAATAGATTCATCTGTACTTACACCTTGATATTTGCATTCTGTGGTGATGACTACTATAGAGATGAAAAGGATGGTCACTACTAAATATTTAAAATCCCCCAAATTATCTACATCAAAAGTTTTTACAAAGGCCTCTTTTAATTAGGATCACTAGATAATAAAACATCTAATGATATTCTTCAGATCTTTGCACCATGAATGACTGTGAAAAAGGTATAATCAGGCCATTTTTCTACCATGATGGCCTTTTTATGAACAGCCTCATTCCTTAAACACATATGGATAAAAAACACTCGTAAGTGACAAATTCCCTCACGAAGTATCACTAAAACAAACCACCAAATGTCTAGAAGAGGTAAATCCACAAAGATACTACATTACCTTCTTAGAAACGTTTGGCTCAAGTTAGAGAAAAAACAACGGGTTTCAACTCAGTAATCATAGGAAGTACTAAACAAGGACATTGGATGAAGATGGCTGATAAAACATAAGAACATCCCCAACCCAAATCACCTTTAAATGGCCATATATATCTTACAAAATAATAAGCCTAAAGTGGTAATCGAAAACTAGAATATCTTTACCAGTTAGCCATGTTATTTGAGGAATTCATTAAAAACAGAAAACAGAGCAAAGAGGGTCATGTAAACCACAGCCCTAAAGACACGCAGAAGAAGATTGAGCAGCAGATGTGAAATAGTACCAAAGGATGCTTCGAGCCCAAAACAACATATTCAAACAGTTGGTGAGGCCCCCAAGGAAGGGATTATTTGGGCAAGTGCACCTGAAATAGATGGACAGAGTCGTCTTAATCCCTGGGCATCAGCTACATTTGCCCATGGAGCAAAGTGGCAAGGATGAGTGCCTCCATTACTGAAGACAGACACAGTCAGACAGAAATTTCTGGCACAGTCTACCAGCATTTTTCTCCCATGTTCTTTGGAGGCCAGCTCTACTGCCCGAACATACGTTTACAGCCAGGCAAAAACAAATGATGAAACGAAAATAGCACCAAAATTTTGAGGAAAATATGCGTTGTTAACATAGTCACTAAACCCAGTTTGACAAGAAATTAATCTCAAGATTTTAGAAAGCTAACAGAAGACTTTACAAGGAATATAATTAACATCTTCAGAGTGAGCAAGATGCTATAAAAATATCAAAGATAAATAAAGGACTTATTACAGAAAAAATAATAAAGGGACCTATTATTTTATTGGTGTAAACTTTTACACCAATAAAATTTAAAGGCTAAATGAAATGGATAATTTTCTAGGGACATATAAATTACCCGAATTGTCACTAGAGTGATAGAAACTATGAATCAGTGAGTAATGATAGATAAGATGATAGATAAAAGACAATAAAAGACCTATTCATAGATAAGATGATAGATAGATAAAAGACAATAAAAGACCTACTCTTAAAAACATGCAATGGAGACATTCACTTTTAAGAAGGAGGGGAAACAAAATCACTGCCCACTTCTCACAAAGAAAATGAGATATAGAAATTTCATTTTATATATATTAATACAAATAATCCCAAATTTTAAGACATATTAATAAAGGATACCAAGAACATTGAACCTTTCTGCAAGATATGACCAACCACTCCAGATCATTAGCAAATCTGCCAGAGCAGCAGGTTTCCAAAGTGGTTGGTGCAATCCAGTGGACAGTTAATGCTCGTCTTAGACATCAGGATCAAGTGTGTGCACTGAAGAAGCCTTCCTGATCATTCTTTGTCATCACTGAGTGGCAAGCGGGTTGGGGTTGAAAGGAGAAAACCTAGCTATTTTCCATTTTGCAACAAAGCCGTTTACCACACTCTTCTTCATGTTAGCCTACAGAACTCTTCTGCAATATTCCCCCATTAAATTGTATAAATAACTGGAGCTGGGAAGAACTTCTCTCATTCAAAAGTATGCAGCAGTGTATAAGGAACATGCAGGAAAAAGTCATAAAAGAATATGAAAAGCCAAAAACAAAAATGACCAACAAAATATTTTAACATGGAGTAGATAGGAGCTTTGATGAGGTATTTTCCTATGAAATCAAATAGGTTGGTTAAAAAAAAAAAGGTCTCCATGCATGAAGATTTCAAAACACAGATAGAAAAAGTCAGGAGAAAAATAATACAACAAAAGAAGTTGGAACAAAAATAAAATCACATGAATGATGCAACACTTGAAGCATCCACACCATTGAAAACAAACCTACCTAAATGAAGGACAAATTTCAGCATATTGAACTAAAGGTAAAGGAAAGAAAAAAATTAATTAATTAAAAGGTGACAGGTGTGGAAGTTTGCCAAAAAAGATCCATTATATATATATATATATAGTCCATATGAAGAATAGAACAAGTAGAACAGAAAATAGATTAAAAAATACAAATCAAGAAACATTCCTGAAATAAAAAAAACACACTTGACTCAATAAATTGAAGGTGGATGTTGTATTCTAATTAAAATTGGCTCATAATTATTAATATTATGATGCTTTTGCATAAATGTCCTGGACTTAAAACTAAAGAAAGATTTCTATGGCATGCAAGTCACCAAAACAAAATAAAATAAAATCAGCTTACCCTAAGAGGCAGTTTTCAGATTGGTTTAAACCTTCTTTATAGCATGTTTCAGTGTGAGAATAGAGTAAAGCAATTCTAGGAAGTCCTCAAGGAGAGAACATGTGGCTCAAACATTTTGTGCTGTTCAAAATTTTTGTTTACCTGTAAAGGCAACAGGCAAGTGATAGTGACTAAGTCCCTTGCTATAGCCAGCTCTGAAAAAATGGTTTCTGTTGGCTTTTATTTGAATAGTCTATATTATTTTTACAAAAATTAAAAGGACTTCTTAAAAGCTGGACTGTACAGAGGCTTTAATATGGAAATGTGCCTTGTGAACCTCCAACTCAGGGAGGCACATATTTCTCATACTTATTCTACTATGCATTCTTCTTTTCTCAGACCACATTACAGGAAATGGGCTTGTGGAAATGCAGTACAAATCTTCTCAATGCAATTCTTTTTAGCTTTTCAGTTACCTTCCCCGAACAATAAATAATGGAACCTAGACACAAATGAAGAAAGTTTTCTGTTTTTTTCAATTTGTAAGCATAATTTCATTGGGCTGAATTGCATTAAATATAAATGCTAAATATTTCTTATAATTTTAAATTACATTATGATATATATTTCCTTTTTTAATAAAAATCATTTTTTAAAGTAGTTAAAAACAAACATCCTTGATTACTCTCTTTAGCCACTAGTATTTTCTGCATCTTAAGTGTAATGATACATTTGCTTTTCCCCTTTGTATTTCCAATTTCTCCCTTCTACTGTAAAGGCAGATAGAAATTAAAAACAGTCTTAATTCTCCATGTTGAAATAAAAGGAGAGACTCCTCCTCCCTGCTTTTCTTAGAAACCTTGTAAGTTCTTCCTCTGGCTCTTTGAAACGCACTTAAATCTCTTCAGAAGCTCAAAAAGCCTCTTACCAGCTTTAGGGCCCAGGTATGTATCTCTCAAGGACCCGGGAGCCATTTCTTTCAAATGTAATCATCAGAGAAGATCACATCCCTATCTCCATTTCTGCGGGACGGTGAGGGCTTCACTTGGGTGGGTGCCTGCCTAAGGGCAGGAGGGACTTGTAAAACTACCTCCCATCATAAAGATATGAGAAATTTGTTTTTCTTTGGATAAAGCCAATTAACAAACACAAATGGTCAAGTCCATTACTAGGTAAATTTAGAATGAACTGTGTTGTGACAAACGGGGCTGTTAAGTTTCTATTCCTGAGGACGAGTTATTGTTTATTTTGAGAACATGTATGTAATAGATTGTATCTGTAATAGATTGTATATAATAGAAGAAGATTTCTTTGTCTCAGCAATCTCTCAGGGGACTGCTTATGATGTGCATCACATTCTGAAAATGTTTATTCAATGGTAAAACTTTCTTTCTCCCCTACATTTGTGGAGATGATTTCTGGGCTGGGAGGAGATTTTTTTTTGGTATCATTAATCTACAGTTACATGTGCAACATTATGGTTACTAAACTCCTCACTTCATCAGGTCCCCCCCCCCCACTTACCCCATCACATTCACTGTCCATCAGCGTAGTGAGATGCTATAGAATCACTACTTGTCTTCTCTGAGTTGTACAGCTGTCTCCGTGTCCCCCCAACATTACATCTGCTAATCGTAATGCCCCTTTTACCCTCTTATCTCTCCCTTCCCACCCATCTTCCCCAGTTCATTTAGCTTTGGTAACTGTTAGGCCATTCTTCGGTTCTGTGAGTCTGCTGCTGTTTTGTTTCTTCAGTTTTTTTCTTTGTTCTTATACTCCACATATGAGTGAAATCATTTGATACTTGTCTTTTTCTGCTTGGCTTATTTCACTGAGCATAGTACCCTCTAGCTCCATCCATGTTGTTGCAAATGGTAGGATTTGTTTTCTTCTTATGGCTGAATAATATTCCATTGTGTATAAGTACCACCTCTTCTTTATCCATTCATCTACTGATGGACACTTAGGTTGCTTCCATTTCTTGGCTATGTAAATAGTGCTGAGATAAACATAGGGGTGCATATGTCTTTTTCAAACTGGGCTGCTGCATTCTTAGGGTAAATTCCTAGGAGTGGGATTCCTGGGTCAAATGGTATTTCTATTTTTATTTTTTTGAGGAACCTCCATACTGCTTTCCACAATGGTTGAACTAATTTGCATTCCCACCAGCAGTGTAGGAGGGTTCCCTTTTCTCCACATCCTCGCCAACATTTGTTGTTTCTTGTCTTTTGGATGTTGGCCATCCTTACTGGTGTGAGGTGATATCTCATTGTGGTTTTAATTTGCATTTCTCTGATGATTAGCGATGTGGAGCATCTTTTCATGTGCCTGTTGGCCATCTGAATTTCTTCTTTAGAGAAGTGTCTATTCATTTCCTCTGCGCTGGACCCTTTGCGGCTCTGGCCGGGCAGGGGGGAATGAATGGCAGGCTGCTAATCTCTGTGCGAAGCCTTGGCGCGGCTGCTTTGCCCAGCCACCGGCCAGGGGGTCCGAAATTCCCCAAGACTCAAAGCTCACTGGGCCGAGGGTGCTGGGACGATTTTGTTCCACTGTTGGGCCCTTGTCTCTTTAAGACTTAAAAAAAAAAAAGTGCGCACTTTTCTTTTGTCCCGGGGAGCCGGCTGAGAGGACCCGTTGCGGTCTCATCTCAGATCGTGCACTTCTGTTTTTCTAATCTCCGATACACCACGCGATGTGTGTCTGTGCTCCTGGTGCAGATCACCAGGCTGGTTATTTAGCTGGTCTGTGCTTCCACTCCCTCCCCCGCTCTGAATCTTTTTCTTCCACCGGTGCTCTGGGGTGGGGGAGTGCTCGGGCCCCCGGGTCACAGCTTTGTATCTTACCCGCTTCGTGAGGCTCTGAGTTCTCGCAGATGTAGCTGTAGCCTGGCTGTTGTACTGTATCTTCTGGTCTCTCTTTAAGGAATAGTTGTATTTGTTGTATTTTCACAAATATATATGGTTTTGGGAGGAGATTTCTGCTGCCCTGCTCATGCTGCCATCTTCCAGCCTGAAACTGTCTGGGAGGAGATGTTTTTAATTATGTTTGTTCAACACTACCTTTATCTGACATGATATTCCTGGATGACTTAGGGGATACCAGAAATTTGGGGAGAGCAGGCTTTAGATGGCTAGAACCAGAGACGGGACTTACGAACATGAATGGGGGTAGTCATTCAAAAAGACTGACAAATGATGCCTGAGAGCAAGAGGGACAGGGCAGAAGGGCAGTGCCAGTTGTTTATTTATAGATGTAGAGGGGGCATAGCAATGGTTGAGAGAGCTTATAGAGAGAAAGCAGACCTTTCTGAACTCGTAATCTAGAGAATGAAAGAATGAAGAAGAGCCTGACAAGGAGGGAAGCCAGGGAAGGAACAAGAACAGGAAGATGGAGAGTAGTGGAGAAAAGGCAGGAGAGGGCTTATGACAAACCAGTTTTAAATACTGTAAAGAGAAAGGGAATGACAAGAACTGACAGCTGTTCCTGGATGTCTCATGCATTAGGAGGAAAAACAATTTCCCCTCTACCCTTCTAGGTTCTTAGCTGAGATGCCCCTGTAATAAAAGACAAATTAACAGGAGAAAAACAAACAGGTTTAATAACATGTATACCTCAGTTGTACATGGGAAATATTCAGGAAAACTAAGTAACTCAGAAATGGCCCAAGCCACCACCTTAAATACCACCTCCAGCTAAAGACAAAAGATGTTGGGTGAGAAGAGGAACTAGTTATGAGAGGTTACCAGAAAAAGCATGGTAACTGAGGTTATGGTTGTTTGCAGATTTAAGTCACTGCCTTCTCCATTCACAAGTGTTTGCAGAGAATTAGTAATCCTCCTCTTCCTTACAGGGATTGAAACAGTCTTACAACCAGAAATTTTCCTTATAAACATAAATTTCTCTTTTAAAAGGTAATTTCTTGGTTTCAGACCTTCTTCTGTATTTACTGTTTCTTAAAAATAACAGCTCAAGATAATCCTCATCCCAGAGAGACATATTTTGGGGTGGCAAATTCTGTTCCCCTGTAGAAGCAGAAACATATTAGCAGAGGAAAATTCTGTTAAAATAGTAAGTGTTTAAGCATTTTGAAACTGCTTCTGTTTTCAAAATCAACAAAGTCTAGTTCTTTTTAAGAATTTTATAGAGCTGAAAATATTGAACAGCTGTGATGTATCTTTGTATTCATCTTTCTAGTCTAAACTCCATTAAGAAAATAAAATTTAGCCAGGTAAGTCTGAAGATCTAATTGACTGAGATCAGGGGACATCTCCTCTAGCAAGTCAAGGGATGCTCTGAAGGGCTACAGAAAGGGAGAGGCTTTTAAAGGCAGAACAAGAAAGTCATAAACAGAAAAAGATTATTTTATATGCGGTCACATATAAGGTCTATATATAAGGTCTTATCAGGATTCCTTTGTGAGAATGGAGAGGGCACATATAACATTGTCTTATCGATGCTGTCCAGGATATTTCTGACTGACAAGATTTCTGGGTGAAGGCTGAAACTGCAGTAAAGTTAGGTTCTATGTTCTGGTTTGGTGACTTGGCCTAGCAGAAGTGGCCCCAGGTTGGGCCTGTGTCTTTCTTTTTAACAACTGTTACTCACTTCAATTGTTCCAGCTTTACTGAGGTTTCTATTCTCTAATTGTCCTGACTTCTTCCACAGGTACTTCAGCTAGTCAATGCCCACCTTAAAGTATACTCTCTGGTGTTTGCTAATATCATAGAAATGCTAAGACCTGTCCAGATTACAGTGTAACTTTTCATTTTTTATGTAATGAGCAATATATATTTATTAGTTTAATCCAAAGTTTAATAGTTATTTTGGGCAACTGCAGTATGACTGGTTAGTTTTGATTTTACCATTTATTAGAGCACAGAATCTCTGATAAGTTAAATTCCTCCATTCTAGACATGGCATTTTTATTTATAAACCTAAATATAAAACTTTATTTTTCCTGAATCAATTTTATCTGTCTAGAATCAGCTTATTTCTTCTAGCAGGTCTTTTTGAATGTAAATGTGTTATTCTAACGATCAGCTATGCTCTCAGTTCTGGGTCATTAGCAAATTTGCCAAGCATATCTTTTGTTTTTCCTCTAGGTGAGAGATTGACTTTTATTAGTCATTCTTTAGAGTAATCCAGGATCCAGAAAGATAGCAGACCTCAGAAATTCGAAAATGTTTTTTATTCAACATGTGATATAACAATACATTATTAGATTAAGCATGTCTTGAACTCATATATAGTATTTATATATGCCAGACACTGTTCTAAATAGATATGTCAACCCAGGTAACCTTTATCACAGCTCTGAGATGGTATCATTATCATCCTATTTACAGATGACTAAACTGAGGTACAGAGTAGTTACATTAAAGGTCTTAGACTGTCTTAAACAGTAAATAGTAGAGCCAAGATCTCATCCCAGGAATTCTCACTCCAGACTGAGTGCTTATTACCAAATTCAATTCCTGTTCTATGCCAATGGACAACACTGTAATAACATCTCAGTTTTATAACATGATAGACAAATTCAATGTTATTGTTATTATTGATAAAATCTTTGGTAGTATAGAAATGCATTTTGTGTTTATGCTTGGAAATTTATTTTACCAATTATTTTCATTAATCCTATCTCTTCTGGCAGTAAACAGCAGAACCTAAAAAAGTAATTGAGAAATGAAGTGATTTAATTAAGTTTCCATAACTCGATCCGAGCATTTTTATTTTAGGATAAAACTGCAAGCACTTAAATATTTTGAAGTTAACACTTCATTAAGATAAACAGAGGAAATCACTCCTCTCTTGGTGTAAATTGTTCCAGGCTGTTTGCTTCATAGCCGTTTACAAGAAGCTAATGCACTGATTTATAACATGAAGCCTATCTCTGCAAACAGAGAGGTTAGCTCTTTTATTATTTAGTAACTGGAATCTTAGATTGTGAAAACATTGCAAAATCTACAATGAGAACAGTATGCCCTCCAACCCATTGCTCATATGCAGAGTTCTTGTGAAATTTAAAGTATATCATCTGAAAAGTGAAGATATTTTAAAATGAAACAGTAATATTTACTTTCAATTCTGAGGTTGAGCCTTTATCTCATACTGATCTTCAAATCTTTCTGTGAACACATGTATATCGGAACACCTGTCAGGTAAACTATAACACCAATGAAAACCTCTATAGAAAATTTAAATATAACAAGTGACAAGAATTTATACATTTGTACTTGAGATTATTCTTGCAGTTCTGCTAGTTTCTAAAAATACTTAAGAATTATTTTAGTACTGATTTTTAATTCTTGATGTCCTGGAAATGAAGTCATCATTTTCAAAATCTCTGTTGGGGTGGGTCAGAAGTTTAGGGAAAACTGTGAATTTCACCCTATCAAATATGAGAAGTGCAGGCAGTCAAATCTTTTCCCTTGACCTAAACAGAAAAGTTCTGAGATAAATATAGTAAGACTTTTTCTTCCTGTCATTTTTGGAAGATGGCATTTTTTTATTTATCAATAACTAATTGAGAGACTATTGAATCTTATATAACTTTAATGAAAAGCTCTCATATTTTATGGCACTGTTGTTTGACGTTAAAGGAAACTTAAATAATGGATGATGCAAAAGCAAATGAGCTATAGAAACAGATATGCTAAAAATAAAAATCTCACTTTTGCCCAAATGTGAAAATGAGTAAATTATTTCTACAGGGGGGAAAAAAATGTTCTTTAGAAGTTAATTAACATAATAATAAAAACATCACTTTTAAATATTAAATTATGAGAAAATGAAATTGACATCAATTGAGAAATGCAACAGAGCAAAACAGTTATTTATGAAATAAGCCCATACAGCTAAGACAGACTATATTAGCTGTTTATCTTTTTGAGAAAGCATGTTTAAAGCTTCATTCTACAGAGCCAAACCTATGGAATTATACAAAACCAAGTATCTATTTATAACTTGGAAATGTGCTTAAATTAGACCAATTTTCCCCCAAAACACAAGTTCAAAAATATATTAAATAATTTAAGCATGTTATGTAAAACAAAACAAAGTGGTACATTCTGTAGACATATCCACCCTCTCCTGTAAAACCTTTGTTTTGAAGCTAAGAAAAATTATGGTTATACAATGTGGTGCATACAGTTATGAGGTATATGGTTTAGCAGTCATTCTAATGGATGGAGTAGGCCATATCTGTAAATTTATGCATACTAAGCACATTGTACTATCTTGGTTTTTGCCTGTTTTCTTTCCTAAATAAACCCTGTAGACATTTAATGAGGATACCCAACTTGCTAGCTCTCTAATCACGTAAGATGAAAGTAATCACAGCCATATGGCTAGAAGATGTTTTGGGGCTATGTGAAATCACTCACATTTGGTTAGAAAACCTCTTATTTGTAATAAATATATTTTGTTGAAATATTTATTGGAAAGAATAAGTTTTGGTGTAAATACTGATTTATTGCTTCTTGAATGTGTTTGACAACATACAACACAGGAAAAGCTTTCTAAAAACAAAGACATTTGATAAGAAAAAATTTAGCTTAAAAATATATTTCATAGATGAACTTTTAAAATAATATTATCACCAATGTGAATAAAATCAGTGATTTAGAATGAAAATATTAGAAATAAGTTTTTATTTTATTGTCTCTTTATTAGAAATGGAAGATGGATGGTCTATATCATGAGTCAAAGATAAATGTTCTCAAGATTATTGAAGTTTTTTGAATCATTTCTATGTATTAATAATTGAAGTTCAAAAGTTTCCCATTGCTAATTAGTTTTGCAGGAAAATACTTAAAATTTTCTCTGGAACCTTTCTTCTGAGACTTTAAGAATCAATTATTCAAACCATGCATTGCTATGAATGTTTCATTGCAGTGAGGGAGGGAAAAACATTTAGAAATTGCATGCTTCATTACAACATAAACTGTCTTTACATTTGACTAAGTGGGTTCACCTTCAAGTAAATAAACCCTTGTATATAATATAGAATGACAGATACCAATTTATTTTTATTTCAAAATCCATTTGTAAATTAGTTATTTAGAACTCTGTATTTTTTCCCATGGAGAAAGAAATATTACACAGAGTATTAAGTTAACTCCCAAGGAAAATCATATACTCATGTAATGCAATGTATAACTGCATAATAATACCAAAATTAACATAATAATTCTATTTATTGAATGGCTACTAACTTATTCTAGTTGCTAATATCCTTGCTAAGATTGTCTCATTTAATCCTGATAATAGCTCTGTACATTCAATACATAAAGGATTTAGAGGATTCATATTAATAAAATTTAGAATACTCATGTTTTTGTTTCCATATTCCACATATGGAATATATTCCATAGTGAAACTTTTTCAGATGTGTTTGAGTTTTTAATTCAGACCTTTGAAGCTGGCAAGCAAAAACAATCAATATATTTGAATTCTGCTTCTAGCAAAGATTGTGGCCAAAATATCTCTACCCCTATAAATACTTAGAAAAGATGGATAAATTGTAAGTCAAAGTGATAGATACAGATACATAAACATGTATATAGATATATAGATGACAGATGTCTACAATGAGAGCAAATGAAAATCTTAAAGCAAGTAGAGAAAAAGATCAATGAGAAACACAAGTTGATGCTGTACATCTAGGAGGTGATTATCAAATTGAGCGATGGGCTGCAATGCCTAAGAACTTGAGTGCTAATGCCCATGCAGAGACAAAAGGTGATTAAGACGTGAAGTTGGACCTAAGACACCTGCACAAATATGGGGCTGTCTGATTTTTCACCTTTGCTGATAAAAGGATTAAAATATGCTTCCAGTGACCTAATATGAATCAAGTTACCATGTGTCTATTCAGTTTTATGGGTAGAAAACAGAAATATCTCATGAGAATTCAAAACCAAGTACGTGTCATGTATGGGTTTGAAGTCTGATCCTAAACTACGTATTTATATGTGTGAGTCTTATATGTGTGAATCCTGAAGTAGAAACATAAGCATTAAAATTGGTACATGGGTTATGAGACAGACATATAGATAAATGGAATAGCAAGAATAAAATTGAAAGTCCAGAAAAAACTCCTCATAATTAAAGCCAATTGATTTTTGATCATGGTACTGCATTAGAGTTCTCCAGAGAAATGGAACCAGTAACGTGTGTGTGTAAAGCTAGATATAGATATAGATAGATAGATAGATAGATAGATAGATAGATAGATAGATAGATA
>JAQQAC010008880.1:62803136-62896208 GCA_029783875.1 Phataginus tricuspis
ATAGATAGATAGATAGATAGATAGATAGATAGATAGATAGATAGATAGATAGATTTTAAGGCATTCACTTACACAATTGTGGAGACTTAGCAAGTCCAAAATCTTCAAGGTAGGCCTGTAGGCTAGAGACCCAATGAAAAATTGTGTTTCGAGTCCAGAGGCAGTCTGTTGACAGGACTCCTTCTAGCTAAGGGGTAATCAATCCTTGTTCTATTAAAGCCTTCAACTTATTGAAATGAGGTTAACCCACATTATGAGAGTGATCTGCTTTGCTCAAAAACTACAGTGTAAATGTTAATATCTTAAAAAATTCCTTCACAGGAAAATCCAGAATAATATTTGGCAAAATATCTGGGCACCATGGCCCAGACAAGTGGACACATAAGATTAACCATCCCAGGTGTCAAGACAATTCAATAAGCAAAAATTGCCTTCCACCAAATGGTGAAAAATGAAAATCCACAAGCAAAAGAGTGAATCTGCATCCCCTTCCTTAAGCTATACACAAAAATAAACTCAAAGTGGATCATAGACTTAAAAGTAAGTGCTAAAACTGTAAAATTTCTAGAAGAAAACATAGGAGAAGAAAAGTAACTATTCATGAACTTGGATTAGGCAATGTTTAAGATTTAAAACCAGAAGCACATGTGACAAAAGAAAAAATAGGTAAACTGGACTATATCAAAATTTAAAATGTTTTGCTGAAAATAATGCCATCAAGAAAGTAGAAGGACAATCCACTGAATGGGAGGAAACATTAGCCAATCATTTATCTGATAAGGGTCTGGTATCCAGAATATACAAACACATATAACTCTATAATAAAAGAAAACACAATTAAAAAATGGGCAAAGGATCTGAATAGTCACATCTCCAGAAAAGACATACAAGAAAAGCACATAAAAAGAAGCTTGAACATCATTAGCCATAATGGCCACTCAAATCAAAATTATCATGAGATAAGTACTTCACACTCACTAGAATGGCTATAATAAAAACAATAGACCATAACAAATGTTGATGAGGATGTGGAGAAATTGGAACCCTTACACAGTGCTGTTGGGAATGTAAAATGCTGTAAACAATGTAGAAAAGAGTTAAGGAGTTCCTTAAAATGTTAAATATAGAGTTACCAAATAGTGTAGTAACTGTACTCCTGGGTATATGTATTCAAAGAGAAATGAAAACATACATCTACACAAAATTTTATGTTATGAGTATTCATAACACAATTATTCATAATAATCAAAAAGTAAAAACCACCCAAATGCCTATTACTGATGAAAGAATAAACAACATGCAGTGTACCTATACTATGGAATGTATTTGGCAATAAAGAGGAGTAAAGTATTGATACATGATACAACATAGATGAACTTTGAAAACATTATGCTCGATGAAAAAAACCAAAAGACCACTTATTCTATGATCTAATTTATATTAAAAAATCCAGGCTAGGTAAATAGATAAAGGCAGAAAGTATATTAGTGGTTGCTTGGGGGAAGGGAAAAAGGTGAGGAGCAACTTCTAATGGGTACAGGTTTGTTTTTAGGGTGATAAAGTTTTCTCAACTTAGATTGTATGATGGTTGCAGAATTCTGTGAATATACCAAAGCTATTGAATTGTACACTTTAAATTAATGAATTTGATAGTATGTGAACTCTATCTCAATACAGATATTTAAAAAATTGTTTGTGGGGCAGTGAAACCTCTGACACAGCTGGAAAACGTAAATGTAAAACTACTCTGAAGGAGAAGGCAAATAGTGACTCTGTGGCATCTCACTACACTGATGGACAGTGACTGCAATGAGGTGTGGGGGGGACTTGATAATATGGGTGAATGTAGTAACCACATTGTTTTTCATGTGAAACATTCATAAGAGTGTATATCAATAATATCTTAATAAAAAGAACTCTGAAGGGATGTTTCCATAATTTATGCTGCATGAAATGCCTATAGTTTTGGTATTTGACAAATATCAAAAAATTCACAAGGAAATGGCCCACACAGCAAATATAATAAATACATTTGAAATACATAAGAGAATGATACAATAATTTCAAACAGAAAAAATGTATATTTAATATATTTAAAGTCATAGATAATTAGAAACCATAAGAAAAGAATTAGGTACTATGAAAAAGAGAACAGTTGATTTGAAAAGTCATCCACTTAAAGCTTCTAGAAATTAAATTATTTTATGATTCTTCAAATAAAAATAATCAATGAGCAGGCCAAATAATAAATTAAATAAAGGTGATGAGAGAATGTTGAATTGGTTGGCTAGTGAAATTTCTCAAAATTGTAGCCCAGAGAGATAGGAAGATCAAACATATAAAGAGAGACAAAGACACATAGAAGATAGAAAAAAAAATTCCAACATATATATTAACATGAGTTATAGGAGTAAAATGGGAGAGGGCCAATGTTTGCAATAATAATGGTGAAAAGTTTCTCCAGATTGTGGAAAATAAGAAGCCTTATAGTCCAGAAGCCAACCAGGCAAGAGGGGTGAGGAGAGGTTAACTATATAGAATAATATTTGGATTACAGCAGATAGCTCAAAAACAGCAAGAAAGGCCAGACAATAAAGAATAAAGAATATCCTTAAAATGGTTAGAGAAAATAACTATCAGTTTGGAGTTCTATACAACAAAGAATAATTCTTCAAGAGTTGGTGTAGGAAATAGTTTCAGATAGAGAGGACTTTCTGTTTATTGGATTTTTTTAAATCTCTAGAGACCCTCTGTCACTTAGATTACCACTCAGTGATTTACTGTAGGAAGAAGGAAGTTACACCCACAAGGTAAGAGCAGGACTCGTACATGAATCGTAGGAATGGGTATTGATAAATTTGTGGCCTGTGTAAATGAAAATTACTATAAAAGTAATGACTAATAATATAGAGCTTAAAAATAAGACAAATATTAGATATGATTTACATGGAAGAGGGTTAAAAGTTACTTATATTACGGATAAAGAGTATAAAGATATTGAGTAATATTGTACTTTGTCAGATTACACGTATTAGAAATATAAGGAGAATCACTAAAATAGAAAAATAATGTACAATTTCCAATAATTTAGAAGAGAAAATGGAATAAAGACTCAGTCCAGTTGAAGACAGTAAAGAATGAAAAAAGAACATAAAAAGACAAAGTAAAGATGGCAAAATTAAACTTCTAAGAATCTCAATAAGGGGAAATGTAATAAATGACAATTAAAAGGTGGAAACTTTATGATTGATTACAAATTCCTTGCTATATGCTATTTTAAAAGGCATATCTAAAACATAGTAACATGGTAAGTTTGAAAGAGGAAGGAAAATGACATACCCGACAGATATTAACCACAAGAAGTTAGTGTAGCTATTTTACTCTCAGGGAACCAGTTTAAGGCAGAACACATTAATAAGGTTAAAGAGGGTCATTGTAAAATGATAAAAAGAGAATACTCACTAGGAAGATAAAATAAGAAAAGTGATATGGAATCAACTTTCCTATTATTTATGCATGTATAATTCTCAAAAGGCTTAAAACTAAATTAGTTCTACTTGAATAAACTTTTTTATTCCTTGACATCTCTGAAAGTTGAGAACACATTTATTTCACTAAGACTTCCAGTACTGAATTTTTTTCCAACCCTTTTCTACCTCCCCGTTTGTGCTTATATGGTGTATTGTACATTGAGTTAGATGGTGAAATTTACAGAGGCTTTGTCTTTTATGTATTTGTAAGTACCTTGTACCTTTATAACTATTATAAATAAATAATCATCATCATCTTGGGATGAAAACAAAACGTTAAAGCGTCAACCTTTCAAACAAAAATGAGATACCTTCCTCTCTTTAACTATACCTTAGAGATGCAGTCAGCAGTAAAATTCTAGACTCTTTCAAGTGAATTATCTAAGTTAAAAAAGAAAAAAATAATGCTATATCAGGCTAGGGTAAACAGCCATCCTGGTTTGCCTGACTTTTGCACTAAAAGTCCTGTATCCCAGGTAGCTATTCTGTCCCAGGCAAACTGGGACGGTTGGCTGCCCATTATCACTCTTCTTGTAAGAAAGCTAAAACACATACACTTTACATCTTTTATAGGAAATTGCACCTGAGTAAATGTTTAGGCATAAGACCAAAAGTTAATATTTATAATAGAGAAAAATATCAACAATTTTCCTTAATCAGAAACCTCTATTTGTATTGTTAAAGAAAAGAAAATGTCTACATTTTTATAGCTTAACTACCTCTAATATGATGAAATGTAAGGCATTTTATTAAGTGAACAATTTGCAAAGCAGTGGAAAATGCCTTTTCCTTTAAACTAATATTTGTTGTCAAGAAGTCCCTGGTATTCCCTGGACTTTTAGTAAGTATTCAAGATAAATTCAGAATTACTTTCAGGCACCATAGCATCTGATAATTTGAAGGAGTTATGAAGCCAGTCGCCAATTCTTCAAAAGAATACATCAGAAATATTTCATAGCCTATGTTGAACAGCTAATTTTTTAGCCAAGGAAAAAGTTGATTATGTAACTTATAGGTAAGGAAGAAACATGTAGTTTAATTATGATACATTTCCTTTAGCAAATAATATAAACCTTATTACCATCTGAATTATAAAGTATACATTCCATATTTGATAACTTATGAAATTTAAATTTTCTAATGTGGTCAAATAGCCCTGGGAACCTAATAATATTTTCTCAAAAATGTTCATCCACTCACAAAATTTTATACTAAGTGGCCTGGGGTTCCAAAAAGGAATAATATATGATCCAATCATTAAGAAACTCATATTTTGTTAGAGGTCAAAAGTAAACAAATGAAGTAATTAAAGAAGAATATAATATAGTTGTATATAGAAGGTGCCATCATTAAAACAAGAAAGAAATTACTAGGACGTACGGAAAAATATCACAAAGGATATGATACCTGAATTAGGTCTTGAACTCATTCATTTACTCATTCACTCATGCATGCATGTATTTGTCAAAATTATTAGGCATCAGTTTTGTGGCAGGCACTTGCTTAGTGCTGCTATAAGTTGTAAACAAGACATAAAGCTCCTAAGATCATATAGCACACACACTATTAAGAAAGAGAGACAATGAACATGTTCACAAATAAATAAAATACGTTTATTTCATATGCTGGCCAGTGTTACCAAAGAAATAAGCAGTGGTATGAGAGACAATTGGAGGGATAGGGTGGGGTGGACAAGGGGCATTCCAAGGGACAGTTTCTTTTCCAGGATGCCAAATATTATAACTTCCAGGAATAATACATGTAGGAGCAGGAAGAGATAAATGCAGTTAAGACAAGATCTGGAAAGAAGTGAACTGATGAAGGGAAAAAAAGAAAAGAACAGAACAGAGTAAGAGAAGAGTAAGTACCACATATTTTACCATTAACAGGGATGAAATAAGTGAAGTTCTACCTCATTAAATTCAACTATGAGAGTGAATCAGCCTTTGTTAGAAACCTGCAAACCTTTTGGCACCAACCAATACTGTTACGAACTTGGGGACCAGTCTTAGCTTTATATGAATTATAGAAATGATGAACCTAAGCAACATGTGCACTAGAATATTCTATAAATGTGGATCTGTACTTTCTCCACTGTTTCTTGTTAAGCCCAGTCCTCTTTGAGGTCTGCCCTACACACTTATGATCTGTCCCAACAACTGAAGGGAGTTAGAGAGCATGGTACATGAGAGCTTATATTCCTGCTGCCATGAATGTTGGCTTTGGAACCAAGACCTGAAGAAAATGATTTTCTTTCACTTCTACCCAGCCTGTGCTCTACCTTAACCCTACACTGAGCAAATTCCATGGTTAGCAGGTGCTTTGACAGAAAATTTTAGCAGGTTATAACAATAATTACAAAATTATTAAGGTACTACTGTCTTAACTTATTAAAAATGGCCTTACAATGGGAAAAGACTGACTACTTAAATAGCAGTGCTGAGCTAGTCCCATTGATGCTTGTGATACATTTTTACCCTCTTCACTGGCAGTGTCTTAATTTATGAGGTTGGAGAGAAATTCATTTGGAGATTGTCATTTCCTTCACATATTTTAAAAGAGAGTGGAAGAGTCTATTTAAAATGAGATTATCTTGGTTTGGTGACCAATTATCCCTTCCTTTCATTTACTGTACACATACTAGTTCAGCATTATAACCCACCTGTCAGATCATATTTAATTCAATTAACTTCATCTCCACCCAACAGCTTTCCATAAAAGTTAACATTGGCTTATTGTCTGTTTTCATCAATAATTTGTCACAGTGGCTGTTCTGTATTCAGATGCAGCATTCCTTATCTTGAAAAATAAAAAACTATGTACATATACACAGATATGTAAATATCAGTTTGCTGATAAATTCTAGCCAACACAAAAAAAAGCCTTCACCTTGCTAATGAACTATTTCATAATCAAAGAGTTTTTATTATATAACTTTTTAATGTGGATTCATTTGGATTTTCTAAATGAAGGAGGACAGTATAACCTCATGAGATTTTTTTCTGATACAAACCTAGAATTATTTTTAATACATTTTCTCACTGAGCACTTAATATTATAAATATTTGCTCTGTATATTTCTTCATATGATATTTACAAACTACATGTGACTATATAATCTGTGACAGTTTAATAGCCAATTAAATTTTGGAAGTTGATGTTCTTTTAAAAATGAAAGGAATGGGCATGAGATAAAACATTCTGTACTGAGCAATTATGTGTAAGATGTTTTTAGGATGCAAAAGTTATTTTTGTGAATGCAGTTTTACTTCCAAGTGCTGGAAGAACCATTAATGTAACCATCTATGTAAAAAAGAGATTCATATTTGAGAATATTATCAATTTTTTCCCTATTCAGTATGAATTTGTTCCCAACTGTGTCCTAATTCTCTCAGTGCATCTGGATAAAGACATTTGCCAAGAATGTAAGCAGACATGACTCCTAAGACTCTCAGGACTACTTTTTGGTCCAGAGAAGAATGAGGTTTGTTAATCTCCCAATCATTCTATTTCTATATTTGGAGAATTCTTGGCTCTTCTTGGTTAGTATAATTGTGCACCCAGGATTGGCTTAGTGTAATGACAATGTATAAATCTCCCTAGTCTGCATGGTTTCAAAGTATTATCTCTGGTCTAGACTTAAATCTCCACGTCTGTTAAGAGCAGTCCTTTGTGTCTTAATGGGAATAGAATTAAAGACTGTGATTACAGGATTGACACGATGCAGGCAGTAGGAGGTAAGGAACACCAGGGCACCTAGATGGGGAGGCAGTTTGACCATGAATGGAGAACTTCAAATTTGCTATCGATTTTTGTTTTTATTTAACTTTTACAGATTTCAACAAGATTTCCTATATCTTAGTGTTCATTAGGGTAAAAGTATGTTGATAATGAAAACTTCAGATCCTAATGTCAGGAAAAAAAAGCCCTGTCCAAACATAGAGTCTTAAAGATTAATGGCGGATTAGCCTCTAAGATTTGCCATGTCCTGTTCCAATATGTTCTGACTGTGATAGGGATGGAAAAAAATGTAATTAGTAGTCTGAGCAGGTAGGAAAGAGCAAGTCTAAGTTGAATGTTATGAAATATTTCCAACGTTCATAGTTCATAAGAGTGAAAAATAGAAATAACCCAAATGTTCCACCACAAGGTATCTCTTATAGATCTCATGGATATTAGTTAGACATTAAAAATTATGCAATTCTTTGGAAAATGTTTATATTAAGTGAAAAAATCAAGGTATAAAAGAGTAATCCATAGATAGGTCTTAAATACATTACGTAGGTGATATGGGGACATGCCATGCTCTAATTGCAGAAACCTGTGAATATGTTACCTTACATGACAAAGGGGACTTTTTAGATATGATTAAATTCAGGGTTTTGAGGGGATAATTTTGTGGACCCACTATAATCAGAGGGGCTCTTATTAAAGAGAAGGAGGAATACCAGAGTCAGAGGAGGAGATATGATGAAAAAAACAGCGGCCAAATCAGAGAGAAATTTGAAAATGCTAGTTGCTGGTTTCGAAGATAAAGAAAGGGGCCATGAGCCAAGGAAACCAGGAAGTCTCTAGAAGCCAGAAAAGGTGAGGAAATGGGTTCTTCCTTAGAACCTCTATTGGGAGCATGGTCCTGCCAAAAACTTGATTTTAGCTCAGTGAAACTCTTCGAGACTTCTGACTTCCAGAACTGTGAAATTACAGATTTGTGATAATTTGTTACAGCAGCAATAGGAAGCTAAATCACCATCCAACATCTCATTTTGTTCACCATTAACAATGCTACCATAAATATCCTTGCTTAGATCCTTATCTACTAGCTCTTCAATGCTTTTAGGATAGGTTCTCAAGAGGCGAATTCCTGAGTAGAGAATTTTAATATGTTTCCATTTCAAATAGACATTGCAAGATTACTCTGCAAACATGATTCGCAATTCAAATTTTCACTAGTAATAGATAGGCCTACCCATTCCCCACAGTGCTCTTTTAGATTTTTATGGACTCAGACACCAATAACATGACTGAGGCTTAGTAAGCAGGCAGAATTTGCAGTAAAATGACTTGAAACTTAACTTGAGATTGTTGTCAATAAGGTGTTTATAGATTCTCCTATTTCTGATCAAGATCAGTCCTGAGAACAAGAGGTTGGACTTCTGCTGCTGGGAACTAGCCTGGGCCATACACTGCACCACATTTCCATTTCATCTCTTGTTAGTTCCTTACTTAGCCTTCAACCAACCACACCAAGATGTACTCTCTTGCCCTCCTTTAATCCTCATAATTGGATTTTGTTCTGCCTGGAAGGTTGCCCATTATCAATCTATTTTCATATTTGTGAGATGATGGAATCACAGAATTTTGAATTTTGGGGGGACAAGATATACAACCTTCCACTTAATCCAGTATTCATTGCTCATTAATTTATCCTTGAAGACCTAAATTTAAAACTATGTTTCCTGGGAAGCCTTTCCTCATTCCTTTAGCTGATGTTATTTTCACCTCTATTGCAATCTATAATACTTCATTTGTACCTTTTTTTTTTAACAGTTTAGTATATTACAATCTAGTAGGTAGTCTTCTAAACTAAAAGTTCCCTGAAGGGATGCTTATAATATATATTTATAAATCCCTGTTGTTCCTAAAACAGTACCTTATAATGAATAGGAATATAAATATTTATTGAGTAAAATGTAAGCCTATTTATGGTACAAATGTGAAACTGTTTGCATTTATAGCAAACAAAAGAAACAAAACAGTTAAATCCCATTAATATCCATAAGCATGAAGACTCAGAGAAGTTTTCTTTGGTGAAAAGCAAAGGCAGAAAAACCCTCTCTGTAGTAGCAGGGCTGTATTTGTCTGAAGTCAGAAACTCTAATAATTTTAAATAGTCTTAAATTTCTGCTAACAAATTTGTCTGGTCAGCTTACAATCATTGTTAAAGATTTAATTGTGTTCTCCAAAAAGATATATGGAAGTCCTAATCCCCATACCTCAGAATGTAGCTTAATTTAGATACAGGGTTGTTGTAAATGTAACTTATTAGTTAACTAAAGATGTCCCATATGAGAGTAGTGTGGGCTCTTAATCCAATATAAATAGAGTCCTTATAAGAAGAAGAGAGGAGATGTAAAGGCAGAAACACAGAAGGAGAGCGCCATGTGTCAATGGAAGCAGAGACTGGAGTTAGGCGGCCCCAAGCCAAGGAACACCAAGGATTGCTGGTGGCCATCAGAAGCTAGGAGAAGCACATGGGATAGAGGATCTCCCTCAGAGACTTCAGTAGGAACCAACCCTTTGTCATCTTGGTTTTGTACTTCTAGCCTCCAGAAATATGAGGGAATAAGTTTGTTTTTGGAGTTTCCTCAGTTTGTGGTAATGTGTTATGCAGCCCTGGAAAATTAATGGAACTTTATTCTCCTTACCCATTTCTTACCTTAAATTTTTTTTAATTCAATGCTTTTAATGAGCTGGGCAACAAGTGGGATTTGGGAAAAGTTGAGAAGGTGAAAACTTATTTGTGACTGCCTTTCCAGGCAGTGGGTAGAGTAGCCCCTTGAAGAACTGCAGTGAGGGAAGCTGAACACAGACAACATGGTCCAAGCAAGAGAAGTAGCCAAAGCTGGGTAAGCAGATGAAAGAGACAAAGCAGGGCAGGAGGTCACAGGTTCATGAACTAACCAGCAACAGTGTGATCTGAAGAAACTGAGCTGTAGTAGGAGATGGGTTGGTTAAAACATTGATGAATCAAAAAGCTTCATTAATCGGAAGAGCAAGGGCAGAGTAACTCGGTAGCAGACAAAGAGCCCGAGTAATGGAGAAAGGAAAGGAATCACTCGGAAGCTGAGGCAGTTTGCTCTCCCACACCCTAACTTCCTTTTTCCTGTTTCACACAGATGAGTTTCAGTTCTAAGTAACCCTTACCTGGATGCCTATAGGTATTAGAATGTAAAAACAAATAGCTGAATACTGTGGGATTCCCAGAGCAGGGTGAAGACACACTTTTCTGGCAGAGGTAGGTAGTTCTTATATCGATCATTTAAGCCAATCTCTCCATAAAATATTATCATTACAAGGCGTCGTTAGATGTTAACTGCAGAGAGCTCTGGAGAGACCTGAGTTCATGTTGGGCTATAATTCCAACATAATACTTTTCTTTCAAATCAGTAAACACAGATATTTTCCCTTTTTACTACATAGGAAAATTCAGAACCTTATTGTAGAACACCCTGCAGTCATTGCACAGTGAAGAAATGTTTCTCATTTTAGTCTAGCACCAGAAATTCCATATATATATATAAAAGTTACTGTCAATACCTCATGCCTAGAACTTTAATTTTCAGCATTCTGAGTACACTCAGTATAGGCAGTATGATGTTTTTCCCAGAGACTATTATAATCCCAAATGAGAAGAACACATGTTATGCTATTGTGAATGAATATGTGATGCTGTAGTCAAGCACCAGGAGATAAATATACAGGGAAAGCCTAAGAAGAATTTTTCAGAGATATGTTACTGCCCTGGAATATTACTTGGGTACTAAACGGTGAAGTAGACATTCAGCAGAAGACCCCAGAGGATATTTTTCCCCATTTACATAAAGTGGGAAATCAAAGCCTACAGACTTTTGAGGTTTTTGTTTTTTATACAGGATATTTAAATGAAGTGTTATCCATGATTTCCTAATCTGCTTATTAATTCATTTAGATAATTTCCACAAGCTTTTCAAATATAAATGGGATACAAAGTGACTAATATAGTTCCTGCACTCTAGGGCTATATATGGGGAAGAGACAAATGTATAAAATTAACTATAACTTAATGGCAGAATGTGATGAGTCAATTATAGAATCAAGCCAAGATCTACATGTACGCAAGAGAGAACTATTCTCAGTAGGAAATCAGAGGTGTTTTCTTGGAAGAGACAGGATTTGAGTATTTGAGTTGTAAAAGGTAAGGTTTCAGCAAGGTAGGGAAAGAATTTGGGCCAAGAAACTAGCAGTGAAGGCTCATAGGCATCAGGTAAGTGATCCAGTGTGGCTGGAATGTAGGGAACAGGATGTTAAGTCTAAGGAGGCATGTGAGGTTGAGATGGCAGAGAGCCTAGAATGCCAAAGTTTAAGTAGTTGAATGATACTCCTTAAGAAATGCCAAGTCGTACAAATATTTCAGTGGGTGATAGAGTTTGGTTTCTAAAATATCATGTTCCCCTCAACATGTCTACTATACAGCTGTCTCTTCATCTCACTACCCAGGTGACAGATAGCAGGTTTCAGGCTGCTTTCAGAGAACTCCCCTTCTTTCCCTGTTCCCTGATAGCTTTTCTTGTCAGATTCTAACTTTGGACATTTGATATATGAACCATAGTGCTTGTATTTAATTATTTGGTCAAGACATAAATTTGTATTTGTACATTATCGATATTTGTTTTAAATCTTGTAAAAACAAGCTGCGGTAAATTTTTGGTGTGATGTTCCCACTGTTGTGATGACATTAATTAATCCTTCCAAATCAATCTGGCTCACTTTTACTTTAACCCGGTTCTTAGCATGACTCATCTAGCATCAAAATATGATGTAGCTGTAAGATAACTGAATTGACATGTATTCCTTAAAGCAACTCTATCCAGTATTTCTTTCTTCAAAAGAGTTTTGACAGCTTGTCAAATAGTCTCTTATAAAGAGTCATCATATGACTACCTTCATCAAACTACCTGTACGTTCACACCCATTCAGGCTTGCTTGAAACAGAATCAGTGTTTCCCCGTTTGTTTCTAGTGTTGTGAAAAAGAATTGCTCAACTCAGCATGTCTTGGGAGGTAACATGGTCTATGGATTGAGCAACAAAGAGAAAACTTAAGGTTTGGGCACCTTTTTCTTTTTTGGTTTCCCCACAGATCTCTTATATAACTTCAGAATATTTTACTTCACTTATGTCTATATTCTCTTGCCCAGCTCCTAAACTTCCCAGTGGTATTTGCTATTGAGAAGATGATGCTGATGTATAAAACATACTGTATAAAGGAAAGCATCATTTCTAAAGGCTCTTGGGAAGATATTTATTAAGAAAACACTTACCCTGTTCTCTCTTCCAATTGTTAAAGTCTTGCATTATTATTAATCATGTAGCTGCAAATTAAACAGAGTTCTCATTCACTCTTGTACTTGCCATATTTTGCCTTTGTTTTTAAGATGTTAGGCCTGTCAATGTGAAATGTCCCACATTGCACTTGTGTTCCTCTGGGACAAAAATGAAATCTAAGTTATTTCTAAAGAAAAAAAAACCTGACTCTCTTTCCTATTCTCTGTATCTTGCATTCTTGAGAATGATTATAAAAATGTTTATTTTCATGAAATATCCCTACCCAATTTTGGGGTTTATATACTTATTGTTTAATTTTAATATACTTGTTCATTTATTTATTTAACAGTTTAATTTCACTCTTTGAGTATACATGAAAAGTGGAAGATTCACCAAAAATTTGAACATAACTCAATCTTTTCTATCACAGAAACAACTTCATTTAAGTTCTATATGCATTTCAACCTATCTTTAAGAAAGAAAATAGTTTATGATATATAAGGAACAACTTTAAGGTGATATCTGACACTAAAATGATCAGTGTAAAATTGCTTTTCAATTTCATGATGCTGTACAAATTTTAATTATCAGTTATTATTATTCTAAATAATTCTGTTAAAAGTTTTCCTTTAGAGAAGGATAAGTCTTAAAACCCAAATGGTTTTGTACTTCTAGCCTCCAGAAATTTTTCTCTTTATATATTTCTCTTTATATATACCTGTTTCTCTTTATATACCATATTTATACCATATATGATATTTATACCATATATGATCTATATATACCATATTTCTCTTTATATATACCTGTTAGGATCAATCTAAAAACCAGGAAGGAAAAAATAAATAAGAAAAAATGAAATGCCAACAAGAGTAAAAGATAGTCAAAATTGGCCATTTAGTCCTCTTAACTGAATGGGGAATGACTATTGGAAATTGATTTGCAAACTGCAATGTAATTATTTATGCAGTAATTCCACCCTAGCTTTTTTTTTTGGTATCGTTAACGTACAATCACTTGAACAACATTAGGGTTATGAGACCCCCTATTATCAAGTCCTTCCCACATACCCCATTACAGTCACTGTCCATCAGCATAGTAAGATGCTATACAATCATTACGTGTCTTCTCTGTAAATACTGCCTTTCCCGTGTCCACCCCCTGCTACATTATGTGTACTAATGCCCCTTTTCCCCCCTTCCCACCCATCCTCCCAACAGTCTTTCCCTTTGGTAACTGTTAGTCCATTCTTGGGTTCTGTGAGTCTGCTGCTGTTTTGTTCCTTCAGTTTCTTCTTTGCTCTTATACTTCACAGATGAGTGAAATCATTTGATACTTGTCTTTCTCCACCTGGCTTATTTCACTGAGCATAATACCCTCTAGCTCCATCCATGTTGTTGTAAATGGTAGGATTTGTTTTCTTCTTATGGTTGAATAATATTCCATTGCGTATAAGCACCACCTCCTCTTTATCCATTCATCTACTGATGGACACTTAGGTTGCTTCCATTTCTTGGCTATTGTAAATAGTGCTGTGATAAACATAGGGGTACATATGTCTTTTTCAAACTGGGCTGCTGCAGTCTTAGGGTAAATTTCTAGGAGTAGAATTCCTGGGTCAAACGGTATTTCCATTTTGAGTTTTTGAGGAACCTCCATACTTCTTTCCACAATGGTTGAACTAATTTACATTCCCGCGAGCAGTGTAAGAGGGTTCCCCTTTCTCCACATCCTTGCCAACATTTGTTGTTGTTTGTCTTTTGGGTGTTGGCCATCCTAACTGGTATGAGGTGATATCTCATTGTGGTTTTAATTTGCATTTCTCTGATGACTAGTGATGTGGAGTATCTTTTCATGTGCCTGTTGGCCATCTGGATTTCTTTTTTGGAGAAGTGTCTGTTCAGGTCCTCCGCCCATTTTTAATTGACTTATTTGCTTTTTGTTTGTGGAGGCGCATGAGCTCTTTATATATTTTGGATGTCAACCCCTTATTGGATACGTCATTTATGAATATATTCTCCCATACTGTAGGATGCCTTTTTGTTCTTCTGATGGTGTCCTTTGCTGTACAGAAGCTTTTTGGTTTGATATAGTCCCACTTGTTCATTTTTGCTTTTGTATCCCTTGCCCGGGGAGATATGTTCATGAAGTCGCTCATGTTTATGTCCAAGAGATTTTAGCCTATGTTTTTTTCTAAGAGTTTTATGGCTTCATGACTTACATTCAGGTCTTTAATCCATTTTGAGTTGACTTTTGTGTATGGGGTTAGACAGTAATCCAGTTTCATTCTCTGACATGTAGCTGTCCAGTTTTGCCAAGACCAGCTGTTGAAGAGGCTATCATTTCCCCATTGTATATCCATCGCTACTTTATCATATATTAATTGACCATATATGCTTGGGTTTATACCTGGGCTCTCTATTCTGTTCCACTGGTCTAGGGTCTGTTCTTGTGCCAGTACCAAACTGTCTTGATTACTGTGGCTTTGTAGTAGAGCTTGAAGTTAGGGAGCATAATTCCCCCTGCTTTATTCTTCTTTCTCAGGATCATTTTGGCTATTTGGGGTCTTTTGTCATTCCATATGAATTTTAGGACTATTTGCTCTAGTTCATTGAAGAATGCTGTAGGTATTTTGGTAGGGATTGCATTGATTCTGTAGATTGCTTTAGGCAGGATGGTCATTTTGTCAATATTAATTTTTCCTAACCAAGAGTATGGGATGAATTACCATTTATTAGGGTCCTCTTTAATTTCTCTTTAGAGTGTCTTGTAGTTTTCAGGGTATAGGTCTTTCATGTCCTTGGTTAGGTTTATTCCTAGGTATTTTATTCTTTTTGATGTGATTGTGAATGGAATTGTTTTCCTGATTTCTCTTTCTGCTAGTTCACCATTAGTGTATAGGAATGCAACAGATTTCTGTGTATTAATTTGTATACTGCAACTTTGCTGAATTCAGATATTAGATCTTGTAGTTTTGGAGTGGATTCTTTAGGGTTTTTATGTACAATATCATGTCTTCTGCAAACGGACAGTTTGACTTCTTCCCTGCCAATCTGGATACCTTTTATTTCTTTGTGTTGTCTGATTGCCGTGACGAGGACCTTCAGAACTCTGTTGGATAAAAGTGGGGATAGTGGGCATCCTTGTCTTGTTCCCAATCTTAAAGGAAAAGCTTTCAGTTTCTCGTTGTTAAGTATAATGTTAGCTGTGAGTTTGTCATATATGGCCTTTATTATGTTAAGGTACCTGCCCTCTATACACATTTTGTTGAGAGTATTTAACACGAATGGATGTTGCATTTTGTCAAATGCTTTTTCAGCATCTATGGGGATGATTGTGTGGTTTTTGTCCTTCTTTTTGTTGATGTGGTGGATGATATTGATGTATTTTTGAATGTTGTACCATCCTTGCATCCCTGGGATGAATCCCACTGGATCATGATGGATGATCTTTTTGATGTACTTTTGAATTCAGTTTGCTAATATTTTGTTGAGTATTTTTGCATCTATGTTCATCAGGGATATTGGTCTGTAATTTTCTTTTTTTGTGGTGTCTTTCCTGGTTTTGGTATTAGAGTGATGTTGGCCTCGTGGAATGAGTTTTGGAGTATTGCCTCCTCTTCTACTTTTTGCAAAACTTTAAGGAGGATTTGCATTAGGTCTGCACTAAATGTTTGATAAAATTCAGCAGTGAAACCATCTGGTTCAGGAATTTTGTTCTTAGGTAGTTTTTTGATTAACAATTCAATTTCTTTGCTGGTAATTGGTCTATTCAGATTTTCTGTTTCTTCCTGGGTCAGTCTTGGTAGGCTGTATTTTTCTAGAAAGTTGTCCATATCTTCCAGGTTATCCAGTTTGTTAGCATTTATGTTTTCATAGTATTCTCTCATAATTCTTTGTATTTGTGTGGTTTCTGTAGTGCTTTTTCGTTTCTCATTTCTAATTCTTTTATGTGAGAAGATTCTCTTTTTTTCTTGATAAGTCTGACTGGGGTTTATCTATTTTGTTTATTTTCTCAAAGAACCAGCTCCTGCTTTCATTGGTTCTTTCTATTGTCAATTCTTCTCAATTTTATTTATTTCTACTTTAATCTTTATTATGTCCCTCCTTCTACTGACTTTGGGCCTCATTTGTTCTTCCTTTTCTAGTTTCATTAATTGTGAGTTTAGACTGTTCTTTTGGGATTGTTCTTCTTTAATGAGGTAGGCCTGTATTGCAATATATTTCCTTCTTAGCACAGCCGTCGCTGCATCCCACAGATTTTGTGGTGTTGAATTATTGTTGTCATTTGTCTCCATATATTGCTTGATCTCTGTTTTTATTTGGTCATTGATTATCTGGGAGCATGTTATTAAGCCTCCATGTGTTTGTGGGCTTTTTCATATCCTTTGTGTAATTTATTTCTACTTTCAAACCTTTGTGATGTGAGAAACTGGTTGGTACAATTTCAATCTTTTTGAATTTACTGAGGTTTTTTTTGTGGCCTAGTATATGATAAATTCTTGAAAATAGTCCATGTGCACTTAGAAGAATGTGTATCCTGTTGCTTTTGGATGGAGTGTTCTGTAGATGTCCTTTAGGTCCATCTGTTCTAAGATGTTGTTCAGTGCCTCTGTCTCTTTACTTATTTTCTGTCTGGTTGATCTGTCCTTTGGTGTGTTGAAGTCTCCTTAAATGAATGCATTGCATTCTATTTCCCCCTTTAATTCTGTTAGTATTTGTTTCACATATGTAGGTGATCCTACTTTGGGTGCATACATATTTCTAATAGTTATATCCTCTCGTTGGACTGACCCTTTTATCATTATGTAATGTCCTTCTTTGTCTCTTGTGACTTTCTTTGTTTTAAAGTCTATTTTGTCTGATACAAGTACTGCAACTCCTGCTTTTTTCTCAGTATTAGTTGCATGAAATATCTTTTTCGATCCATTTACTTTCAGTCTGTGTATGTCTTTGGATTTGAAGTGAGTCTCTTGTAGGCACATATAGATGGGTCTTGTTTTTTTCCATTCAGTAAGTTGCGTCTCTTGATTGGTGCATTCAGACCATATACATTTAGGGTGATTATCAATAGGTAGGTACTTATTGCCATTGCAGACTTTAGATTCGTGGTTACCAAAGGTTCAAGGGTTATTCCCTTACTATCTAACAGTCTAATTTAACTCACTTTGTATGCTATTATAAACAGAACCTAAAGGTTCTTTATTTTCCTCCTCCTTTTTCTTCCTCCTCCATTCTTTGTATATTATGTATCATATTCTGTCCTCTTTGTCCATCCCTTGGGTGACATCTATTTAACCTTAGGAATACTTCCATCTATAGGAGTCCCTCCAAAATGCACCATAGAGGTGGTTTGTGGGAGATAAATTTTCTCAGCTTTTGCTTATCTGAAGGTTGTTTAATCCCTCCTTCAAATTTAAATGATAACCTTGCCATGTACAGTATTCTTGTTTCAAGGCCCTTTTGCTTCATTGCTTTAAATATATCATGCCACTCCCTTCTGGCCTGTAAGGTTTCTGTTGAGAAGTCTGATGATAGCCTGATGGGTTTTCCTTTGTATGTGATCTTTTTTCTCTCTCTAGCTGCTTTTAAAAGTCTGTCTTTATCCTTGATCTTTGCCATTTTAATTATTATATATCTTGATGTGGTCTTCCTTGGGTCCCTTGTGTTGGGAGATCTGTGCACCTTCATCGCCTGAGAGACTATCTCCTTCCCCAGACTGGGGAAGTTTTCAGCATTACCTCCTCAATGACACCTTCTATCCCTTTTTCTCTCTCTTCTTCTTCTGATAACCCTATAATGTGAATATTGCTCCGTTTGGATTGGTCACACAGTTCTCTCAATATTCTTTCATTTATAGAGATCCTTTTTTCTTTCTGTGCCTCAGCTTTTTTGGATTCCTCTTCTCTAATTTCTATTCCATTTACCGTCTCTTCTACTACATCTAATCTGCTTTTAAATCCCTCCATTGTATGTTTCATCTCAGATATGGAATTTCTTAATGATTGAATCTCCGACTTAAATTTGTTCCTGAGTCCTGAATATTTTTCTGTACCTCCATTACCATGTTTGTAATTTTTATTTTGAACTCTCTTTCAGGAAGATTGGTGAGTTTGGTTTCATTTGGCCTTTTGTCTGGGGTTTGTGAGATTTTAGTCTGAACAATATTCTTTCAACATTTCATATTTCTGTGTGGTGCCCACTAGTGTGAAGAAACTGCAGTCTCTGGAGCTGCTCAGCCCCTAGAGTGTGGTTGAGGGTTGTAGGGGAGCAGAGGTGTTGCCTGAGGACAGGAAAGATCTGTTTCCCGATTCCCATCTGCCCTGCCTGTCTCTAGTTTCAGAACCAGTGGGCCAAGCACACACCTGTAAGCCTCTGTGCTTTGTGTCTCTAGCTGTTGTAGGTGGGGGACTCCCTCTGGCTGGCCTGATGCCAGCACAGTGATTGTCAGTTTGCGAACCGGTGCAGCAGGCTAGGAGGAAGGTGCAGCTGGCTGCGTGTCACAGTGAGTGGCCTTGGAGCTGAGTAGGCCGCCAAGGTGATGGAGCACCTTAAGCTCCTCAATTTTCCCGACAACCTTCTCTAGTTCTCTCTTCCCCCTAGCAGCAAGCTCTGTGCAAACCCCACCCCTTCAGCAGCCCTCTCGCTGCTAGGAAGCCTCTCAGACCGCCCACCCCTCCTCTGCCACAGAGCAGCTGGCTTTGGATGCCCCCTCCACAAACGGCCGGAATGTCAATCTCCCAAGCACTCCGCCTGTCCGAGCTCCCCAACATCCAGAGCACCACACAATATAGGCTTCCACTCCCAATGCAGATTTCCAGGGCTAGGTGTTCAGCAGTCACAGGCTTCCAGCCCCTTCCCTGACCCATTTCTCTTCCTCCTGCTGGTGAGTTGGGGGGGGGGAATAGCCTGGGTCCTGCCTGATTAAGCTTTCCTACGTTACCCTGTTTCATGAGGTCTGCTCTGTTCATGAGGTCTGTATGCAGTCTCGTTCAGCCTTCTTTTTTGTTGCTGTTTTAGGGTTAGTTGTATTCATTAACTATATTTTTGTACTATTTGTGATTTTGGGAGGAGTTCTCCGTGTCACCTCTCATGCCACCATCTTGAATCTAGCCACCCTAGCTTTTTTAGAGAGCTAATGGCAAACAATTTATATTTCTGTAAAATCAAATTAGTTTTCTCATTGCTCTTATGCATAGACATATTGAGTGTATTTACTTGAAGTAATAAGATTGACTTACATATCGCCATCAAAAAGTCCTAGTACTTCTGACAATTTGGCTTATCTTTCCTAGCATCAATTTTAGAAAACTTAAAAACCAGTTCAATTGCTATCTGGAGAGTGGTTTTGGAAAAGTTTAGAGATTAAATTCTCCAGAAAAAATTTAAGGCTGATTAACAGGGAAGCTCTTGCTTTTCTTTGGATTTGAAGAAACTATTGCAAAACAAATTGATTTTTTTTGCAATATTTTTGAGCATTTCTTTTCCTGTAAGCATTTTATTGTATTGTATTATACTTGCTTGAAAACTTTATAACTTGATCAGATTTCAGAATCTCATCACTGTTTTCTTTCAGTGATTCTTATTAGCAAATAAAAAATCTATGACAAAAGTTTGTCAACATTGAGCATGATTTATTGTCATCTCTCTAAAATCTGTTAAAATTCAGCAGAGAAGATATTATCTTTTCAGGAGATGACATAATTCATACTCAGAATGATTCACCTGTATTTTATTTGAAACCTGCTTATTTTTCTGTATCTTAGAATAAAAATAAATAGGTTGTGGGGTTCTTAGTGATCTCTAAAACCACTCATTTTTTAGCTGGTCTGTAGATATGTAATTTCTGTAAGTTTGTATTTTCTAAAGTTCCAAATAACTAAAGTTCTCGGGGGAAAAGGAGATGCCATAGCAAGTAGAAAGATCAGCATATCATAAAGACTAAAAAACAATACAAAGGAACTGAGATTAAGTCATTTTTGTATCAAATAGTCACCTAATGTTATTTAAAGACTAATGCATACTGCAGTAATGTGTACACATCAGACACTCAATTAAACCTGTTCAATAAATGTATGAATCTTGAATAAAACTTGTATTTAATTTTTAAAAACTGTGGTTTTATATGATATTAACACATTTTACTGTATCACCAAATGTCCAGATTTTGTAACCTTGCCAAGGACAATTTTTTAATAATTAACTTGATTTTATAATATACAGATTAGAAGTGACCATTCTTGGAAGATATTAAATAAATAGCAGTGAATTAGAAAAAAACTAGTCAGTTTCAATGAAACATATTTTAAACTAGTCTGAATAATTTATTAAAAGTTTAATATTTTGTTAAAATACTATTTCAAAAGTTTCACTGGTACTCTAAAGACTAAATTAGGCAATATTTCTGTTCTCTGAAAGGATCATAAAGACAAAAATTTACAAAATTAATAATTTAGAAAAATACATGAGAAAGAACACATTTAGCAAGTATTAAAAGGGAAAAATAATGTGCTTCTAAGCGATATTTCAATTATTTTCTATTCATAGATCACATGTGTTGGCAAAGTATTTGTTTAATATTATGTCCCAATATATATAATTTTGTTTTCTTATACATAACCTTCAATGATGTTATATATTCCCATTAATATTTGATAATCATTTAAAATTTCAGAATAAATGTACTGTTCTAAAAAAATGCTAACAGATTTCTCACTTCATGGAATATAATCAAAGCATTTTATAATTTAATAAGATCTTAAAAACAATATAGCTTAATTTCCATATTCTCTTTTCTCCTTTCTTCTATCCATATTTTGCACATGGGTAAATTAAGGATGGATGAAATTATGTGTATTGAAGGTCACATTACAATGAGGGGCAGGGAGAGGACAGAATCCTTCAATTTTTATGGCTTTGCCCACTATACCATTCTGTTCTTCCCTAAATTTGGGCTTTTAAAATATTAGTGACTTATGCTGAAATCCAAGTTCTCCCAAGCACAACTTTCCATTAGTTTCATTTAGTCTTTGAAGGAATATTATGACCAGGAAATCTGGTTGAGATAAAGGGTGCTCACAAAGTTTAAGCAACATTTGTAAGACTGTACATATATTTAGCATAAGGGCCAGCATCATAAATCAAACCTAAGACTTTATAATTCAGTTCGTTTTTCACTAGATCACACAGCTTTTGGTCTAAATGCTCATTCAAGCCAGAGCATATTGCCATGCTGGGGGAAAGGCAGTGGAGGTTATGTCCAGAATATGTAAATGACTGCTGAAGACCACAAGAGCCATCTGCTGCTTGGACCCTCATACCCATTCACGGACCTCTCTACATTAGCCGTTCCCCTCAGCTGTTCTGGATTCTAAAGGAGGGCCGCATTCTCTAATCACAGATCGTAAGGCATTAGCAATCACTGAGATCATCTCATAATGAACTTGTCAAAGAAGTACCTGCTTGATTGAGTGTGCCAGTCCTAAACTGCTTCAAGACTTTGTGGGTGATTTTTAGATTCTTAGATTCTAAATACCCTTCCTACTCCTATTTGTCTATAAAAAAGTTCTTTAGGATATCATTCAATCAATATTAATATTATAAAAAGAAAGCATAGTGGAATACGCAGAAGAGAAAAAAAATGTTACTAAAAAGAATAAAAACACAAGTAATCACCACCCAGAAACAGTTGTTCATTTTAGGTATGTATTTTTCATTTTGTGTGTGTATATAATTTGTGTAAAAATCTTAAAATGTAAATAATATCAGGGATAAATTTTTCATATATATATGTGTGTATATATATATATATATATATATATATATATATTCAAAGCATAGTTAAATCATCCCAGATGTACAAATTTTAACATTTAACAATGTACTATAAATGTACCCTGTCATGCAATATTATTCCTCAACATCATTTAAAATGGCTTCATGCTGTTTTGTTTCATAGATGAATCCTGATTGATTTAACCATTATCCTTTTGTTTAATACTTAGGTTTGTAACAATATCTGTGTTCTAATTAACTTCTATGAAAATCATTCCATATAAATCTTGACATATATATCTAATTATTTCTTTAGAAAAGCTTCTCAAAGTGGAAATTGCTGTTTAAGTGTAGGAAACTTAGTTCTAAAAGATATTTTTAAAACTTACTTATGGTAAGAAATTTGAGATGCCCTCCTTACGCTCCTCATCGTGGCCGCCATTCTTGAACATTTACTAGGTGCTGAACACAGTTCACATTACAAGGGTTTTCTTGTTTATTTAATACAACAAAATCCTTAGTTTTTAATTTAGTTAATAATAACTAATATTATTCAGAATTTACTGATTTTCCAGGATACAACTCAAATTTTAATAATTTCTATATTTTAATGTATTTGATTATGTCAGCAGTATATACATTTGTCTCATGTAATCTGATTTTATAAGCCTTAACTTAATATTGTTAATATATTCCTTTGTGCCTTGAAGATCCTGTGGAAAATATGTAAGTTAATTCAACTCTGTATTCTCAAGAGTATTATTTACTCAAAGTTGCAAGAAAATTGTCACTTTTAAGTAATTATAACTTGAAAGACAGCTAAATAAATTTTCTAATCAATTCTCTGGAGATTTCACCTTTAATCATCATGCTTTCTCTAATTAAAAATTTTAAAAATATTTCTAGCTCTTAGATCAACAGTTATATATTGTGGTTTATAATATTACTCAATTATGAAGAACAAACACCTTTCAAGTTATGTTCAACAGTTTCAATAAAACTCTAAACTTTTAATAAGAATAGTTTTTAGTTTGAGTATCTAGATTTGTTAACCAATTTTCACTGACAGTGTAATGAAAGTCTGCTATGGTCTTGGAGGGGGAGAAGATGCTGGCCAAGCAATTTATCACAGGCTCACAAGCCAAAAGACACTTTGGCTCTCATCAAACCACTTTTGAGAGCTACAGTGGTCCTCCCTTGCCTATGGTGGATACATTCTAAGACCCCCAGTGGATGTATAGAACTGTGGATCGTACTGAATTCTACATATATTACGGTTTTTTTCATAGTGTATATAGAGACTATGTAGAGAGAATATGGTCTCTCTCTCTCTCTCTCTCTCTCTCTCTCTCTCTCTCTTTCAAAACATCTTTTGTACTGTACTCGCCCTTCTTGTGATGATGTGAGATGATAAAATACCTGTGTGATGAGATGAAGTGAGGTGAAAAAAACATGCATTGTGACATAGTGTTGGGTTTCTACTGACTTTGTACCCATTTGTCAGAAGGAGGATCATCTGCTTGCAGGTAGAGAGCTAAAACAGCAGAAAATGAAACTGTAGGTGTGGGTAACAGGGAACTATTATACACTGAAAACAATCAATTTGCTATTGTCACAGGTGTAGAAATCATATCTTTTTAATTCTGCAATTTAATTTTGGTTTCCCTAACAACTTAGCAAAATTACACGTTTGATCAGGCTACCTTTTTATTTTGGAGAGATTTCATCTTTCTCTCACTCTTTTTAAATTTTTTCTACCAGGAATGACATGACAAAAAAATATTATGATGACCTCATTTGTTTCCCTAAACCAGTTTTTTATTAGCTTTACAGCAGTAAAAACAAATTTTATTTTCACCTTTTAGTATATGGTTCTTTCATATATTTTTAGATTAGTACTGAAAACCTAGGGGTAACCACCTTATTTTCCACATTACTGATTTTTTAATTTCACCAAATTTATCAGAAGATTTTTGGGCCTTTTTAAATAGCTTATGAGAGTTAAGATCAGCATGCTTTCTATTGAAAACTACTGGAAGCATCTGTATCCAAGATCTCTCCTATGAAGCATCATCTGTGGGCCCTATATTTTCATGTTCCTGACAGTTGGTATAGTCATGGAGCATCACAGAATTGCTAAGCTGGAAGGGATTTTAAAAAGTCATTTGGTTCCAACCATTTGTGTCACATTCTAACATAACTCTTCCCAACTGCCATCAAACCATGTTTCTAAATTCTCCTGTTTTGTTGATCTTTACCATGAAATAGCTTCTGCATGTTGCAAACCTATTGGTGATTCCTCTATCTTTATTTTACTCCATTTCTTGGAAACAATTAGCCACTACTGCCTTCTTGGGACACTTTATTCTTTTGATTTCCCTGCTACCACACTTCTGCAGTGGCTGTTCCTTCTCATCATCCTTTTCTGTTCCTTCTTTTAATGTTTGATTTCTAAAAGCTGGTGTGCCCCAAGCATCAGACTTTAATCCTTTTCTCTTTGCTCCATAGATAACTTCATCCAGTCCTATGGCTTTAAATACCATCTATGTTCCTTTGACTCTCAAATTTGTATCTTTAGCCGTGAATATTCTTTAAGTCCAGATCATGTGATATGGCCTTCCATCCATCAATCTAGACATCTAATAGGCATCTGAAATTTTACATGTACAAAACAAAAGAATTGGTTCCCACATCCTTTTCCTTGTGCTGAAACTCACTCAAGCCACAAAAGGAGCACAACTTTCGGGTTCTTTAAATCCCAAATGAAGGTCCATCAGCAAACCAATGCTAACATTATCAACAAAACCAATCCAAAATTGTAGCAAATTTATTATATATAAGTTACCCCCTAAGTATATCTATCTCCAAAGAAGAATCACATGACACTCTTCCTCTAGGCCATGAGAAATAAATGATAAGTGGAGGGTCAACATCTTTCAGAAATGATTTAGTAATTGTTTTCTCTATGGCAGGGTTACTCATGGCTTATTTGTTGACAGAAATGAAAAAAAATCAATCAATGAAATATCAAAGTTACCATAGATTAGTTAGTGTTCAACAAAAGTCAACAAAATGGGAGATTCTTGTTTCCGTAAGAGACACTGCAAATAAAAAAGGACTCCCTGATTTCTATGGGAATCTCAGTAATCCAAGGTTGTAGAGGACAAAAGGGATACTCAAAGAACAGAGGCAAAGTAAATATGGGACAGCCAGTCAGTAACAACCCAGGGTCCTAGGCAACAGCCAATCCGCAAGTACCTCATTTCAGTGACAAGGGTTTCTGAAAGTCAACAGGTGTGACCACACTAACAGTAGTGATCACAATAACATAACCAAAAATCTATCAAACACTAAGTACCCCCACTTCTGAAAGTCGGCTAAGCCCAAATGCAGATTTCCCAAACGTTTGTGTTGCGGCATCTTGGGCTTACAACTACAGCTCGCCCTGGCAGGAAAACGGGATGTTCACCTCTTTCCCTTAGATACCAAATTAATATTGTTGTTACAAGTTTGCACCCCTTTCAACGATTCAACCTTTGTACAGTTAGTTATGAGTTCCAACATGGGAATGACAAACTGATGCAGCCATAATATTGTAAAACACTGTGTTTTCAATGCTTTGCACAATTTCATATTATCTATTATTTGTATATATTGAATACAAAATGCCAAAATGCAGGAGTTTATCTTGTGATGAAGTTTCTGTAGAATGGGCATTTATTAAATGAGAAAAAAATCCTTTTGAAGATCTTTGTATGGAATGCAACTGTTAATATGGAAATGATGGGCAAATGTAAAACAGCATGTAATCACATTAAGCATGAGCGATGTATGATTTTAACTAGTAGCAAAGAAAATGATAAAATAAGATTTTTAGTAAGAAGAATTTGTATGAAAAATATTTTAATAAATCAAAGGAGAAGTTTTTAAAAAAATATATGGGTGGCTCAATAGGAAGAAGAACCCATGTGGCAGTTAGGATTATCTAACTTCAAACTTTTGGTGTTGGCTAATGAATGATGGGGTTATCATTGGAATAAATGAGCAGCTCCCTGAATAAAGAGAATGCTGCAATAATAGCAAGTTTGTACTGGGAACTTCCTTCCTAGCCTTCCACACAGGACTGTGGCCATTGCTAGGGAAACTCTACGGTGGGAAAGAAAAGTCCTCAGCATTCTTGGCGATTTTGAACACTGGATTTTATCCTGAGTGAGCAGGAATGCCACGCAGGTTCTCTTTTGGAGTAGGAGACTGTAGAAATAATAAGACAATAAAGCTAGAATATATGGTAAACCTTGTAGAACCCAGAACTCATTTTGTACTTTTTTTTTGAGTGGGTAGATGGGTAATAAATATACTGAATGTTTTCGTTTGAGTCCCAAGGGCAAACAGCACACTCACAGTCGGATAATTCTAGATGTTTTATGAATTTATTTGTTTTCTAAACAAAGAGGCTCATTTCAAGGGTATATGAAAGATGTAGGGGCCACAAATGGTAGTGAGGGAAACTGAGGCTAGCAACAGGGTAGTTATTACCATCCCTAGTCCCAAAGGCATAAGGGGAGGGAAAGGTCATCAGAAACTGAAGGTAAAATAGGGGTTTAGACAAGACCACCTTGGGAACAACAACTTCCTATCAGGGTATGTAGGCAGCATGACTTGAACTCACGGAGAGGCAAACAGGAAAAGAAATACTCGGACTTCACTCCCCTGCAAAGAACCCTTATAGGCTAGAAGCAACCACACATCAGAGGACTCAGAAGTCCATGATGTAACCCATACAGGTCAGCCTCCTGGGACAGAGATCAGGGTGGAAAAGAATGCAAAGTGAACCTAGAGGGGCAATATCAGGCACATTGAGCCCATGACAAACTCCTCACATTGGTTTCCTAACTTAAGGAGGAAGAGACAGTGTGGAGCAAGGGAAGATCCTAAAGCTTTTCTTCTTTGCAAGAACAATATGTCAAAAGTAAGACGAATATTTAAAAGTTGCAGTTTTGGTGATTCTTATCACATCTTTTTTAATCATCTGGCTGGCAGGGGCAGAAGATGGATGCATTTTGGAGAATGCTAATTGATTATCATAAATGTTTTTAATTGCTGGCTAAATTGCGGTTTCCTTAACGAAGAACCTACCACCTCTGGTAAATAGAAAGCAGATATTAACCTTGGAAATGATGTTTTGTCTTGGCCAGTGTAGCTGAAAACTCCCAGAAAAGTTTGATTACACTTAGCAAGTACAGTAAAACAAATTCATAGTCTTGCCTCAAGAATTCCTGCCAAATAGAGCCACAGCCTGCAGGAATCTTGATTATATCATCATTCCATAGGTTATCACTTTGGCTAACTTATGACATAAAGCTGACAAGACCTGGAAAGCCAGAAGTTGCTTGTGCCTTCAATATCCACAAGTCTGTACCAGAAGGCAGGAAATAAACTCCATGAAAATATAAGTTTGTGCAACCCCAGTGGAGCTTCTGGGGAGTCATGAGCAGAGTGAATGTCCTTTCCAAAGGGCGACTTGTTTCATCTTGTATCACTAACTCTAGGAAAGAGGCACAATTCTTGCTATCCCACTTACCATTTTGATGACACAGTGTATTTTGTGTAATTCAAAAAGGTAACAATTCAATAAGTAATTATTAAAATGTGCATTTAGCAATATTCTGAGATAGGAAAAAGGCTTTAAAAAGAAAGGCCTTTTTTCTTTGCATAGACTACTATTGTTTTTATTAATAATCACATTCAATTAGGCTTTTTAAAAACTGGTTGAGAACTGAGAAGCACTTGCAAAAAAATTTAAGTGCAGAGATCTTTACAGCCATAGATATTCCCCACTTTTCTTATTGTCTCACAACTAATTAACCATACTTTTAAAGAATTTAATTTTACTGAGTCAGCTTATCATGTTCAACATAGTTTTTAAGGAATCAACTTTCTTTTCACATTCATATCTCACTAGTTTGCATAATGGTTAATTAACTTAAGCAATTTTAGATAGAAGCACAACATACACAAATAGGTATTAGAACAAATACATAGATTTTTGGCAAGCATATAACAATTCAATTGGTGGGCACAAAAGTATATGTGTATATAAGAACATTTATTTTTTCTGCAAGTAGGTAAAAGTTAAGTGGAGATGAGGTAAGACGGCTTTTAGTTTACCTTTATTTGTGTGTGTGTTCATCCAAATTATCTAACAGGTGATTCAAAAATATACTCATCTTTAGTGGAACGAAGACCAAGAGCAGGGTGCTGTGCAATCAGCTTTACTGTTTAGCCCTTTTGATCCAATAGATCCAATAGTACTCAAATTGTTTACAGCCAATCAAGATACTGTATGGGCTCTTGAGGGGCCCCATATTTTCATGGTTCAGTCAGCTACCGAGTAGCAGGTTAATTACATTGAACCACTTCTATCATTCCTCATGAGAATATATATTTATTTGGAATTAAATGGACTTAATGTTTCCATTGTACATATAGGAAAAAGGAGAATGTTGTTAGGTGCTGAAGCATTGGCCTAGATTATTAGTAGAAAATAGTATATTGATACACAGTAGGAATAGGGAGGAGTATGGACAAAACTCAACTGATTCCTTAGGGAGCCTTATGCTACTTTCAATAACTAACGGTAGGCACTCAGGGAAGACTAGTGCAACCTTCTAAAACAAAATCACTAATGGTTTAGATCTTAGGAATGGAGATAAGATGACTACCCTGAAAGCATCCTACTCACTATCTTGAAAGTACTAAAAAGCACCAGCTAGTAAAACTACGTTTAGAACTGGGTGTAGGCATCGATGAGACCCTGGCTAGGAGAGCGTATGTGTATATTGGGAAGTCAAAGGTATAAACCTTATTGAATATTTGCCATATTTGGCTACCCAACATTCACACATCTTTCCTATTTGGGAAGATTCCAAATAAGGTAGAAAGCAAGGCTTTATTTATTCTTTAGCTTCTGTGGAAGCTAAAGTGGGGTTTATATTCCTATTCCTGGCTGTCTGGAAATTAAGCATTGGCTTCAGATCTAGTTCGGCTATGTAAATGCTGCAGCTTAAGATATTTAACTCCATGTGATGAGGCAAGGAAGGGGACATCATTAGTGTTTATTCTTGCAGTGATGACCTGAGGTGAGGTCAATGGTACAGCAGTGAACATTCTATCATTGGAGCGCTGAGCAGAAGGAATAAAACAAGCATCCAATCGTAGTGTTCCTTGAGCCCCCCCACGAACTTTACTTATTTTCCAGGCTTGCTTATCTGCATACCAGCTGAGTCCGTGGACTATCTCTGGGTCCTTTTAAAAATTCTTCTTCTGTTTTGGTTGGCCAGAGCTAGATTCTCTTGTTTACAATCAAGAACTCTGATTGGTAGCATTTTAAACACATAAAAACACATTTTGCCACTCACAACAGGCATAGATTTAACATTTTTATGTGGCAGCCACTCCAAATAAACTGAAAACTCTTTAAAAACAATTTATCCAAGTATTAGAGTTGTAAATGGGATTTTCTTTCCCTTATTAAATATATTCATCGAGTCCATTCATATATATGCTTGCACAACTACACTAAACTATCTTTATACATTAGCTACTATTTTTACAAACATTTAAAATTAGTATTTACAAAGTCAACTTGGAGTTTTTCCCTTTCAATATTCTGCAAGGGTTAACTATAATTATAACCTTAATAATAAAAGTATGTCTACTATTGCAAAATAGCATATGGTCTCTTTATATGCTCTTTGTACTTATTAGTTTTATACTTAGTTTTAAATCAATTTAATATTTGTTGAGCTACTACAGGTTTCTCTTAGGCTTAATCTGCATAATTTTACTTCTACTGCAAACAGTTGAACATTGAAAAAAGCGTTTACATTCCTCTTTTGCAAATAATCTTTACTTACATATTAAAGATACGTGTATGTGCTGCACATATTTTCCCCGTTTTGTTAGCTTAGTAAATGTATTGTTATAATTTTTGCCATATGAGAATTTAAAATTGTCATTTTGCTTACACAACAGTTTTTTTCTTAGTATTTTTCTCCTTTATCTTTGATCCTGGGCCTTGATGGCACTGCTCTGTTCCAGTAATGTTTCTCTATATGTATGTTGTTCACGGTTTATTATAATAACTAGAAGTTTAAGATTGTCATCATTTGTTGTGCTTTTCAAATTTGTCTTTGTTTTTGTCTTCCATTTAAATTTCCTTATTGTATTCAGACATTATATTGTTATTCTAAAAAAATTACAATGATTTTTGTCAAATTTGATAAAGACTTTTGGGAAATTTGTAGGATTGACATTTTTGTGGAAGGAACCAACATCTTTATTACATCCTGTTTTGAAGCTAGGAGAATGAAATGCTTTCCGTTTGTTCAAATATTATTTTAGACATTCAGTAAAATTTTGTAATTTTATTATGAAGATTTTGCAGTTATTCTTAGATATGTACTCTTTTTAGCTAAAAAACATGAAATATTTTATTGTATTTGCTACATTTATTGATAATTCAGGGGGCTGTTAGACTAAAATGTATTTTATTTAAAATTCAAAATACTAAATTGTATTGAAAATCACAAACACATAAAAACATATTTTGTCTTTCATAACAGGCAAAGATTTAACACTTACATGTGGCAGGAATTCCAACTAAACTGTAAACTTCAAAAATATTTATTCAAGCATTAGAATGATAATTTTGAGATTTTCAGTACAACAAAAATGTACTGAAAATAGCAAACTAAGTCTGCTATATCCACCACCTAGATTCAACGATTATCAAGATTTTATCATATTTTCCTTATCTATCCCTTTTGTTATTGTTATTACTAAGACATTTTAAAGCAAATCCCAGATCTAATTTGTCCTTGCCTAACTCAGAAAGCATCACTAAAAAATATGAACACTTTCTTAATAAATATTAATGCCATTATCACACCTAAAATGCCACTATCACACCTAATACTCCACCTTATTCAAATTTCCTTACTCTTTAAAATGTCTTATTACCATTGATTTGTTTCAATTAAGATCAATATATTAAATTAGTGTTAAGTTTCTTAAGACTTTTGATCATCTAGATTAGTCCTTCCCAGTATCCACCTTCCCCCAACTTCCTTTTTAAAAGGTTTTCTGTAAAAACTGTTATTAGTTCCTCTAAGCAACTGGGTTTTGGATTTTTGTTGGCTTCTTTGTGGTTCATTTGTTCTTTGTCCATATTCGTAATTGTCAGTTGTCTCTAAAAGCTTGATTAAATACAGGTTCAACTATTTTGGCAAGAATATTTCTTAGATATTGATGTAAAATGGATTTAACCATATAATTATGGTGTGAATATACTCTTACAAATGAGAAAAATGGAACTGTTATAACCTCTTTGGTCATCTGCTGTCTCCCTAGATATAATGAGTATTATGAATGCATCTGTCATGATACACCAGAGAAAATATATAGAATCATTTAGTTAATGTGTTTTTAAAGTAAGAGACTCATACCTTATAATTTGGATATTGCTTTTCTCACACAATGTATTTTTTTGGTTAAGTCCATGCTATATTTAGATCTTTTTAAACTTGTATATTTTGCATTTTGTTTACCGTTTTTCAGTGAAAATTTTAGTAAAATTGATAGTGTTTTGTACTATGCTACAATAAATACCCCACTATGTAGCTGCAGAAGCATTTTGTTATTAGAGATACCTACAAATTTATTTGATCCAGCATGGGATACATACATTTCAGATATAACAGACACCATCAAATGCATTGTGAAGTTGCTTTTTTAAACCTTTGCACTCCTACTACCAATGATAAGAGTACCATTCCTCATAACCTTTCCAGCACTTGAAAATATTAAAAACATTTTAGAAAAACTATTTTGCATTGTTGTTTTAATTTGCATTTCTGTGATCTGTAAATTACTACAGAGATCAAATATTTTTTCACATTCATTACATTTGGCATTTGGATTGTTTCATGTAGTGATTTTTAAGACCAAATATATGGTCAATGTTTGTACATGTTCTGTGCATACAAATTAATTCTGCTTTTACTTGTAGACTTCTATGTATTTATGACAATATTTTGTTATTTGTGTTACTCAAGAAATCTGTATCCTCATTTCATTTTGTTTACTTTATCTGTTCATATCTGAGCAGTGTGTTACATTCTCCCACTGTAAATGTGGGGTTTTCAGTTTTTGCTTTCAATGCTGCCATGATTATCCATATATTTTTGAAGCTATGTTGTTAAGTATATCCACATTTATGACTATTATATTCTTTTGGAGTATGACCCCCTATATCAACTTGAAATGTATTTTATGGCTTCTTCTAATGTGTTTTACTTTTAATTCTATTTTTCTGATGTAAATATTGTGAAAAAGAAGTATAGATATTACCTTTTTTTAACCTGGAATATCTTTTATTTTAAGTTATATATATTTAAAGACTTTATATTTTTATAGCAGTTTAAGGTACATAGCAAAATTGAGAGGAAGGTTCAGATTTTTCCCATTTACCCTTTTCCACTACATATGCTTAGCCTCCCCCATTATTAACATTCCTTACTAGAATGGGACTTTTGTTACAACTGATGAACCTATATTGACACATTATTACCCAAAATCCATAGTTCATAGTTATTATGGTTCATACTTGGCATTGTATGTTCTATAGGTTTAGACAAATGTAAAATGACATGTATCTACCATGATAGTATCTTATTATATGTTTTAAATAAACAGAAAACACAATTTATTCCCATGTATGCATGAGCCAGCTCTATCAATTTTAAACATTCCTGTATTCTTGATTTAAAATTTCAAAAATGAGCTAATATGTAACATATTACTAAAATCTCCTGCAGACCATTTGCCAATCATATTTTTCTTCCTCCCCTGCTCCCAGAAATAGCAACTCAGTTGAATTTGTTATCAATCCTATGCATAATCATACCATTACTTTACATGTATTTACTCACAATGAATATATTACCTTCTGTTTTCACAATTTTTGTGTGCCATCATACTGTCATTTTGTAAATTCTTTGAGTCATTTCTGCTTTTCTTTTCATATTTTTGCATTTGTTGGATATTATGTCTTATGTCTGTGAATAGCTAAACATTATTATTTTTAAAGTTATGATCTGATTTTCCTAATACCTTAAATAAATTCATAAAATACCTTAAGTAAAATCACACCTCATGAGAGTTCTAAGTTTTCTACCCTGACTTACTTGATTGCACTTTTAAATCTTTTCCCTCTTCTCCTCTCCACTACTGAGGCAAGGTATAATATTAACTAAAACCTTCAAAATACACCAGTTCACATTTATTCCCTTCCAGATAATGGTGTTGATTTTTATTAGTCTTAGTAATAATATTAGTATATATCACTTAGTAATGATATTGAAAATTTATTGTCCCTTTATTTTCATGAGTATTTGAGTGAACCTGGGCAAACTTCATGAATATGGATAATCAGATACATTTTGAACTTAATGAACATAGATAACCAGATATATTTTGTAGCAACACTTTCTTATTCATCTTTCAAATCCTAGTGCCTAGCATACTGCCTGCTTTGTAGTCATTGCTGAAATGAAAAAGTAATTTTGAATATAGGTATTGTAACTACAAATCCTTCCTTCACTACACTGAACTAATATGTTGTTAATTTTGTAAGAAGTTGAAAATATTTTTTCAAGGCTGACATCATATTATCTTGCAAATATCCTCAATTATAATTTTACTTCTAAAGCTTAAAAGAATATTATGAAAAATGTTATAGAAAGATATTCCTCTAAGAAATATTTACTGTGTCTTAATATGTGCTGGGCCTCGTTTTGGTTAACTAAAATATAACCCACATTCTCCATACTCAAGGAGATCCTATCTAGTAGATAAGATGGACATAAACACACTTTTAACTTGTAAGAGCAAGAGATGTAAAACATGGAGGAAGTGATTAACTCTGTGAAGATCAGAGAAGTGTAATTGAAGGATGTGAGAAGTAGAGATGGAGGATATTATAGGAAAAGAAAGGCATGTTCAAATGCATTAGTATTTGATGCATCAGTATTTGGGGGAACTGTGAACAGTTTATAATTGTTTGAAATAGGTGTAATAGGAGATGAGACAAAAGAGAAATGCTGAATTCAGATCGAGAAACACCTCGTGTGTCGTATCAAGGAACTTTTACAAGTGTTATTCACTTTTAAAATTAATACACTTGAAAAACGTACAAATCTTACCTAAACAAATTTGAGATTATTGTAGTTTGTGCATTCCTCCTACTTTGGAAATTGTTTGTATAAGACAAAGGGGAATCCTTTAAAATGTCTTGCTGAGGACAGAGAGGCGTTCTGGAAACAATGGGAAAGTGGACTGGATGATAGACAAGAAAGTTAGATTTAAGGGAGTGACTATGTGAATGGGGAGGTGGACAGATTTGAGCAATTTGAGGGATGGCAGGATCAGCAGGACTTCTATAAATCAGGACTTTTATCTAACTTATTTACTTATATTTAAGTGGGAAGCTTCAAAAATATAATAATATATATATGTAACATAATTATAATTTGTATAATTATATAATATGCAATTATATAATTATCCTTTAGGGTTTCATGGACGTAATCAGTGGAATTTAGATTTGGTAATACATATTATCTAACCTTACAAATATAGAGGCTATTTATAGCCCCTTTAGAGAATGATATTTATAAACATTAAATATGGGAAGAGATATTGCCTCATAAACTGAACTGATAAATTTATGGCTTTTTAGACTTTTGACAAAAGATGCCCACTTACTCCTTTAGATTTGATGTCATATTGATGATTTATATTCTCCATAATAATCTAAGATTTTTTTGCTTCCAATCTTATACAGATAATATTAATTTTGGTGCTGCTCTAAAATACTTTCTAAAACTTAATATTTAACTTTTCCTAAATTTCTTCTGCTCTTTAATTTGCTTTATTTCTTTACTTACATTCAGATATTTGCATTTTTTGGTTTTTACAACTTGGTTGGTTAGAGTAATACTTTCCAGTTTCGTTTATAGCATACCTAGAAAATGGTATATTTATATATAATACAAGAAAGGCAACAGATGAGGCTGCTTGCTTTCGGAGACCACAAGCCAGGGTCTCTAGCCTACCACACTCTTATCAGACCACTAGAAGCTAGAGAGAATTGCTATCTGCTCACATCCCCATAATCCATTCCTACTGGTGGAATGTTCTGAATTATGGAATGAACTTTAAGAGGTCATGATTATGGGATGAACACATGTGTTGCTCAGTGAGTATCACGATGGCATTTGACAGACCATATAGCAAAAATGCCAATTACTCAAGGACCATTTACTAGTGGTCAGATAGGGATCTTGCAACACGATATGTGTAGCTCAAGACAATCTACATCACTATGGAGAACCTGACTGAAAGCACGTTTTATTGATGAAGACGCAGGGGTCTTTGAAAGAATATTATAAATAATCGATTCTTTATTTCGTACATGAGAACACTAAAGAAATGTGTCTCAATTAGAAAGAAAATGACTTGCATAGAGGTTAAATGACCAGACTGCAAGCTTTATGAAGTCAGGGACATTTTATTAACTGCTACATGCCATTGCTTGGCAGAGTGCAGAGCACACGGCAGAAATTTCCTAAAATTTTGTTAAGTGAATGAATGAACTGGCAACAGTCATCCAGGTAATGGCAGAACCAAAATGAGAATTATAATCTTCTATCTCCCAGCTCAATGGTTTTATGCACTTTGTATAAGATCGTATGTCACATTGCTATCAATGCTCTATGCATAATTCATTATGCAGCCCAAGGCATAAAAGGTCATGGACACATTCTAGAATTGAATATTTTAGGGATTTACCTTTTTTTCCCCCCTGTTTTATAGAAGTTCATATTCATATGTCAAACATGAAATATTTGGGTTGTCATACATAAAGCTTTTATTTATCTTAATATATTTCTGTAAATATAGATATTTTAAAATACAAAATTGGTCTTTATACGAACTTTCAAAAATTTTCTTTCTTTGGTACTTAAAATATTTTGTCATTTCTTTGTAAATAGAATATATTCAGGTTTGCCTTTATTTCCCATTAATTAAATGATGAAAAACAAAACTTTAAATCTAAAGTAATTACTGAGGTGTTCTATATGCAAGCATTAAAATCTGAGAGAGCACTGTCACTGAAAGGTTATGTCACTCAAAAATTCATTAAACATTCATTAACTTCACCTCAGGTAAAAGTGTCCTTGTTTACATATTTTCAGATTTGCATATATATGCCCTGAACAAGATTTCAAAAATGTTTATGATCCTTTGACATTGTGAATCCCCAAATAGATATTTGTGAACTTCTTCACCACTGGGTCTTTTTTTTTTTTTTTTTACCTACCAGGTCCTTTATGCAATTCAGTATACAAGGTGATACCAAGATAAGACAGAGATGTTGTCGTTTGGATGCCTCCCTCTCACTCCCTTGAATCCTTATTCAATAGCTGCCAAAGCCAGAAAGGGCCAGGTTATGGGGAAAGCTGCTGTGGTTGGCTTGGCAGATGGGAAAAGGGGAAGGTTTCACTTTTTCACATTCTGAATGACATCCTTATCCTCCATTGTATGGTCTCTACTCAGTGTATGAGCACTGGTTCACAGAGACATTTCAGACCAAGGCATATTTAAAATCTTTGTAAGATTTTGTGAATCTCCTCGCAGAAATCTTCCACTGTGGTCCTAGTGTAAGACAGCACCCCTGGGGATGTATAATCTGGCAACTGGCCTTTGAGTTTGGTGTAAATCTTCACTAGTTTGATTGTTCCAGACCTTTTTTCAACAGGTTGCCAAAATCCAGTGGTAATAGAGAGAGATGGGTACACAGTGGGGCACCTTAAAAATGATATCCAATTCTTCAGTGGAGATCTGATCAATCTTACTTAGCACACAGATACAGGGGATATAAACATTATTTCCTTCCATCATGTCAGTGAGGCCACTGGTTGTGGCATTCGTACGGCACGAATACTGTATTCAGCCAGAATGCTCTTCATGACATCAGCATCTAGCTCACTCCAAGGGAAAGTGGGCTGTGAGATTAATGACTCCCCTGTCCTTCTTCTTAAAGCCAGTGTTAGGGGGTTTGCTGTTCAAGTGAATGCTAAAGCCTTCCAGATAGTTTTGAAATTATCTTATGTCCCAAGGGTTTCAGGACATCTAGAACAATCAGGATCAAGTTAAACGGTCCAACTACTGCAATGACGTGGCTGCCTCTACCTTCTCATTCCTGGCACCCTGGGAGATCCAGGAGCTGGATCTTGGCACCTTTGTATCTGATGACATGCGGTGCAGTGGTGAGAGTAGTGAATTCAGGGCTGCCGCCTCAGAATACACCCCTGGCCAGGTTACGGAGCAGTACTGACTTTCCCATAGATGGAAAACCCACAAACCCAAGCTGAGCATCACTTGTCTTGGTCACATCAAACTCTTCTCCTGGCTCACCACCACTCCCACCACCTTATGGAGTAATGAGTTCTCTGGGAGGCATAGCCAGGAGAGCCTTAAGTAACCCCAGGTGATGTGCTGTGGTCTTGCTCTTTTAAATCCATTGGTCCGACCCCACTGTGGGTTCTTTGAGTCCCACTGATCTCCATGACCTTGCCTAAGGCGCTGCTCATGGTGGCGCAGGAGCCCCCACACTGAATGTCTCCTGTCACTCCTTTGCTGGTGGGCTTGGCCCAGTAACTAGGCACTACTGCAGTGCGCAGGCGTGGTACGTCCTACATCTCGCGAGAGAGCCCTGTCAGCCCGGCTCACAGCGAGACTCAGGAATGCTGTGTCGGCCGTTCCTCATCCTCCTCCCACCGCTGCCCAACTCTGAGGGTTTTCTGTCATTTCTTTCTTGGGGAGGGAGGTGCGACATTCAGTACAGAGAGACCTCTGTGCTGGCCCCTGTGTACACGGATGTGTGTTTTGTCAAAAACCAAACTCTGCACGCTTAGTAAAATAAAGCAGAAAGCTGAGTTTTTTGAGAGGTTTCGACTTCCAAGCCGGGGAAACTCTAGGCTGCGGGAAGCAGAGTTCAGAGTTGGGCGCGCAGACTAAAGGTTCTTAAAGGGGTTGAATACACAATTTACTTGGCTTTTTCACTTGATTCGTTGCCTAGTGGTCTTTTTAATTTGAATCACGGTAGCGGAGTCAGGGAAACAGGGACATTCCAATATAGCGTGAACAGACCTGGCGTTTGGGGATTCGCTGGCATCCTCCGCTGATTTCTGAGAAGAGCTGTCAATTCCTGCAACTTAGGTAAGGTTAAGTTTTGTTTTTCTTAATGCACCTGTGTTGGCCAACTCCATTATGCCCCTTACATAAGTGACTCCATTTTTGTGTTTTGGTTCTACAGTTATACACATATGTATGCACACATCTCCAAGAGGCCGAGAGCTCTGTTAGGCTGGGGAGGTCAAGATCTTTTACAAGGGGGTATTAGGAAGAAGCCAATCCCAGAGGATGGGGGACATCTGAGGCTGCAGCCCCACTCTGGTGGGAAGCCATCTCTGAATTACTCTGGTACAGCTGACGGCACTGGGGTGGGGATGGAGGGGCGCTGGGCTTGGAGGAGCTTGAGTGCACAGAGCAGCCTCAGTCCCCTGACCTGTCCTGGACTGGTAGTCAGTGAGACAGGTCATCAGGCTTCACGGGGAGGGTGTCTGAATACCCAGAGTGCCCCATGACACCACTCCTTGGGCCCTTCTCCATGCAACGCTTGTCAGAGGACATGACTCATCATCTTTCATGATAATCTATAGTAATCGAAGTTTGGGGGGCAGAATGGTAAATTGAATTATTGAATAATAAAATTAATTCAATAAGGAAGGCTTCATAAACTGTGGCTCAGGAACCACTAGCAACTTGGCAGATTGATGTGAATTATACTGTCTTCCTTCACCATTTCTCTATCCAGGCTGTAGTGTTTACAAAGCCCACCCTAGAGTGGAGATTTTGTAATTGCCACATTGGCAGTGATTTTTGAGATGTGGAAAAGGAAAGGTTACAGAATTTAGAGTAAGGAAAATGTAATAGTTTGATTTTTAAAAAAGGTTTTGTTCTGGAAATTGTAGGTGATTCATTTCTAGTTAATACTAGAAAAGAGCTGACTTTGTTACTAAAGGGATGTTTTTTTCACATACAGAAAAGGATGCCTTGATTAGTAAGAATTAGTATCTGGTGACTAAGTATAAACTTTGCTAAGAATACCCAGTTTCAGCACTTGACAGGGTTTGGCTGGGTTAGCAGAAACAATGTATCACGTTTTTAGCTAATCACTTAACAGTTTTCAGGACATACTTGAAGGCAAAATAAAGACATGCAGACAAGATTTTCTAAAGATGAGTAAATCTTCAGCCTGTTATACCAATGTAACAGAGGCTCCTACATAGAAGTTATAAAAATAATTGACACATTTCTGTTTGAAATTTATTAATGACTTAAAACACAGAAGTGTACTTATAAAACTAATCACATTCATCTAGCAGTGCAAAATTAATAGCTACTGTTATCTGGAGTAGAATCGTAATTGAGAAATATCTCTAGAGTTGGAAGTAATGGGCTGAATTCAATAAGGAAGTATTTATATGAGATGCCCAAAATAGACAAATTCATAGAGACAGAAAGTAGATTAGTGGTTACCAGGGCCTGAGGGACATGGGGAATGGGAAGTATTACTAATAAATGGTTTCTTTATGGAGTGATGAAATGTTTTGGAATAAGATAAAGTTAGTGGTTGCATAATTTTCTAAATACACTAAAACCCAATACATTATAGTTTTTAAAAGGAATTTTTGGGTAAGTGAATTATATCTCAATAAAAAGTTAAGAAAACCATTTATGGTTAATAAGCTGGGGATAGAACAAAAACTTATGAAGAGCAGAAGGAAATAAAATGCAGTAAAGAATTTTTATCTTGTGCATGTAGCCAGGTGAAACTCTAGTTGCATTCTCATTAATGTATGCATAAAACATGAGAAAACATGAATAAAAATAGATATATTCTCTGTATTATTATTTAGCAGGATATATAATTTAAATATTCTAACATATTGTCATATTGAAATACTGGGAAAGAGAAGACAGTCTTGTATGCAATGCAGATGATTGTCTATATAGAACCCACAAAGTATTTAAATTGAAAACAATTAAATTTGAAATAATTCAAAAGGTCGCTGGGTAAAAATAGTATTGTTTAAAAAATCAACAGGTGTCCTATATGGTATCAAAAAACAAATGTAACAGATAATGAAATGGAAAAGAAAGTGCATTCACAATAAAAATAAAATAATAAAATACTCGGGAGCTAAATTCATGAGATTTGTGCAAAGATGAAACCCTTTTATGGGCCTCAGAGATGGGTAATTGTAGGAAATTGAATGAAAACAATTTCACATATGTGCATATTTGCATTTTTCTAAGTAGGGTATGTAAACTTATATCATATTGTCAAATGGCTTTAAGAAACAAGAAAGCTTACATATCCTTGCCCATAAAGCAACAGTATCTAGAATAGCGTAAGAATAATCCACTGATAAATAGAATACCTTGATAGACAAGTAAGCTGGAATGGGCAGATAAATGGAAGCATATAGAAAATAAGTTAGGAACTACTATATTTAAGTATTTGGTGTATGATAAAGGTGATATCTCAAATAATAGGAGTAAGAATGGATTATTAAATAATTTTGAAAAAATAGTAATTATTTAGAAAAAAATGTGGTTTCCTACTTCTCCCATATACCAAAATTTCAGATTTATTAAAGATCTTATATAAAATTTAATCTTAAAAGCAGTACTAGAAGAAAATATACGTGAATTTTTATGTAACGTATATCTTGAAGCCTAGACCTCAAATAAACCATTATTAAGAAATGAATATTCTTTTGAAAACTTTCCACAGTGCATAAAAGGTGAATAATAAATTGGGAAAAACATTGCAATATATACACCAAAGTTTAATGTCATTAACACATAAAAATCTCTAAAGAAAACCTCAGAATGAGATCAAAAGTGATTAAAATCAAGAAAAAAGCAATTTCTAAGAAGAAATACAAATAACCAGTAGACACGAAATGTTCAAATGTACTTGTAATCAAAGAAATTCATATTTAAATACAATAATATCGCACTGGCTAATTTAAGAAGGCTGATAATACCCAGTGTTTAAGCTGGAGTTAGCAAATGGGCTTTTCCATTCACAGACTGATGATTGAGGTCTAGATTGACATCAAGTTCTTGAATGGCAGTTTGCCTATATCTCTCAAAAGCCTTAAAAATCGCATAAACTTTGACCCAATAATCACCGTCCTCAGAATGTAAACATTCATACGGAATAGTTATGTAGGGAAATAATTATGTAAATACTGGGGAAATAATTATGCAAATATTCACAAATGTATATTTGAGAATTGTTTTTGCAGCATTTTCAAATAATGATGGAAAATTTAAACAATATTAAGTAGGTCAGGTGAATTATGGCTGTAGCAACAGTAATTTCCAAAAATAGCCATAACCGTATTTCCAGTCCCACCTGCTCTCCCTTAATCCTGCCACTCCCCCATTTACAGTTTGAGTGTTTTCCCTCCCCGCTGAATCTAGGCAGGACTCTGACTCCCTCACTGAATAGAATATGATGAGAGAGAAATTGTGTGACTTTTAAAGGCAGTAAGACTTTCCACCTGGTTCTCTTTTTTGGAATTTTTCTCCCTTGAAACCCAGTTTGTTGTGTTTCTATGTTGTGAGGAAGACCAGACCACATGGCAGAGCCAGCTGTGGTGTTGTAGCAGAAAGCCCCAGCTAAGGTGCTGCAGAGGTCCAGCAACTACTAGTCATTTCAGTGAATGAGATTTTCAGATGATTCAGCCTCCAGCTTTTGAGCCACAACAGTTGATTTTACGTAGAGCAGAGAGAAATTGTTGAGCTCTTCCAAAATGCAGATGCATGAGGAAAAGAAATACTGTTGTTTTAAGTCACTATGTTTTAAAGTAGTTTGGTACATATACATAGTACCTGGAAGAATTTTACGTCTAAAACTGGAATGTTGTGAAACCATTTCAAATGAAAATACAGATGAATAAATATCTTAAAATTCTAGACTTCTACAAAGTGCAATTTAGAAAATGTTCGTAAGCTCATGGGACTATATGTAATTATATTTTGTGTGTGCACTAAAAAAATGCACATAAATATCCAAGAGCCGGCATATGTATGCATAGAGAGGTTGATAAGGTATTACCAAATTGTAAATGTGGGTTGTCTTTAAATGTTTGGAATAAATGGATGATTTATATTTAATTTTTATTCTTGCTCATCTTGCTTACCCTTGCTGTATTTTCTAATTTTTCCACAAGTGCACACTGATCATTTGTTCAATAAAGATGAAAGAAATTTGGACTGAAATTAATCAACTGGTGAAGTACAAAATATAGAGGAACCTGGCTCAGTAGCTGTTCATAAGAAAGACAGGTGTCTTAGTTGATTACAAGTTCACAAGCAGCCAACGGTGTGCTGTGACTGCCAAATGTTAATGCAAGTTAGGTAGCAGTTATAAAATTAGGGAGTCCCTCTGACTGGAAGCAATAGTGTGTCTACTATATGACACACTAAATAGATCACACTTTGAGGAGCCACAGGTTAAGGACAGCAACTATAGTTCTTTTAGAAGAGGCTGATCCAGATGGCAGTAATGTCTGAAAACAGGGTCATATGAGGAACAGTAGGAACAAAAGGGAATCCTGTTGTGTTAGAAAAGAGAAAGCAAACAAATATACGCATGGAGAAGTAGGGTTAGAATTCATCTGGACAATTTCAGAGAGCAAGATTTAAACAGTATATGAAAACCTCAAAAAGACAGATATGGTCAATTGGAGACAATACTTCCAGTTAAACTGAGTTCTGCAAAAACTGATAGGATAAAGAATGTAATAAGAGTCCTTGTCTCTGGTGTTGAGGTTCACAGTTATCAGCACATTGAGAGAACTCTGTGCTTCTTAGGAGGTCTAGCTGGACATCATTTAAAGTCCTGTCCCTGCCAAAATGTGTAAGGCTCTGTCATTGGATCAGAGCCTTAGTCATGCACTGTCTGGGCAGTACTCTGTAAAGTTAGTCTTTAGCATACCTTTTTGTAACAGCGTGATTTTCTGTATTTCCAATATTTGCTAATTAACACAGCTGAGCTAAATTTAGCAGTGATTTTCTCAGAATTAAGGACTCATATTTCTGAAGATGATGTGTGTTTTAATTAAGTCTCATTAAAATTTTCTAGCTTTGATTGTCACTGTCTCCATATAGTACATAGTAGACATTTGATGATCTCTTACCTAATTTGATTAGTGTAGACAGCTATCTTAGTTATTCAACCCTGCAAAGTTAGTCTGTAGCCAGTTTTGTCCAGATAGGCCTAGTGTAGATTGGCTTCTTATGTACTGCTTTTAAGGGTGGGCTCCCAGCATACCTGAAAACTGGTTAGTTACAGATACAAGGTTTTATCAAATTGTTTGAAGGAAAAAGATATATTTCCTTCTTTTTCTACAACAGCAATTTTGAGGAACCAACTTAAATGGAGCATTTGAAAGAAAAATAATGTCCTCTACAAATTTTGTTAAGATCCATGTAGTTTTCCTATCATAAGAATTCTCACCTCTGGCCCTACCCTCTCACTCAGATTTAGCTAGCACTCATGAATTTCAGGAGGTCTGTATTATGATAAAACTTCATGCATCTGTCTTGCTAATGGGTTTCAGCCCCGGGCAAGTTCACTATGGATTCGTGAGACCAAGGAATGATAATGGAGTGTTCTTCGGGTAGAAGGGTTTATTACCCAGCTTTTTCCCCCTTTGATAGGTTGAGAACTAGAAGTAGTCTGCAGCCAACAGTCTACAGGTCTATAATCTTCCTTCATCTCTGCCTATACTTCTTTGATCCTTCAGCTGTCTCAGTCTCTGTCCTCGGCACTGCCAACACTGCAGTCTCTGCTCTCCTGCAGCGTGCAGCACAGAGCACTGGGCAGAGCTCTTTATATAGAGTCAATAACAACATTGTCTTGCTAATGAGTTTCAGCCCCCGGCAAGTTCACTATGGATTCAGTGAGACCGAGAAATGACAATGAAACGTTCTTGGGGTGAGAGGGTTTATTAGCCTGCTTGTTCTCCCTGTGATAGGTTGAGCACTAGAATTACGTCTGCATCTTCGAGGTCTGTAATCCTTCTCTGCCTCCACCCAGAGCACTGGGCAGAGCTCTTTATATAGTGACTCAGTCAGTAATAGCTGATTGCCTGCGGGTGTGGAAGCAGTAGCCTAGCAGCAGGCCAGTTACATCGTCAAGTAGTTTAGGTTCAGGTGAGAATCCTGGCCATAGGAACCTTCACTTTCTCCACACTCCACCCCTCCAGGATTCTCACCTTTCAATTATCCTCAATCTTCTGCAGTGGTCCCTGTTTGAGGAAGCTGGAACATTGTAACCAAATTCCACAATAACAACAGAAGTTACAACAATATACAAATCACAGAAATTATAATAACCCTCAATCCTGAGGAGATCCTTTGCCACCGAGTGGTCATCCCAGCTGTATTCAAACCAGTTCTACTCAGATGAGTTAATCAAAAGGACCAGCAGGCCTTACAATACCCACCTTCTCCAGCCTCTCCAGCAAAATTCTTGCAGACACACAGGCCAATCTTGTTGCTTTGTCTTTGGCTCCTGCTTCTTTGTCCTCAGTGAGTGGCTGGAACCTCTGTTCCAGTTTCAGTTGTTGCCACAGTTCCAGTAAGATTCTATTTAACTTTCCATCCAATTTCTTTCTGTCTGCTCCTGCCTTTATCAAATCAGCCCACATCTGGGTCCTCGTGACCTTCATGGGGCACTTTAAATTCTTCCTTCGAGTAGCAGACCTTATTTTCTTCTGTGCTTTCATTGCTTGAGCCTGAGTATAGGAGCGGAGCATAGAGTGATCCACGACCTGGGGAGGGGGCTGCCCCTCTCCTGAAGGAACCCGTGGTTGCCAAGTCTTTATTTTCTTTCCGGCTTTCCACCTGCTTTCAACTGGGTGGGGTTTCAGCCAAGAAGGGGCTGATGCCTCCGGCACTGGCAGGGCCTCCACCCCCACCTGTTCGTCAAACCTTGGCTCTTTCTTCATTTCTAGGGCTGATGATACCACTACATCCTTCACCTGCCCCATGGCAGCTGGCTGCCTGCACTCTCGTGCTGCTGCTTCTCAGGCCGCTGCTTCTTGGACTACCATGATATCCTTTACCATTTTCTCAGCACCTTGTGATGAAGCCATTTCAGTCACCAACAAATTTTTTGCTTCCTCAACAGCACCTCGCAGCTCTGTTCTCATGCTGCCTCTTCTCATGCCTCCTGCAGGAGGACATCTTTCTCCCTTATGGCCTTTCTTAATATTGTGAGGAAAAAACTCCCCATGTTCCTGCCACCTCACGGGCACTCTGTTTTTTTAAGGAATTCCCTGTTTTGCTGGGGACCAACTTTACTGCCTCCACCTCTTCCCAGTCTTGGGGTGGGGTCCAGTCTTCTAGGAGGCAAGTCATCTCAGACCACGTGTACATTGGGGGACACACGAATGTCTCCCCATCGATAGGCACAGCCCGCTGAAACACTCCTCCCACGAGGGTAGCCTGTTCCATTCTTCGGTCTACAGTGAATCCTGCCGACGTTGCGAATTGTCTTGCCAATGGGTTTCAGCCCCAGACAAGTTCACTATGGATTCAGCAAGATGGAAAAAATGACAGTGGAATGTTCTTGGGGTGAAAGGGTTTATACTCAACTTTATTCCCAGGGTGGCAGGTCAGTCACTAGAATCCTATCCGCTCAGAGAGAGTCTGCATGCAGCAAGCCAGTCTCTGCCTCGGGGCCTCTCTGCCACTGCAGCCATCTCGGTCTCTGTCCTCAGTGCTGTCACCACTCCAGTTTCTGTTTTCCTGCAGCTATGCAGCAGCCCAGAGCACTGGGCAGAGCTCTTTATATAGAGTCAATAACAACGTACTGCGCACAAGTGTGTAGAGAGCAAGCTTAACCAGTACCAGGTGAGAATCTTAGCTGTAGGAACCTTCACTTTATCCACACTACCATACTTTGCTCACCTATAGGTGAAGGTCTCTAATATGCTTGATATTTGGACCAAGTTGTCCTTTACCTCTTTCCACACCTCGCCTTTGGTTTTGAAACAGGAGGATGTGGGAAGTATTTTGAAATTGAGAGCATACTCACAGAAAATATATGGACCTATTCTGTCGACTTTAATTTAGATACATTCAAATAGTAGGTAGGACCCAGCATGTAGCACTGAATCATAAGGGAATTGTATGGTTATCTACAAAATGGTTAAATTTGATTCGTTCAACTTAGGCAGTTCTTAGTAATATAATTCAATCAAAATTGTAACAATAGTCGAGAAACTTTGTGTATAACATTCAGGAGACAATAAAGATACATTAAGTATTGCATTTACTGGAAATAATGTCTCTTTGGAATATATCTAATAAAGCATTTGCTGTGGAAATTTAAAAAGACAAATTCCCATTTAGAAGATAAATAATAACAAGCAAAAGACAAAACTAAAGATATATGAATGTATGGTATATTTAAAAGTCTTTACTAATCATTAGAAAACCTTTCCAGCAAAAATTCACAGTGTAAACTATGTTCAAATGATCTGTGCTATATCCTAGGAGTAACATACAAATCATTTTCAAATAAAATTATTCCTCGGAATAATCCATAATGGTTGACTTTTGCTTTGCTAGTTGTTAGGATTCCTGAACTTGGTAAAGTGGTGAAATGTCCTTTTTCTTGCTGGAAGATACATATAATGTTATATAGGAGAGGAAGACCTGCACTGATTCTTTGCTCCCTTGAAAGGGACCTCTTCAGTGGGACTTACCAATTAATTCCCACCAGTGACTTCTCTTCACTTGGTGGGCAGCCCCTGAATGCTGTCATTTTTCATTCATTAAGCACAAAAGAAGTTTTCATGTCATTGACAGATAGGAATATGATACAGAAACAAAAACTAACAATAGTCCCCCTAAAAAAAAGGCACCCTCTTTTTCATTTAATAACATATTTTACATATAAAGGACTAAAAGATGAACACAGTAATGGAACATGATGTTGCCATCATTTTCCCTTGGGAGTAGCTCTATATTTACTTGAATTATGGATTGATGAGTTTGGGAAAATCTCAAGTTTGGAAGTCAAATTTGTAGTCATTACTAAGTGTATGTTGAGAAATCCCGACCATGTTTTCAGATCTTGTCACCACTTGTGACTTTCTCCCCTCCTAGTCATCTCACTCTATCACAGGTTGTTGTAATGGTGAATTTATGGGCTTTGGGTTATGACAGTCTGCATCCCATCCCAGTTCTATCACTTACCAGCATTGTGGGCAACTTACTTACTATTCCTACCTTCTGTATTCTTTATCTTTAAAATAGGAATAATACTCTTTTTCATGATTTCGTGAAGATTAAGTAGACTAATGAAACTAACCGGTGTGAAAAATCTTAGTGAAAGCTCTGCTGGAAACTATAGTGTAGGACTCAATGATTATAGCCGTTATTGCTGTTATTACTTTAACACAAAATAAATAGCAAACCTTACTCTTTGCACACTGACTCTGCTTTTAATTATTCCATATGTTATTGAGAAGGAATTTTCTGTGTTCTCTCTTGTTGCTATTGTGCATTTGTATACATTTCAGCATACTTTGGGGGTGAATAATGTACCAGTTTTAAAGATTCACTGCATAAATGTGGCATCTGCCAGCCATATTCCTGAGAAACTGTTCTAACTTACAGGAAGCAGGTGTCTAACACTACAAGAAGAATTTCTTTATTTCATGACACAAAATTTTCTTTTTCTAGTAGAAGTATTTCAAATAAATTGAAAGAATAATTTGTCTCAGGAAATGGTTTATACATTGCGATTTTTTTAGTTCTAAGAAAACACAAATCTGGAGCGAGATTAAGCAATGAATCTAAGTTCATCTGTAAACTTGTTGGTAACATCAGTTGTTCTCAAACCTGGCAGTTCATCAAGATACTCTGGGGAGCTTTTTAAAATAAAGATCTCTGTAAAATCGTGGTCCATTGAGAGCTGATTAGGTGCAGGATGAGGTGGGGACCTGGTTACAATGTGGACTAGTGGAGATCTTGCATATATGTTGTCCAGAAGAGAACTAAAGCTAAGAACATTATCAGGTTATGAGACCCGTGGGATTGGCATATCCTTTCTGTTGCTCTGATGTTCTGGGTTTTATCCTCATTCCTTTGAATTTCCTTAGAAAGAAAATTTGGCAAAGCCACAGAGAATTAATTAATGGTGCAATTATGGTCATTAGTTTTGCAGCTGCCATCAACGTGTCCCTGTAAGGGTAAGAATCTTTTGGCCATGAGAGTATTTTGCCCTAGAGGCAGCATGAGAGACCAGGAGGCACAGGACCAGGAATAGGCAACTATCTTGTTCGATCAATGTACTCAGTGAGTATACATGATTAGGTATCTGCTTTAAAGATATTATTTCATTCTGAGAATATGGATGGTTCAGGGAGGGTTTAAAGGATTAGTCTAATACAGATTATCCATTTTATACAAACTCCCAGACTGTCCACTCTCTTTATTTTGAAGTCCTGGTATGGCTTCCAAAGGAGATGTTTTTATAATTCTAAGAGTTCTATTTGAATTCAGAAGGCAGAATAGCCTTAGTTTTGTGGTCCTTGGAAAGAAACTCTCTTTCCTTTAGTTTCCTCATTTCTGGAAATGCATGGCAGTCATACATTCCAGTGTACCTGGTGTTACAGAGTGCAGAATAGCCACAATGTTTTGCAGTAACTTTCACCAGGAGGTTGCATGTGCTGCCACCTCTCCTCCCACTGAAATCTGGGGCTGATTTTATGACCTTCTTTGACACATTGAAGGTAGTAGAAATGATGATTACAAGTCATATGAGTCCTAAGCCTGGGTTTCAAGAGACCTTGTAGCTTCAGCTTTTCTTGCTTGTAGAATCCTGTTGCCACCACCGTGTGGGTGAGCCAGCCTGATGGCTAATGAAAGACCAGTGGCACATTTGCTCCTGTACCCCGCTGACAACGATCAGACATGTGAGTCTAGAGCAATTTCAGAGGGCCATCTTAGGTCATTCAGCTATCACTGGTCTTCTGCATTCTGCCCGTGAGCCCAGAAGAAATCAGCCAAGCAAGCCCAGGCCACAAGATGCTCCTGACTTGTAGAATCGTGAGTTGGATAAATGTTGTTCCTGAAATCCAGTAGGTAGTATGTTATGTAGCAAAAGCCAACTGATACATTTGGGACAGTTCTAGCTTAGACCTGTTGTCATAGAGTGTCATTGATAATGCCTCCTTTTATTCTCAAAACTATCTTTGCTCAAATATAAGTTACACAGTCAACTTAAGTGAATTGTACCACCATCGACTCATTGCCAAACAGATTTTACATTTAAAAATGCAAATTAGGTAAGAGTTATTTTCTGGTTTAAAATCCTTAAGTGAATTTCTGTGTCATTTAGAATAAACCTCAAAGTACTTTCCTGATCTACAAACTCTTTTATTATCTGTCCCCATTCCCAACTCTATAGACTTCACTCATGCCATTCTCCCTCTGGTCCTACAGGCCAGTACACTTCTTTCTTTTTGTTCTGCAAACATGTGAAGTTAATTCTTAGAACCTTGGGGACTGTGTTTTTCCTTTGCTTGTAATGTTCTTCTTTCTGCCGTAGATGAGCAGCTTCTTCTGATCTTTCAGTGCTCAACTCAATGCCACACTTCTGAGAAGCCTTCTCTGACCCCCCATGAAAAGATGTCTTACCTCAGTCTTCATCAAAGCAAACTGTTAATTTCCATCATATAATCATATAACTTACTACAAAATGTTATTTAATAAAAATTTAGTTCACTTGATACCATCAGTCTCTCCCAATAACAAAGCTCCTTGAGAGAGCTGCATCCCAATGTCTTTGAAAAAGAATATTTGGCAGAGTTGAGCTATATAAATATTTGGTGAATAAATGCTGTGTGTGCAACTCTGAACTGAAGGTCCTGGATTTGAGTTTCTTCTCGTCTGTTTCTAAGATGTTTGGTATTGAATAAGTCACTTACCTTGTGGCACTTGTTTCATTATCTTGAACATTGAAAAAAAAAGGGATATTAAATGTAAGATTGCAAGATTGACTGGAATGTGTTATTAAATGTCAGGTGTTATTGTTAGCCTTTATCTCTTCAAATGATGCGATCCTTTTTATATCAAATATGTATTTATTAAATATGTATTTTTTACAGAGATTAAGTGCTTGCCTTAGGTGTAAGGTCCCTGCTTGCCTGTACTTCTCCCAAAGTGAAGAAAGCACTGCCAGTCCCATCTCATCCCCTCCAATCCCGTGTCCTAGGAACTGTTATTTCCTTGCTCAGTCTGATTGAGCTGAAGGCAAAATAACAGTAGTGACTCATCTTACCTTAAGTCTTATTTTCTGTCATTTATTTCTTGTCCTTCAGATTACAGCCTTTTTATTTTTTTGAACACTTTTTGAAACAAATAGAGTAGTTCTCCTTAACAGGTGTTTTTCCTGACAATTGAAACAGTATCTTGGACCCATATCTCAGCATACCACTTCAGTATAGCTTTGGAAATGATGAGATTTGCTCCTGATTTGATGTTAAGTGATAACAAAGCTGGAGTATCAGAGATAAAAAAGCCAGTGCTATTTTCAAAGAAATACTTCTGATGACCAGTACATTTAGGTAAAGCACAATGCAGTTATTGTATTAATAGGCAAAGTGACTAATGCATAGTCATATGTTACAGTGGGAACATATTTCACAATGACCACTTAAAATGAAGATATAAACTGACTCAACTAAAAGGAAACAAACCATATTTGGTAATATATTTTTACCCAAAGTTGTATTTCTAACATTTATAAAATATATTTCTTTATGTTTATAAATTACTTTAAATACTCACTGTCAGAAAGGACTGACCACGTGCAAAAACTGTGATATTGACAGATTGGGCTTCCCTTCATTTGACATCTCTTGTCAAGTATATAAATAACCCGTATCTCTTGGTATATAAATAACCCGTATTCCTCACCTCCACCCCCTTTTTTTTAACTGGATGTATAACATATGTGCATAGTAAACCTTTCAGACAGTACAAAGGTATTTATAGTAAAATATCAATCCTCCTCTCACTGTACAACCCAAATGTTCCAGTGCCCCCTGGAAGTAACCTCTGCTGAGTTTCTTATAAGCTTGTTCTATGTGTACATATTTTACATACGTGCAGATGATGCGTACCTTAAGCATCAGGAAGAATCTCTTCTTCCCCACATGGCTGTCTCCTTGGACTGCTTTCTCAACCTTTGTTTATATTGGATGCCTCATCAATTTAATTAACCCAACTTCATAGAGTTGATTTGAGATTAATTGGTTATTATACATAAAGCTGTTGGAAGAGTATCTGAAACAGGGGAAGCACTCTGTGTTAGCTATTACTGTATTTACATTTTTACCCAAGATCTTGCATCACTGATTGACATAATTGCATTTTAATATGGGTACAGTTGACCCTTGAACAACATGGGGGTTAGGGGTGCTGGCCCCGGGTAGTTGAAAATCCACGTATAACTTCTGACTCCTCCCAAACTTAACTACTAGTAGCCTACTGTTGGCCAGAAGCCTTCCTGATAATACAAACAGTCATGAACATGTATTTTTTATTATATGTACTGTGTACTGTATTCTTACAATGATGTAAGCCAAGGAGGTATTTTTTCAAATTGTCAGTCTCCAAAAATTTTTACGATATATTTTTTGAAAAAAATCTGTGTACAAGTGGACCCACATAGTTCAAACCGGTGTTGTCCAAGTGTCAGTTGTATTTCAATTTTGAATCCAAATGATAACTCAAAAAAATAAAAATTCTATGGTGCAGAGCTAAAAAGCCCCACATGCAGACAAGTTCTTACCAAATTCTAAAGAGGATTTTAAAAAATCTTTTAAGTATGATCTTAGAATATATAGTTTGTTTACTACAGAGCAAAATTTATCCTCTTAGATGCCTTTGCTCTAATGCTGAATACCAGAAGAAAATGAACAAATAGAGGGTTTATCTGTTTCTTTGCATTTACACATTTGCTCATTTATTTATTTAAAAGTATATTAACTGTACACTTTATCAGATGCAAACCTAGGTGAATAAGAGGCAAATAAAATAATCACAGTCCCTAATATCATGGGGTTTATAGAATGGTGGGGAAGAAATTTATTAGTGAAATAATTACATATGTGATACTATAACAAAAGGTGATATGCAAGCTGTATTTGTGGTATGTATAACCTAGTCTAGTGTAGGGCATGATGGAGCTCCTTTCAGTGGAAGCTTGAAGCAAACAGAGTTTGATCTAAGAACTTTATTTTCAGCCAATTTGTCATTCAGTTCTGAAGGCAACTGAGAATTATTTTCTGTTGTTGAAAGGCTTATAAAATATATCACTCATGTACTCTCCTAAAACATAATGCCAGATGATATATTCCAACAGAATCTCTTTCTCATTCTTTCCTTTTCTTCACAAGCCCTTCTCCTTCCTGTACATGTAGAATTCTACAAAATCAATGCAGAATGCTTATACAAGTTTATTTGTTTATTTTTTACTTCATCTCATTTCTTACTTTATAGAGTTTGTGTTTATTCATAAACAACTCACTTTTAATTTTAGTGTGATTTATTAATAATTTTAATTTTATTATGTATTACTACAAATGTTAGGCTTGTGGTATTTCTATGAAAATAAAAACAATGATTTTCATCCTTATACCCTAATTTATGTGGTCTTTCTCATATTGCTACATATTTGGATATTATAAACTTTTGCTGTTAGACAATATGCTGCAGTGAATAAGTGTGTGCATCTATATCATTTTTCACCTGTGCAAGTATATCTGAAAAATGCTGTATGTTGGATTATTGTGTCAAAAGTTTCTTTAATTTTGATGGCTATTGCCAAATTCTTTTCAAGGAATTGCGCTAATATATTTCCCAATCAGCAGTGTGTGAGGATGCCTATTTCTCCATATTCTCTCTAATGAAGTAGTTTCACAAACAGTTGTTGGTAAATATGATAAGATAATGTTGTATTTCAAAGTAAATTTAATTGTTTTTTCATTCCATATGAGTTTGAATATCTTTTTATGTGTTTAAAAGCTAGTTGCATTTCCTTTTCATAACCTTTGTCCATTTTTCATTTTTAAAGCTTATTTTTAGCAACTATTCTAGCAAGAGTAGTTCTTTTGTGATAAAACTATACATATTTTCCCTGGGCTGCCTTTTGGGCATATATATGGTATTTCTTGACATGCAGATTTTTTTGTGCGTGTGCATGTAGTTGAAGTTATCAATCTCTTCTTTGAGTATTCTGGATTTTGAGTCATGGTTAGAACATCCTTTTCCATTTCAGATTTATATATGAAACTCCATAGTTTCCTCTGATATTTCTATAATTTATTTAATTTTTATAATTAAATTTTTGCTTATAATTAGTGAAGTATGTCAGAAAAGAATATTCTCAAATTTTAATTAATGAATTAGTTAATTTAATTGGAGAACAGAAGTTGGAGTCCAAGACCTCTGGAGTAGATTGGGATCTGGTAGATGCCTATAGCTTTGAAGAGGGGTCTCAAGGGCTACAACGTTAGAGTCAGTGTGAAATGGGTATAGAGAGGCCTTCACAGAGAATGAAGTAAACTCTGGAACATTTCAGTTTCTGGGAATGGATAAAGATAATCCCATATTTATAAAGCCTCTGGCAGAAACAAAAGGTAAATCCCCTCTAGTAGAAGCTGACGTTATTTGAGGTTCCAAGTAAAATGTTTATATAATCACTTTTGCAAATATGATGTCTGGAAGAAATTAAAAAGATCCAAGATATCAAGACATGTGAGGAGAAAAGACTGATTGAAAGAAATCCAGCAGAAACAAGGAACAGAAATGACTCATGAGGCTCCAGAGAGTGGAGCCATCAAAGACTCTGAAATAACAAGTATTTGCTAAAGGAGATAAAATATGAACTTAAAAATTTGGCAGAGAATTGCACATTATGAAAAATTAAAATTTTGGGATTAACAAATATAATAACCAAATTTAGAAATAAGTGGTAAAGATTTAATAGCATATCAGAGACAGGTGAGGGTACTACTTGTGAACTAATATGTAGGTCAGAAGAAAATTTCCAGATCAAAACGGAAAATAAGTAAAAGAGTGTAAGATATGTGAGTGGGGCATTCTAGCATAAGTATAGTTGCTGAGAGAAAAAGAGGAGAGGGAATAATATTAAAAAAATGTAAGAAAATAGTAAGTGCAGCTGAATTAAAGAAAGACTAACTTGAAAGCAGCAATGATCACTGACAGGGTGACTTGATAGAAAAATATGTGATCTTAAACATGATGGTATAGTAACTTCAAAATGTCAATGAAAAGTCCTATATTGAGTGGAAAATTTCAATGAGAATGAAAGTGAAGTAAATTTTGGGATGAACAGTAACTGAACATTTCCTATTAGTGACTTGGCACCAAAGAAAATGCTGAAGTGTTTTATTCAGGCAAAAGATAAATTTTTCCAGATGCAAGAGGAAATAAAGAGCAATGAAAATAGAAAATATGTGCTCAGCCACTTTAATCTCCATTTTTGTCTTAACCTATGTTCTGTAATTAGATGATGTCAGACTTTTTTTTCTTTATGATTTAGCAATTCCCTAAGTAAATCCCCAAGAAACTTCAAGGAAACAATAACTTGGCCAGAATATAGCTCAGTGATGATCAATCTGGGTCACTTTTATCTAGCTGACAATGTGCTCTTCCAATATGGGCATTCAAAGAAATTTTTCTGGAATCAAATATTTGAGTATTATACATTTTTCATTTCAACGTTTCCCTTTGAAGACTCTAGTTATGCATGTATTGACTCATTTTGCTCATCTTCTATATTTATTAGTCTAATTCTTTCTAACTTTCTTTAACTGTTTATTTTTGATACTTAAAATGTGTACTCTCTATGTCAGTTTCTGTATTTTCAGCAGTTTCTCTTCTCCTTTATGTCCCTTCAAAATTTGTCTCCATTTCTATGATTGCTTTTATTCCTTCTACTTTCATGAGTTCTAACGAGCTCACATTATTTCCTCTGTAGTCTCAACATCTTTGCCTTGAATTCTTTTATTTTTCTTTTGTGACTTCCTTCACCAAGTGATGGCTTCATTAAATATTTTTTAAAATTTTATGTTAAAATAACTGGTACAATTTTTTGTCGTATGAATTAACTTGCTGGTGAATGTTCTTTGTCTGTTGCTCGTGTTTTTTTAAAGTATCCTCTAAATACTTGGTTTAAATCTGCTGCTCTCCCCTAATTTCTGGTACTTTTGTTGTCTTATTCCTACTTTCATAGTGTTGTCCAAAATTCAGGTGTTTGGCATGAGTCAGAACTTCACTATATGAATTTTTGTATATGTTCTATTTGAGTTTATCTATGGAATTCTCATGTGTGTCAGTCTTTGCACTAAGCCCTTGGAATATAACAGAGAACAGTATAGGCAGGTTTTCTGCTTTCCAAGAACTTGTAAGATTAGTAAAGGAAGAAAAATAAAAAAGTGAATTCAATACAGTGCATACTAAGTACTATGAGAGAAGAAATTAGGCATATAGAAACACAAGGACATTAAACATGCAGATTTTTCCGATGTGTCGTGCACAAGTCCTACGTTTTGGGGAGAGTCAAGGATTCTCCCATAAGTTTTTTATGTTTTTAAGGGTCATGAAAAGATTCCTAGAGAGAGAATGTCTAAACAGACACAAATCAAACTAAGGGTGTTCTAAACTGAAGTAGCTGTTTGTGAAAATATATAGAGGCAGAGAAAGAGCAAAAGAGAATAGCATGACAGGTGAATGGAATTCATTGCTTTGTTTCCCATTTTATGAATCAAGCAATTGAGTAGATCTATGAAACTTCTTATTTTAGAAGCACATTTTGGATTTTAAGTAGGATTTATTAGCCCCCTTTAGGAGTGTTTTCAGAAGCAGGAAAAAGTGAGCAATGCCCTTAAAAAATTATTTCCCTTTGAGAAATTTTAGATTAAATAGTTAATATTTAGAGTTATCAGATTTCAGGTAAGATATGATCCTTTGGCTGATGTTCCAATCAGGATTTGGAAAATTCTTTCTTTGGAAAATTCTTGTTGGTTAATGACCCTGCCTGCTCTTATTCTTAGTAACTATCCCATTGTGAATTGTTTCCCCACAGGAGTTTTCCAGTCTTTGTCTGCCTAGCACCTGCAGCAGCTGAACTTTGAAGTTTAAAATACAGGTGGCCTCTGCTTTTCAAAAGTTTCAGTTGTGCCACTTTGCTTTTACAAAAGACCTATATTAGAATCTGTTTTTGCTAACTTAAAAGAAATCCAGAGATTTTGCATCTATGGAAAATGATGAAAAGCGAAAATAGCATTCAGTGTTTGTTTTGCAGCTAACTGTTAATAGAGGCAGTGAGCTCCCTGAGCAGTCAGAATGGCGTGACCAAACTCCTCTCCTGGGAACTACACTCAGCATCTCAGCTTCAAGCTGCCATAGCTTTGAACTGTGTCTATGAGCATCTGTGCTTTATCTTGACTTATTTGTGCATCCGTTAGCAAGATATGTACTAATGTATCAGAAAAGCCTAAGAGAAGTTATTTTTTGGGTCTGGGAAACTCTCAAAATTTTTCCATATAAATTAATGGTAATTGCTTCCTTATGCCATTTAGGCTTACTGAAGATTTCATAGAAATGCTCTACTTTTGGACAGTGGCAGAACCTGTATCCTTAGACTAATGTGAAAACAGCTGTTGAGGGCCTTCAGTGCTATCCCTCTGCAAGCAATATTTTAGGCCTTCATTTGTGGATTCTTGCATTTTCACAACATAGGCTGCTATTAATCTTTTTTTTAAAACAGTCATCAGCTCCATAAGACTATTAATTTTCTCAATATTTCTCCCCCGCACTACAAAATTCTACAAAGAATGACAGCATTTTTGTCTAGGAGCTGCCAGCTAGTTGCAGTTATTATAGCATCCATATGGCTAATTTCCAGCTTCTTAGCTGCTGTACAACATTCAGACTGGCTTGCTAGATCTTTCAGTTTCTGTGTTTAGCAAAAGTACACAAACATTAACTAACCTATCATACTGATGCCACAAATGTCAAAGTCTTACTATAATTAAAACCTCTAAGTATTTCCTTTAATGAATGAAAAGGAAAGCATATTTTGACAACTGTAAATGTGTGTTTTTTATTTTTAGGATGGAAACTACAGCTTGTTTACTTAATTGGTTTGGCACGGAAAAAAATTGTTAGAAAAACAGAACAACTAATCCATGGTCTTTTCTCATTTATTGTGTGTTTCTAACTATAAGCATTTGATCCTTTTTGTAACTGAGGACACACACCCACAAAGACCAGAAATTTGCAAATTATAGTGAACTGCAAGTAACAGTGTGACTCCTTCTCAGAGTGAAGTCAGAATAAGAGAATAATCTGATAAGTATGAGTTAAGCTGTTTTTTTTTAAATGTGATTCTGTATTAAACAAAAGTGTTTTGAATGAATAAAGGAAACCTAAAGAAGGTAATATTTTGTCCCAGAAGCATAAATTCCAAGTTCTTGTAGGGTTGAACCACACAAAGACAGAAGGGATAAAAAAGGGGCCAAATAAATGTACTCATTTGATAACTGCCGAATTATCTTTCTGTTCCTGAGCCTGGTAGGTGTTTAAAGCTATTTCTTTTAGGTGCACTTTGATAGGTTCCTGTGATGTACTGTCGTAATTTTCTCTGACTGGCTCCTTCCATTCTTCTATGCATCTCCTGGTTTTCTGGGAGTTTACTGTACCTAGACTTTTTCTGTTTATGTTGTGTAGTGCAGTGCTAAAGGAACTTTTGAACTTGGCTGCCTGGGTTCGAATCTTGGTTTTACTAGCTGTGTGACCTTGGACAGGTTACATAATATTCTTGCTTCAGTTTCCTCATCTGACAGTGGGATGATAATAAATAGAACTAATTTCATAGAGCTGCTGAGGAAATAATATATCTGTCTGTTCATCCATCCATCCCTTGGACAAATGTAATATTCATTATTATCATTGCCATTATTATTTTTCCCTTTAAAAGAATGTTCCTGTGCTGATGCACAGGAAAGTCTTATGCTTTTTTTACCATGAGCGTGCTCTGGAGGTAGAAATAATGCCGAACATGGCAGCAGCCCCTCCTTTCTCATTTTGTACTCTTGGCACAGCTATCTGGTGTCTCAGCCTTTTAGACTCTCCAATCAACTATGTTCTTGCTAACTTGAGGAGACACATACTTGTTTTCTGGGTGGTCCTGTTGAAGACCCTCTAACTAGGCTAAAATTTGGAAGCAGGACTCACATGGTACTGGCTAGTGGAAAGTGCCATAAATGATAAATACTAGAAAGGAAGAAATTTGTCACTATTTGTAGATGGCACAATTATATACATAAAAATCCAAAACAAACACAATTTGAGAAGTACATTAAATTTATTGTTCCCTTTCTCCACTGGCTAGATGATCCAGTGTAGTATTGAACAGAAGTGGTGATAGAGGACATCCATATTCAACACTGTGTATCATGTTTCATCTAGATCTGTTGACCTCTATTTTTTTTTAACTTTAAAATTGCGGATTCATTTATTTTAACAAGTAAAGGCCTATTGGTATTTTGGAAGTTGAATTTTAAAACAGTTTATCCAGTCATTTCCTCTAACTTTCTAATTTATTGACATAAACTTGTTACTATTTTTTGATGTTTGTAGGATATATAATGTCTCTTTATCATTTGTGATATTTCATTTTGTTTTCTATCTTTTTTTCTTAAGCAGTCTTGCCAGAGGTTCATCATTTCATTAGTATTTTTAAGGAACATGAATTTAATGTTCTTGATTTTCTCTACTGTATGTTTTCTATTTCATAAATTTCTTACTTTAGTTTTGTTACTTTCTTTTTTCTGTTGTATAAGTTTTAGTATGTTGTTCTTTTCCTCAATTCTTGATATAAAAATTAACAGAGCATCAGTATTTAGTCTTTCTTCTTTTCTAATATTTACATATAAGGCTGTATAATTCCTTCTAAGCACTTTATGTGTTTCCCACAAGTTTTGATATTTCATGTTTAAAATACTTGCTAGTTTCCATTCTAATTCTAAAACTATTTGTTATATATATTTTTAATGATTTCTAGCTAATTCCACCATAATCAAAGAACATATTCTGTATCTTATGCATCAGTTTCAGCATTTGAAATTTGTAGAGACTTGTTTTGTACTTTATCCTGTAATCTATTATATAAAATGTTTCCAAGTCGGTGAAAATAAGGCGTACTGTTTTATTGTTGGGGGCAGTATTCCATTATCTGTTAATTATGTCTTTTGCCAATTGTGTTTTTCAAAACTGTCTTTCTCCTGTTTTTTTTTTCTGTTACATACAAGGGATTTGTGTTAAGACTTTTAAGTATTTTTGGAATTTGTCTATTTTCCTTTCAGTTTTATAAGGCTTTATCTTGTCATAATTGTGATGATTAATTGTGTGTGTCAGCTTGATGGGGCTGTGGGTGCTCAGTTATTTGGTCATACATTATTCTAGGTGTGTCTGTGAGGGTGTTTTTGGATGAGTAACATTTGAGTTGGTAAAGCAGATTGCCTTCCCCCAATGTGTGTGACCCTCACCCAGTCAGGTGAAGGTCTGAGTAGAACAAAAATGGTGATGCTTCCAAGAATATTAGGGAACTGCTCCTGTCTAATTGCTTTGGATTGGAAGATGAGTTTTTTCTGACCTGCTTCTGGCCTTTGGAATGGAACTTCACCATTGGCTCTCCACTTGCCAATTGCAGTTCTTGAGACTTGTTAGCCTCCATAATTGAATGAGCCAATCTTTATAATTCTCTTTCAATAGATAGGTAGGTAGGTAGGTAAATAGATAGATGGATGTATATCCTATTGTTTGTATTTATCTGGAGAACTCTAAAATGATCCTTGCAAGGTATATCTAGTTTTTCTCCTTATCTTGGTGTGTATTTTCTCTGATATTAGTATCAGCTGGGTCCTTTTATGGGGCAGCTTTTGCATGGTACGTTTTTTATTTTCTTTTAAACCTACTATGTCTTTTCATATTTAATGTGTATCCACTGAAAGCAGTATAAATAAATTTGGAGTATTTAAACAATTTAAATTTTATAATTAGTGCATGTGGAATTTAATCTCTTATCTTTTTTCCCTATTTTTCTGTTTGGTTTTGTTTATCTTTTTTCTCCATTCTTATTTTCTTTTGTAGTTATGTAATTTTTAAGAGTTCCTTTATCCTTCTATTATCTTTTTAATTATATACCTGTATTTATTATTCTTTAAGTGATATCCCTAGACGGTTCAGCCGTCTATTTTTTATTAATATTATTACCACTTCCTTGGCCATACACTGATCTTACACATTTTTAAGCTCATTTGTCTACCTCCTGAGCTTTGTGCTATTGTTATAAATGTATACACATAACATATGCATATATATAAACATATACAACTAACATACACACATGCACACACTTCAAACTCCACAAGATATTATTATTCAGGGCACTTAGTACCCATTTAGATTTACCCTCATTTCTTCATTTTCCAAACTTATCCATCCTTTTGTATTACTATGTTTTTACTTGCTGAAGAACTATTTTATTATATCTTTTAGTTTAGTTGTCCTTGAAATGACTTTTCTCAAATATTATTTATCTGAAAATTTCTTCATCTCATCATCAGTTTAATGATGTTTTCACTGGCTGAGGAGTCTAGGTTGGCATTTATATATTCAGTATTTTACATCTTTCATTTCATTGTCTTCTGATCTGCATCATGTCTGCTCAGTGAACTGTCAGTCTTTTTGTCTGTCACTCTTTTGAAGGTAACATGTTTTGCCCCTTTATCTTCTTTTAAGTTTTTCACATTTTCTCTTTTAGCAAGTAAACAGTCCACATACCTAGGTCATTTTTTTCTTTATCGTTTTTATTTATTTATTTATTTTGGTATCATTAATCTACAATTACATGTGCAATATTATGGTTATTAAACTACCCCCTTCGTCAGGTCCGCCCACTAACCCCATTACAGTCACTGTCTCAGCATAGTGGGATGCTATAGAATTACTACTTGTCTTCTCTGAGTTGTATAGCCCTCCCCATGCCCCCCCAACATTACATCTGATAATCATAATGCCCCCTTTACCCTCTTATCCCTCCCTTCCCATCCATCTTCCCCAGTCCCTTTCCCTTTGGTAACTGTTAGTCCGTTCTTGGGTTCTGTGAGTCTGCTGCTGTTTTGTTCCTTCTGTTTTCTTTTTTGTTCTTATACTCCACATATGAGTGAAATCATTTGATACTTGTCTTTTTCGGTTTGGCTTATTTCACTGAGCATAATACCCTCTAGCTCCATCCTTGTTGTTGCAAATGGTAGGTTTGTTTTCTTCTTATGGCTGAATAATATTCTATTGTGTATATGTACCACATCTTCTTTATCCATTCATCTACTGATGGACACTTAGGTTGCTTCCATTTCTTGGCTATTGTAAATAGTGCTGTGATAAACATAGGGGTGCATCTGCCTTTTTCAAATTGGGATCCTGCATTCTTAGGGTAAATTCCTAGGAGTGGAATTCCTGGGTCAAATGGTATTTCTATTTTGAGTTTTTTGAGGAACCTCCATACTGCTTTCCACAATGGTTGAACTAATTTGCATTCCCACCAGCAGTGTAGGAGGGTTCCCTTTTCTCCACATCCTCACCAACATTTGTTGTTGTTTGTGTTTTGGATGTTGGCCATCCTCACTGGTGTGAGGTGATATCTCATTGTGGTTTTAATCTGCATTTCTCTGATGTTTAGCGATGTGGAGCATCTTTTCATGTGCCTGTTGGCCATCTGAATTTCTTCTTTAGAGAAGTGTCTATTCATGTCTTCTGCCCATTTCTTAATTGGATTATTTGCTTTTTGTTTGTTAAGGTGCATGAGGTTTTTATATATTTTGGATGTCAACCCCTTATCAGATACGTCATTTATGAATATATTTTCCCATATTGTAGGATGTCTTTTTGTTCTACTGATGGTGTCCTTTGCTGTACAGAAGCTTTTCGGCTTGATATAGTCCCACTTGTTCATTTCTGCTTTTGTTTCCCTTGCCCGGGGAGATATGTTCATGAATAAGTCACTCATGTTTATGTCCAAGAGATTTTTGCCTATGTTTTTTTCTAAGAGTTTTATGGTTTCATGACTTACATTCAGGTCTTTGATCCACCTTGAGTTTACCTTTGTGTATGGGGCTAGACAGTAGTCCAGTTTCATTCTCTTACATATAGCTGTCCAGTTTTTCCAACACCAGCTGCTGAAGAGGCTGTCATCTCCCCATTGTATATCCAAGGCTCCTTTATCAAATATTAATTGGCTGTAAATATTTGGGTTAATGTTTGGATTTTCTATTCTGTTCCACTGGTCTGTGGGGCTGTTTTTGTGCCAATACCGAATTGTCTTGATTACTGTGGCTTTGTAGTAGAGCATGAAGTCAGGCACCATAATTCCCCCTGTTTGATTCCTCTTTCTCAGGGTTACTTTGGCTATTCGGGGTCTTTTGTGGTTCCATATGAATTTTAGAATTATTTGTTCCAGTTCATTGAAGAAAGCTGTTGGTAGTTTGATAGGGATTGCATTGAAACTGTAGATTGCTTTAGGTAGTATAGCCATTTTGACAATATTTATTATTCCTAGCCAAGACCATGGGATGCATTTCAATTTGTTGGTGTCCTCTTTAATTTCTCTTAGGAGTGTCTTGTAGTTTTCAGAGTACAGGTCTTTCACTTCCTTCGTTAGGTTTATTCCTAGGTATTTTATTCTTTTTGATTCAATTGTGAATGGAATTGTTTTTCTGATTTCTCTTTCTGTTAGTTCATCGTTAGTGTATAGGAAAGGAAAAGATTTCTGTGTGTTAATTTTTATCGTGCAACTTTGCTGAATTCAGATATTAGTTCTAGTAGTTTTGGAGTGGAGTCTTTAGGGATTTTTATGTACAGTATCATGTCATCTGCAAATAGTGACAATTTGACTTCTTCTTTACCAGTCTGGATGAGTTGTATGTCTTTGTTTTGTCTGATTGCTGTAGCTAGGGCCTCCAGTACTTTGTTGAATAACAGTAGAGAGAGTGGGCATCCCTGTCTTGTTCCCGATCTTAGATGAAAAGCTTTCAGCTTCTCGCTGTTAAGTATGATGTTAGCTGTGGGTTTGTCATATATGGCCTTTATGATGTTGAGGTACTTGCCGTCTATACCCATATTGTTGAGAGTTTTAATCATGAATGGATGCTGAATTTTGTCAAATGCTTTTTCAGCATCTACGGAGATGATCATGTGGATTATTTTCTTCTTTTTGTTGATGTGGTGGATGATGTTGATGAATTTTAGAATGTTGTACCATCCTTGCATCCTTGGGATGAATCCCACTTGATCATGGTGTATGATCCTCTTGATGTATTTTTGAATTCAATTTGCTAATATTTTGTTGAATATTTTTGCATCTACATTCATCAGGCATATTGCTCTGTAATTTTCTTTTTTGGTGAGGTCTTTGCCCGGTTTTGGTATTAGAGTGATGCTGGCTTCATAGAAAGAGTTTGGAAGTATTCCCTCCTCCTCTATTTTTGGAAAACTTTAAGGATAATGGGTGTTATTTCTTCTCTATATGTCTGGTAGAATTCAGAGGTGAATCCATCTGGTCCAGGGGTTTTGTTCTTGGGTAGTTTTTTGATTACCGATTCAATTTTGTTGCTGGTGATTGGTCTGTTTAGTTTTTCTGTTTCTTGCTTGGTTGGTCTTGGAAGGTTGTATTTTTCTAAGAAGTTGTCCATTTCTTCTAGGTTTTCCAGCTTGTTAGCATATAGATTCTCATAATATTCTCTTATAATTCTTTGTATTTCAGTGGGGTCCATCGTTATTTTTCCTTTCTCATTTCTGATTCTGTTTATGTGTGTAGATTCTCTTTTTCTCTTAATGAGTTTAGCTAGGGGGTTATCTATTTTGTTTATTTTTTCAAAGAACCAGCTCTTGGTTTCATTGATTTTCTTCTATAGTTTTATTCTTCTCAATGTTATTTATTTCTTCTCTGATCTTTATTATGTCCCTCCTTCTGGTGACTTTGGCCCTCATTTGTTCTTGTTTTTCCAATTTCAGTAATTGTGTCTTTAGACTATTCATTTGGGAATGTTCTTCCTTCTTTAAATAGGCCTGGATTGCAACATACTTTCCTCTTAGAACTGCCTTTGCTGCATCCCACAGAAGTTGTGGCTTTGTGTTGTTGTTGTCATTAGTCTCCATATATTCTTTGATTTCTGTTTTGATTTCGTCGTTAGCCCATTGATTAATTAGGAGAATGTTGTTAAGTCTCCATGTATTTGTGAGCCTTTTTGATTTTTTTCTAAAATTTATTTCTAGTTTTATACCTTTATGATCTGAGAAGTTGGTTCGTAGGATTTCAATATTTTTGAATTTACTGAGGTTCTTTTTGTGGCCTAGTATGTGGTGTATTCTGGAAAATGTTCCATGTGCACTTGAGAAGAATTTGTATCTTGCTGCTTTTGGGTCCAGAGGTCTGCAGATGTCTGTTAGGTACATCTGTTCCAGTGTGTTGTTCAGTGCCTCTGTGTCTTTACTTATCCTCTGTCTGGTTGATCTATCCTTTGGAGTGAGTGGTGTGTTGAAGTCTCCTAAAATGAATGCATTGCTGTCTATTTCCTCCTTTAATTCTGTTAGTATTTGTTGCACATATGCTGGCACTCCTGTGTTGGGTGCATATATATTTATAATGGTTATATCTTCTTGTTGGACTGACCTCTTTATCATTATGTAATGTCCTTCTTTATCTCTTGCTACTTTCTTTGTTTTGAAATCTATTTTGTCTCATACAAGTACTGCAACACCTGCTTTTTTCTCTTTGTTGTTTGCCTGAAATATCTTTTTCCATTCCTTCACTTTTAGTCTGTGTATATCTTTGGATTTGAGGTGAGTCTCTTGTAAGCAGCATGTAGATGGGTCTTGCTTTTTTATCCATTCTGTTACTCTGTGTCTTTTGATTGGTGCATTCAGTTCATTTACATTTAGGGTGATTATTGATAGATATGTACTTATTGCCATTGCTGGCTTTAGATTCATGGTTACCAAATGTTCAAGGGTTGTTTCTTTACTATGTAACCATCTAACTTAACTTTCTTGTTAAGTTATTGTGAACACTGTCTGATGTTTCTTTATCTCTCTCTTCTTAATCTTTCTCCTCCATTCTTTATATATTAGGTGTTTTATTCTTTGCTTTTAGTTAGTATTTGGATGGTCTGCTTTCTTTGTTATGATTTTATTTTCTCTGGTGACATCTTTTTAGCCTTAGGGGTGCTTCCCTCTAGAGGAGTCCGTTTAAGATATCCTGTAGTGGTGGTTTATGAGAGGAAAACTCTCTCAAGTTTCGTTTGTCTGGAAATTGTTTAATCCCTCTGTCATATTTAAATGATAATCATGCCTGATACATTATTCTTGGTTCAAGGCCCTTCTGTTTCATTACGTTAAATATATCATGCCATTCTCTTCTGGCCTGTAAGGTTTCTGTTGAGAAGTCTGATGATAGTCTGATGGGTTTTCCTTTGTAGGTGATCTTTTTTCTCTCTCTAGCTGCCTTTAATACTCTGTCTTTATCTTTGATCTTTGCCATTTTAATTATTATGTGTCTTGGTGTTGTCTTCCTTGGGTCCCTTGTGTTGGGGGATCTGTGGGCTTCCGTGGACTGCGAGACTATTTCCTTCCCCAGCGTGGCAATGTTTTCAGCAATTATTTCTTCAAAGACACTTTTTATCCCTTTTTCTCTCTCTTCTTCCTCTGGTACTCCTATAATGCAAATATTGTTCCGTTTGGATTGGTCACCCAGTTCTCTTAATATTCTTTCATTCCTGGAGATCTTTTTATCTCTCTCTGCCTCAGCTTCTCTGTATTCCTGTTCTCCAATTTCTATTCCATTAACAGTCTCTTGCATCTCATCCAGTCTGCTGTTAAGCCCGTCGATCACTTGTCTGATTTCTGCATTGTCTTTTCTCACTTCCCTCACTTCCTCCCTCAGCTCTTGCACATTTCTCTGTAGATCCATCAGCAAGGTTATAACTTTTATTCTGAATTCTTTTTCAGGAAGACTGTGCATTTCCATCCCTTCATGCTCCCTCTCTGGGGTTGTCTCGTTCGTCTTAGTCTGGACCATATTACTCTGTCTTTTCATGGCTATAGAAGTGGTCACTGGTAGGTGCTATGTCTGTTCTTTTTTTTTACAGATATGTTTCTTGGTTAACAATCTTCTTTTCTCCAGTGTCTAATCACTTGTTAAAATATCTATTAAATTCATAATTTTATTTATTGTATATTTAATGTTCTAGAATTTTCAATAGGTTGTTTTTAATAGTGTCAGTTTCTTGGTAAAATCCCCCGTCTTACCTATTTTTTTAAACACATTAATTGTAGTTATTTTAAAGTCCCTGTCTGATTACACGACTATAAATGGACTACCTATGGGTATTTTTCTATCATCTGCCTTCTGACATTTTTTTTTTGTCTTTTGGTGACTATACCCATTTTGTAGGGAACATTGTAAATATACTAGATGATGTTTTCTTCCACTAGAGAGGATTTAATTTCCTTTCAGTAGGTAAAGAAATCACCTTTATCCATACATGGATTGAATTTTTGAGCCTTGTTCTGATTACAGTTTGGCTTTACACGAGGATGTAGCCCTTTGGGAATCCCAACCAAAAGTCTTAAGTATTTACCATTGACCCTGCTCCTTGAAGAAACCTGAACTCCATTTCTATAACTTCAGAACTGTGAGACTGCCAAAATTTCTGCATAGCTTTTGAGCATTTTAACAAAAGCCTTTTCTTTCTTTCTTGGTTTTTCTTCTCTGTCTGCTCAGATTAGTTATAAGCAAATGTCTCAAGAGGAAATTGTATGCAGTATGTTGCACTTACCCATTTCTCTAGATCTTGGCCTGTCACATAATGGCTGTCTTTGTAGTCCTATTTGCCAAATAGCTTTCCAATTGACAATAAATTTGTGGAGATTCATATAAATTTTAAGTTCCAGCTACCTTACAAATGGATTATAGGCCAGTCTCCATGTAAGCTCTCTTCAAGAAATTATTGATACTTAGAGGGAAAAAACTGTGGTAGATTAGCTAGCTATTTGAAATTCATGGATAAAACAAGTGCATAATGTCTTAAAACTGAACTTTGGGCTTGTCTTACTCTTTCAAAAATATTAACAACTTTAAAATAACATCAATTCCTAAGATAACTTTTCTTAAAATGAAATTATTAGCTACTAATTATTAAGTGCCTCCTCTATGCCACCATTGTGCTATGTATTTTTCCTAGAGCTTATCTGCCACACAAGTGCTATGTACAATGTATTTTTATCCATATTTTATAGAAGAGGAACAGAAACTAAGAGAATTATGGTCATTTGCTCAAGATCACACAGTAAGTGACCTAAGTTTTAATTCTAACCCTATAGTCTGTCTCCTTTCTTCATGTCATTTTGTGATTAACTATAACAATCTTTAGTCATTTCTAATTTATTTTAGAAATATTTCAATATAATGAAGGTTCCAGTCATATTTGTGTGTTGTTATATATTTAAGTATAAATAGAGATGTTTAGAAAAACAAAAATGTTTTAGATTAGGAAATATGTCACTATGAAATTTTAAAAAGTAGATTTTGAAGTTCTGATTTGGCTGTCTATTACTGTGTTCTTATGCAAATTGCTTAAATTTTCAGAATGTAAATTTCCTACATACTCAATGTGGGATATTAGTTAGTACTTCATAGAGCTTTTCTGAGGACATGCATGTAAAATTTAATGGAAAACTCAATGTATTAATTAGTTTCTTTGTAGATTATATATATATATTTATATATGATATAGATATTATATATACATGTATATTTATTGTATATATTAAATATAAATTATATATCTAATATATGTATATGCTAAATAAATATATATATTACATATAAAAATATATATATTTAAAGCCAGAATCACAACCCCTGGAAGGAAGTTTTGTTTTACATTATTTTTTATTTTATTTCATTTTCTATTGAAGTATAGTGATATACAATATTGTATTGGTTTTGGGTGTACAACATAGTGATTTGACAATTATACACATTACAAAATGCTTCCCATGATAAGTGTAGTTACCATCTGTCACCATACAAAGTTAATACAATAATATCGACTATATTCCCTATACTGTACTTTTCATCTGCATGACTTATTTATTTTGTAATTGGCAGTTTGTACCTCTTTATCTCCTTCACCTATTTTACCTGTTGCCCAGTCCCCTTCTCTATGGCAACCAACAATTCTCTGTATTTCTGAGTCTATTTTTGTTTTATTTTTTTGGTTCCTCATATAAATGAAATCACATAGTATTCGTCTTTCTCTGTCTGACTTACTGACTTAGCATAATACCCTCTAGATCCATCCATGTTTGCAAATGGCAAGATTCATTCTTTTTTATGGCTGACTCATATTACATAATATATATATACCACATCTTCTTTATCCAATCATCTATCTATGGATACATAGGTTGCCTCCATAGCATGGCTACTGTAAATAATGCTGTGGTAAATATAAGATGCATTTATCTTTTTGAATTAGTGTTTTTGTTTTCTTAGGGTAAATTCCCAGAAGTGGAGTTACTGGGTTGTATGGTATTTCTAGTTTTAATTTTTTGAGAAACCTCCTTATTGTTTTTCATAGTGGCTATACCAGTTAACATTCCTGCCAGTAGTGTTAGGAGGGTTGCCTTTTCTCCACATCCTCGCCAACACTTGCGATTTCTTGTGTTTTGGATGGTAGCCATTCTGACTGGCATGAAATGACATTTCATTGTAGTTTTGTTTTGCATTTCCCTGATGACTAGTGATGTTGAGCATCTTTACATGTGCCCATTGGTCATCTGTGTATCTTTTTTGGAAAAATGTCTATTCAGGTTCTCTGCCCATATTTTAACTGGGTTATTTGTTGTTTTGGTGTTGAGTTGTATGAGTTCTTTGTGTATTTGGGTTGTTAACTCCTTATCAGGTATATGATTTTCAAATATATTCTGTCATTTGGTAAATTGTCTTTTCCTTTTGTTGATAGTTTCCTTTGTGTGCAGAAGCTTTTTAGTTTGATGTAGTGCCACTTATTTATTTTGCTTTTGTTTCTTTTGCTTGGGGAGTATATCTAGAAAAAAATTGCTAATGCCGATGTTCAGGACTTTACTATGTTTTCTTTTAGGAGTTTTATGGATTAAGAAAATCAAATCTGAAAAAGGTGATCCACACTAACTCAAAATAATAAGATTTGTGATATTTCTATTACTATCTACTATGATGTTTGCTTAGTTGCTAAAGATAAATGGATAATATTTAAAAACAGGAAATAAATTTCTTTACTAAATAACTTGACATTAATGTTGCTCAGACAACTAATTGGTAAGAGTATAATTATAAGAGACAACACCTAGAAAATGTTAGTTATACAGGTAGTGATTGGGTATTCTTAGGACTAGGTTGTCAGTGATGGTCATATCTGAGCTGAATTCAGAAATGTTCTCAGAAGCACTTTATAAATAAGATTAGGATGCAGATATGGCATATTTAACCACTAAACATAGTTTCTTATCTTCATCTCAGTTAAAATTCTGAGAAGCATAGAACATTGTGTTTCTTCTACTTTGACTTTACAATGCAGAGGATAAAGTAAAATTAAGTAATAGATACTAAATTAGTATTTTCCTAATTATGCTCATAGCTATAGCAACTACATTACCCTGAATATAATGATTGTGCATAGTGTAATTCTTCAATAACACTATTTAAATTATAGTCTCCCAAATCAGTTTAAGTAATTATCCAGCAATTTCAATAATCTTCATTAAAATGGTGAAGCAGATAAAGTTCATCCTTAGTGATACTCTGAATTCCATCTTTTTTTACTTTCTTTATGGTCAAAGAATCTACACTTTTATCAATTACAAGAAGCTTATTTTTCACATTTTCACATCTCTGAAATTGAGATGCAACTTTAAATCGATGTGATAAAAAATCATTATCATTGTCATGGTTAATAGCTATTTTTTTCTTAGTGGTAGGTACACAAGAAACTGATGCATTTTACAATAATGGCATCTTAGATTTAGAGAAATTAGATGTAGGGCAATAAAGGCATAAAGGCAATGTCTCCCTCTATAGATGTCTGAATGACCAGTAATATTTAGGTGAAAATAGGCATTACTCCTCTTAGGGATACACGTATATTTAATAATCTTCTAAAATGAAAAAAAATATCAAGCCAAGTAAAATAATTTTGGGACTCCAAAGAATGATCTATGAAAGGTAGACTGAATCATGGTGATAGGTATGTTTTTGGTCATATATGTTTTTGGTATGGGTCTATTTCTAGCACTATTGAATCTGTTCCACTTGCTCCAATCTTAACTTTTACACTCATTAGATATGTGACCATGGCCCAAGATCAAGCAGTCCTTAATCTCAACTTCCTCATCTGTAAAATGGAGATATAAAATCTACCTCATAGAGCCACAGAGAACACTATGTGAGAAAGCAGATATAAAGAGTACCATAGTTCCTAGCATAAAAAATGTTATAGAATGTTTCCTTAAAGAGAGGAATAAAGGCCTTGACATAAACTGCATTTGAAGACTGAAATTTGTCACAGGTAGTACAAAGTATTCCTGATTTCTGGCTTAGCCTGGCAGCAGACTAGAATGATAGTGTGTTTGAACTAGGCACTCTTAATATCCTTTGCTCATTTTAGTACACGATTAGTGGAGCACAACAGGATAAAGGATGGGAAAAAAAATCCTGTTATGAAATGATGACACTCATCAGTCAAAAGTCTACCTCTGAGTCTCTAAAACAGAAGGTGTGAGCATCATATTGGGAGCACCTCACTGTGAGATGAGCAATACAGTTAAATATGAAAATACTTTTCACAACATTTAGTGTCAGGTGGCTATAGGCATAATCCCTGCATGGGTATATAGGTAACTCCTTACAAATTCAGTCCAATTATTGCCTCAAAATGTCTGTCTCAGAGTTTGAAATCCCTACTATTAGAGGCACTTTGGTTTAACTACATGGTCTCTATAAGGACATTGCACAAATACACAACAGTCACACAGATGGGGAGAGAGATTTTATTGATTTATTAGCATATATTAGTGTGTCAGATTAGATAGGGAAGGAAATAGATATCAAGCCAAATAAGTTTGATGGAGATAAGAGAAATTTAGATGATCTCAGAAGATGGGAAAACTCTAGCAATAGGAAAACAAAGGGAATAATCTGTCCAGATGGGAGGCTCTAGGAGCTTTGTTATTGGGAAAAAAATAAACATAAAATTCTAGTTCTGATGAATAAGGAATATGCTGCTCTATGTCCAGTTACTGGCACAGAATTGGCCCTTGGTAAGTATTTGTTGGATGAAAGAATGAATGGATGGAGACATTTTTAAATGAAACATATTTTTACTGTCTGTATGAAAATACCCCACAATGTAAAGTGAATTTCATCTTTACATGCTCCTGTAAGGCAAGAGCATCCCAGAGCATAGACAAGTTATGTTGTATCAGGCTTTTGTTGCTTTCCAAGAAATTTAAAGGTGATCTATAAAACATCTAAGCCTATGCAGCAAAGAAATAACTTAAGATGTCAGGCTCTTGAGTATGTGGATCAGGCCTCTTTTAATTTTTATAATCCCACTGTTTATTATAGTGCATGAAATATGATAGGTATTCAATAAATATTGGCTAAATTAATGGTATTCTAATCTACACAGTTAATCATCCAAAAGCTTTGTGCGTATTTTGTCTAATAATCCAGAAAATTGACTGTATAGTTACATCCAGTCATGGTCAATGGACATGCCACTCTCATCTATTGCTGGGCTATAATTTGGTTCATTTAATTGTGTTTATGTTTTCCTGTGTTGTATTTTCTTTGTGGGAATCTTTGTTATTCTGCCAAATTTTGCTGAGCCACATTTACATGTGTACTGACAAATTAATATATTTCAGTGGCTTTATGTTTCTGTTGAACAGCCATGAGATGTTTTATTTGCAGCATCGGTGTATTTCAAAATATCATTCTGCCTAGGAATGCCAATTTTTCAAGTAAATGAGGTGAAAAATGAGATTAAAACATCGGTAAAATAAAAGTGAATCTGTAGTTTTTTCAGTCCCTTCCTGAAGATTCTGCTTTAATTTTGTAGAGAGGAAGGGGTGAGGGATAGGGAAATTGCAATGTACTAGATGGTTGCAGTCTTTGAACTTAGAGATACCTTATTCCCACATGTTTTGAGATTATGAATCCTATCAGGGTGGGGCAATTTGGAATCTGTGAAAGGTGCTCGAGCTTCAAAAAAAGTTCCCCATACCACCCCGCATTGATTTAAACCATTACCTTCCATTCTCATGCTAGCAGAGAATTCAGTCTCTTAATATATACTATTTATTTGTGATCTGAAGATCTTTAAAAATGACAGTTAATCCCATATTAATTGTTACTGAACCTTCACAAGGAGATTGCTTCTGCTCTCATTATCTTGACTCCAACTTCATTTGAAATAATACCAGTGAATTTAAGGAAGAAATAGTGAAAAGAGCTAAATCTAGAAGCGAGTGTGAATTGGTAAAGGTCTAACTGGGAAATCTGGACTAACAACTTCCCTTTAACCCGATTCTACCCTCCTGGTTAAAGACTTTCAAACTTTTCACTTCCAAGTTGTCATACAGGAAGAAAAATGTTGCATGACTGAAAAATAGTGCTTTTCAATTATCAGTGAACAAAGAACTTTTGTTGAAGTCAATAAAATTTATTCCTTTAGAGTTTTGACTGCAACCTTTATTTATCTACTTTTATTTTCTATTCTACAAGAGCCAGGACAAACTAGGTGGCAAGAGCAACATAACAGATGATCCCTGATCTTTGTAGAAACAAATTTAGAGAACAAGGGAGTTAGATTTTAACTTCATATAGAGTATTTCTGATATGATTGACATTGCAAAATATGTTATGGGAAAATTTGGTATTATCACACTTATTGAAAATACAAACATATGTAGTTCTGATTTTTAATTTAACTTTTTTAGAGATTGACAAAAAATGTAAGGGATAACTTCAGTGTCCCAAAAGATAGTAGTCAGTATATATTTGTTTGAGTGAAAAAATTTACAATAGAATACTTTTGGCTAATTATAAAATTGTAGACAGATATTATGGGCATTGAAAGTCCAACATTCTCTATCTCCCATATACTGTAGCCTGTACAAACCATTTATTCAATTTTTTACTTTTTTTGTCTAGAAGTAAATTAAAAATGAGGTAGGGACCTTAAAAGTTTGATATTCTTTAGTGATTTCATTGCTAATATTTTGATATTAGGCAGTTTTGGGGCTGATATTCTTGTTCCTTTAGGGAAATTGTGCCATTTTTGATGGTGATTAGTTTAGAAGATTTCTTCAATTACAGATGAGATATAGTGTCTTCAGCTGCAGGGATATGTGAAGGTAGTTGAGTACGTCCATTTACCAAAGCAGTGATTAGCAGGGTGGTTTTTTCTGATCTAGCTTGCTAAGAGGAATTTACCTCACTCTTCCAAGTATTTATGCCCAAAGTCTACAAATATCCAGGATACAGATATGGACCATATTTGGCCCATGGCATCTTTAATAATCAAAGAAAAATGCTGTTTGTGGAAGCTGAGATGATGCATAATTGGTAAGTGATTTGTCATTGATTTGTGTTTGGATGCTCTTAAACAATGTTTCTTAGTTAAGGTAGAATGAGTGGAAGGTTGGGTATGGATTCGGCATGTATCAGAATTACTAGGCAATTGGAGAGTTTTGTAAAAAATTTCTGGGTGATTGTGTTGATGATCCTGTAGTGGGTGAACAGTAGAGGGAAGATTTGCACATGATGATGTGTTTTTGCTGTTTTTCAAATGACAGATGCCCCACTCACAAGCCCATTCTGATTATAAAGACGTCATTCTGTGGTGAGAAGGTGGTTTAAAAAGAAAAGTTCCAATTGTTTCAGAAATAACACTTCTTATGTCCCTTTTCTTTTGGGGACCACTGTTCAAGTTATTCTTCCACATTTACAAGGCTTCAGGAAGGTTCTGTGTGGGTGGTTTTATGCACAGGAATGTGGTTATGTGCAAAGGTAGCAATATTTCTCCATTTATCTAAATGTTAAGAAAGACTCTGGGATATGATTAGTGGGTTGATTTTCTAGCTCATATTCAGATAAGCAGGAAAATTAACACCAAATTTATGATTCTCTAGCAGGAAATGGCTTATAAGAAATGATTTCATCCTAAATAGAATAAATGTATTGCATATAGCTTGCAGAACTAATACAGTCTTGTTATGATGGGATATGGCAATAAATAAAGGAGACAGATTTTATTGTGTGGTTTTTAGAGATTTTTTTTCTCTTTACTGTATGGTTTTATTTCTGTAGCTCTGGATACTCAGGGGTGTGAAATCATTATTCTATCTTTAACAGTTTTGAATATACATGTGTATCCGAGAAATCACATAGGAATGCCACTTTCACTTTACAGATTAGAAAACAGAGGCTCAGAGACTGAATGCTCTAATTACCATTTCATTTCTGTTTATGCTGGAGTCTGACATTATCTATCATTTTCACTCTACATCCTGTACATATGTGCCTAAGCATAAATAGCTGCATCTGTAAGAAAATAGAGAGTGGTTTGGCTGTGTTTCTCTCTACTTTCCTTTTTTAAATCTTGTTGCTTATTACTTAGGTCTTTCTGGTGAACCATAAGGGTTACACAGGCTGCCTACTATCTAGATTCATATTCTCCAAATATCTAACAGCAGAAATTGAAATGTTATTATAACATCTTGAGTGAAATTATCTTCCATGTAACATTTAAAATAATCAGTATTTCTCTTATAAACCTGGACAACAATTTATACAGGAGCTAATTTTACCTCTTTAGTATCCCTACTGCCTAACACATCATAAATTCTCACTAGATAGTTGCTCAGTAAATCAACTGATTAGGAGCAAATTGATTATTTAAGGCCTTCAGCTTCCATGTTGTTTAGTTTTATGATGGGCTAAGATAAGAAAATAGTTTTTATTTAGATATTGCAGAGTTTGGAGTTATAGAGGTACTTCTCTATCATTAAAACTCTATTTTACTATTCAAATGCTGTTTCAGTCAACAAGTATTTCCTAAGAACTCACTCCATCTTTAACTCCATACTAGGTATTGCTAGATTAGCAAGGACAGCTGTTGAAGCATGTTATTTTTCTTCACTGCCTCCAAGTGAAATCTATAATAAAACCAAAGCCATACTTCAGTTATTTCAGAGAAAAACTATTCAGAAAGACAGTTCCATATTTTCAGGCAACTTAGCAGGTCAGATGCCTTTGGGTTCTTTGCATGACCGAGTTAAAGAGCTAGATGTATATAAAAGCTTAGTGAATTGTGTTTGCAATTTCACTGAACTGCCATAGGTAAAACTGGACTTTGTTGGGGTTTCAAGTGTAACCACTGAAGTGATTGAATTGCAGCTCTGTTGAAAAACATCACTGAGGATGGAGAAGTTGCTGTTAAGGCATTTGTGGATTGCAGTTTGTTTTTGATGTTTGTTCACATGAAGACTCTCCCTTTATATATATATATATATATAAAACATTTAAATGGAAAATTAAACTAGGAAATAGATTGACTTGTTGGAAGAGGGAAGCTAACTGTTAATAAAACAAAACTTTTACCTATGGTAAAACAAATAAATCCCAAGCCATTCTTTATTGGTAGAAAATTCCCCTGAAAAAATCAAAACTTTAAAATTTATTATTCTGATATGCTAACTCCATTAAATAATCACTAGGAAACCCTTTTTTATTAACCACTGAAAGTACTTGAGGATGTCAAAGCAAAAAATTTTTAGGCACAAATTCCCTAATTACTGTTGAAATGCAAATTAACATGAAGTTATTGAAGTCTAAATAGCATGTGCCAGTATATCATCTGGGACACATTTTTCCCTGGCTACACTTCCTACAATGCTGGATGTATAGTCAGTAATTATTATTTGGTATCACACATTTCATAGAAACTGTCAGAACAAGCAATTAGTCAGGAATGATAAAATGGCAATAAAGGAGTTAGGAATAATGAATTGGTAATATAAGTCATCAATGTGTGGTACATACATTTCTTAAAATGTTTTGTAGCTTACTGGTCATTAAATACAATAATGACTGGTAAAAAACAGATGAAATTTGATTTAGGGACTCTAAAATGTTTAACTTTCACTTGAAAGTGAGCCATGTTTGTTTGATTTTCTTGGCCTTCAGTATACTATAAACCACTATAGAATTCTCTGTAAGGTAATTTGCTTAGATCTGGGGCCATTCTCTGAAGGCAGTTCTACAGAAAGTTGTACAAATGCTTCCTCAGCTATAATATGATTTCTCAGCATGAATGCCATGAACAGTGAGTCTCCAGAGAAACTAAAACGTTTGTGGCAGCTGAGTTCTAAGGTTAGAGTTTAAGACACAATTGATTGCAAAACTTTAACTTTTGATACAACTTTTAACCTTTCAGCACATATGGGTAACAATGAAAAGATGACCTTAAACATCCCTATTATTACCAGTACACCCTTTCATATTTTTCTATTTTGTGAAGTCATACATATATAGATATATGATAGTCCCCCCTTATCCACGGGGGATATGTTCTAAAACTTCCCAGTGGATGTCTGAAACCTCAGCTAGTACCAAAGCCAATACATACTATGTTTTTTCCTATATATACATACCTATGATAAAGTTTAATTTATAAATGAGGCACAGTAAGAGATTAACAACTATAGTAATAGCAGAACAATTATAACAGTATACTGTAATAAAAGTTATGTGAATGTGGTCTGTCTCTCAAAATATCTTACTGTTCTGTACTCACCCTTCTTATGATGTGAGTGATAAAATGCCTACATGATAGATGAAGTGAAGTGAATGAAATAGGCTACTATTGTTTCATAGTTTTAGGCTACTATTGACCTTCTGAAGATTTGTCAGGAGGATCATCTTCTTTTGGACTGCAGTTGACCATGGGTAACTTAAACCTCAGAGAGTGAAACTGCACGTAAGGACAACTGTAGAGCTCTAACTTAGACTGTACTGCTCCTAAAAATAGGCCATTGCAGTTCTCACTTTGAAAAATGCACAAGCTTATCATGCATAATAAGTTAAATCATTAATTAGTGACAAGTGATGATCTTTTATGCTCCATTTCACCTTTGACTGTTGAAATCACACCCTTGAGGTAACTATATTATAGTGATAGATGAAGTACTTGGGACATTTTCATGATCTAAAGCTTCTTGGATGCAAAAGAATATCTTACAGGTGTGTAAGCAAAGTGGTTTAACATATTTCCCCTTCTGTAATTCACATTACATTGACTAGAGGAAGAAAACTACTCATTTATGAATTTGTGAAGGTGGTGGTATCTGAAATATATCTGAAATGGGAGACGAATTTAATATCCATAATTAAGTGTCAACATTCATGCTTGGCAATATTATACTGACATTACAGAAGAGTGGTACAGAACTTGCTGTTTCATAGCAGATTTTTAAAAATGGCTTTCATTTTACTTTATTAAAATATAGTTGACATATGACATTAGTTTCAGTTGTATAATATAATGACTTGATATTTGTATACATTGTGAAACGATCACCACAGTAAGTCTAGTTACTACCCATTATCCGAGTTACAAATTCTTTTTTTCTTACGATGAGGACATTCAACATTTGCTCTCTTAGCAATTTTCAAATACACAACACAATATTACTGACTGTAAGCACTGTGCTGTACATTACATCCCGTGACTTTATTTTAGTACTAGAGGTTTGTACCTCTTGATTCCTTCACTCATTTCACCCATTTGCCTCCCCACCCTGGCAACCACCAATCTGTTCTCTGTATCTCTGAATTTTGTTTTGTTTTTTAGATTCCTCATATAAATGAAAGCATACAATGTTTGCCTTTCTCTGTATGACTTACTTCACTGAGTATAGTATCCTCAAGGTTCATCCATGTTGTCATAAATGGCAAAATTTCATTCTTATTTTATGGCTAAGTAGTATTACATTGTATACCCATACCACATCTTCTTTTTCCATTCATCTATTGACGGACACTTACAGTGTTTCCATATCTTGTCTATTGTAAATAATGCTACAGTGACATAGGGATGCATGTATCTTTTCAAATCAGTGTTTTCTTTTTTGGGTAAATACCCAGAAATAAATTGCTGGATGCTCTGGTAGTTCTCTTTGAATCAGGGTGTCTGATTCTTTGCTTTTTCTTATATTGCTTTGGCTATTCAGGATCATTTTTGGTTCCACGTGAATTTTAGGATTTTTTTTTTGTTTCGATTTCTGGGGAAAATGCCATTGGAATTTTGATAGGAACTGCATTGATTCTCTAGATTGCTTTAGGTAATATGGACATTATAACTGTAGTCTTCCGATTCATGAGCATGTAATGTCTTTCCATATATTTATGTCTTCTTCAATTTCTTTCATCAGTGTCTCACAGTTTTCGGTGTATAGGTCTTTCCTTTCTGTGGCTAAATTTATTCCTAGGTATTATATTCTTTCTGATGCAATTGAATATGGGATTGTTTTCTTAACTTCTCCTTCTGATAGTTTGTTGTTAGCATATAAAAATCCAGTAGATTTGTTTTGTTCATAATCCTAGAGGAAAAGCTTTAAGCTTTTCACTTTTGAGTGTATTAGTTGTAGGTTTGTCATTATAGACTTAATTATGTTGGGTTTTGTTGAGAGTTTTTATAAATGGATGATGACAAGAATATAGATTTTTAATTAACTCTTACAATCAGCTTCCTCTAATTTTTTTCTTTTGCATCCCAAAGGGAAAGTGAATTCTCATTGAAACTGGAGAGAATGAAGAATTGCTCACTAGTCATATATAACTGCTTTTCTTGCCATTTAAGACTTGGAGTGGCAAGTGAACAGTGTGTGCAACAGTTTATGGCTGTATTTTCATAATATTATCAGCATTATTCTCTCCTATATTATGGAAGATAAGCAAAAATAGGTGACAGAAAGATGCATGGGGCCAAATAACCCAGTGGACTTAGGCGTTGTTCACAAAGGCATGAACTTAGTATCAGGTTGGTTCAACAACATGCATTAAAATTATTCCTATTCAACTATTTAGGATTTTATTTAAATATGTGTTATACGTATTTATTCCTTTACAATATTTCTTGAATCATCCTGTTTTTTTCCATCCCCACTGCCAGCACTGTAGGATATATATTCTTTTGTACCTTATGCCTGCTTTGCAAAATTAATGTTCTAGTTTCCATTCTCTATTCTTACCTTTTACTCATTTTTATTCATTTACTCATGTAAATGTAAATGTAATATATATAAATGTAAATATTAATATATATAATATTAATATTTATATAATTCCATTTTTTTCTTTATGCCACTTTCATGCTCACATGTCCTTGGTGGTTCCCTATGAATTGCAGCAGGTTTCTCAAGAATTTCCACACAAGTGGCAGATGGGAGGTGACTGGAAGTTCTTAAGGACAAAAAATTTAGCAAACTCTCCTCAGATCTTACAGTGTACCTTGTATCTTTAAAATTGAAGTTATCTTTTCATTCTTCACCACATTCTTATTGATATTTGTTTTAATATAATTAAAAATACTCCCTGAATTTATAGGGACATCTGTCCAAACATTTCATTCCAAATCTTGAAGTAATTTGGGTGTCCAGGAAGATGGCCATACTAGTCCTTTGTCTCCAAGAATCTCTGGTACTACCACATTTTCTTGGGAGTATGAGTGCCCTGGCTTGAGAAATCAGACCAAGTTCAAACTCCACAATCCAGCTATAACTCCCTTTACAGTCTATCTCCCATTAGTTCTCTACACAAATCTGACACTTAAGCCAAACTGTTGAAATTCTTATCACACAGATTCATCTCTCCTTTCTTGCTTTCCTTTGCACAACTTAATTCTTTATCAGTAGCTTCTTCCTTGCTGTCATCTCTGCCTGTAAAATATTGATTAATCTTTAATATCAAATTCATACTCATTTTTTCTTAAATAACTTTAAGCTGAAAGCAGCCTTTCTCATGACTGATATCTTACAAGTGTCCAGTGAGTTGCACTGTGGTATTTAAATACTTATTGTTTGTTTTGGACAGAATTCTGTTTCCTTGCCCTGCTTCTTCTTCCAGAGCTCTGCGCTGAGCGGTGACAAAGTCTCTCTCCTTGACCAAACCTTTGTCACGCTCCTCAGAGCCCACTTGTCCACTTGGCCCCATCCTTGGGCCCTATCTTAGACCTGCTTAGTCCAGTTGTAGCAAGAGTACTGCTAAATCAGCTTATTGAGAATCCCCCCATCCTTGATATCTGAACACCTTGGCCTGCCTTCAGTAGAATTCTGTTAAATGGGTTTACCAATAATCCTGAATAAAGTCTTCCTTACCATTTTAACAAGTGTCAGGAATTTTTTTTATTTTTACAGTAGAGAGTGCCAGTGATGTTAACCCACATGCTGAGCTATAGGGTATGGATATAATACAAGTGTTACCAATCAGAAATTTTTTTTAACTGCATTTTTCTTAATGGAGTCATATGAGTATGAGCCTTAAGTTGCTTAGAACCATGCCCTGCTATTACCACATGGAGAAGCTGACATTAGACAATGAAGATGTCACATGGACAGAAACAGAGTCCAGGCCTGACCACTTTTAAGTCCTTCACAATCATCCTTAAGATGAGTTCTATTCTGTTCTTCCCAGTTGTGTAAGCAAATTTGTATACGATTAGTTGCTCCCCCCCTTTTTTTTTTGCTTAAGCACATTCAACAAGGTTTCAGTTTCTTAAAGCAAAAATATACTGACTGATATATTTATTCATATAGTACTTTTCTTCTCTGCCATAATTATTGATTTGTAATCTTAATTCTTTAATTATACTATGTATAATTATACTCTAATTTCGCAGCATGTAGACTCTTAATATTTACTGATTTATCTCATGTTTTTGTGTGCTTGAAATTAAACAATTACAATTTGTCACTTTAAGAAGTTCTATTACTCTAAATATTATTTAGAGCAGAGTATGGATTAATATAAAGATAAACTTACCTGTAATTTAAATACTCAGAGATGACTTTTGAATAACGACTGTATATCCACCCATCATTTTTCATGGGATCATAAGGTACATGTTACTTTGTTCATTTTATTTTCATTAAATTTTATTCTGAATAATACATTGTGATCATCATTCTGTCAATAGCATCATTATATCACATAAAGGCCTTGCAGGTTATATAATCTTCTATCTTAAGACATCTAGATTGTTTCCAAAGATTCCCAATGTATAACACAAACAAACCAAAATAAAACTAACATTTTTAAGTTTTCTTTTTTACATGTTTCTCACATGCTTGACTGTTTCCTAATAATATACACATTAAAACAAAAAACTTTTGATGCATACAGTTAGATAACTTCAGAAATATGGACAAATTTATACTTCTAAACTAATGAATTAACAGTCATTTTTTGTTTTTCAAATTTTAGCTAAAAAAACTGATGTTTTGTTGTTTTTACTTTATAGCTCATTGTATATGAGGGTAAAAGTACTTTTTGGTTTATTTATTAAACTTATTCTTTGTTCAGTTTTTATTTCCTCACTCTGAAAATTTTATTAATCTAATTTTTGTATTGTGGTTGCTTTTTCTTATTGACTTATTACAACTATTAATTCATTATGGAGGTTAACATTTATTATTGATGATAATTGTGATGAAAGTTATGTTTTATAGAGTTATTGGCCCTTGTATTTTTTCTTTCATACATGTCAAGAAATTTTCTTCAGTTTTTTGTTTCCATTTTGGTTTTTCATAAGGTATTTTTGGAAAAGCAGTCCATTTTTGATGTCACTCTTTTTTATTAATGCTGGCTAGTCCTATGTTTTGGATCATATATATGTGTAGAATTTTGGATCTTATATATAGAATGTCTTCTTGAAATCTGTTATATAGTGGAATAACCCTATTATTTTTATGATTCTAGTACTTTTATATATGCATGTATTTTATGTTCCATATAGAATATATTTCTATCTAATGGTATAGAGGCATATATTATATATAACTTTATCCTATAATTTGGCTTAATTGAATTTATACCATGTTATAGCTATTTGACAGTAACTTTAAACTTTTTGGAAAAGGTTAGAAGTCAAGGTAGCAAGTACAAAATTAATATAACACTAAAATGTTAAGAAAGCTCTATGGAATGCAACTCTAGACATTTGTTAAAATGGGTACATTTTTCATTAAATTCTTTAAATGATTTCAACACGTTGATATGAAACCAATTGCCTTTCCTAATTTTTGCCAGAAGATGGTGCTATATTAATAAACTAAGATAGCTGAATTTTAGGAAATTCAGACAAATACCGTCAAAGTATTAAAATAAAAATAACTCCCAGGGCTTGACCAAGAACTCCCCAACGATATGTTCATCTTATCTTTAATGCTTGCATCTTAAGATGAAAGGTTAATTTTGCATTTGGAGGGGGAGGGCTTAAAAATACTTTACTTAGTATAATTTTTTTCTCATTTTCACTTTTCTTACTTTTCAAGTTATAATAAATATAAAAAGGGTATAAAAAGGCTGCTAATTAGTGACTTTTAAACTAAAGTTACATAACAGATTTGAAATCATGTGGAAGTTGTATACCAACCCCACCCCCACAACACACACATATGTACACACAACTACTTCTGTGCTAAGACTGAAAAAATGGAATAAAGGAAACCAAACCCAAAGCTGAAAATTCTGATGATTGTGTGGGACTAACCACAGAACAGTAGCTTCTATATTTATAATTATTTACATTTAACAATAGTCCATTAAAATCCAGCTTGGGGCACCTTCACATTGTATTTTAAATTTTATTTGCAATAATACACAGCCATTCATCAGACGTTCTGTAACAGAGCAAGGATTCCTTCAGCCACTACTTTCATTTAATGCCATTAAATATTGGTCAGTGTCTTTTAAAAGGTAGCCAATTTAGTGTAAGTTGAAATGCCTTAATGTGTACTAATAATGTAACTTCTGTCTAGCATAAAAAATGAACCTTAATAAACCCTTTTCCTTCTGTATTGCTTCTGGCTCCAGAATTTTCTAATGAGTAGCAACAGGAGCTCAGCAACTACTCTGAGGTTTCTTAACCTGACAGTAATTGTGTCTAATAGTAGTAGACCAGAGTATTCAGCAGAAGTTCCATGCAGGTATTCAGTATTACCTTACTAATTCCTGCTAATGGCTGGGAAACAAACTATGCCTTAACACTGTCCATGAGGCACTGATTCAGGAGAAAGGGACATAGAGATAATATAAAATTTCACTAATGAGCAGAAGTAGCATTAGTACATGTTTTATTTTGTTTTGTTTTTGGTATGATTTCTGGAGTGCCTTCCAAATCCATTTAAGTACATAGATCAGCAACATCTCACTCTTATCTTTTAATATGTAGCTTGATAGTTATCCTCCACATTTACTGAATTCCTTCTGTGGGCAGAATGTCCTGAGTATTCCAAACTGAAGGGTGCATTAAAAAAAAAGAAATAGAAAGCAGTGCTTTCTGGAAATAGCCATTTATTAGGAAGATGGAATAAACATTCTTGCAGAAAATAGCAAAATAATTTTATAGCACGAAGTAATATAGTATAAGATGATTGTGGGATTGATTAGTTCTTACTTTGGTTTCTGATCAGTGCTTTTATTAGAATGTAAAAATAGAAAGCCTGAAGATGCTAATACTTATCACAGTCCTACTATGTAGATTGATAAATGAGGAACCTAAGTCCTGCAGAGCTTGACTAATTTGCCCACCTGCACAACTAATAGGCCATCGGACAGGATGTGGACGGGTCCATTCTCTCTCCAGAGCCCAAGCTCTCTCCAACATGCCAAACAGCTCTGAAAACCTTTCAGTGCACATCTGGAGCCCAGCTTAGGCTCACACTCGTTTTGTCAGCCTCCTAATGTGAAATTTTAGGTCACCAGTCTTCACTCTCTTCAAATAAAACCCATAGAAGATTTTTCAGAGTCAGAGTTGAGATTGATTTTTGTGATTTATTTGTCACTGTGAAAAGAGATTAGAGCTGAAAGAAGAGTGACTCATATGGTGGCTCATGTTCACTGCTGCATGACTGGCAGCTTCTCTAACATAAAAGCAGACTTTTCCTTTCCTTTGGGGAACAAATAGCATGAGGACATTTCATTCAGTAAAGCCAATGACAATCTTTCTTTAAATTGGGCACCCTAATTCTCCCAGGATTGCTGCACAATATAATATTCCTGTGTCCATAAAATTTCAAGATAATCTTTTCCAAAGGGAAGTGCAGTCTCTTTACAACTATTTACATTGTTTGCTTCTCTTCTAATAATTTCCACAAAATTATCTTATGTAGTTAGGCCCTTTTTTTTAGAACAGAGAAGTTGCTCTCTGAAGGCTCTGAAAGCAGAACAATTAAATATTCCTTCACCTAGTTTGTCCTGTTCTGCTGAGCCTGCTGATTAGATCAGCTCTCAATTTTTGCTCAGATTGTATATGGACATTGAAATTCTTTAGAATTTCTTACTACTTTGCTAACTATATATATATATATCCCATTCCTAGGAAGTGTTTTGCCTTTTTTCACTTACCTAGATTACTGATTTTGATTTCTGTTTTTAAGTAAATGGAGACCAAACTAGTTTGGGGTAATAACTCATGATTACTTTAGAAATTGCCCCTCTAAGTCATTGATAAAACTATGTATTAATCAAGCTCTACTGTACAAATGCAGTGGCTTTGTGAGTTATGAATAAACCTATACTGGAAGATAGTATCACAGAGGAGTTCAAGTATACCTTTGGAATCAGACAGACCTGAGGAGAAATCACAGTGAAAGTATGGATGCGTTACTTGAATCCCCTCAGCTTTGGTTTCTTCTCATCAATTTCCTCACAGGTTTCTCATAAGAATTAAATGAAATTATATATGTGTGTATATGTACATGTATACATGCATTACTTAGCACACTATCTGGCACTTAATGCTCAATTGGTAACTTAAATTATATTTTGCTTTTTTTCTTTCCTTTCGTAGTTTTAAAATCTATTCACAAACCAGACATTTTTCCAAAGATATGTTAGTTTCTTATATAAACAGAGAGAATGGCCAGTAATCAATTGCCACAATAATACTATATAACAAACAAGTAAAAGCCTTAGTGACACACAGCAATATATATTTGTTTTTTCTTACAAGTCCATGGTTTGGTGTTTTTGCTGGTATGGGCTGGTCTCAGACAATTTCCACTGTGTCTGTGGTCAGCTGCACTTCAGCTGGGGGCTGGCTTGGCTAAGATCATCTCCACTGGGTTTTCTGCTCTCTGATCCACGGGGTCATGCTCCAGCCAACCAGCCTGGGCTGGTTCTTTTCCAGGGAACAGGAGGAGGAAGTAGGCAAGGTTATTGAGGCCTAGGCTTGGAACTGACACACAGTCACTTCTGCTTTAGTTTGGCTAAAGTCTCTACTTTTGAAGGAAGGAACTGCAGAATGGCAAGGCAAAGGATGTAGATACAGGAAGAAGTGGAGAATTGGGGCCCTTTTTGTATTTAACCTAGATAAAGACAAGGTGGCTCAGAAAAAGAGATGTCTTCAAAAAGATGCTAATATGTTTTTGGCAGTATTTTTATGTTGTTTCCAAGTTCTCATGATTTTTTCCTTCATAACTAATATCTGTGCAAATTACTATTTTACATAAATTATAATAATAGCTAATCATTATTGAAGATATACTACATGCTAGGCATATTAGTATTTTACAATTTTTAGTTTAAATTTTTTCCTTTTAAAAATATTTTCTTATTTAAATTTCACATCTACCCTTTAAAGTAAATATTACTACTAGTTTTATAATCTCTATTTTACAGAGAGTGAGTCATAGAGAAATAAGTAATTAATTCATGGTCAGGATGCTAATAAGAAGCAGAGCCAGGATTTGAAACTGGTTTGGTTGGAGTATAGACTTTGCCATGCAGTATTGCCTTCCTACGCTCTTCCATCAGTCTCATTTATTGACTCTTGAATATGTCAGTCAAAATAAAGAAATAAAAACTGACCAGTTAGGTGACTTTTACTTTGTATTAAATAAACACAAAAGATAAATTAATTCATGCCACAAGCTATGGTTTTGAGACATATTTATTATATATATAATTTTCATAAGAAGTAAGCTAGAAAATACCCCTGCAGGGTGGCTGAACTTACACTTTCAGAGCCTATATCCTAACTGATGGTCATACTCCCATAGTGGAATGAGCCAATTAACTAAGTTCCCATTCAGCTTCTTGGTAAAATGTCAGGACTAAAACAGGATTCATATAATGGCAAACACTAATAAATGGGGTCCATTTAAAACAAGACAACCAAGGCTATATTCCTAACTAGAAGACTGAAATTATTACCATCCCAGAAACTGTAACATGTTCTTAGTATTTTCCTAGTTTTATTTGAGGTTCTGATGTCTAATATCACTGGAGTTAATGGAACAAATTTTGGAAGATTTTCAAGTACATGAAATAACCTTCACAAAGAATAAAAATAATTGGCTTAGATGCATATGAACCATATAAACTGACAAAGTAATTGTCAACCTAGATCCCTTACAAACCTTGGTTTCTCTCTTCCTTTTACTTCCATCACTTCTCACCTATGACCTTTCCCCCCACGCCGATTTCTCAGTATACATTTATAAGTCTATATATAAAATCCCTTTCGTTTTCCCCTTTTCTCCACGGTTCCTGCCACTGTCATGGTCCTGACTCATTGTCTTTCTTTTGGAATGAGAAGAGAATGAAACTGGATTACTGTCTAACTCCATACACAAAAGTAAACTTGAAATGTAAGCTTGTAAAACTCTTAGAATAAAACATAGGCAAAAATCTCTTGAATATATGCAAGAGCAATTTTTTACTGGGTACATCTCCTTGGGCAAGGAAAACAAAGCAAAAAATAAACAAATGTAACTACATCAAATTATACTTCTGTACAGCAAAGGACACCATCAACAGAACAAAAAGGCAACCTACAGTATAGGAGAATATATTCATAAATGATTTATCCAGTAAGTAGTTAACATCCAAAATATATAAAGAACTCATACACCTCAACACCAAAAAAACAAATAACCTGATTAATAAATGGGTGGAGGACCGGAACAGACACTTTTCCAAAGAAGAAATACAAATGGCCAACAGGCACATGAAAAGATGTTCAATATTGCTAATGATCAGGGAAATGCAAATCAAAACCACATCGATATATCACCTTACAACAGTAAGAATGGCCAAGAGATAAGAAATAACAAGTGTTGGAAAGGATGTGGAGAAGAGGGAACCCTCCTACACTGTTGGTGGGGAAGTCAGTTGGTGCAGCCACTGTGGAAAGCAGTATGGAGGTTCCTTAAAAAACTAAAAATGGGAATACCATATGACCTAATAATTCCACTTCTAGGCATTTACCCAAAGAAAATGAAATCCCTGTTTGAAAAGATATATGACCTCTATGTTTATTGCCATATTAGTTACAATAGCCAAGTTATGGGAGCAGCCTAAGTTGTTGTCAGTACAGGAATGGATAAAGATGTGGTACATATTCATGATGAAATATTATTCAGCTATAAAAACAGAAATCCTGCAAAAGAAAATTTGCAGCAACATGGGTGGACCTAAAGGATATTATGCTAAGTAAAATAAGCCAGGTGGAGAAAGATAAATATCATACAATTTCACTTATTTGTGGAATCTAAAAACAAAACAAAATGAACAAAATAGAAGTAGACTCATAGACACTGAGAAGTGACTGGTGGTTAACCTAAGGGAGGGTTTGGGGTGAGTGGGTGGGAAGGTTTAAGAGGATAAAGGGGCACAAAAATTCTCAATCATAATATAAGGTGGTCATGGGATGGTAGCACAACATGGAGAATATAGCCAATGATTCTGTAACATCTTCCTATGTTGACAGATAGTAACTGCACTAGTTGGGGTGAGGATTTAATAATGTACGCAATCACTGAACCACTGTGTTGAATACTTGAAACCAATATAATATTATACATCAACTATACTTCAATACGAAAAAGAAAAATTAAAATGTGTATGTATATACAGGCAGAATCCTGGAAGACTATATACAAATATATTCTTAAAGAGTATCACTGAAGTTAAAATTATTAAGGATATTTATTTCCTTTGTGTTTTTGCACTCTAAAATATTCTTTAATGTTTACTTTTGCAATCAGAAGAACACCTGTACATGTTAATTTTTAGAAGTGTTGAATAATATGTTTTATATTTGCTCTTATTAATGAATGTGAAAATTTTTTTCTTGTTTGTGCTTATCAAGGGATGATTTCTATGGAGGATTGTGTTATTTTAAAATACATTTATATGTTACTAATTATTTGAATGACAGTGTCACTAGTTATTTACATAATGCACTTCAATAGTATTAACACAGCATTTATTTAACTAACATTAGGCTGAAAATTCTTCACAGAGAACACCATATGTGTAAAGAAAGGCTATGAAGGGAGTCTTAATCATGCTGCTGAGGGCTTCTTAGCTAACCTCTCAAGTCTTCCATCAATATCTGAAAAATCAATTTTCTTACTTTCAGATTTCTTCCTGGTCTTAAAGTTAAGACTAGCTTTAAGCTGGATGAGTTTGGAGGTTTGGGGGGATTACCTTATCAAGATAAGTTTATGCAGTTGGTGATATGTGAAATGTTTGTAAAAATATATTGGTAAACTTAAAATTATAAAACTGGATAATATGTTTGATATTTATTCACTTAATGAAAGAGAGATTATTTCACAAGTCTGTTCATGCTATTAAAATATTCACACAGGTAAAGCTTCCAGAATAATTGCAGTCATTCTTAGTCATTCTCCAGTATTCCATTCAGCAGCATCTTCCATGCCTCCAGAGAAGCTGTGTAAACAAAGGGAACAAAAGAAGGTAATTTTATCTGGTTATGATTATAGTTTCATCTGTAGATGTGTCAGGCTTTGAAGCAAGCTCCAATCTGCTTTTGCAGGGAGGGCACACTTGCAACACTGCTTTGGGGGCTTCTAAGAAGAGTCTGGAGCTCAGAATGTCTGACCTGGAAGCAGCAAGGGAGAGCACTGTTGCTGAAGATGCTGTTCAGCATTACTGACTTTTCAAAAGACAGTTAAGAAAATGGTGTGTGTAGGGTTACGGGGAAGACAATACAGCTCAGAGAAGACAAATAGGGATTCTGTGGCATGTTACTACACTGACAGACAGTGACTGCATGGGGTATGTGGGGGGGACTCGATAATAAGGGTAAATGTAATAACCACATTGTTTTTCTTGTGAAACCTTCATAAGAATGTGTATCAGTGATACCTTAATAAAAAAAAAGAAGAAAGACAGTTAAGAAAGATTCAAGATATCTCTTGGGTATGCAGAGCCACAGGAGCTGCAGCTAGTGAGAGTGTCTGGATGTGCAAATGTTTTCAAATAGATTTAAGGAACTCAGCCTGTATTTCTGTGAAAATATATCTGATTTAAATTCCTCTTTGGGACAAAAATTTTTAAAAATAGGGAAGTCAAATTAGCAGAAGTAAAGTCTTAAACAGGTTAAACCAAGGTGTAATTGAACATTATGGTCACTAAAATCAAAATCATAATTTGTTAAGAGGGCTTTATTTCTGGTAGTGTCTTATCCTCTGTTAACATAGTACAGTAAAGCAATCATACATATAAGTATGCTAAACATAGAATTCTGGGTAAGTTCACTTATTTTTGTTATTTTTAAATACTATAACACAAAATAAAATAAAATGTTATATTTTAAATATAGCAAGTAGGGTGGGGGGGTACGGGGGGGACTGTACAGCTCAGAGAAGACAAGTAGTGATTCTCATCTCACTACACTGATGGACAGTGACTGTGGTGGGGTTGGTGGGGGGGACCTGGTGATGGGGGGAGTTCAATCATCACGGTATTGCCCATGTAATTGTAGGTTAATGATACTAAAATAAAATAAATTGTTTAAAAAAAATAAATAAATAAATATAGCAAGTAATATAGTCTGATTTTTCTAACTTTTCTGAAAACTCACCATTAAAACTCATAAATAGGGAAACAAATATGGGTATTTAAACAGATTTTTTTTACAGTAAAAAAAGTTGAAAATACAGACTTTTTTACATTATATTATAAATAAACATAGCTTTCTAGATATTTGACCCCCTAAAGGCATTATACAATGATATTAAAATAAATGTTTATCTGTGTAGAATTAGAAAACGAATTAAGATAATGCAATATTTATTCTTATGCAGACCACAAGGTGGGATCCAGCAATCCTTCCAAAACTTCTCAAGACCTAGCTCTCCTATTGTTTGTTGAAGAAGGAAATCATGAACTTCTGGCTTCGTCTTTATCTGGGTAAGTGGCTATGATATACATTGCTAAGGATTTTATAATGGGGGTCAAAAGTCCTATCACATTCATTTTCCTTTTTAAGCTATTACATTAGTCTTTAATACTTAGCATCCTGCTAACCTCAAGAACAATAATTTGTGAGACTACTATATATCTAGTAGAACTGGGCTTAAACAAGGCTCTAGAGCAGGCAACGCTCTCAGTTAGTTCAGAGCTCATGCTACCAAATTGGATGGTCAGAGTTGCCCTGCCTGTCCATGCTGCCCTCTTGAGCAATCAGCGCATGCCACATTCAGTGTTTTGATGGGCACTGCCATGCTCTTTCACCTATTATTCAAAGCAGATGTAATCTAATGTGCTATCTGTAGGATCTAATAAGTTGCCTATATAAATAGGAAAGGCCTTTCAATAATATTTTACATTTTAGGTGGGAACAAGTGGACAAAGTCCTTATTTCGTTTGTATATGTAAATTATAGTTTTGGAAATTTCAATCCAAATGGCAGACCAAGAGGAAAGATATTTTCATAAATTCATTCCATTTAACACATATACACATGTACTATATATATATATTTAATACCAACAGATGTCAAGCATGGTGTTACTATACCAGGAATATGTTGTGGAACAAAATATACTATTCCGGGACAAAAATACACTATTGCCTGTAGGAAGCTCACTCTTTGGGGTGGGAGAGTCATTAATTATATAATAATGAACATATAGAACAGGGATAAGTGCAATAAAGAATAGCTTAGTGGTGCTCTGAGAGGTGATAATTGGAGATTTGAAGTAATTAGGAGTTGTAACGATTGAACCGAGAGAAAAAGAATGTGTGGATGTTAACCATGCAAAGAAGGGGTGGGGTGAAATGTTCTAGGCAAAGTTTCCTCGGTGAATGTGTGCTAACTCTACTTCATGCTCTCTAGGGTGGTGGCTCCTTTCCTTCCCATCCCACAGGCTTTCCACAAATGGCACCAGCTCTCAGCTTGGTCCGTAAGCCTGTGCCATAGGACTTATGGAAAAAACAGAGCAAACAAAATCAACCAAGTTATTTGTGAACTAACTAGATAAAGAAATAAAAATGCGATTTGCTAACTTCTTTAGGTAAACATCTTTAACAATTTAAATCCCTATAATATAATGCTGATTACTTCTAATGTTTAACAATAAATCAACTAAATGATGTGCTATGAAAGACCCTTCTGAAGGAAATATCCATTTAACCTGTATGGAATTTAGATATTTATCAATAATACCATAATTAGCATGATTCTCTTTGGATACCTAATATTGCTTTGACATTTTCATATATCAATTTCTTTGAATAAACAAGTTTTATACAGAAAAAGTATAGGACTTATGAGAAATATAGGTCATAGAGAAAAAAGTTATAGGACTTATGGCCACGGTAATTAATTAATTCCCAGGCACGTTGTTTGCTTTCTCTGTCAAATCCCTTTTCTCTTTTGAAATGATACTACATTCCAAACAAATAATTGATCTGCATAGTGGTTATGCTCTCATGTCATACCTATAATACAGTTTTGTATCACAACTGCAGGTGAGATTCTCTCAGACTCCAAGTCAGGAAGTAATACATTGTAGTCTTGAAGAACAGGTAGATTCTGGGGAGAAAAGAATCAGTAATGATACTTTAGGCAAGATAATGAACAAAAGGAAAAGAAATAAGAAAAAATAATGTGTATATATATATATATATATATATATATATATATATATATATATATATATA
>JAQQAC010008880.1:62910309-62947001 GCA_029783875.1 Phataginus tricuspis
CCAATTAAGAAATGGGCACAGGACATGAATAGACACTTCTCTAAAGAAGAAATTCAGATGGCCAACAGGCACATGAAAAAATGCTCCACATCGCTAATCATCAGATAAATGCAGATTAAAACCACAATGAGATATCACCTCACACCAGTGAGGATGGCCAACATCCAAAACACAAACAACAACAAATGTTGGTGAGGATGTGGAGAGAGGGGAACCCTCCTACACTGCTGGTGGGAATGCAAATTAGTTCAACCATTGTGGAAAGCAGTATGGAGGTTCCTCAAAAAACTCAAAATAGAAATACCATTTGACCCAGGAATCCCACTCCTAGGAATTTACCCCAAGAATTCAGCAGCCCAGTTTGATAAAGACATATGCACCCCTATGTTTATTGCAGCACTATTTACAATAGCCAAGAAATGGAAGCAACCTAAGTGCCCATCAGTAGATGAATGGATTAAGAAGATGTGGTACATATACACAATGGAATATTACGCAGCAATAAGAAAGAAACAAATCCTACCATTTGCAACAACATGGATGGAACTAGAGGGTATTATGCTCAGTGAAATAAGCCAGGCCGAAAAAGACAAGTACCAAATGATCTCACTCATATGTGGAGTATAAGAACAAAGAAAAAAAAATAATAATAATAAATAAATAAATAAATAAATGAAGGAACAAAACAGCAGCAGACTCACAGAACCCACGAATGGACTAACAGTTACCAAAGGGAAAGGGACTGGGGAGATGGGTGGGAAGGGAGGGAGAAGAGGGTAAAAGGGGCATTACGACTGGCAGACCTAGGGTGGGGGGGCACGGGGGGTACTGTACAGCTCAGAGAAGACAAGTAGCGATTCTCATCTCACTACGCTGATGGACAGTGACTGTGGTGGGGTTGGTGGGGGGGACCTGGTGATGGGGGGAGTTCAGTCATCACGGTATTGCTCATGTAATCGTAGGTTAATGATACTAAAATAAAATAAATTACTAAAAAAAAAAAAAAAAATCTTATCACAGCTGTAACCCATGAACAATACCGGTTTGCTCTGGCGCACCCGTCAGTGAGTTTTCTGGTAGAGGAAAGAGGAGGGCCCCTGCACCTGTATAGGTACCTGTGAATCTATATGGGTACCTGTACACCTGTACGGGTACCTGTCCATGAGGGAGTTCTAAAGAAATCGAGTTACAGTAGTTCCATACTTATGTTTCTGGCCTGAATATTGTGAATATTTTTTTCTTTTTAAGGAGAAGGAACATTTTATGAATTTATGAGAGGTGAAAGAATTTGGCTTCTTGCTCTTATTTCCTTCCTCTCCAACTGCTTCTGTTTTGGGATTGGACAACAGTTTTTCCTTCCTCTCGGGATATTGTGTATTGACATGCACTATACTTTGCCACTGAAAGGAGAGAATTGAGGGTTGTAGCTAATGTATGAAAGCAACCAGCCCACAGCCTTGGTATAATATCTGCTTTATATATCTGTTGAATGAATTGAATGACTGAAACTTTAATGAGTAGTATAGCTTAAAATTCTTCATTTGGAGTTTTCTGAATCTTTGACTTGAACTTGATCTTAATCTTTGTTAACCCTGTTAACATGGTTTTGAGCTACTTCTTGTTATTCCTTGGTCATTTAAAGGTGTGGTTAAATTAAATCATAGAACTGTTAAGTATCCAAAAGCATGTTATTACCCTTAAAGTGGAAATTTCTGTTTCTTTCCTGCAATATTTTCTTTGGCCTGTAAAATAATTTTGGGTAAAAATTATGAACATTGAAATGGTTAAGTGCACATTGGTGTGACTAGTACTGGAAATAAACTTCTTTCAAGGTCTGTGATCAGTAACAAAAGAGTTGGATGGGATTCCATAAATGATTTACAATGGGTGGCCAGAAATAAATCACATCACTTGACTATGTGGGATTCAAATAAGAAAGAAGCATAATTGGGTCAATGCAATATTGGTTCCAACTTGGGGATGATAACTTGAAAAAATTGTAGTCTATTTAGTACACAAATTCCTCAGAGGGAGTAGAAGAAAAACATGATTAGCCAGTAAATAGGCAAAAAAAAACCTGTGCTTATAATTTTGTATTGATTTTTCATGGTATGTAAATGAGAAAACCTAGCCGATTCTGTATGTGAGAAAGTTAAAAAACAAAATGAACTGGTGGAGTTTTGGAGGAATGAAATTATGATTTCCAGAAGTATGGGACACACAGCCAGGGTTCAGACACATATACTGGTGTATAGTCAGATGATTTCAGAGAGAGGAAACATGAACATTTAATTACGTGGGTTTGAGCAGAAGCTGAAATGGGATTAGAGGGGAATATTCAAGATTTTTACATCTTGCTCTTAAAAATATATTCAATTTCTTGATGCTTTTTTATCATATTTTTACATTAATAATCAAAATAAGATGAAGCTTACAGATATTTTTATATGCAGTCCATCCAGGGAAACTGCAATAACTTAACTGTCTGTTTTGCTAAACTGTGAATAATCTGTTATAGCTTGTCTTGTGTTCTGTTAATATGGTGTGAAGATGCAGACAGCCTTCTGTTCTTTCATTTACAGGGTTTCATAATTCTGTGGCTCCCCTGGCAGTAATCTTTTTTGTTTGTTTGTTTTTGAAAGGTAACAGAGGTAAAAAGTGCAAAACATTTATTTAATTTGTTTAGATTTATAAAACCATGCCCATTCTCTAGGCCTTTGGGGGCATGAACTAGATAAGAACATATGACATAATCTATTATTTTCTCAACTCTAGTTATGTAGTAAGGCATTGTAAAATGTCAATAAGGAAATCTCAGATTGCTCTCCTTGGTGCAGTGATTTCTTGGATTATGTTCAGTTAAATTTAATAAAGGGACATTTATTTTTCTAAGTAATCCACCAAGGCCATGGTTTTCAATCTTTTAAGACTAGTAGGAAACATTCAGAATTCCTTTCTACTACCAGAAGTCCAACTAACCTATTAGCCATTGTTAATAGGGCATATTATTTTTAAAATGTCTTAATTGTGTACTATAAGGACATTTACAATATATTCAGATTGCCAATAGTTGTGCCATTTTTTTCAGCATAGATAGTCTTAATTCCAAAATGAAGTTAAAAAAATGTAGCAAGTCAGGGAATGTACTTTTAAAGAGTATTGTTTTATCCACAATAAGTTTATGTTTCCATGTTTAATGTTGTCAGAACAGTTACAATTGTTTTAAACAGTGTAAAAATTACTGTACTGAAGAGGGAAAGAATGGATGGATTATGCCAGGCCAAAGTTCCTGTAAGCCAGAGTGTTTTATGTTTTATTTTATTTATTGCCAGAAGTTAAATCCAGAAAACATGGCTGTAAGGTCTACCTAAATGGCTAACACAAGAGACAAAACGTTGTTTCACTTATTTGGAGGATTCTACTTTGATCCTGTCAGTAAGTAGTTGATAACAATTCTGAAACATTGACCAAATTCTCTGTTTCTTTCTATATTACTTTCCTCCCAAGTTCTACTGGTGTTTGTATTTACATACATGCTCACATGCATGTACTTAAAGGTTATTCTCTTATGGTAGGTTGGTTGAATAACTGCTTTTTCTCCCAGTTTACATCTTGGCTTTCATTAAGATTTTTACCAGAAAGGCTTTACTGAAGCCTTGTAGTGCTCATATGTTAGGAATTTCTACTTATTTTGGCTAGAAAAATTTAATGCCATCAAGAATCTTGAATCAGCTAGGATTATATTATCCTTCCTCTGCTTCTTGGACAGGTCCAAGAAAATCTTTAAAGAGTTCTTCATATTTGGCAAAAACTCTACATAACATATACTGTTAACATAGAGCTTGTCAGGAAATGTAGTGTAATTTGGCTAATTAGAGCATCAGCCCCTTGAAAACTGGCCTGAAGACATTTTTCTCATTTAACAACCAACACTATTAACATTCAGGAAAACAAAATTTGGTTGAAGTCAGGAGAAGAGCATATCAAAGAAAATATAAGGTAATTTATTTGAAAGAAACTGGAATGAGTATTTATTGTTTCTAGTGGTTCATCTGTTTTATCATTTCTCATTAATGATTTTTAATCTATTATTTGGATAGAGACTTACTGAAATATTGTGATGCCACATGACATTTAATAATGAATTTCATGTAGGCTCAAAACAATTTATATCTAACGAGTTATTTGCCCAGTATTTCACAGCAAAAGTATAGCTCTAGGCATGGATGCCTTCCTAAGCACTATCTTTATCCCAGAGAGAGGTAGTGTTTATCTCTCTAGCTTCTTGTTTATCATCTCAAGCTGGCCATTACATGGAGAACTAAAACTGAGTAAATCAATAGCAGAGCTAATCATCTTGAATCTGTTCTTACTCTTATCCCCCATCTTACAAAAATACACTTTACTTACTCCTCTGCCTTACCATCACCCTTAATCATTGGCACATCTTTCTGTTCTACAGCTTTACTATCTCTCAGATATAGTGAGACATATCAATATCTTTTAGATATGTATCTCAGATATAGTCACTATCCATATTTTCTCTACTTTAGCCTAAGTCTTTTTTTCTCACTCCTAGATTTTGGCAACATATTCCAAGCTCCTTTTTTTTGCCAATAATTTGCAATCCTCCAATCTGTCAAAGTAACTTTATGAACTGCTATTGTGTACTTGATAAATCCTTAAAACCCTTCAGTGACTCCCTATTTCCTTCATTATGAAATCTAAACATCTTGGCAAGTCACTAGTGCTTTACCTTTGGCTAACTTTGCTGCTATCATTAGTTAGTCTCAAGGCTCAGCAGAAGTCATAAGAACAGTAGTTTAAAGAATTATTATAACATCCTTTCACCTTATGTGGGAGACAACCTTACACTGAACATCTAGAGTATCCATTTTGTAACTAGATAATGAAGGGTATGATTCATAGTCAAAATTTGAGGGTAAGATACGTTGCCTCGTGGAATACCTCTGAATAATTAAACAATACTTTGCTTAAAAGGGCATTTATGCACTTTAATTCTATAAAACAGAGCATGCTAATAATTCTTGGAACTTTAACATTTTGGTATATCTTCATCTTATAGAATAATTGCAAGAATAGGAAGGAATTTCGTATACCTGTTATGCAGTTTCCAACTGTTCACATTTTTCTCCGTTTGCCTAATTGTTTATCAGTTTCTCTGTTGTGCTCTAGCACCACCTTCCCACACACATACCATTTTTCTTAAACTTTTGAGAGTATACTGGAATATATTCCTTCAATACTTCTAAATATTTCAGTGTTTATTTCCTTAAAAAAATGACATTTTCTTCCAAATCACATTATACTTTCAAAGTTAGTACTGAAACAAAACTGTCTAATCCATAGACTATATTCAAATTTTCTTACTTGTCTCAGTAATGATGAAATCATTAAGTATGTACACTAATTTGTCCAGCTTATTTGGCAGAGAAAAATGTTTGTGAGAGTCATCTATCTTATTGTATAGTGTAAGTGGTTTTTCCCTCTTTATTGCTGAGTAGTATTTCATTAATATATCAGAGTTTGTTCATTTTCATTCTTATATGGTAGTGACTATTATTTCATTTTTAGCAATTATGAGAAAACCTGCTCTAAACATTCTTGTTTGTTTTTTTGTAGGCTGATGTTTTTATTTCTCTTGGAAAATACCTGGGAGTAGGAATACAGACTTATGTTTAACTTTTAAAGAAACACCTAACCTTTCACAAGATTTTTGTACCATTTTACCCATCTTTCAAGAGTTTACGTGAACTCCAATGCCTCTACCTCTTTGCCAGTATTTGTTGTGATCAGTTTCTTCACTACCAGGCATATTGGATGCTATGGATTAATAACTCGCCCTGTTTTCCATGTGTATTTCCCTGGAGACCAGTGCTTGAGCACCTTATCATGTGTTTATTGGTCATCCTATTTCTTCTGTGTTAAGTATCCAAGTTTCCTTTTCTCACTTGTTATTGAGGTGGTGGTGGTGTTTTTTTATTGCTGAGTTATAGGAGTTACTTATATATCATGAATATAAGCCTTTGCCAGTTGTATTTATTTTCTTCTGGTGAAAATTTTCCCAGTGAAAAATATCTCACAGTTGTAGTTTGCCTGTCTATTTTTTTTTCATGGTGCCTTTTAATGAGCATGAATTTTTAACCTTAATGAAGTGTGAGTTGGCATTTAAAACTTTTTTTGGCTCTGCTTTCTGGTGCAGTCTAAGAAATCAGTGTTTAACCCTAAACTATGAAGCTATTCTCTGTTTTCCTCAGGAAGCTTCAGAACTTTAACTTTTACATTTAGGTTTCTAATTGATCTCAAATGAATTTTCTATATCATGTGACATAATTTCTGAGGCTCACTTTTTTCCATATGAATATTCAGTTATCCTAGAACCATTTGATGAAGAGACTTTCCTTTCCCAATTTAATTACTTTGGCACCTTTGTGGAAAATCAATTGAATGAGATTTCTGCTTCTGCCTAGTATATGTAAAACTGGAAAGAGTGCCTTGCTCATTCTAACAACTATGTATGGCTGGATAAACTATACAATCATAATTTCTTGAGACTGCCAAAGAGCCGAAGAAGAAGGGCAGCTCAGTGACATGGAATGTTAGGCAGAAGTGGCCCCTTCATGAAGTGACAGCACAGACAGAGGGGCTTATCTGTGGTGTGGTGGGAAGAAGGAGTATTACCAGACAAGCTGATAAGAACAGCCAGTTAAAAATTTAACATATTGTTGGAGCCAAGCATGGGCTGGTAGGTCAGTCTGGAAAGAGTCCCCAGGAAGAGAGGCAGGGTGATGGTTCAGCATACCTAGTATTCCCCAGCCTGTTGTCCTCTGAAAATAATTGCTATATATCTTTTATAAAGTTTTTTTAAAATAATTTATTTTGGTACCAATCTACAATTACATGTGCAATATTATGGTGATTAAACTACCCCTTAAATGAGGTCCCTCCCACCAACCCCATTACAGTTCACGGTCCATCAGCATAGTGAGATGCTATAGAATCATTACTTATCTTCCCTGATTTGTACAGCCTTCCCCGTGCTCCCCCAACATTACATCTGCTAATCAAAATGCCCCTTTTCCCCTTGTCCCGCCTTTCCCACCCATCCTCCCCAGTCCCTTTCCCTTTGGTAACTGTTAGTCCATTTTTGGGTACTGTGAGTCTTCTGCTGTTTTGTACCTTCAGTTTTTTTCTTTGTTCTTATACTCCACATATGAATGAGATTATTTGATATTTGTCTTTTTCCGCATGGCTTATTTCACTGAGCATAATACCCTCTAGCTCCATCCGTGTTGTTGCAAATGGTAGGATTTGTTTTCTTCTTATGACTGAATAATATTCCATTGTGTATATGTACCACCTCTTCTTTATCCATTCATCTACTGATGGACACTTAGGTTGCTTCCATTTCTTGGCTATTGTAAATAGTGCAGCGATAAACATAGGGGTGCATATGTCTTTTTAAAATTGGGATCCTGCATTCTTAGGGTAAATTCCTAGGAGTGGGATTCCTGGGTCAAATGGTATTTCTATTTTTAGTTTATTGAGGAACCTCCATACTGCTTTCCACAATGGTTGAACTAATTTGCGTTCCCACCAGCAGTGTAGGAGGGTTCCCTTTTCTCCACATCCTCGCCAACACTTGTTGTTGTTTGTGTTTTGGATGTTGGCCATCCTCACTGGTGTGAGGTGATATCTCATTGTGGTTTTAATCTGCATTTCTCTGATGATTAGTGATGTGGAACATCTTTTCATGTGCCCGTTGGCCATCTGAATTTCTTCTTTAGAGAAGTGTCTATTCATGTCCTCTGCCCATTTCTTAATTGGATTATTTGCTTTTTGTTTGTTGAGGTGCATGAGTTATTTATATATTTTGGATGTAAACCCCTTATTGGATTTGTCATTTATGCATATATTCTCCCATATTGTAGGATGTCTTTTTGTTCTACTGATGGTGTCCTTCGCTGTACAGAATTTTTCAGCTTGATATAGTCCCACTTGTTCATTTTTCCTTTTGTTTCCCTTGGCGGGGGAGATATGTTCATGAAGTCACTCATGTTTATGTCCAAGAGATTTTTGCCTGTTTTTTTCTAAGAGTTATATGGTTTCATGACTTACATTCAGCTCTTTGATCCATTTTGAGTTTACTTTTGTGTATGGGTTTAGACAGTAGCCCACTTTCATTCTCTAACATGTAGCTGTCCAGTTATGCCAACACAAGCTGCTGAAGAGGCTGTCATCTCCCCATTGTGTATCCAAGGGTCCTTTATCATATATTAGTTGACTGTATATGTTTGGGTTAGTGTTTGGATTTTCTATTCTGTTTCACTGGTCTGTGGGTCTGTTTTTGTGCCAATACCAAATTGTCTTGATTACTGTGGCTTTGTAGTAGAGATGGAAGTCAAGGAGCATAATTCCCCCTGTTTGATTCCTCCTTCTCGGTATTGCTTTGGCTATTCGGGGTCTTTTGTGGTTCCATATGAATTTTAGAATTATTTGTTCCAGTTCATTGAAGAAACCTGTTGGTGTTTTGATAGGGATTGCATTGAATCTGTAGATTGCTTTAGGTAGTATAGCCATTTTGACAATATTTATTCTACCTAGCCAAGAGCATGGGATGAATTTTCATTTGTGAGTGTCCTCTTTAATTTCTATAAGGAGTGTCTTGTAGTTTTCAGAGTACAGGTCTTTCACTTCCTTCGTTAGGTTTATTCCTAGGTATTTTATTCTTTTTGATGCAATTGTGAATGGAATTGTTTTTCTGATTTCTCTTTCTGTTAGTTCATCATTAGTGTATAGGAAAGCAACAGATTTCTGTGTGTTAATTTTGTATCCTGTAACTTTGCTGAATTCAGATATTACTTCTAGTAGTTTTGGAGTGGAGTCTTTAGGATTTTTTATGTACAATATCATGTCATCTGCAAATAGTGACTATTTGACTTCTTCTTTACCAATCTGGATGCCTTGTATGTCTTTGTTTTGTCTGATTGCCATGGCTAGGACCTCCAGTACTATGTTGAAAAACAGTGGAGAGAGTGGGCATCCCTGTCTTGTTCCTGATTTTAGGTGAAAAGCTTTCAGCTTCTCGCTGTTAAGTATGATGTTAGTTATGGGTTTGTCATATATGGCCTTTATGATGTTGAGGTACTTGCCCTTTATACCCATTTTGTTGAGAGTTTTAATTGTGAATAGATGCTGAATTTTGTCAAGTGCTTTTTCAGCATCTATGGAGATGATCATGTGGTTTTTGTTCTTCTTTTTGTTGATGTGGTGGATGATGTTGATGAATTTTTGAGTGTTGTACCATCCTTGCATCCCTGGGATGAATCCCACTTGATCATGGTGTATGATCCTCTTGATGTACTTTTGAATTCGGTTTGCTAATATTTTGTTGAGTATTTTTGCATCTACGTTCATCAGGCATATTGGTCTTTAATTTTCTTTTTTGGTGAGGTCTTTGACCGGTTTTGGTATTAGAGTGATTCTGGCTTCATAGAATGAGTTTGGAAGTATTCCCTCGTCTTGTATTTTTTGGAAAACTTTAAGGAGAATGGGTATTATTTCTTCTCTCTATGTCTGGTAGAATTCAGAGGTGAGTCCATGTGGTCCAGGGGTTTTGTTCTTGGGTAGTTTTTTGATTACCGATTCAATTTCGTTGTTGGTGATTGGTCTGTTTAGTTTTCTGTTTCTTGTTTGGTCAGTCTTGGAAGGTTTTATTTTTCTAAGAAATGGTCCATTTCTTCTAGGTTTTCCAGCTTGTTAGCATATAGATTCTCATAATATTCTCTTATAATTCTTTGTATTTCTGTGGGGTCCTTCCTTATTTTTCCTTTCTCATTTCTGATTCGGTTTATGTGTGTAGATTCTCTTTTTCTCCTAATAAGTCTGGCTAGGGGTTTATCTATTTTGTTTATTTTTTCAAAGAACCAGCTCTTGGTTTCATTGATTTTTTCTATTGTTTTATTCTTCTCAATTTTATTTATTTCTTCTCTGATCTTTATTATGTCTCTCCTTCTGGTGACTTTGGCCCTCATTTGTTCTTTTTCCAATTTCAGTATTTGTGTCTTTAGACTATTCATTTGGGAATGTTCTTCCTTCTTTAAATAGGCTTGGATTGCAATATACTTTCCTCTTAGAACTGCCTTTGCTGCATCCCACAGAAGTTGTGGCTTTGTGTTGTTGTTGTCGTTAGTCTCCATATATTCTTTGATTTCTGTTTAGATTTGGTCATTAACCCATTGATTAATTAGGAGAATGTTGTTAAGTCTCCATGTATTTGTTAGCCTTTTTGTTTTCTTTCTAAAATTTATCTCTAGTTTTATACCTTTGTGATCTGAGAAGTTGGTTGGTAGGATTTCAATATTTTTGAATTTACTGAGGTTCTTTTTGTGGCCTAGTATGTGGTCTATTCTGGAAAATGTTCCTTGTGCACTTGAGAAGAATATGTGTCCTTCTTTTATAAAGTTTTGTAGTTATTTTTGACCAGAGGACTAGTCTGACACCAGTCACACTTTGGTATACAGGATATTGTTTTTAAGACCTATGCTCTTTATATAAAAAGACCGTAGATATACAAACCTACAAACATACAATACAAATACAGAGGTCTATGGTCTTATTTTTTCTTTTCTCCTGATAAAGAATTTTAAATCAGATATAATAGCTCTCAAATTCCAATAGAGGGGTGGCTAGTCCAGGGCATTCCCTAGTTGTGTTGGCCCCAGTCTATATAAACAATATGAGTGACAAAAGTGTGTTGGAAAATTTATAGGCCCTTGTGTGGTCCAGTGATTTACTGATGATGGTTTAGGATTATAGTTAGAAGAATTACTTACACATTTGTTTATTGTCCAATCAGTACACAAGAAATTTCTTCTTAGTGTCCAAGAACCATCTTTTCATTTGTTTGTTTTTTTTATTTTCAGTTGCATGTCTCCTACTATACCATGACAAAAAACAATTAACAATGCATTCTATCTCACCACACTATGACTCTTTGGAAACTATTTGTATTGGAACAATGTAGGTCTTTTTGCCTCTGTTGTTAGTTCCCTAGTACCATTCATGTAATCCTGATTATATCAGTACTCATGATACATCACCATCTATTGTGCTGCCCATGAACCTCGCTTCCAGTAACTCCCTCAGAGGTAGTTCTCGTGTTCCATTGATGATGATGATACATGTCAATCTTTCAACCATGTGTTCTTCTGGATGTTATAATTGCATTCACTGCATTTCTGGAAGGTAATCATTTAGTGTTAGCTAAACCTTTGCCTTCCATGTACTACCTCCTGCGGTGAAGAAAGGCAAGAGACCCATGGACAGAGCAAGAGTAGTACCATTAGTTCAAGGAATATCCACCCCTGTTTTGCATAGCTTAAGAATGATCCAGGAGATTATAACATTACCATATTGATAAGAAAAGAGAGGACCATTCAGAAGGATTGGTGTTGTGAACAAGAATCTCTATGAAGTTTTCTTGGGAGACAGTGCCAGACATGTAGTACAAAGGCTGCTAAAAGGGTGGAGTCATCTCCCTGGTGTCAGCACCAAGGGCACATATGGTAAAAGTCAATGCTACCAACCCTCCCTGTGTGCTGTAGAACAGGAGTGGCACTACAGTTGGAGCGTGTGAAGAGCTGATACATGAGTCTACATGTGTGACTCAACCCCAAGGATCAGCAGCAGTCCTTCAGCAGCCCAGAACCCTGTACTCACCTTATGTCTACTGTGAGTGAAAGTTACCCAAGTCAATGTGTCTCACTATTATGGTAGCTCAGTTTTATGAGATCCTGCAGAAGAAATACCCTGCTGAGCAGCTGGAGCAAGTCTCTTGCTAGGCTGTCTTCCTGACCTAGACTGAACCATAGAGATTTGGGAGGCCTAGTTAGGTTGTGTGAATCCCAGAGGTTCTCAGGGCATCTGGTTGAGCCTGTGCCTTGGATAGAGGTTCAGAGAATGCTCCAAGCAGAGAAATGAGCAGTAGGGCTTATGTGGGCCACAGTCTGGTTTAGGAGACTATGCCCAGATGGCACTGCATGTGCTGGACTGACCTAGGCAAAGGACAACTTAAAAGTTTTGAGGAAGGCTTTTAGAGGCATGCACCCTCCGAAGTGCAGCGCCAAGGGCAGAGGCCGTAACTTGTTCATGTCTAAAGACAGTGCTGGGTCTGTCCTTGAGTTAAAATACCCAGGATATCCAAACTTTCTGAGTGATTGAATGGAATAATTTTGTTAAATGGAGATAAACCAAGCTGAATGAATTAAGTAGGAATGGTAATTTTTGAGTATTCAATGTCACTTATATTTAAGTACTCCAGTATATGAAATACACTAATTTAAGAATTAATAAAGGTATATATATATATATATATATATATATATATATATATATCCGTACACACACACACACAAATTGTCCATTTTACTTGAAGCTTTGTTAATTACTGACATCTTTTCCTGAAGGGAAAGGAAGAAAGAACACCATGGAATATTATATGTGAAGAAATGTTTTTCCTCCATAATATTGCTCACAAAAGATGTACAGCATAAAGCATATGTTTGTTTGTTTATCCTAAATAAATTCCCTTGAGATTGAAGGAATAGCAAAAAAGTGCTAGTATTCCTGAATTTGTGAAACAAATATGTGACTATACTATCTGTAAGCTCTATATTTTCAGAAGTTTTAAGGGGTTGCAATCATTTGGAACTATTCATAACTCTTTACAATGTGCCCATATGTCTATATATACTAGCATAATTATTTTTTAATGTTACAGAGTAATTTTACAAAACTTCTTAACCCTTTATGTTGGTGAGATTGCATAATGCAAAGAGTAAGAGGATTTCTCATAATTTTAAAATATGACTAAAATATAACATTTTTTCTCTTATAATTTAGGTTTTAGATTTTAGAAAGATGAAGGAGTCTGAAATCTTTAGTTAACTTTGAAATACAGTTTTTTTGTGTTTGTCATTAACATTCAAATAATCTGAAATCATAAGATGCCTAAACAAACTGGCAAAAGTGAAAAATTCAGCAAATTCAACTAAGTACTCTTTAACAGACCCAAACCAACAAAGACAAACAAAAACACATCTAGGTACCAGTAGATATTTTAAGTAAGTTAAACTGCCCAAACCCTTCTTTTAAGAGAATAAATTGAGCAAAATTGGTGGTATATTTGGCCATAGATTAAGATGAACTGAAATTTTCAAGGTGACTAACTCCTTAGTCTAAATGAATTTGATGCTTATGAAAAGTTGTTAAGAAAATCTGACTCACTGTGGTGGTCTCTTGAAACCTTAAAAACTGTTACCACAACTATGCCCAGTACCCCTGAAATAGACAATATAAATTTCTGTAGATAATGTAAGCAAATAATTTATGGTGATTATGAGTTAGAAAGTGCAAGAAAGTTTTCAAGCAAGGGAGCTGCCCCACTAAATGATTACTGAGCTCAAGAAAGGAGCCAGACACCTGTGCCTATGCACGTTGGTTATGCAACCATTTAACTGTTTATCAGGAAATTCATTTTTAAACATATATTTATTTAAACTTTGTAAACTTAAGTTCCCTAATAATGATATGGTAACCCAAAAGAAGATGGTGTGTATGTATATATATATATATATATATACCCACCAATCTCCAAATGAATTCATTTGCCCTGTTACGATGATATTCCAGTTTTAGTATGTGATTGTTTAGTGAGATTTTAGTGTGCTCAAATCTTTTGGAGCAAATCTCAAACTCTTCAGTTTAAAGGATATAAAAATAAATAAAATATCTGAAAGTCTAAGAAAAGAAAAGACTGTCATTTAAAAAATCACTGAAAAATACAGGTGTTTAGGGCTAACAATAATAATACTAGTGATAATACTTATTGAATATGTATTACATGCCACAAGTATTCACAAATGCCAGAAATACTAGATTTGTTATTTGAGATATCCAGTATTAGCAGACTGTAGTAAATTGAACATCTAAGTAGAACAGCATGAGCTGTAAACATGATGGAAGAATCAGAGACTTTACGACATCTAGGCTTAAGATAGAGAAAAATAAATAGGAAGGATTTTCCTTTTCCTTTTCTTTTTTTTTCCTCAAATATTTCTGCCATGAGGGGTAATAACAATAAAATTGAGCTAAAACAAAGCACTCTATTCCAGATAGTTTTTCATCAACTGAGAAGTGGAATAAAAACACTCCACAAATTGTGAACTGTTCCTCTCTTATCCTGCTCCTCTTAGGTCTCCTCATGCCATTTTCTCCAGTTGTTTTTAATTCCCTTTCTTTTACATTAAGCTTCCATAAGAATTTTAGGAAATACTAAGAATTTGGGGATATTGTAAGTGGAGTTTCTCATCCTCAGTACTACTGATATTTAGGGCTGAATGAGCCCTTGTTGTGGGGCCGTTCTGTGCACTGTAGCCTGATCAACAGCACCCCCAACTTCTACTCACTAGATGCCAGTAGCACATGCATTTCCCCACCGGGACAGAAATATCCTGAGGCATTCCCAAATGTCCCCAAGAGGGCACAGTGGCTCCCAGTTGAGAACCGATGCTATCAAGTAAAATTATACAGGATCTAAAATTTCCTTGTTGACAAGAAAAACCTGCAGATTTTTTCTGCTTCCCCAGAAAAACAACATTTTAATAGGTGGGAAGATACAAAGAATGATATAATTGTATCCATTTCATTGTTGATGTCTGTATAGCACAGAAGCAAGAAACTTAAGACTGAATACATGCACAAGTATAAATTGTTTAATCCAGCAAGTACGATCCTGCATGCTGTAATTGTTAGCTTCTTGTATTTGAATTTGGTTGCCAGCATTTAAAGTTGCAATGATTTCACTGAAATAACTTGATTATGACTTCTGAAAAAATCAAGTTCTAGCAAAACTATGCCTCAGTTTCCAAAAGAATAATTTACTGGATGCTGCCCTTTTTAGATAGGATATGTGCTCTTTATTTTATCACAACTGACTTATTTTTAAAAACAGATATTACATTACCTATGTAGTCACTATAATCATATGAATTTGAAAGTCTAATAAGTAAATATATCTATTACTTAATCAAAAGCTCAATTAACTTTAAGGAATGAATTCTAAGCTGTAAAAATTAGGAAGGAAAACAGAAGCATTAGTGGAGAAGAGTACTTGGTGAGATGAAAGAGGAAGGATGATTTATTATTTTCTTCAATGCAGTGGATCTGGATATTAGCTTATTAGCTTATTAGGAATTCTTTTGAGCTTTTCAGTAACTCTTTATTTTTAAACTTGTAGTAAGATAACCGAGATAATATGTAAGGATTATTGTTTGGGCTGTAATCATAATATTGAAAGATCTGGTAAATCAACCTATGGGCAAGCGTCACATTTTGGAGGGTGTTTATCTTTATCAATAAATAGAAATGGGGTCAATTCTTCCATGTTACTCAACAAATATGCATTTCTCCCTGAAACTTTAATAGTGGAAAGTTTATGGGATGAATGTATATTTTGTAACTAGTAATGAATAGTATTAATTGCCATCAACCATAGGTTATCTACTTTTATTTATTTTGTTTTATATGCCAATTGTGGAAAAATTGTGCTTAAATAATATACTTTGTTTATAGAAGTGTTTTGAATGACCGTGGGTGTTTGTATGTATAGAGTAGTACAGAAAAGTTTAGAGTCGTAGCCTGGGGTTATGGAGAACAGTTTCGTTTAATTCAATTTTTTATTAGTACTATCTGGGAAAACTGCCTTCTGTGTCATAATAAATAATAATAATTCATTGACTCAAATGGAGACAGAGTAGTTCCAAATCAGAAGGAAAATAGTATTTAGAGGAATTTTGAAAAATCTGACTTTTTTATGGATCCAAGAATTCTGAGAAAATAATTCTATATCTAGAAGTGATTCTGGTGCAACTTCTTAAATAAATACAAGTTCTTATCTATAAACTACATATTAATCCTTAGATATATTTTACTTTTTATTTAGCACATGCTATCCAGCACTAGTAAAGAAAGTCAAATCAGGTGCTGTTGGGAATAACTACAACACTGTTATTTGCATCTAGTTATGAAATTTAAGCAAATAAAAGCTACATTGAAATTTTTCAAAATTATATTCAAATCATTTGAAGGCAAAGGTAGTCATTCATAGTTGGAAAATCATTAACTCATTCACTGTAAGTGCATACATTTTTTAAATAGGAATACTGTGTATTAGCCATTAGGATTTTTGCTTTTCTTGTTTTAAAAATCAAACACAGACATTGGGAGTGACCTATGAAACTTCTAATGAGGAGAAGGAAATATTACAGTTCCTTTTTAGGGGTTAAGAGAGACATTATTTTACATGAAGAATTGATGATTTAAAAAAATTTAATGCATGCAGATTTTATTCATAACCAAGAAAAATAATAATATTGCTTAGATGACTTATTTAATATTTATAATTTATAGTAGACTGAAAGTTCCCTAATTAATTTTTGATTAGCATTTTTAGTTATCACAGACTTTGTACAAGGAAAGAAGGCACACTATTCTAATCTGGTGTTCTTTCCTTTTTTGAAAAATATCTTAATATTACTTAGCAATGGGTTCTCCTTTGAGAAACAGAAACCTTAGTTTATAGTAACTTAAATGAGATTTTTTTTTTCTATGTAAAATAGCTGGAAACTAGGCAGCAATTGGCCTTAGTTCAGTTGGTGGTTTCTGTAGATAGCGATAGATCACAGCTGTATTAAGGCATGAGAAAGAGGAAAATGTAGGGCCAGCCACATTTCTCCCTTTTTATTAAGAATATAAAAGCCTCTTTTGTCTTCCTCTTGTGTCTCATAAGCTAGAACTATGTCACATGGCATTACCAGCTATAAAGGACACTGGGCAATTGAATATTTATATTTCCAGACGTTTATAGTTAGAATGAAACAAAGGTTGGGAGGAAGTATTGGACACACTGTATGCCTAAATAATAATTTAATTTGATCATGGGATGATATATCATATTAGTGGAATTGAAGAAAGAACGTTTTAAAGAAGCAGACTTTCCCCAATAGACTCCAATAAAAATTCGAGTAGGTTTTTCTGGTGGAAATTGACAAGCTATTCCTAATGATTTTATGGAAAATCAGACCATGAATAACCAAGGCATTCTTGGACAGGAGCAAAGCTGGAGATTTATGTACCAAACTTCTTTACTTAACAATAGTAGTTAAGACTAAGCTATTAACAGGATAGACAAATGATGCAGAATAGTTTTCAGAAAGCAACCACCCATACACGATCTCCTAATTTATGACCAGGATGACCTAATATGCAGAGGGAGAAGGATGGTCATTTTAACACTTGGTGCTGATTTAGTTAAAAATATGGATGGAAATAAAAATAAACTGTGGTTTCTACTTTATACCATACATAGAAAATCAGTTCAAGATAGATTGTTGATTTAATATGAAAGCTGAAGCAATAAAGCTTTTGGAAACTTCTAGAATCTCTCTCTTGTGCATGTGTGCGCTCTCTCTTTTGCTTTCTCTCTTTTCTGTGTCTTTGACCATTCTTTAAGTAGTACCTGAAAATACAAGTCCCTGGCCAATTTGTTAGGAGGAACTAGATTTAGTTTCTTGTAAGTTTCATAAATAATTGCTCGTGAAACGAAAGTGAGTGGGTCTGAGAGAAATGAGTATAGAGGGTCTCTAAAGTCAATGTTTTGATTTCATGTACAGAAGTTGCCTCCCACCCCCATGCTTTTTCTCCCATTTCATATCCAGGTAATTATACAGAAAGAGATTTTGTAGTGCGTGTGTGTGTTGCTTCAAGTGGTGGCAAATGTCTGAAACTGGTCGGGGTGTTTAAGTCATCTAAGGTTTTATGGTTGACTGCTTAATTCAAAATTTATGTTGAAAGAAACCTTTCTTATTTATTTTTGGCCACTGCTTTTCATGGTCAGGATACAAATGTGTAGGTTTTTCAGGCTCATGTTTTCCTAGGGATTTTCTTATGTCTAATGTCATTAATTTGTCTATGCAATAAACACTTTGGTTTAAATGTACAAATAACTAAAGCTCCTTTGAAGAGGGATTCTGAAGCAGGCAAGTGACTTCAGTGCAGGATGGAAGGTGATGAGTGAGTGCTGTTATTGGCATGGTATAGGTACAGTGCTGTGGGAATATAGCGACAGGGGAAATTCCTTCTAGCTGAGGGATCAGAGGTAATTTTGTGGAGAAACTGACATTTTACTAGAGATAGGTAATTAGGATTTGGAACCACAGGGATGTAGTATGAGCCATTCCTGTCAGTGGAAAAACCAGGAACAGAGTGATAGAAGCATGAAATAGAGATATATTCCTATCACCAGGTAAATTTTAACTAATTTAGTGAACTCATTAGAAGTATTATGTCAGAAGCCCATAGATTATACTAACAAAATTACAAAAGCAAAGGAGAAAGTTACTTTTTAATTAAAGGGAAAGTATTTAAACTATCTACAAACAAACAGAAACTTGGAGGTTCTATGATTAAACTGTTGAAGAAAAATAAAGGTTCACACCATTCACAAATTGTTAAAACATGAAAAATTATTTACAAATCATTCTTTCATATCTTGCCTATTAAGTATAATCTTCAATACAAAAATTCAGTATCTAAAATATCACAATAAAAATTACCTATATTCTTACACACCATATGTACTTAAATTAATGTGACTATGTACTCTAGTTTCTCTAATAAGAAATCATCCAGGGCAGCTCACAGCAAAAGTAGGTTGCATAGAATGAATAGGCATTTCATATTGCCCAACACATATCCTGCAATAACTTAATTTATTTTGTATGAAGTAGGTCATTTTGTACAGATATAAACTTTCTGTTGTGCACTGTTCTCCCTTGACATCCATGTCATATTACCTGCTTGTTGTAATATTTTTTCTCTAGTTCTCAGCAGTTTGTCTTCTATCTCAATTTGTAAAATCAAGGAGTTTTACCTCTATTGTATATTATAGATTGGTACCAGCAATGATTACCTACTTAACCTATAATTGTCTCTTTTTAATATTCAAAGACATCAAAAGGAATTTTCCTTTCTATATATCATTCAGAACATACTAAAATTACATTTATTTATAGCATTATATCAATTTCATTTTATGTGAAGCTTTATGAAGTAGGTCAAACAGGAATGAAAAACATCTTAGAAGATGTATGAAGATAATATTAGGTTAGCAAAGGATAAATTGTATAGAATTGACTGAACTTCATCTATCTCATTGCCAACTTTTTTTTTTTTTTAGATTTTCCCATCATTGTAGATAAATAAAACAAGTATAGAAGGATTCTGATATTGATATCTTATGCCCAGGCCAGAGAGATACTGTTTATTAACATTATGTTGAAAAAGAGAGAGTTGGTGAGAGTTTATCTTAAAAGGGAGTGTTTGCAATAGAATGAGATGCCATTTGGAAGATTTTGCACAGTCTTTTTAGTCCCTGGCTTTTTTGAAGAAGTCATAAACAGGCCACAAACACAGTGTAATTAGGACATTAGAGTTGGATGAGGCAGCAAGAAGGTAGAATTTGCGTATAGAGGAGTAAGGCTTATCAGAGCTACTGAAATTGTTGCATTCTTGAAGAGCTTTTTGTTTGCCTGTTTAGTAATTGTCTTTGTTTTTCTTGCATAAGATTCAACATACATACTGCTTAATCCTCTCTAAACTCTTGCCCAGAGCTATAAATATGCTTTCACTCTCAGATTATGTCCTTGAAGCCTCCCTTTCTCATCATCCTACCACATTTGTGGCAGCTTTGGTGTTCTGAATCTTCTCTTAACTTCCTCATTTCATTGATGTATATCCTTTAAGAGCTTCCTGAGAAGGGGCACAAGGGAATCTGCAGTCTTTGAAAACATGAGAACTACAGTTTTGAGAATGTATATATTCTACCCTCACACTAGATGGAGAACATAGTTCAGCATTGAATTCTAAGCTGAAAAAGATTTTCTCTCAGTGATTAAAAGCATAGGCCATTGTCTTGCTTCTAGCGTGGCTGTTGAAGACTCCAGTGGTATTTCTTTCTTGAACTTTGCTGACAACATGCTTTGCTATGAATCTTTCTTTATCTTTTTTACTGGGCACTTGGTGAGTTTTCTAATCAGAAATTTCATATCCTTCAGATAGCTTCTAGAATCATTTTGGAACTATTGTCTTGATAATATACTCCTCTTATTTTTTCTGTTTCCTCTTCTGAAACTAGTTATGCAGATATTGCATGTCCTGAACTGATCCATTTAACATTCTATTTGCCATCTTTCTTTTTTCCCTAATTTCTCAAAGATTTCCCCAATGTTATCTTAGCTATGTATCTTAAATGTCGTTTTTCTTCAATTATTACTTTTAAAATTAGTCATGGATAATGTATTTTCTAAAATCTTGTATTAATTTTTTTCTTTTTGGATATTTTCTTCTGACCATTCTTACACCAAAAATAGGACAGAGTGTTAAAATTGTGATGTGTTCATACAGAGGAATACTATACAATAATGAAATAAGTAAACAATAGCCAACACAGCCATCATCTAAAGATTTTGAGATTTAATAACCTGGACTTATCCCATAAATTTATTGTAGAAGACATATTCATAGAAGAATGTATATAGTAAAATTTCATGTGCATGAAGTTCAAGAAGAAACAAAAATTTAAACAATAGGTTAGTTTGATAATTATTCATAAGTGGTGTAATAGAAAAAAAAGAAAAGAAATCATAGGCACACGAGTGGTGGTAGGTTCTCTGAGGGAAAATGGTAGGAGTGGGTACACAAAGAGCTTTAAGTTACTCTTAACCTGGAGGTTAGTACTTGGGTGTTCATCATATTCTTATCAAAATGAACAAATATAGTTTAAACATTACTTTGTTGACATGTTTTTCTTCAAAATTAAAGAAAACAGAGAAACTGAGGGGCTGGTATGTTAAATGTCTCATGTGTGAAAAGTAGATATACAGGAGTGAGTCCAGGCTGTCATAGAGGATCAAAAGGAAGGTGGATGAGAAGTAAACTTCCACAAGGAATAAGCCACAAAGTAGCAGAGCCTTTATATGTGTTGGTATGCGCAATTAAATAGAAAGCAAGAATACTGACCCCATCACCTGATACAGGGTGAAAAGGAATAAATACCCATTTGAAAATTCCATAGGAAAAGCTATGTCATCAGAGGTACATTTTGAAATCTTCATCAATCATATGACTGGGCAAAACAGGAGGATAATATTTTGGGAGACCGTAGATGGGTGGTACAGCCTTTGGTTCTAGAATGAGATGAACAGGGCTAGTCCTTAAAATCTGTGGCAGGACATTGCAATTGGCTCTAATGAGTTTAGCTCATGACCAACAGTTGAGGCTCGTGTGTAGATTGCAGGGAAGTTGAACATGTCTTTCTCTTGTGGTCAGCTTTCTAGGAGTGACTGGTAGCCAAAGTGACTTCTCATTAGTTCTTTCTGTGGGGAAGGATGAGTTTGGGACCAATTTCAGAGCTGATGCATTTGGCCCTTTGGCATAAATATTTGTTCCTCATGGTCCCAGTGGCTTAGCAATATTGGTAAGTTCCTGTTCTGACACTAGTGTATCTCTCAGTATTTGTAGTCAATGCGTATACAGTGACATTAAATGATTTTTGTTGTCACAGTTCTGATAAAAGCTACTTGGATATCTCTAAGAGCACAATTGATTTGGACACTTTGTTGCCTTCTTATAGCTCTTTGTTTAGGAACGGAGGGAGGGATCCTCAATAAAAGTCTTTCCTCTATGACTTCATTTGGCTAAATTCTATTCATCCTTTCAGATTCTAGTTTTTATACAATTTTATCTGGGAAACCCACCTTGGTCTTTCATGTCTGATTTAGATGTTTTTCTTAACTTCTTCAGTGCTCACTCCTTCATCTGTCAGTACACAAATCTCATTAAGCTATCATTGCTGGGTCAGCTGTTTAGTCAATTGTCAGAAATGTCACTGTTTAGTCAATTTCCTCTAAATAATAGAATATCCCTCTTCCCAAGCTATGAACTTCAGCAGTTTCAGGAAGCACTGTTGTCAAATATTTTGTTAATGCTCGTCTCTGAAAAATGCTGTATTAGGACAACTTTATCACATACTTCTTGAAAAGTTTTCCTTTTTATGATTGGAAGATAAAAACTGACAAGGACTAGCTGGTCAACACTGACTCATTGAAAGAATAGCTTTCATTTCAAACTACTGAGAAGAGGTGACAGGAATGTGTTTCCATATTATTAATGTTAAGAGAAGGCAAGAAGGATTTTCTCCCCTGTTAAGGCAATACAACTAAAATACTGACCCCTGTCAGGCTAAGGTAAACAAGTAGGCTGGGTCAGTATTTAGTGATATCTTTTGAGGAACACCTTCTGTAGAAAGCTATGTTTTAAAAATTTTTTATTTTGATATCGTTAATGTACAATCACTTGAACAACATTATGGTTAGTAGACTCCCTATTATCAAGTCCCCCCACATACCCTACTACAGTCACTGTCCGTCAGCATAGTAAGATGCTTTAGAATCATTACTTGTCTTTATAAATACTGCCTTTCCCATGACCCCCGCCACTGCATTACGTGTGCTAATTGTAATGCCCCTTTTCTCCCCTTATCCCTCCCTTCCCACTCATCCTCTCCAGTCCCATTTCCTTTGGTAACTGTTAGTCCATTCTTGGGTTCTGTGCATCTGCTGCTGTTTTCTCCCTTCAGTTTTTCCTTTGTTCTTATACTCCACAGATGAGTGAAATCATTTGATACTTGTCTTTCTCCACCTGGCTTATTTCACTGAGCATAATACCCTCTAGCTCCATCCATGTTGTTGCAAATGGTAGAAGTTGTTTTCTTCTTATGACTAAATAATATTCCATTGTTTATATATACCACATCTTCTTTATCCATTCATCTACTGATGGACACTTAGGTTGCTTCCATTTCTTGGCTATTGTAAATAGTGCTGCGATAAACATAGGGGTGCATCTGTCTTTTTCAAACTGGGCTGCTGCATTCTTAGGGTAAATTCCTAGGAGTAGAATTCCTGGGTCAAATGGTATTTGTATTTTTAGTTTTTTGAGGGACTTCCATACTGCTTTCCACAATGGTTGAACTAGTTTTACATTCCCACCAGCAGTGTAGGAGGGTTCCCCTTTCTCCACATCCTAGCCAACATTTGTTGTTGTTTGTCTTTTGGATGTTGACCATCCTAACTGGTGTGATATGATATCTCATTGTGGTCTTAATTTGCCTTTCTCTCATGATTAGCAATGTGGAGCATCTTTTCATGTGCCTGTTGGCCATCTGAATTTCTTCTATGGAAAAGTGTCTGTTAAGCTCCTCTGCCCATTTTTTAATTGGCTAATTTGCTTTTTGTTTGTTAAGGTGCGTGAGCTCTTTATACATTTTGGATATCAACCCTTATTGGATATCTCATTTATGAATATATTATCCCATACTGTAGGATGTCTTTTGGTTCTACTGATGGTGTCCTTTGCTGTACAGAAGAATTTTAGTTTGACATAGTCCCACTTGTTCATTTTTGCTTTTGTTTCCCTTGCCCGAGGAGATATGTTTATGAAGAAGTTGCTCATGTTTATGTCCAAGAGATTTTAGCCTTTGTTTTTTTCTAAGAGTTTTATGGTTTCATGACTTACATTCAGGTCTTTGATCCATTTTGAGTTTACTTTTGTGCATGGGGTTAGACAGTAATCCAGTTTCATTCTCTTACATGTAGCTGTCCAGTTTTGCCAAGAGCAGCTGTTGAAGAAGCTGTCATTTCCCCATTGTATATCCAAGGCTCCTTTATCGTACATTAATTGAACATATATGCTTGGGTTTATATCAGGACTCTCTAGTCTTTTCCACTGGTCTATGGGTCTGTTCTTGTGCCAGTACCAAATTGTCTTGATCATTGTAGCTTTGTAGTAGAGCTTGAAGTCAAGGAGCATAATTCCCCCTGTTTTATTCTTGGTTCTCAGGATGGCTTTGGCTATTTGGGGTATTTTGTTGTTCCATATGAATTTTAGAACTATTTGCTGTAGTTCATTGAAGAATGCTGCTGGTATTTTGATAGGGATTGCATTGAATCTGTAGATTGTTTTAGGCAGGATGGCCATTTTGACAATATTAATTCTTCCTAGCCAAGAGCATGGGATGAATTTCCATTTATTAGTGTCCTCTTTAATTTCTCTTAAGAGTGTCTTGTAGTTTTCAGGGTATAGGTCTTTCACTTCCTTGGTTAGGTTTATTCTTAGGTATTTTATTTTTTTGATGTGATTGTGAATGGAATTGTTTTCCTGATTTCTCTTTCTGCTAGTTCACCATTAGTGTATAGGGATGCAACAGATTTCTGAGTATTAATTTTGTATCCCACAGCTTTGCTGAATTCAGATATTAAGTCTAGTAGTTTTGGAGTGGATTCTTTAGGGTTTTTTATGTACACTATCATGTCATCTGCAAACAGGGACAGTTTGACTTCTTCCTTACCAATCTGGATGCCTTTTATTTCTTTGTATTGTCTGATTGCCATGGCTAGGACCTCTAGAACTATGTTGAGTAAAAGTGGGGAGAGTGGGCATCCTTGTCTTGTTCCTGATCTTAAAGGAAAAGCTTTCAGCTTCTTACTGTTAAGTATAATGTGGGCTGTGGATTTGTCATATATGGCCTTTATTATGTTGAGCTACTTGCCCTCTATACCCTTTTTGTTGAGAGTTTTTATCATGAATGGATGTTGAGTTTTGTCGAATGCTTTTTCAGCATCTATGGAGATGATCATGTGGTTTTTGTCCTTCTTTTTGTTGATGTGGTGGATGATGCTGATGGATTTTCGAATGTTGTACCATCCTTCCATCCCTGGGATGTATCCCACTTGATCATGATGGATGATCGTTTTGATGTATTTTGGAATTCGGTTTGCGAATATCTTGTTGAGTATTTTTGCATGTATGTTCATCAGGGATATTGGTCTGTAATTTTCTTTTTTGTGGTGTCTTTGCCTGGTTTTGGTATTGGAGTGATGTTGGCCTCATAGAATGAGTTTGGGAGTATTGCTTCCTCTTCTACTTTTTGGAAACCTTTAATAAGGATGGGCATTAGGTCTTCACTAAATGTTTGATAAAATTCAGCAGTAAAACCATCTGGTCCAGGGGTTTTGTTCTTAGGTAGTTTTTTGATTACCAATTCAATTTCTTTGCTGGTAATTGGTCTATTCAGATTTTCTGTTTCTTCCTGGGTCAGCCTTGGAAGGTTGTATTTTTCTAGAAAGTTGTCCATTTCTTCTAGGTTATCCAGTTTGTTACCATATAATTTTTCATAGTATTCTCTCATATATCTTTGTATTTCTGTGGTGTCCGTAGTGATTTTTCCTTTCTCATTTCTGATTCCGTTTATGCATGTAGACTTTCTTTTTTTCTTGATAAGTCTGGCTAAGGGTTTATCTATTTTGTTTATTTTCTCAAAGAACCAGCTTGTGCTTTCATTGTATTGTTCTATTCTTCTCAATTTTATTTATTTCTGCTTTAATCTTTATTATGTCCCTCCTTCTACTGACTTTGGGCCTCATTTGTTCTTCCTTTTCTAGTTTCATTAATTGTGAATTTAGACTGTTCATTTGGGATTGTTCTTCTTTCCTGAGGTAAGCCTGTATTGCAATATATTTCCCTCTTAGCACAGCCTCGCTGCATCCCACATATTTTGTGGTGTTGAATTATTGTTGTCATTTTTCTCCATATATTGTTTGATTTCTGTTTTTATTTGGTCATCAATCCATTGATTATTCAGGAACATGTTATTAAGCCTCCATGTGTTTGTGGGCTTTTTTGTTTTCTTTGTGTAATTTATTTCTAGTTTTATACCTTTGTGATCTGAGAAGCTGGTTGGTACAATTTCAGTCTTTTTTAATGTACTGAGGCCCTTTTTGTGGCCTAGTATATGATCTATTCTTGAAAATGTTCCATGTGCACTTGAGAAGAATGTGTATCCTGTTGCTTTTGGATAGAGTGTTCTGTAGATGTCCATTAGGTCCATCTGTTCTAATACATTGTTCAGTGCCTCTATCTCTTTACTTATTTTCTGTCTGGTTGATCTGTCCTTCAGAGTGAGTGGTGTTGAAGTCTAAAATGAATGCATTGCATTCTATTTGCCCCTTTAATTCTGTTAGTATTTGTTTCGCATATGTAGGTGATCCTGTGTTGGGTGCACAGATATTTATAATCGTATATCCTCTTGTTGGACTGACCCTTTCATCGTTATGTAATGTCCTTCTTTGTCTCTTGTGACTTTTTTTGTTTTGAAGTCTATTTTGTCTGATACATGTACTGCAATTCCTGCTTTTTTTCTTCCTCCTCTATTCTTTGCATATTATGAATCATATTCTGTACTCTTTGTCTAACCATTGGGTACCATCTATGTAGCCTTAGGAATACTTCCATCTATAGGAGTCCCTCCAAAATGCACTATAGAGGTGGTTTGTGATAGGTAAGTTCTCTCAGCTTTTGCTTATCTGAAAATTGTTTAATCCCTCCTTCAAATTTAAATGATAACCTTGCTGGGTAGAGTATTCTTAGTTCAAGGCCCTTTAATTCATTGCATTAAATATATCATGCCACTCCCTTCTTGCCTGTAAGGTTTCTGTTGAGAAGTCTGATGGATTTTCCTTTGGATGGGTTTTCTTTTTTCTCTCTCTAGCTGCTTATAAATGTCTGTCTTTGTCATTTATCTTTGCCATTTTAATTATTATATGTCTTGATGTTGTCTTCCTTGCGTCTCTTGTATTGGGCGATCTGTGCACCTCCATGGCTTGAGAGACTATCTCCATCCCAGATTGGGAAAGTTTTCAGCAATTATCTCCTCAATGACACTTTCTATCCCCTTTTCTCTCTCTTCTTCTTCTGGTACCCCTATTATGCGAATATTATTCCGTTTGGATTGGTCACACAGTTCTCTCAATAGTCTTTCATTCCTAGAGATTCTTTTTTCTCTCTGTGCCTCAGCTTCTTTGTATTCCTCTTCTCTAATTTCTATTCCATTTGCCATCTCTTCTACTACATCTAATCTGCTTTAAAATCCCACCATTGTATGTTTCATTTCAGATATCGAATTTCTTAATGATTGAATCCCCAACTTAAATTCATTCCTGAGTTCTTGAGTATTTTTCTATATATCCATAAGCATGTTTATAATTTTTATTTTGAACTCTCTTTCAGGAAGATCAGCTAGTTCAGTTTCATTAGGCCCTTTTTCTGGGGTGTGTAAGATTTTGGTTTGAACCATGTCCTTTTGACGTTTCATATTTCTGTGTGGTGCCCACTAGTGCATAGAAACTCCAGTCTATGGACCTGCTCATCCCCTAGAGTGACATTGGTGGGCGTAGGGGAGTGGAGCTGGTGCCTCGGGGGAGGAAAGTTCTGTTTCCTGATTCCCATCTGCAGTGCCTGTCTCAAGTGTCAGAGCCAGTGGGCCAAGCACACACATGTAAGCCTCTGTGCTTTGCATCTCTAGCTGTTGTAGGGGTTGCCTCCCTCTGGCTGGCCTGATGCCAGTGCAGTGACTGCTGGTTTGCAAGCAGGTGCCAGCAGGTCAGGGGGAAGGCTTGGCAGGCTGTGTGTCACAGTTTGGGGTCTCGGAGCTGAGAAGGTATCCAGGGGGATGGAGCACCGGAAGCTCTTCCAAGTTCTCAACCAGCTGGTCAGAGCGTGCCCAGACAACCTTGTCCAGCTCTCCGTTCTTCCGCACAGCAAGCTCCATGCAAACCCTGCACCTTCAGCAGCCCTCTCGCTTCTAGGAAGACTCTTAGACCACCTGCCCTTCCTCTGACACAGAGCGGCTGGGTGTGGAACCCGTCCTCCACAAACCGCCTGAATGTCAGTCTCCCAGGCCCTCTGCCTGTTCGAGCTCCCCAATGTCCTTAGCACGAAACAATATAGGCTTCAGCTGACAAAGCAGATCTCCAGGGCTAGGTTTTAACAGTCCCAGGCTTCCTCCCACTCCCTGCTCTGTTTCTCTTCCTCCCATCAGTGAGCTGGGGTGGGGGAAGAGCTTAGGTCCCACTGGATGAAGGCTTTCATATGTTACCCTGTTTTGTGAGTTCTTCTCTGTTTGTGAGGTGTGTATGCAGTCTGGTTCAGCCTTCTTACTTCTTTCTGTTTTAGAGTTAATTGTATTAATTAAGTATATATTTGTACTATTTCTGGTTTGGGGAGGAGTTCTCCTTGTCACCTCTCACACCTCCATCTTGAATTCCCAAAAAGAGAAGGGACAGAATTTTAAAGGCTGCTAGAGAGAGAAAAATATCACATACAAAGGAAAACCCATCAGTTTCTCATCATACTTCTAACAAAAACCTTACAAGCCAGAAGGGAGTGGCATGGTACATTTAATGCAATGAAACTGAAGGGCCTCAAACCAAGAATACTCTACCTGGAAAGATTATTATTGAAATGTGAACCAGGGACGAAACGAGTTCTAGATAACCAATAGTTATGGTAATTCACCTCCCACAGACCATCTCTACAGTGTATTTTAAAGGGACTGCTCTAGTTGGAAGTGTTCCTAAGGCTAAATAGCTGTCACCAGAGGAAATAGAAACACAGCAAAGGAAGTAGACCAAATAAATACTAACCAAATACAAAATTAAATCATCTACCCACAAAGTCAGTCAAGGGATACACAAAGAGTACAGAATATGACACCTAACATATAAAGAGTGGAGGAGGAAGAAAAAGAAGGGAGAGAAAAAAGAATCATTGGTCTGTGTTTATAATAGCATAATAAGTGAGTTAAGGCTGACTGCTACATAGGAAAGAAGCTGCTTTTGAATCTTTGGTAACCACGAATCTAAAGCCTGTAATGGCAATTAGTACATATCTATCGATAATCACCCTAAATATAAATGAACTGAATGTACCAATCTATAAACACAGAGTTAGAGAATGGATAAAAAAGCAAGACCCATCTATATGCTGTCTACAAGAGACTCACTTCAAACCCAAAGACATACACAGACTAAAAATGAGGGGATGGAAAAAGATATTTCATTCAAACTATAGGGTGAAAAAAGCTGACATTGCAGTACTTGTATTAGAGAAAAAAGACTTCAAAACAAAGAAAGTAACAAGAGTCAAAGAAGGACCTTACATAATGATAAAGGGGTCAGTCCAATTAGAGGGTATAACCACTATAAATATCTATGCACCCAATATAGGAGCACCTACCTATGTGAAACAAATACTGACAGAATTAAAGTAGGAAATAGAATGCAATGTATTCATTTTAGGAGACTTCAACACACAACTCACACCAAAGGACAGATCAACCAGACAGAAAAAGGCACTGAACAACACATTAGACCAGTTGGACCTAACAGACATCTGTAGAACACTCCACCCAAAAGCAGCAGGATACATATTCTTCACAAATGCCCATGGAACATTTTTAAGAATAGATCACATACTAGGGCACAAAAAGAGCATCAGTAAATTCAGAAGGATTGAAATTGTACCAATCAGCTTATCAGACAAGAAAGGTATGAAACTAGAAATAAATTATGCAAAGAAAACAAAAAAGCACACAAACACATGGAAGCTCAACAACATGCTCCTAAATAATCAATGGATCAGTGACCAAATTCAAACAGAGATCAAGCAATATACGGAGACAAATGAAAACAGTAACTCAACATTGCAAATCTGTGAGATGCAGCAAAGACTGTGCTATGCGGAAAGTATATTGCAATACAGGCCTACCTCAGGAAAGAAGAATCATCCAAGATGAACAGTCTAAACTCACAATTAATGAAACTAGAAAAAAGAACAAATGAGGCCTGAAGTCCATAGAAGAAGGGACATAATAAAATCAGAGCATAAATAAATAACATTGTGAAGAATTAAACAATAGAAAGAATCAATGAAAATGAGCTGGTTCTTTGAGAAAACAAAATAGGTAAACCACTAGCCAGACTTACCAAGAAAAAAGTAGAGTCTACACACATAAACAGATTCAGAAATGAGAAAGGGAAAATGAGAAAATAAGTATAAAGAATTATTAGAGAACCCTATGAAAAAGTGTATGCTAAGAAATTGGATACCTAGAAGAAATAGACAACTTTATAGAAAATACAACCTTCCAAGACTGACCCAAGAAGAAACAAATAATCTAAACAAACAAATTACCAGCAATGAAATTGAATTTGGTAATCAAAAAACTACCTAAGAACAAAACTGTACCATGTGGCTTCACTCCTGAATTTTACCAAACATTTAGTGAAGACTTACCCATCCTCATTAACGTTTCCCAAAAAGTAAAGAGGATTAAACCTACATTCATTTTATGAGGCCAACATCACTCTAATACCAAAACCACACAAGAGTATCACAAAAAAAGAAAACTACAGACCAAGGACCCTGATGAACATAGATGCAAAAATACTCAACAAAATATTAGCAAAGCAAATTCAAAAAAACATCAAAAAGATCATCCATCATGAATAAGTGGGATTTATTCCAGGGATGCAAGGATGGTACAATATTTTAAACTCCATCAACATCATCCACCACATCAATAAAAGGACAAAAATCACATGATTATCTCCACATATTATGAAAAAGCATTCAACAAAATTCAACATTGATTCATGATAAAAATTCTCAGTATAGTGTGTATTGAGGGCAAGTACCTCAAGGTAATAAAGGCCATATACATCAAATCCACAGCCAGTATCATACTTAACAGTGAAAGCTGAAAGCTTTCCTTGTAAGATCAGGAACAAAACAAGGATTTCCACTTTCCCACTTTTATTCAGCATAGTACTGAAGGTCATAGCCGCAGCAATCAGACAACACAAAGAAATAAAAGGCATACAGATTGGTAAGGAAGAAGTTAAACTGTCACTGTTTGCAGGTGATGTTATATCATACATAAAATATCCTAAAGAATCCTCTAAAAAACTACTAGAATTAATAACTAGATTCAGCAACATTGTAGGATATAAACTTAATATACAGAAATCTGTGGCATTCCTATATAGTAATGATGAACTAGTAGAAATACAAATTAGGAAAACAATTCCATTTATAATTGTATCAAAAGAATGAAATACCTAGGAATAAACCTAACCAAGGAGGTGATAAACTTATATCCTGAAAACTACAAGACACTCATAAGAGAAATTAAAGAAGACACCAATAAATGGAAATACATCCCATGCTCATCAAAAGAAAGAATTAGTATTGTCCAAATGACCATCCTGCCTAAAGCAATCTACAGATTCAATGCAATCCCTATCAAAATACCAATGGCATTCTTCAACAAACTGGAATAAATAGTCCCAAAATTCATGTGGAACCACAAAGGACCCTGAATAGCCAAAGCAATCCTGAGAAGGAAGAATTAACCTGGGGGGATTATGCTCCCCAACTTCAAGCTCTACTACAAAGTCACAGTAATCAAGAGAATTTGGTACTGGCACAAGAACAGACCTATAGATAACCAAACAGACTAGGGAGCCCAGATATTAACCCAAGCATATATGGTCAATTAATATATGATAAAGGAGCTACGGACATACAATGGGGAAATGACAGCCTCTTTAATAACTGGTGTTGGCAAAACTGGGCAGCTACATGTAAGAGAATAAAACTGGATTATTGTCTAACCCTGTACACAAAAGTAAACTCAAAATGGATCATAGACAAAAATGTAAGTCCTGAAACCATAAAACTCATAGAAGAAAACATAGACAATAATCTCTTCAATATAAGCATGAGCAACTTTTTCCTGAACACATCTTGGGCGAGGTAAACTAAAGCATAAATGAACAAATGGGACTACATCAAACTAAAAAGCTTTTGTACAGCAAAGGACACCATCATCAGAACAAAATGGTATCCTACAATATGGGATAATATATTCATAAATAACATATTTGACAAGGGGTTAACATCCAAAATACATAACAAAGTCTCATGTCTCAACACCTTAAAAGCAAATAACCTGGTTTAAAAATGGGCATAGTATATGAATGGACACCTCTCTAAAGAAGAAATTCACATGGTCAACAGGCACATGAAAAGATGCTCCACATCACTAATGATCAGAGAAATGCAAATTAAAACCACAATGAGATATCACCTCATACCATTTAGGATGGCCATCATCCTAATTTAACAACAAGACAAGGAACAACAAACGCTGGTGAGTATGTGGGGATAAGGGAACCCTACTACACTCTTATTGGGAATGTAAATTAGTTCAACCATTGTGGAAAACAATATGGAAGTTCCTCAAAAAACTAAAAATAGAAATACTGTTTGACCCAGGAATTCCACTTCTAGGAATTTACCCAAAGAAGACAAGATCCCAGATTCACAAAGACATATGCACCCCTATGTTTATCGCAGCAGTATTTACAATAGCCAAGATATGGAAGCAACCTAAGTGTCCATCAGTAGACTAATGGAAAAAGAAGATGTGGTACATATACACAATGGAATATTATTCAACCATAAGAAGGAAACAAATCCTACCATTTGCAACAACATGGATGGAGTTAGATGGTATTATGCTCAGTGAAATAAGCCAGGTGGAGAAAGACAAGTACCAAATGATTTTTCTAATTTGTGGAGTTTAACAATGAAACAAAACTGAAGGAACAAAACAGCTGGAGACTCACGTATTCCAAGAAGGGACTGGCAGTTACCAAAGGGGATGGTGGGTGGGGAGGAAGGGAGAAGGGAATTGAGGGACATTATGACTGACACACATGGTGTGTGAGGATTCACAGGAAATACAGTGTAGCCCAGAGAAGACAAGTAGTGACTCTGTGGCATCTTACTATGCTCATGGACAGTGAGTGCAGTGGGGTGTGGCAGAGGATTTGATAATATGGGTGAATGTCATAACCACAATGTTGCTCATGTGAAACCTTAATAAGATTGTATATCAATGATACCTTAATAAAAAAAAAAGAATTCTGCAGCAAGGGTATCTTTGAGTATGTTCTGAACCAGCCTTCTGGCCAGGTGTTCAGGAATGCTGTACAAATGGAGTTACTTCCTTAATCATGATTCTTCCTTTTGGTGTGTTAAACTTGTGATTATTATTCATCATGGGAGACTTTACTTTTTTACACAGGATAAGTCAGACTTTGCTCTGAAGTCCTAGAAGCAGGAAATAGTCAAACTGACAGCTGTCAAGAGAACACAGTTTAAGATTGAGTCAGTAAGAGCAAAATTTATACTTTATCCTTGTCTTCCACTCTCCCAATGCCTGAAATGTTCTGAATGAGGGAGAATAGGTAGCAAAGGCCACTTGACTCATACCAGAAGGATTAGAGGTATCATATAAATATCATAAACAAATGCATTGCAAATGCTGACAGGGGAAAAAAGTCCACTAAATGGCATATTTAATATCTCAAGGGAAAAAAATTACATTGAAGTAAGCTTTGTTCTGAAAAACTAATTGGAACAGTTTAAAAAGAGCCAGATTCACACTATTAATGGTCTTTTAGAAGGTGTATTAATTCCACTGCTGTGTTAAGTAGTGATATATGTTTTTGTGAGGTATGCAGAATATTATATGGGAGTATTTAAAACTTTGATTCTTGGAAAGGTTTTTGTATTTGCCTCCTTGGCTTCTTGAGTTTTGTTTTTGGCCTAGATAAAGAATGAAGGGGAGACAACATGATTATGTGGAGCCTGAGTAGCACCAGTTAGCAAATGACAGGTAACCAAGTGGTCCCTTCAAGGAGACTGGCGACATGTTGGCTGTGTTTCTAAGTCAAAAAAGACTCCACCAACAGATAATGAGAAGAGATTCTCTGCAAACTGGGTGTAGTGGGTAGGAGTGAAGTGCAAATATATGGATGGTGAAAAAGTTAGGGAGACAGCAACAGAAAAATTGGGGAACAGATTATCTGTGAGTAATTACCTTGAGAGATAGATGATTAACAGCATCACTGTAGACTAAAGCTATATGACAACTTTTTAATGCATTTTGGATCTCATACTGATGGGTAGGCTTGTTTCTTCTTAAACCAGTACTGTGCTGAATTTGGCTTAGTACAGCTGTATTCAAGAGTGATATTTAAAATAATGCCTATGTGCATAGACCAGAAAGACTGTTAACTAACCAATGAAAATAGAGGTCAGCCATCATGCTGAACTGGTGTGTACCCACTCACAAGGCTTCCATTATTAACTATTAAAATATCATAATTTTGTTCTTTGCTGCTTTAAACAGGACCAAAGAGAGTGTTGCATATTTTTATTTTATATATCACAGGATCCATGTTATCATTTTTGAGTCAATCATTTGGAATTTGTAGCCACGGAATTATATGAAACTGCATTAAACCTCATGTGCTATAGTGCTATATTAGGGCACTTCATATAATTAAAAACAAATTTTAAAGAATCTGAAAACACAGATAATCAGGCTGGAATTTTTATAACCTTGATTATTTTTCAAGGGTTTATTAGAAAGTTCATTAATAGACCAGTTCAATAGCAAATGAAAATTTGCTAGTTTTTCTTTGTTAATTTAAGTAAGTGCCAAGAGTCTTTAAGAAAGGGAATTTTTTTTTATTGGGGTTAAAGTTTAGAAGAAAAGAATTTTATGACTTTCAACTAATAAACCAATCTGATAATTTTAAAAACCAAAGCTATTTTGCATGAAAACTTCCTATGTGATATTGTAACAGATTTTCTAATACTTAAAAATGTAATATTAATAAAATTTTTTTGCAAATAAATGACTGGCATTTTTTTCTTGAAGAAACTTAAAAAATTAATATAATAGAATTAGAGTAATAAATTAGTGCAAGTCATTGTATAGTAGTACATGGTCCTTCAGAGCAAGACTTTATATATCTTCTTTTAAAGATGCTTCATTCTGTGGATTTAAGCTTAGAATGTTGTGCCTGTATTACTTGTCGTAAATTTTGCTGAAATCTGAGTTATTTGATAATTTTTTATACTTAAATGTACTTTCAGATTGAGGTACATACAATAAGATGCACAAATCTTAGTGTACAGCCTGATGCATTTTGACATGTATACTCATGTAACCATCACCTAGGTCAAGATATTATTCATTTTTATTAATTTTTCCCCTTCACCTATTTCACCCATCACCATGTCTACCTCTGCTGTGGCAGCCACCAGTCTTTTCTCTGTGTCTGAGTCTGTTTCAGTTTTTTTTTTTTTTTTACTATTTATTTTATTTTAGTATCATTAACCTACAATTACATGAGCAATATTGTGATGATTAAACTTCCACCTTCATCAGGTCCCCCTCACCAACCCTATTACAGTCACTGTCCATCAGTGTAATGAGATGAGAATCACTACTAGCCTTCTCTGAGTTGTACAGTCCTCCCGTGCCCACCCACCTTATGTCTGCTAATCGTAATACCCCTTTTACCCTCTTATTCCTCCCTTCCCGCCCTTCTTCCCCAGTCCCTTTCCATTTGGTAACTATTAGTCTGTTCTTGGGTTCTGTGCGTCTGCTGCTGTTTTGTTCCTTCAGTTTTTTTTTTCTTTGTTCTTATACTCCACATATGAGTGAGATCATTTGATACTTGTCTTTATCGGCCTGGCTTATTTCACTGAGCATAATACCCTCCAGCTCCATCCATGTTGTTGCAAATGGTAGGATTTGTTTTTTTCGTATGGCTGAGTAATATTCCATTGTGTATATGTACCACCTCTTCTTAATCCATTCATCTACTGATGGGCACTTAGGTTGCTCCCATTTCTTGGCTATTGTAAATAGTGCTGCAATAAACATAGGGGTGCATCTGTCTTTTTGAAACTGGGCTGCTGCGTTCTTGGGGTAAAATCCTAGGAGTGGGATTCCTGGGTCAAATGGTATTTCTATTTTGAGTTTTTTGAGGAACCTCCATACTGCTTTCCACAATGGTTGAACCAATTTGCATTCCCACCAGCAATGTAGGAGGGTTCCCCTCTCTCCACATCCTCGCCAACATTTGTTGTTGTTTGTGTTTTGGATGTTGGCCATCCTCACTGGTGTGAGGTGATATCTCATTGTGGTTTTAACCTGCATTTCTCTGATGATTAGCAATGTGGAGCATTTTTTCATGTGCCTGTTGGCCATCTGAATTTCTTCTTTGGAGAAGTGTCTATTCATGTCCTCTGCCCATTTCTTAATTGGATTATTTACTTTTTGTTTGTTAAGGTGTGTGAGTTCTTTGTATATTTTGGATGTCAACCCCTTATCAGATACATCATTTGTGAATATATTTTCCCATATTGTAGGATGTCTTTTTGTTCTACTGATGGTGTCCTTTGCTGTACAGAAGCTTTTCAACTTGATATAGTCCCATTTGTTCATTTTTGCTTTTGTTTCCTTTGCCTAGGGGGATATGTTCATGAAGAAGTCGCTCATGTTTATGTCCAAGAGATTTTTGCCTATGTTTTTTCCTAAGAGTTTTATGGTTTCATGACTTACATTCAGGTCTTTGATCGACCTTGAGTTTACCTTTGTGTATGGGGTTAGACAGTAGTCCAGTTTCATTCTCTTACGTGTAGCTGTCCAGTTTTTCCAACACCAGCTGCTGAAGAGGCTGTCATCTCCCCATTGTATATCCAAGGCTCCTTTATCAAATATTAATTGA
>JAQQAC010008880.1:62952001-63057182 GCA_029783875.1 Phataginus tricuspis
TTTTTTCTATTGTTTTATTCTTCTCAATTTTATTTATTTCTTCTCTGATCTTTATTATGTCTCTCCTTCTGGTGACTTTGGGCCTCATTTGTTCTTTGTTTTCCAATTTAAATAATTGTGTCTTTAGACTGTTCATTTGGGAATGTTCTTCCCAAATAGGCCTGGATTGCAATATACTTTCCTCTTAGAACTGACTTCGCTGTGTCCCACAGAAGTTGTGGCTTTGTGTTGTTGTTGTCATTAGTCTCCATATATTCTTTGATTTCTGTTTTGATTTGGTCGTTAACCCATTGATTAATTAGGAGAATGTTGTTAAGTCTCCATGTATTTGTGAGCCTTTTTGATTTCTTTCTGAAATTTATTTCTAGTTTTATACCTTTGTGATCTGAGAAGTTGGTTGGTAGGATTTCAATATTTTTGAATTTACTGAGGTTCTTTTTGTGGCCTAGTATGTGGTGTATTCTGGAAAATGTTCCATGTGCACTTGAGAAGGATGTGTATCCTGCTGTTTTTCAGTGCAGAGTTCTGTAGATATCTGTTAGGTCCATGTGTTCTAGTGTGTTGTTCAGTGCCTCTGTGTCTTTACTTATCCTCTGTCTGGTTGATCTATCCTTTGGAGTGAGTGGTGTGTTAAAGTCTCCTAAAATAATTGCATTGCTGTCTATTTCCTCCTTCACTTCTGTTAGTATGTGTTTCACATATGCTGACGCTCCTGTGTTGGGTGCATATATATTTATAATGGTTATATCTTCTTGTTGGACTGACCCCTTTATCATTATGTAATGTCCGTCTTTATCTCTTGCTACTTTCTTCATTTTGAAGTCTATTTTATCTGATACAAGTACTGCAACACCTGCTTTTTTCTCTTTGTTGTTTGCTTGAAATATTTTTTCCATCCCTTCACTTTTAGTGTGTGTATATCTTTGGGTTTGAGGTGAGTCTCTTGTAAGCAGCATATAGATGGGTCTTGCTTTTTTATCCACTCTGTTACTCTGTGTCTTTTGATTGGTGCATTCAGTCCGTTTACATTTAGGGTGATTATTGATAGATATGTACTTATTACCATTGCTGGCTTTAGATTCGTGGTTACCAAAGGTTCAAGGGTTGCTTCTTTACTATCTGAGAATCTAACTTAACTTTCTTGTTAAATTATTGTGAACGCCGTCTGATGTTTCTTTATCTCTCCCTTCCTATTCTTCCTCCTTTCTTTATATATTAGGTGTTTTATTCTTTGCCTTTAGTTAGTATTTGGATGGTCTGCTTTCTTTTCTATGAGTTTATTTTCTCTGGTGACATCTTTTTAGCCTTAGGGGTGTTTCCCTCTAGAGTAGTTCGTTTAAGATATCCTGTAGTGGTGGTTTATGAGAGGCAAACTCTCTCAACTTTCTTTTGTCTTGAAATTGTTTAATCCCTCCGTCATATTTAAATGATAATCGTGCTGTATACAATATTCTTGGTTCGAGGCCCTTCTGTTTCATTACATTAAATATATCATGCCATTCTCTTCTGGCCTGTAAGGGTTCTGTTGAGAAGTCTGATGACAGTCTGATGGGTTTTCCTTTGTAGGCGATCGTTTTTCTCTCTCTAGCTGCCTTTAATACTCTGTCTTTATCTTTGATCTTTGCCATTTTAATTATTATGTGTCTTGGTGTTGTCTTCCTTGGGTCCCTTGTGTTGGGATATCTGTGGGCTTCCGTGGACTGCGAGACTATTTCCTTCCCCAGTGTGGGAAAGTTTTCAGCAATTATTTCTTCAAAGACACTTTCTATCCCTTTTTCTCTCTCTTCTTCCTCTGGTACTCTTATAATGCGAATATTGCTCCGTTTGGATTGGTCACACAGTTCTCTTAATATTCTTTCATTCTTAGAGATCCTTTTATCTCTCTCTGCCTCAGCTTCTTTGTATTCCTGTTCCCTGTCTTGTAATTCCTTGATAGTGCCTTGAACCTGATTCAATGTGTTGTTGAGCCAGTCGATGGCTTGTCTCATTTCTGCATTGTCTTTCCTCACTTCCCTCACTTCCTCCCTCAGCTCTTGCACATTTTTCTGTAGATCCGTCAGCATGGCTATGACTTTTATTCTGAATTGTTTTTCAGGAAGACTATGCATGTGCATTCTTTCAGATTCTCTCTCTGGGGTGGTGTTTGTCTGAAGCTTTGTCTATATCATATTCTTCTGTCTTCTCATGACTATAGAATTAGTTGTTGGTAGTTGTCACGTATGTCCGCTGGGCTCTTTATGACTTTAAAAAGGAAAGAGAAGAAAGGAGAGAAAAGAAAAAAAGAAAACAAAGAAAGAAAAAAAAATACTAATAATAATAAAAAAAGTAAAAAGAGATAGAGAAAAAGGAAAAGAAAGGAAAGAAAAAGAAAAAGCAGCAACATGTAAAAACAAACAAACAAACAAAAAAAATATGCCCACCGGGGGTGGTTTCTGTGTGAATGCTGTAGGTGGCGCTGTTGCTCCACTATTCCAGAGCCTTCGCCACGCTTCTCTGTAAGGCCCTTTATAGCTCTGGCCGTGTTGGGAACGAATGGGAAGCTGTTGATCTCTGTGGGGGTCTTAAGAGCATCCACCCTTTCCCAGTCGCCAGCTAAGGAGTCCAAAGCTCCCCAGTACTCCCAGCCTGCTGGGCTCAGTTTGCCAGGGCTATCCTGCCCCTCTACTGTGCTCCTGTCTCTTTAAGACTGCTGAGAAAGAGTATGCGCTTTTCTTCCCTTTTTTTTTCCTTTCTTTTTCCTTCCTGGAGCCTGCCGCGGGCAACTTGCACGTTCCCGGCTGGGACCCTGTGCCCTCTGTCTCTCCAATCTCCGCTACACCGCAGGCTGTGTGTCGGCGCTCCTGGTGCAGACTTCCACTCCCTCCCGGCTCTGAATATTCTCCTCCCGCTGGAGCGCTAGGGGGGAGGAGCGTTCGGTCCCGCCAGGTCGCGGCTCCATATCTTACCCGCCTTGCCGGGACTCCCGCCGGAGTGCTGGGGTGGAGGAGCGTTCGGGTCACGCTGAGTTGCGGCTCCGTATCTTACCCGCCTCGCTGAGTGCCAAGTCCTCTCTCCGGTGTGTCTGACCGCCGGAACTCTGTACGCTGTGCACTTTCCTGTGTATTCTGGTCTCTCTTTTAGGGATAGTTGTATTTGCTGTGTTTTCGTGAATAAATATAATGTTGGGAGGAATTTTTCTGCCGGTCTGTTCATGTCGCCATCTTCCCGGAAGTCTGTTTCAGTTTTGTTTTTTCATTTGGTTTGTTTTTTAGATTCCAGTTACAAGTGAAATCATCTGGTATGTGTCTTTATCTTCTGTCTGACTTATTTCATGTAGCATAATATCCTCTAGGTCCACCCATGTTGTGGCAAATGACAATATTTCAATTAAGTTATTTTAGTAAGCAAATAAAACATATTAATCTTTAAAACGTTTTTATAGGATTGTGGAAAGCATTGCTAAGAAATATATTATGGCAAATTACAAATGGGAATGGAGCTATTTTTTGTTTGTTTGTTTTTAAGGGACTATGTAATTTTGTGGAAAGCAATTTAATATCTTTGGGTCTTTGTTTCCGAGGCTAAGCTCTGAAATTCTGTGGATATATAAAGTATCCCTAACTACTAATTGATCATTGTAAAAGATTGGTAAACAAGGATAGGAAAATGATTTTTGGCATTTGCAACATTCATGTAGGTTTGATTATTTTGCCATATCCCATAGTTCATTAAGATTTCAAAGATCATGTAACTGAGGTTCGAGGAAGCCACCACTGGATGATGCATGTGTGCACAGTGTTAGACACAGTACAGAGAACAGCTTTTTCCATCTTAAACAGTTAAGGTAAACCCATTGATTAAAATATAGCTCTGAAATTCACAATGTGGCTCTTAAAGCATATTTCCTTTTAGGGAAAGAATATAAGACACACAGTTTATTCATTTGGCATTTATGCTTACCTTCTCTTATTTCTCTATATAAACAGTAATGAAAGCTAGTAGAAAATTCTTATTAAATTTCTGATTCTTTTCTAAGCCACAGTAAAGCTCCTATCTTGTTAGATACTTTTACTCTCTGTCTCCAAGCTTCAGGCAGTATGTTGAAGCTTGATAGTAGTGTATCCTTATATTTAATTTCTATTTGCTTAATTTTTAGATTAAGGCCAGAAGCTAGAGGTACTATAATGAAAATAATACCATGAATTATATTTCCATGGGAGACAGGTAATATTTAAGAATCACATTGATTTGGGCTAAAATCAGTGTCAAATGGAAGTCTAATGGGTATTAGTCGCTCCATAAAGTCAGGTTTCCAAGAATAGTAATATATCTAAATTTCTAAACTTGGTTCTAACATTTTCTTTTAATGTCTATCTTAAATCAAATCCTAACTTTAATTCAAACCCTAATCTTGTAGTGGTATGAAATAAAATAGCAAGCAGATCCTGTGATCACAAGTTTAAAGTGGGGATTATTGGAGTGTGACTTGGGAGCTTTTGGTGAGGAGGGAGCCCTTGGGTAGGGTCTGTTCTTCCCGTGTGGGTCATGCCGAGGACTCAGCCTTCCCTTTCCTTCCTGGGATAATCTTCCACCCTGTTAAAAATCTGTGTCACTCCCCCACTCCTCATTACTTTCAATAGAATATTTGGTGTCTATACGTTTGGATGTAGGCGGCATGGTATTGATCCCCAAATGAGAGAAAATGGCTCTTGTTACTGTGACAGCTTCCTGCTTATTTCAGTAAGAAGTCATCATTAAAGAGAAGAGTACTTTGTGAAATAAGCCAGGCGGAGAAAGACAAATACCATTTGATTTCACTTATTTGTGAAATCTAAAAACAAAACAAAATAAAATGAACAAAATAGCGGTAGACTCATAGACACTGAGAAGTGATTAGTCGTTATCATGGGGGAGGGTTTGGAGTGGGTACATGGGGAAGGTGAGGGGGATAGAGGGGCACAGAAATTCTCAATCATAAATATAAATCGGAGAATAAGCATGGAGAATATAGCTAATGATTCTGTAACATTTTCCCATGTTGACAGCACTAGGCGGGTGAGGATTTATAAAATTCTTTGCTAGAGTGAGCCCTCTTTATTAACATTTTTATTGAAATAACATTCACTCAAACATTATTTAAATACATATGAAGAAGATAGATTCACCTTGACCAATTATGTGTGCAGCCATTAAGAACAGTATAATTGAAATACCACTTACATCAATTTTACTTGTTAATATGGAATTTACCTATATAGATGGCTCAATTAACTTTAGAGGTTACCTCAAATATTTCATAGGTAAAAAAATGGATAATAAAGCTATAGGGATAATATATCATATAAGACTTAGTCAGAAAAACAGAATTTTGTGCATTCTTGGTGTTAAGGGTTTTCATATAGGGAATTAGGAGTTTACACCTGTTGGAGAGGGAATCAAGTCACAGAACCACCACTGACTTTCTCAGCTGTGGCTTTGCAGCTCATCCAGAAGCCACTGCAATTATAGAGCATTTCTAGGAATTTCCCGCCTATTGCAATCTGTTGCAGTGATGTGGCAAAGCAGGATACCAATGTGTGCCCCTTCTCTGCCACCTTACAAATTTTGTGTGAATGCCTCTATTAGCAATTGCAATTCATAGTATACAGGAAAAAAGGATTCTCAGAAATGTATCTGCTTTGATATTTCTTCAGTGATTGCAGAGTCCATATAAGGAGAGAGGACTACTGTACAACTGATAACAGAGAATTCATCACAGCTATGATTCTCTCATTTTGGCTGGTTTTTACTCCTCCACTTGAGAATGAAAAATGTAGCAATGGAAGTGGGATGGGGAGGGAGCAAGCCAAGTGTGCATATCTAATCAGGACAGATTTCCTGTTATTTTAGGGGATGTTTAAATCTTATGCATCTCTTTTATGTATAGATTACCCCATTTCTCTTTTCTTCTTAAATGTATTTATTAAAGAAACCCAGTAGATTTTGACCTGTGGAGTTTCCCACAATCTGCATGGACTTAGTGCATCCCCCTGGGATAGCTTAACATGCTCCTCTATCCTGTGTTGGAATAGGATCTAGAGGCTTGATTTGACTTATGTTACATTTATTTGGCAAGACCACTTCATAGATATATTTGTTATTCTTTCAAGAGACATGAAATCTTTATCTCCCTTTTTGTGATGTAGTAGTCATAGAAGCTCAATGTCCATGACATTTGCTTCATTAAGGATATTTGTTGGTGTAGTACTTACTGAAATGGAAACACCTCTCATATAAGAAAGTCAGAATAATTGTAAGTAACTAAAACACTGACTTCTTGTCTTCCTCCAAAGGAGTCCTATACCCTTTTTAAAGTACAGTTTTCTAAGCATGAATTTTTTTTTTGCTTTTTTTTTTTACTCACAATTTATTTTGGTATCATTAACCTACAATTACATGTGCAATATTATGGTGATTAAACTACCCCCTTAAAGAACTATCTCAAAAGAGAAAATTGTGTACATTCATACACAAAATGTATACTTAAGACCAGATCAGAAACCTATAAACAAAACTATTTCATTACTTCCTTGTTAACTATTATTAGTCCTTTACTTTTATACTTCAGATTTTAGTTCCTTAGTCACCAAACTGATCGCTATAGCAAAGACTAATGGATAGATATATTCCATTAAGTAGTTCATAACATAGTTTCACAAGAGTGTTCCAAAGTCTTAATTTCATTAAAAAAGTATTGTGTTTCAACTACTAAAATTGATGTTACCAATACAGAGAATTTTGAGTGTTTATTTGCTATAGAATTTAATTTGGCAGAAAGTTCCAATGGAGAATTTATTGTAACCTATGGCATGTGCAGACCAGTTTTGTTTTTGTTATTCCCTGACATTCAATCATCTCTAAATCACCCTTTTACAAGGAATTGTGGAGAAAGTCAATGACTGTGACTAAAAGTAAGAATTCTGTTTTCAGAAGCATCAAGTGCAATTGTGAAGTTTTTTTTTTTGTCTAGAAGTTTTTGGTGGCTATTGCATGTTTACATCCTAGAATGGTTCCTAAGGGCTCTAAGAAAACAACACTGCCACATAGCAGATGCTGTAGCCTTTTTTAATTGTTTGCCTCTCAGTAACATAGGATGCAATAAAGGGAAAAAAAAGCCAGAGGTAGATGAGAGGACATCTCATTATCTTTTGCTATCAGAGCAGCAGAGCTTAAAGAGGGCTTTGAAAAGAATATTAGAATATGACACTATCAAGCACACAGGATGGTTAGCCTATATCGTTTACTACCTGTCTCCTAAGAGTATATTGAAGTGTTTACAAGAGAGTTAAGTTTTACTCAACTTCTTGTTAAGAATTGTTTCTGTAAATCAAAGATTATTTTAACCTGTAAGAAGATGATACTTTTATCTACCAGTGAATCTTATTTATAAAGCAGAGAAATAGCACATTTAAGAACTTGTAAATTTAGATTTTCTTCAGATGTGATATGTTAACACTGAGCTATGATTAAATGATTATCACAGTACAGATATGCTACTTTTCAGATATTTAGGTGCAATATATTTTAAACATGTGAATGTTAGTAGTATTTGGCCATAAAAAGTACTTTATTTCAGAATAATTTTCCTCCTAAATATGTGGTAGTCTCATACTTTCTGCTTTTTTTTCCTTTGTGAACAAAAACAGAAAACGTGGATTAATTTATGTTTAGAAGCTTAACATCTTGACAGGTGCTAATAAGCAGGTTTTGCTTTATATTTCTTATAAACAAGAGAAGAAAGTATTGGTTTTAACTCAGCACCTGAGCATTTTCAGGCTGTGATTGTTGTCTAGATGAGAGCTTTATGCTCTAGTGGACCTGGTGTTTCAGGTAAGCCTCTCAAGGGAAGCGTGCTTTCCAGAACAGGGAGATTTATGTAAGTGCACTGCAACATAAGATGTTAAGTGCAACATAGGAAGCCCATCTGTGGGTGCCATTCATTTGAGTTAAACAGTTTTGTGCCATAAAAATGTTTACTGTCTTGTGAATGCAAAACAAGATACTCTTGAGTCAGCTGAAAATATCATGTCTGCACATCATAAACACAATTTGAAGCTATGGATAACAATTCTTTAAAACTGGGTCAAGTTTCAGGGCATAGGAATGTAAGTTTTAAAACTTTATTTTTAGTAGGTAATGAATGTCTTTGTTTCTAAGTGTGTATTTCAGTTTATTATATGGTTTGCTTAATAAAGTTCCAAATATCAGCTATATCTTTCAAGGAGAAATAAGAGCACAAAGTGAAAAAATAATGGAGATAACTGTTTACTTTGTATTACATTAATAATGGTATGTCTTCAAATAACTTATTTTCCTGTTAGGTTTAAGGTAATATAACTTACTTAAATTTAATTTGAATGTGACTTTTCAGGAATTCAACTAATATGTTAGGCAAAGTAGTCAATGAATATAATACAGACATCAATTTAAATCAATTCAAAAAGTTTAAAAATGATTTATGTTAATGTATGATCAAACATGGCAGTTTTACATAATCAAAGAATTAACTAACCCAATTATCAGTGTCAGACAGACTAGTTGCCAGACATAAAATTAGTCATTTACTAAACTGAAATTCCTTAATGAAATCTGTGAGCATAAATTATCCCAGAGATTCCATATGAATTTTCAAATCCTAAATTGGTACGTAAGAATATTTTCTATTGCCATGTTTATGATAATAATGATATAAAATAGAGAATAAAGTGATACATCAGGCTTGATTAAAAGAGCTTAGCCATAAAGATTATGAAACTAGGAAATATATGACTGCTTTATAATACACATGTCTGAAGATTCTCAGCAGAGATTATGCCTGAGTTAAATACCATTTAAAAGTATTTCAGCAGAATAACAGATGAGTGAGTGGAATCATAATTTATATTTTAGGAATAAAATAGTTACCCCATTGCATTGTATTGTTTCCCTGCAGTGCTTATCACAGAAAAAAACCTTGGGTTTTTGGCAATTCCTGTGTCCATTCTTCCCTGAAACAAAGATGCTGTATTATTCAGTGGATTTTGCTACATTGGCTAAACAAGCAAAGTATAATCTAGAATGGTATCAACTCTGGTCACATATCAAGTTCTCAATAAATGGTAGCCATGAGCAATATAACTAAGTAATGTCATTTTCTTTAATACAAGTTATCATGAGGAAGGGCAGCTCAGGATAAATAGCTCAGAAAAAAAAAGGATAAAAAATAAAAAATTATATGGAAAAATATCTGTGCTGCTCTGAGAAACTGAGTACAGGGAAGAACTGAAGTTATTTTCCAATATCTCAGCTTCACCTGACAAAACCATGTAACCTGGAAAGGAGACATCGGGGATGAAAGAGGGAGATGATTCATTGTAGTATTCTGTTTGCTACCAACAGTCAAAATTGAAAATAGAAATTTTAGTCCCTTGCAATTTTGAATAGTATACCAGTATTCTTTATTTTCCTGTCTGTGATAGATTCTCTGCATGCACTGGAACTTGAACAATTCCGTCAGAAAAACTCTGGAAATAAACTGAGTAAGTTGCATATTTTCATTCCTATACTTATACTAATAGTTATTTATTGTGGATTTTCTTTTCTTTTCTCTTTTGGTCCATGACTCTAATCGTCTATGATTTCTTTCTTTTTGACAAGAGGCCAAGGACAATTCGAAGCCACCATTTCCTTTGGATCAGTTACCATTAGTGACCTATAAATATAGTGAAATAAGTTACTCTTACCCCGAGGTAGCAAGGATTTTATGACTCAGATTCCTTCTTTCTGCCCTTTGTCCTGTCTTACCTGAGTGGAACGTGATGCCTCAGTACATTTTTGTGACAACTTATATAGCTTGATGGGTTAGTTTCCTCACTGGGTAGTACAGTTGCAATAATTCATACTTCATATTGTCCTACAAACGTCCTGGCCCTACACACGCACTTTTTCACATGAGCTTCCAAGGCCAAAATCTACCTTCAGTATACATAAGCAAGCTCCACTAAAAATTATAAGCAAATATTCATTTGGGGTAAAAGAGTATCTAGGCATCTATTTACCTGTTCAGAAAAAAAAATTTGTCTTACTGTAATTACAGTGAAGTCACAAGTTATTAACCCGTTAGTGCCAGCTGCCACAATGAAAATAGTTTATTTTGTACTTGGATCATTTCCATTCAGATAAATAAATCAACAAACACATTTTGGTGCCTCCATCTTTTTAAGTGGGCATGCCACAGTAGTACTAATGTTGCTTAGCAACCACAAAACAGTGAGATCGCAAGATTAAAGGACCCAATAAAATAAGCAGTTATATTTACATACTTAAAGTGAGAGGAATCATGCTCATTTGGTCAACCTATAGTCCTATGAAATTTGCAGCATTCATTGTTAAAATTGTGGGCCAGTTTTAGAATAGTATCCTTAGTCATCATGTCCAGTTGTGTTATAGATCTGAGAAATACCATCTGCTGATTTCCTCCATGTCATTTATTATATTACCTCCCAGTCTTTGTAAAGATTTCAGTGTGTGGGTCACTGTTTAAAATAGTGTATAAGAAAGAGTCAAATAGATTTCCCAAGTATCTTTTTTCAAGGATCTAACATTTTTATAGTTATATGTAGGATTTGGTCTGCATTTTTTTCTTTTCATTTTTTGTTTGTTTCATGGATTCTGTCTCAATGGATTTAAGTGGAAGACAATATATTTTAACAGACTCAGTTGAAGTTTGTGTTTATATAAAATCAAGAAATAAAATATGCCAGCTCATTTGAAGTAGCAAGTTCTCAATAAGTATGTTAATTTAATAGGTATATATTTAATTACTTTGATCAGAAAATTGTCCCTCATTTATGTTAAGGAATTAACATTTGGGGCTTTATTAGAATAGAATCTAAATGCTATATATGGATTTGCTCTCTGGATAGCTAATAAATTCATTCACTTATCCATTAAATGCTTATTGTATGCTATTATACACTGAGCTGGACCCTAGGGAAAAAAAAATAAGATCTTTGCCATCCCGAAACTCCAATGTAGTATGAGTTCTAATTTCAATATATCAAAAAAAATGTTAATGTGGAGGTACCCAACAGTTTGAAAATATATGGAAAGTAATATCCCTTTCTGGAGGAATCTGGGTAGACCTCAGAGAGGACTTGTCATTTGTTCTGGATGTTGGATAGTCATTTAGGCAGAGAGAGAGGAAAGGGTATGTCATTAAGTGTGTTTGCATGTGCATAGATAGTGTGAGGTGACTCAGAAGCAAGGACTTCAGGGAATAGCCAGTGTGACCCAGTGTGTCTGAAACTTAGATGGGGTCATGTAGACTAGGAAGACACATTTCTAGAAAGGTGAATTTCAGTCCAGCTGGTCTTGTAGAGAAATTTATTATGAAAAAGAAATTTTAAATAGAGTGAAATAATTAATACCAAGAATAGGTCTAGGGCTTGACTTTTCTCAAAGTTTTTATTCAATGGTGAGCTTTCCTGATAACTCTTATTTGTTCTTCATCAACTATACCAAATATGCTTAACATGTACACAAAACGATTCATATTTCATACTAGTTCTGACATTTAATTAGTAAAGACCTGCCCATATGAAGTGTCAACCTTAGTATTGTCACAGCTGTTATCAACTCCAACAAGGAGTTTTCCTAAGATCTGTCTATCTGCACATCCCATATTTCTGCCTTTACAAATTTCCTGTCACTGCTAGTTCGAGAAGTATGTAGCTAACAGCATATTAGAAACTTGGCAAGATTAAATATCTTTTCTTACTACTCTCACATAAGTTCCCTTAACTGATGCCAGAAAGCAACATGTTTGATTTTTGTTTGGGTTTGAGTCACGTCTCAGCAGGAAAGTAAAGCACAATCACATTAGAGAAAGTTGAGATGAATGTAATGAAGACCTGTTATAAAAGTGTGGACAGGTTATAGGGAAAACACAAGAATAATTTGGTATCCCAGCGATAGTGGAATAGGATACCTGCCAACCCCATGTCTGAGTGGTGAGGAAAGAGGGTGGCTATTTTGAGAATCTGTGGAGAGAAACCCTTGTAAGGAGAGGACCAAATCACAGGAGGCACTGTGATTACCAGTCTGAAATGACTCACAAGATGGGGGCTCTGGAAATAAGCCCAAACCACACTTGGGTGGTTTCCCTCATTTGTGGAGTATAACAACAAAGCAAAACTGAGGGAACAAAACAGTAGCAGGCTCACAGACTCCAAGAAGGGACTAGTGGTTACCAAAGGGAAGGGGTTGTGGAGGGTGGGGAGGGAGAGAGAAGGGGATTAAGGGACATTATGATTAGCACACATAATATAGGGGGGTCATGGGGAAAGCAGTATAGCACAGAGAAGACAAGTAGTGACTCTATAGCATCTTATTACGCTGATGGACAGTGACTACAATGGGATGTGGGAGGACTTGATAATATGGATGAATGTAATAACCATAATGCTGCTCATGTGTATATCAATGATACCTTAATTAAAAAAAAAGAATGTTAATCCCTTCAGTGACTTGAATTATAAATGTTTCTATTTTGATTAAAACCTGATAACTATAGAAATATAAAAATTTAATTTATATAGTAAATTTTCCCTCTTCCCATCTTATGCCAACCAGAAGCCAGAGTGTTAAGAAGTCTAGAATGTAGACCATTAGAGGGTATGCGACTCAGGGCACAGAATAAAGTGAGAAGGGTGGAGAGTATATCCCCAGTGGCAAATGGAAGATGCTCACCCGTTTGTTTTGTTTAGCTTCCATTCACTTAAATTGTCACCACAGTACTAAAATGGTAATCTAAGAAGGTTTGGGGGACCTAAGTGGTGATCTAACATGTTCCCCCATTACTCCCAGAGAGCTGAACCTGAAGCTCTCTGCTATTTTGAAATAGCTAAAGGTGTGTGAAACAGGAAATGAGGACAAAAGCAGTGGTGTGGAAGATAACTAGTCTAACAGTTTTAGATTTGGGGTTTTATACTATATGATCTTAGCCTGCCATAGACATTAAATTTTTATATTTCTATAGTTATCAGGTTTTAATCAAAATAGAAACATTTATAATTCAAGTCACTGAAGGGATTAACATTCTTTTTTTTTAATTAAGGTATCATTGATATACACATGAGCAACATTATGGTTATTACATTCACCCATATTATCAAGTCCCCCCACACCCCATTGTAGTCACTGTCCATCAGCGTAATAAGATGCTATAGAGTCACTACTTGTCTTCTCTGTGCTATACTGCCCTCCCCATGACCCCCCTATATTATGTGTGCTAATCATAATGTCCCTTAATCCCCTTCTCTCTCCCTCCCCACCCTCCACAACCCCTTCTCCTTTGGTAACCACTAGTCCCTTCTTGGAGTCTGTGAGCCTGCTACTGTTTTGTTCCCTCAGTTTTGCTTTGTTGTTATACTCCACAAATGAGGGAAATCATTTAGTACTTGTCTGTCTCCACCTGGCTTATTTCACTGAGCATAATACTCTCTAGCTTCATCCATGTTGTTGCAAATAGTAGGATTTGTTTTCTTCTTACGGCCAAATAATCCATTATTTATATGTACCACTTCTTCTTTATCCATTCATCTACAGATGGACACTTAGGTTGCTTCCATGTCTTGGCTATTGTAAATAGTGCTGCAAAGGGGATTAACATTCTTACACAAATAGAAATAAAAAAATTACTAGTCATTTTTTGACATTTACTAAGACATATACAGTGATTTCTCTACATTAATATTTAAATATTAGAAATTTATCTAGCCTCTTTCCCAGTCTGTTTAATTTGTCCAGTATGGCAAGTAACTAAACCTCTTTTATACTAACACTGCCGGAATCATTGGATGGATTGTTTTCTTCTTTGTACTGTTATAATGTCTGTGATGATTACAAATATTGTAAATAGCACATTGTGTATGTCATTATCTTTTTGTATTGAACTTCTTTGGTGTTTGTTATTCCATTATGACTTACAGTCACTCCCCCATAAGACCAATTCTGCCATTCTTAATTAAATTCCAAATTTCACTAATCTTTAGTGAGAATTTCATTTAATATAGTTTGTCCTATGAGGCTCCTGGATACATTCTGTAAAAGAATAGATGGCCATTTCAAGGAAACAAAATAGTGAATAAATCAGTTATTTTGACATTTTGACAAAATAAATCTGATACACTGGTCTATATTTGTTCATTAAATTAGAGTCATGGATGCACAGAACATGATGCCAATAGAATAGGAACTTGGAAGGCACTACCTAGTGATAGCTCTACTGGGGTGGGCAACACACTTAAGAATCCTGGCTGCAGGTAATCCAGTCAGGCAGCTGATATAGTATCAGCTGATAGACTGTCCAGATGAGAGATTCCTTTCAGCAGGTACCCAACAAAGGAATGTGGAGACCCAGTCAGCAAGATAGGCAGCTAGCCAAGATTGAAGATATTTAAGAGTGATACAAGGGACCGGACCAAAGACTGGGGTTATAGAGTAAAGCTCTCAGGGGTATCACATGAGGACTTAAGAAGAAAGGAAGATCCTGACCTCAGAAAGTTGTCTACTGGGAAGGTAGCTAAGGAAAGGGGTCAAACCTGTGGAAATATGGATGGGAAAATAGACTCTTGGATATTCAAACTTTCATATCACTGCCAATTTCATCACTCATTCCAATATTTATGTTATTAATCTTGCTTTAAGTGTTTCATCTATTTGTATCCACTCATCCAAATCTCATGTTTATAGTCCTATCTCTATCACACCTCTTCCATAAAAATGACTTCACTATATTTTAATCTTATTTGATTGCAGAGTGTTTTTCTTAGTTAAATATGTTTTAAGAATCTTTATTATGTTGTTACATATTACTTGTAAATTTTCCCATAATGAAATGTATTTTTCTCAACTAAATTGTAAGCTACTCAAAGTTAGGGTCCCTGTCATTGGTATCTCCAGTATTATCAACAGCACTTAGAATAGCATTGGACTCATATAGCAAAGATTCCATGAAAATTTGTCAAATTACACAAATGTAATATTTTCCATTTATCATTGAAAAGATAGTGATAACAAAAGTGTTTTCTAAGATTGTTAGGTTAAAGATCATGTTATGTATTTTACTTTCAGTAGATATATTTCCCTCTTATTGATGTCAGGTACCTCTGCCTCGATCAAGCTGGTCTGTCTGTGTCAGGATTTTCTTTAGAGTTCCTTACAGGGATATGCAGGGATGGGCACAAACACAACACTCTATAAATATTTGCACTGATTTTTGCTTTATAAAGTGGGTTTGGGTGCCTTAAAAGAACCACAGTCTAGGGAGCCATTTCGTCTACATACACAACCTCACTTGGAAAGTAAAATTTAATTTTTTAATTGTTATTTGACTGTCCAGTTTGACTATTTCATTTGTTCCAATAAAGTTCTGAAGCAGGATCACTGAGCGCTGAATCTGTATTCAGAATGACTTAGCTCTACCAAGCTGAACATATGAAAAATCAAATAGAAAAGATCCATGTAAGACAGAAGGGTAGTCTGAAAGCTATTGACATGGCAAATCAAAAACAGGCAACTGCAAGCAACAGAGCAGAATAAAATAGATGACAAGAATGCCATGAAACACTTCACTACTTGTCTGGTGACATTACCATTTATTCCTAGGGAATGACAGAGCAGGTGGCTCAGAGGGTCCTCAGACAAATACATTAGGAAGCCAGAGAGTCAAGAAACAGCCATAAATAGGAGTGCAGGCCACACACAGGCTATTTTAGCTTCACTCCTATACCATGCAAGCCCTTTTACCATCAATAGAAATTTTAAATTTGGTAGCAAAGATGAGAAATAGAATAGTGGCATACTCCTAATGAGCTCTTCTAAAAAAATGAGGGGGGATTTAGTAAGAAAGCAGGTGGTTCTATAGATGATTCTAGGTAATCATGTTTCTCAGTTTGAATCCTGTATCTGAGGATTCAAACAATGAAATAAATGAAAATGGCATCTACTCCCTCATATATTTAATTTTTAAATTACTTTTTATTTTGAAATAATTGTATGTTTAAATGCAATAGTAAAAAATAATACAGAGATCTTCTGTACTCTTTACATTTTGAAAAACTGTTGTATCATATCACAACTAGGTCACTGATATTTATACAGTCTAGACAAAGAACATTCCATCACTTAGGAGTATTTTTATTGCCCATTTGTAGCCAGATCCACTTCCCTTTTGTTCTCACCCCCACCTTAACCCCTGACAACCACTAATTTTTCTTCCTTTTTGATAATTTTGCCATTTCATCAATGTTCTATAATGGAATCATGGAGTATCTATGGGTTTTTCACTCTGTGTAATTATCTGGAGATTCACCCAGGTTTTTGTGTGTATGAATAGTTCTGTTATATGGTATCAACGAACCATAGTTTGTTTAATAATTCTTCTCATTTGAAGGATATCTCCATTGTTTCCAGTTTGGGATTATTATGAATAAAGCACTATAAACATTTGTGTATAGATTTTTTGTCTTTATTTTAATCCTCTGTTTTTCTGGGATAAATCCTCAAGAATGTAATTTCTTGGTCAAATGGTAGTTGCATATTTAGTTTTTTTAAGAAACTGCCAAATAGTTTTGCAGAGAGGCTCTACCATTTCACATTTTTTAGTAGCAAAGTACTTGTAATGCTATTCCTTGACATCTTTGCTGGCATTTGGTTCTTGTCATTATTTTTTACTTTAGTCATTCTGATAGGTGTATAGTGATATTTCACAAAAAAATTTTGAACATCTTTTCATTTGCTTATTTGCCATCTGTTTAGCTTTTTTGGTGAAATGTCTCTTCATGTCTTTTTGTCTATGTTCTAATTGGATTATTGTTTTTTTTCTGTTGACTTTTGAAAGTTCTTTATATATTATAGATACTAGTTATTTATGATTTGTCAATATTTCCTTTCAATCTGTAGCTTGTGGCATTCATCCCCTTAACATGGTCTTTTGCAGAATGAAAAACTATTTTGATGAAGTATAGTTTACCATTGTCTCCTTTTAGGGATAATACTTTTGATATCAAGTTGAAGAACTCTGATTAACCCTCGTTCTTGAGGATTTTTAAATATGTTTTGGTATGATATATATTTTTCTTTTTTTGCTTATGAAAGTCCAATTGCCCCGTTGCTCTAGCACCAACGTTTAAAGGCTCCACTGAATTACATTTGAACTTCGTCCAAAATTGGTTGGCCCAATTTATGTGGGTTGGTTTAGGGGTTCTGAGTCTCTTCCATTGTTCTGTGTGTATCTCTCAGCCAATTTTTTTCTTTCGTTTGGATAGAAGTTCGCTGATTTTATTTGTATTTTCAAAGAACCAGCTCTCTGTCCCATTGATTTTTCTCTGTTTTTATGTTTTCAATTTCATTAGTTTCTGCTCTTTATTATTTCCTTTGTTCTACTTGCGTTGGGTTTATTTTGCTCTTCTTTCTCTAGACTCTTAAGGTGGAAGGCGACATTACTGAGTTGAGATTTACTTTTCTTTATTGTGTGTGTGGTCTTGGTGAATTGACCCATTTATCATTTTTATTGTTTTTCTAATATCGTGTGAGATTCTGGATCTTACTTAAACCCATTTTTTTTTAATCAGTAGACTTTATTTTTTAGAGCTTTATCTTTAAAAATTGAATATAGAGTACATAGTTCCCATATGCCTGCTTGCTCCCACCCTGTTTCGTCTATTCTTAATATTTTGTATTAGCATGGTGTATTTGTTACTAATTGATGAGCCAATATTAATATATTGTTATTATTTGGAGTCTATAGTTTACATTAGGATTCACTCTTTTTGTTGTATATTCTGTGTATTTGACAAATATATAATGACATTTATCCACCATTACAGTACGATACAGAATATTTTCACTCTCCTGACAATCCCCTATCCTGCACCTATTGATCTCCCTCCCAACATGAAACCCTAATAACCATTGATCTTTTTGCTGTCACTGTAATTTTTCCTCTTTCCAGAATGTCATATAGTTAGACTCATACAGTATGTAGCCTTTTAAAAATGGCTCCTCTCACTTAACTTTATTCATTGAAGTTTTCTCCATGTTTTTTTGTGGTTTGATAGCTCTTTTCTTTTTGTTGCTGAATAATATTTCACAATCTGGATGTACCACAGTTTGTTCATCCATTCACCCATTGAAGGATATCTTGGTTGTTTCCAAGTTTTGGCAATTTTGCATAAATTTTCTCTACATGTTTGTGTATAGAATGTTGTGTGGACATGTTTTCAACTCATTCAAGTAATACCAAGGAGTAAAATTGCTGGATCATATGTTAAGGCTATGTTTAGTTTTGTAAACTGTTTTCCAAAGTGGCCATACCATTTTGCATTCCCATTAAAAATGAATGAGTATTTCTGTTCCTCCACATTCTCATCAGCATTTGGTATTGCCAATATTTTTTTTAGGCATTCTAATAGGAATGTAGTAGTATCTCATTGTATCTCAAGTAGTATCTTATCGTTTTACGTTACAGTCACCTAATGCCAAGATGTTGGGTATGTTTTCATATGCTCATTTGCCATCTGGATCTCTTCTTTGGTTGATGTCTGTTCAGATCTTTTGCCCATTTTTAATTGTTTTTATTTTTCCTTACATTTGAATTTTAAGAGAGTTCTTTGTATTTTTTAGAAATTAGTCCTTTATAAGATGTGAGTTTTGCAAAGATTTTCTTGAAATCTGAGGCTTGTCTTTCCATTCTCTTAACTTTGTCTTTTACAGAGCAGTGTTTCCAACTTTAATTAAGTCCAGCTTATTGATTATTTATTTTATGGATTGTGTCTTGGCGTTGTATCTAAAAAAAGTCATAACCAAACCCAAGGTCAACTAGGTTTTCCCCAATTTTGTCTCCTAGAATTCTTACAGTTTTGTATTTTTCATTGAGCTAATTTTTGTGAAGGGTATAAGGTCTGTATCTTAATCAATTTTTTTTTCATGTCTTGATTACTATAGCTTTCTTTATATTAAACCTTGGAAGTCATGTGGTGTCAGTCTGACTTTTTTTCTTTAATATTGTATTGGCTATTCTGAGTGTTTTGCTTTCCATATACATTTTAGAATTAGTTTGTCAATATCCACAAAATTGCTAAGCCTTCTGTTTTAGCTCATTTTCTCTAACACCATCCTGCCACCTTTTTAATGTAGAAGTCCAGGCTTGTCACTAGGGTTTTGTTGACCCAGTTTGGTCTCCTTGTTATTGTTATTTGTGGGTGAGTTGCTCCTCTTTTGGTCTCCACTGACACCACTGTGGTGTGTGGCCTTGATGTTGTTGGGTGATGGTGAAAGCCCTGGCTTTCAAATTAGCCTCCTCTGGCATCATCCTGGCAGGGGAGCTGAAAGCTTTATTACAGCCTCATGAATTTGGAAGTCTAGACTCTCCACTCAGCCTTCATTGACAGGGAAGAGGGAGGGGCCAAAATATATTTCTGTGACATTTGTCTGAGATAATAGTTATTGTCTAAACATTTTTTACCTTGGTAGGTTGACCCTTTCAACCAAGTGTTTCTTGTGGATTTTCTTTTCCCGTGACTACTGAAGTTTTTGTGTTTCTGATTTCTTCAGCTCTATGTCTAGGCTATATGAGGCCAAAAGAAACCCAAGGATCTTACCAGCACGTTGTTCCTGAGGTCCCTAGGTATTCTGCTTCTCTCAGCTTTTCAGAATCTTCCTTTGTTTTTTATGTCATGTTCACGGATTTAGTCATACTTCCTGGAGGAATAGGGAAATGTATACCTACTGCATTGTAAGTAGAAGTAATAGAAGTCTTTCCCCCTATATAAAGGCTAGGTATTCATCAGTTGGGAGACAAAGATGAGCTAGATGACAGAGGACTTTGTCAGGGTATTTCAACTAAATTAATAATCAGTAGAATCTGTTGTAGAAATTGGAAAAGAGAACTGATGTGACCAAGTAGTATTTTGTATTTTTTTTTTCCCCTGGCTGCAGTATTTAGTCTATAGGATTGACTATAGGGAGGCCTCCCAGTAGGCCAGTTAGGGAGCTATTATGGTAAACAGCTTATGAGGTCTTAGATTAGGAGTGTAGAGGTGGTAAAAATGGAAAAGAGTGAATTCAAGTTTTATTTTACATCAACAAACATTTATTGTATACCTGTTATGACCAAGTTAAGATAATGACAGAGATAATGGACATAAAAAGATGAAGAAGACATGGAGTCCTTTTCTCAAGGGGTTTTAAATTAGCAGAGAAAATATGTATGTAAGAATAATGGGCAACTTGATGATAGGTCAAGAGATTGAATTTTGAGGTGACAGGAAAAGTGAAGTCATGGTGGAAAAAAAGGACAGTTATGGGAAAAGAGTAACTTTTAAGTGGAAGTCAGATTTTGGATATGTTGAGTTTAATTTCATGTGAAATATCCAAGTAGAGAAACTCTGAAAGCAGCTTGATAGAAGACTAGAATTTAAGTTAGAGGTAATTATTAGAATTAAAGTATAGTTTTAATATAAGATTTTTTTCTGAAAAACAAATTTTGTAGAAGCTCTTGGTCTTAAAATTTTAAAACAGAACAGATCGATTTCATGATTTACTGGAACACTGAACAGAACCCATCGTGGGGTATAAAGAACATGAATTTTGGAGTCAGAATAAACTGCATGTAGACCCCAAACATCTCTTACTACTGTTTCATCTTAGTACCTAATTTCTCCTGTCAAATGGGAATCCAATACTGAGTAATTAGTGTTATTGTGCAGTTTTGACATAATAATGTATTAAAATGCCTGCCACATAGAAAGAACTTATAAATTTTGTTCTCTCTCCATTTATTGACCATAAGTTTGTACTGGAAATAAATGCCACACTCAAAATTTGTGCTGTGCCTTTATGTTTTCTTTGATGAAGTTCCTGGTTTTCTTGACCATTAATTACAGCTTCAAACATAAAGGCAAGGATAAAAAAATGTATCGACTGTTCTTGGCTCATGAATGCTCATTACATGACACTTCCAAACTATATAATTTAATAGTATCAATATTAAATACTTTAAAAATTAATTGAAAATAATCTACATAGTGTGTAGATATTTTTATCAGTTTTGTTCAATATTATGTCATATGATAAAATATTTGGCATATGACATGGCATATCACACAGCAAAATTTTTGTTAAGACTGATGTTGGTTGGTAACAAAGAATTTTGTACAAGGAAAAGCAGAGAAATGGGCTGGTGACTTTAGGAGGAGGTGGGTTTAAGGAAGGCTTTTATGGAATGAAGGGTATTTGCATTATCTTTACTCATTCTTTCTAGTTTGACGTCATCCTCCATTCAGTACAGTAAATGATGTTTTTATCCTGTGGTAGACACTGTACTCACCACATATTCATGTTCTCAACCTATATTTCTCAACCTTTTTTGCAGTGTAATTGAATTTTGGCTAATGTGTGTGGAAGTTATGTAAACAATTTCCAGTGCAGGTCTTTAAAATATACCATGCCCTCTCTCACTACCCTCCTCTGTTGTGCCAACCTTGCAAACCATTTGTTTAAAATGGCATTATACAAAATGAATGAGGATTGCCAGATTGGAAAAGAGTTCAGTCAGTGACTGACCCCTGGACGTTGCATGTTAATCAAATAAGTCTTTATTGGGTTAAGCCAAGGATATTTGAGGGTTTATTTATTGCCACACAATATCCTAACTGTTCTTCACTAATACAACACATACCATCACAAACCCACTGATACACCTTTATTTCATTGTCGTTTTTTTTTAATTTAACATAGGTAACATCTGTTTAATTCATTCTATTGTGTTACATTGTCCTTAAAAAAAAAAACTTAAATTTATGTATCTTAAAAGTACAGAATAACACAGTCAACAAAATTTAAATATGCAGGTAAGGGTTAAAAAAATTGCTTTACCATAGGAAAGAAACATAATAATATTGTGCCTTAAATACACTGTTTTATTTTCCTCACACATATTCATTGCTAAATTAGTTCTTCTATTATTACTAGTTGCCATTGTATGTGCTGCCGAAGTGAGCACTACTGATAGACCTTTTATCAAAATCACCACTGCCCTCCATTTTGCTTCTGTTCTTGTCTTTCTTGATTTCTCAGTATTTAACACAGTTATCTACTCCCTCCTCCTTGATCCATTTTTCTCTTGACATTCATGACACCATACTTTTCTAGTAGTTCTCCTCTCTTACTGGTGTGCCCTATTCCCTCTCTCTTCCTTACTCTTTCCTCCTGTTGTGATAGACATGTAAGTGTTGCGTATCCCTATGCTTGGTATTCTGTTAGCTCTCCTTACATCATTATCCAGTCCCATGGCTTTAAAAAGCAGCTATATATCTATGGCTTTCATATTTGTATCTCTCATATCCCTTATTTGTACCTTTCTTTGAACTCTAGACAGATATAGCCAACTTCTTGAAATCTCTACCTGGATGTCTAATAGTCATCTCAAAATTAATATTGACAAAGGAAATCTCTGATTGCTGTCTCCAAAACAAGCTGTTTCTTCTTGGTTTTTCCTATCTTAAGCAGTGGCTCCACCATCTACTCATTTACTCAAAACAAAGGCTTAGGGGTCATCCAGTGAGTTCTCTTCTTGCCCACAGTAACTCCCAGCCCAAGTGCAAGTCTCCATGAGCTCCCAAACTTCTGCTGTTATCAGTCTATGATAGGCATCATCATTTGTCACCTGGGTTGGTATGGTTCCTCCCAAATGCGCTCATTGTTTCTTTTGTTTTTTTTCTAATCTATTTTTCATTCTCTAACAAGACTACTTTTTTTGAAAGTATAAATCAAATCATTCCCATCTTCTGCTTATGATTCTACAATTAAATCCCATTGGATTTAAAATCTAAATTCCTAATGATTTTCTAGTCTCCGACTATTTGCATCTTACTTGCCTCTCCAGCTTCATCTCCAGTTTAGTCACTTAACCCTCTGTACTCCAGCCATACACTCTTTCCTTTTCTTAAACACATTTAACTGCCATTTTCTCTGCCTGAGCTGCTTCCATTCACCATCTTCCTATATTAGGTTTCTTGTGAGTACTCATGTTTTGGGCTCAGATTTCATGTTCTGAGAAACTACTCTCCAAACTTTTCATTCTCCATCTCTTTTATTATTATTTTTACAGTCTTCACAAGACTTATAACTATGGGAAATTATCTTGTTCACTTAGTTATCAATACATTTATATTATCTATTTCATTCTCTTTCCTCTCCAGGATTATATAAGCTTCAATGAGGGTAAGCAATTTGCCTGCTTTTTTCACTGATGTACCCCAGTTTTTGGAGTAGTGCTGGATATATACCTAGTACTCAATAAATTGATGAATGAGTAAAATATTGAATAAGTGAATAAATATCATCATCCTTTGCAGAAAGGGCTTATTAACCTATATGGTTCTGTGGGTTATATTTGGAGGCTTCAATTTTTTGAAACTTCTCTAAAATAATTGTTTCTTAAGCATATATGCAATATTAAATCTTGTGGAAGGAATAGTTCATCAAGTTCTCAATAGCCTGCTCTCATATGGGCAAAAATAAGTACTTTATTTCTTTGTGGGTTCTTTAATTTTAGGGCTATGATATCACAGGTTTTCTGATATTACAAATTTCAAGGAATCTTAATCTCTTAGCTCCTGACCCAGCAGGGACACTTTGTCAATAGACCCCAAAGGCAGATATTCTGTAAGAGCCATGAGACTTGTGTTCTCCTCAGGAGACTGACTATTGAGTTGTGCATGAAAGAGTGTTAAATCACTCCAAACAAAGGGACACTGTTACCTAAAAATCTGTGTGCCCACAATTAAACTTCTCCTTTTAAGGCTTCGCTTTCTATGTGATTTTTATTCAGTATTTACTAACAGAATCAAACCAAACAAAATAAATGGTGTTTGGAAAATCAAAACAAATACAAATGGTTTTCCCATTTTTATAAAAAATAGATATTTATCATTTTGCCATTTCTTTATAGAAGAGCCTTTTTTACTTTGAAAATGAAATAGTAAGAAATGAAAAAGCTTAATAGGAATTGGAAAAAAAGAAGTAAAACATTTTCTGGGATGAGTGACTTTATTCCTTTTATACATAATGGTTTTACAAGAATTTATATATTCCACCCCTCTGGACAGAGAGTGCAGTACTGTGACTCATGCTTATGTATTTTTTAATCTCTGTCTCTAATAAATGACTTTGTTGTTTGATGACCTTTGCTGAGAGCCTTTGATAATAAGGTTGAGAACTAAGACATCACCAGACAGCAGTGCACAGATGGGCTTCAGCTGAATCTTCAGAAAAATAGTATCTTCAACCTCCAGCTATTTTCCCATAAATCCAGCTACCTTTCTGTTTCACAAAAAAACTGCTTTTTAATGCCACTGCTACTTTTGGCCGTGATAAAAATTGCCCTCCAAATAATTGTGTAAATAAAAAGCATAAAGTGGAAGTAATTGAAATCTCGTAAGAAGGGTAATACTTTGTCCAGATCAAACATGCTCATTTTTGAGGGTCACTTTAAGTTTCTGGAGAGCTTCTTTACACTGTACTGCCATAGGTCTGAAAATGAATTAGTGGCTGTGTTGAGTCACATCAGGAAATTAAGTTTCTGTGTTTGTACTATCTCTGGGATTTGAGCAATAGGTTTCATTTTAGTTAAAAGGAAACTGCTATCTGAAATAAGGTTCTCCCTACCATTTTTTTCCTAGTGCTATTTTAGGTAATCAAAAGTAACTAATAAATGAGAAAGAAAATAAAACTACCTCAATTGCTCAGGGCTGCAAAGAAATTAGGGGAATTCTTGGAATATAGTTTAGTGGGACTGAAAACAAATGTTCGAACCCTGTCCACTCTCAATTTTGTATATGTATAGATATGTGTATGTGTATACTATCAAAGAGGCAGTATGAATACCTCTGTCATATACATAAATCCGGTCTCTTAAAATGGCAGAATAGCCAATGATTTCTGATTGAGTTTAGAAGTTCTAGGTAAGACCCTCCTGCCTTTTTCTAAATCCTCTCTACCTACGTACACCCTGAGTTCTGACACCTGTTTAGCATGTGGCAAGGCTTTTCATTCTGCTTTTAGGCATCAGGATTAGGATGTAAAACCATTCTGATTTAGGTTAGAAAAGGTATAGTCTATATTAACATTAAAAGAGATCCAGGGGTAATGGATTTCACATATATTTACTAACAACGATGTGATAGACGTGTTAATATTCATTATCTCCCGTAAGATGTAAAAATAACCCTGTGAATTAAGTAGTATTATCTTACTTTGCTCTGAGGATATTAAGGTGAGAAGTGAAGTAAATTTTCTAAGACCATAGAGTGTCAGAATTGGTGGAGCAGGAAATCAAAGCTGGGTCTTTCTAACTACAGTGGCAATAGGCCCAGGCCCATTGCCCATTAAGCATGGTTAGAAAATCTGGAATAGCTATTGGAGGGAGAAGAGAAAAGTTGCTTGAATTAAAGGTAAGCTTCATAATTTTAAGTAAGTGCTTATATTCACTGTGTTTATATTTATATTCTCTAGGCAAATGGTGGGGGTATTTTAGAGTCTCAGAGGGGTGGGTATGTGTTCTATTGACAGATAAAGTTTATGAACTGTAATTCAGTCCTTCGATTTTAGTGTAATGTATTACACAAAAGGTGTAATACATACTTTGATTTTTTATTTACAAAAGGGTTTAATTCATGTTTTTAAGCACTAAATTTTTTTTTAATTTTGGTATCATTAATGTACAATCACTTGAAAAACATTATGGTTACTAGACCCCCTATTATCAAGTCCCCCTCACATACCCCATTACAGTCACTGTCCATCAGCATAGTAAGATGCTATAGAATCATTACTTGTCTTCTCTGTAAATACTTCCTTTCCTGTGTCCACACCGCTACATTACATTTGCTAATAATCATAATGCTCCCTTTCCCCCCTTACCCCTCCCTTCCCACCCATCTTCCCCAGTCCCTTTCCCTTTGGTAACTGTTAGTCCATTCTTGGGTTCTGTGAGTCTACTGCTGTTTTCTTCCTTCAGTTTTTCCTTTGTTCTTATACTCCACAGATGAGTGAAATCATTTGATACTTGTCTTCTCCACCTGGCTTATTTCACTGAGCATAATACCCTCTAGCTCCATCCATTGTGTTGCAAATGGTAGGATTTGTTTTCTTCTTATAGCGGAATAATATTCCATTGTGTATATGTGCCACATCTTAATCCATTCATCTACTGATGGACACTTAGGTTGCTTCCATTTCTTGGCTATTGTAAATAGTGCTGCTATAAACATAGGGGTGCATCTGTCTTTTTCAAACAGGGCTGCTGCATTCTTAGCGTAAATTCCTAGGAGTGGGATTCCTGGGTCAAATGGTATTTCTATTTTGAGTTTTCTGAGGAACCTCCATATTGTTTTCCCCATGGTTGAACTAGTTTACATTCCCACCAGCACTGTAGGAGGGTTCCCCTTTCTCTACATCCTTGCCAACATTTGTTGTTGTTTGTCATTTGGATGGTGGCCATCTTAACTGGTATGAGGTGATATCTCATTGTGGTTTTAATTTGCATTTCCCTCATGATTAGCAATGTGGAGTATCTTTTCATGTGCGTGTTGGCCATCTGAATCTCTTCTTTGGAGAAGTGTCTGTTCAGATCCTCTGTCCATTTTTTAATTGGCTTATTTGCTTTTTGTTTGTTGAGGTGTGTGAGCTCTTTATATATTTTGGATGTCAACCCCTTATTGGATATGTCATTTATGAATATGTTCTCCCATACTGTAGGATGTCTTTTTGTTCTATTGATTTTGTCCTTTGCTGTACAGAAGCCTTTTAGTTTGATATAGTCTCACTTGTTCACTTTTGCTTTTGTTTCTCTTGACCGTGGAAATACGTTCATGAAGAAGTTGCTCATGTTTATGTCCAAGAGATTTTTGCCTATATTTTTTCTAAGAGTTTTATGGTTTCATGACTTACATTCAGGCCTTTGATCCATTTTGAGTTTACTTTTGTGTATGGGTTAGACAGTAGTCCAGTTTCATTCTCTTATATGTAGCTGTCCAGTTTTGCCAACACCAGCCATTGCAGAGGTGTCATTTCCCCATTGTATATCCATGGCTCCTTTATGATATATTAATTGACCATATATGCTTGTGTTTATATCTGGGCTCTCCATTCTGTTCGACTGGTCTATGGGTCTGGTTTTTAAGCATTTTAAGTGCTTGATTTTTGGGGCACCAGCTGCCACCGTCACACACACATACATTTGCATATATTTTTTAAATAATTTATTTAATAATATGTTTTTATACACATGTGTATATTTCTACTCTTTAAGCTATCAAAATAGAATGGTGAGACATGTTTCTTCACTGGCATATGTATCTCTGATATTATAGACCAGGTTATACCCCTTTGGTCTATGCTTCCATACTCACTTGTATGTTCTCTTTGAGATCCTCATTACACTTGTTATTACTTGTTTAAAATCTGTCCTTTTTGCAAAAATATAATTTCCATGAAAGCAAGGTCATACTATTTTGTTCACTGTCATTTCATCAGCCCCTACCAAAATAAGTAATATATAGTAAGAGTTTGGGGGGTATTTAATGAATTCAATTGAAATGGAAATTCAGTATTCCTTTTGTAAAAGGCCTTTGTCCCTGAGATGAGCACCATAGTAAGCTATGTTATACTAAAACTATATATTTTCAAGAAATACCCTAGAAGCCAGTGTTGAATAAGAATGTTATGTATAATGGTATAAAGATGCTTCAAAAAGTAATGTGCTGATTTTTGCTTAGAACTGTCTCACATTTGTAGTATTATCCATTTTCTTGGAAAATATTTTTGGTAGGCATTCTCTTAGTGCTATGGATGAGGCTAAGTAAGACTAATTAAGGGAATTAAATCTTAAGGAGATCAGTACTCCTTTATGAAAATGTATATTACTTAAACCAGAGATCTTAAGTTTTTACATACGTACTCCCAAGGAGTATTTTGAAAAAAGTATGGGTCCCTTTATAGATTTTTAAATTGGTGTAAGAAAATTTCATTCTATGTTTAAAAAGAGGTAAAAAGTGTGATTTTTGGCATACTTTAAATTTTTTAATTTTAAAAATAAAAAATATTACAGTACTCTTTAACATTTAGATTTTGGTAGATTCTAAATACCACAGCACTTACTATCCCAGAGCTACTCATTTAATAATTACATTAAAAAGCTTCAGAAATCCTAGAACTTTAGGATTTTGCAATACTCAGAAATTTTATATCATATCTTGTATTCTTTAACCTTATTTATGTTTCATTTGCCTAGAGAATTTTATCCTAAAATAATATATCTGTAGACTTATACTTCTTTTATTGATTGAATATTAAAGTACTTCATTTTTCTCTGTAAGAAAGTTATGTTTATAAATTAAACATTTGTTTTTATTTTCCATGATTCTAAGAGTCTAAAAGTTAAACATTTTCTCCTGGAATGAGCTATATTTGTAATAACTATTAGTACACAGTTGATTGAAGCAATAGAGATTTATAAGTGACAAATTACTAAACATACAGAGACAAGCTTTATTGTAAATGCTCCTATTAATAAAAAACAAGGGACTGTATTTTTCACATAGTTTTTATGTCCAAAAATTATGTTCTTATTCTTATAATAACACAGGGATCAAATAAATTCTATTCCTATTTTTCACTGAGCTAAGTTGAGTAATATTTTCTACATATTAAGAATTTTACTATAGATATGTCATACATTTTCTTGAACTTCCAAATTTAAAGCTTAAGGTCATTGTGCTTTATCATTATTTTTGATGTTCTATCAGCTGATGTTTCAATTATGGCTGGCATATTTGATGACAGCAAAGACTAGTATACCATCTGCTTTCAAATGATTCCTTGTAAGTTCAGTCATCAACTTTTTCAATTTCTGGAAGACCACCAAAAGTCATCAGCACTTCAGTTTACATTTTGCTGCTTCACCTAAAGGTAACTTGTTTACCCTGATATACTCAGAGAAGATTAGAAAAATCCAAATATTAATAATTTTAGCATAATTTTGTTAATGCAATAATTGTTAGTATTTTATCTATTTTTTAACTGTTTTTTTAATTAAGGTATCATTGATATACAGTCTATGATGGTTCCACTTGAGCAACACTGTGGTTACTATATCCACCCATATTATCAAGTCCCTACTCCACTCCCCACTGCAGTCACTGTCCAAAAGTACTCCACTCCCCACTGCAGTCACTCTCCATGCGTATAGTAAGATGCTATAGTCACTACTTGTCTTCTCTGTACTATACTGCCTTCCCCATGACCCCCTACATTGTATGTGCTAATTAAAATGCCCCTTAATCTCTTTCTCCCTCCTTCCCCAACCTCTTCCCTTTGGTAACCACTAGTCCCTTCTTGGAATCTGTGAGTCTGCTACTGTTTTGTTCCTTCAGTTTTCCTTTTCTTCTTATACTCCACAAATGAGTGAAATAATTTGGTACTTGTCTTTCTCTGCCTCGCTTATTTCATTGAACATAATACCCTCTAGCTCCATCCATGTTGTTGTAAATGGTAGGATTTGTTTTCTTCTTATGGCTGAATAATATTGCATTGTGTATATGTACATCTTCTTTATCCATTCATCTACTGATGGACACTTAGATTGCTTCCATTGTAATTGTGGCTATTGTAAATAGTGCTGAGATAAACAAAGGGGTGCGTATGTCTTTTTGAATCTGGGATCTTGTTTTCTTTGTATAAAATCCTAGGAGTGGAATTCCTGAGTCAAACGGTATTTCTATTTGAGTTTTTTGAGGAGCCTCCATAGTGCTTTCCACAATTCTTGAACTAATTTACATTCCCACTAGCAGTGCAGGAGGATTCCTCTTTCTCTGCATCCTCACCAGCATTTGTTTTTCCTCATCTTTTGGATGTTGGCCATCCTAACTGGTGTGAGGTGATATCTCATTGTAGTTTTAATTTGCATTTCTTTGATTATAAGCGATGTGGAGCATCTTTTCACGTGCCTGTTGGCCATCTGAATTTTTTCTCTGGAGAAGTATCTGTTCATATATTCCTCCTATTTTGGAATTGGGTTATTTGCTTTTTGTGTGTTGAGGCACGTGAGTTGTATATATATTTTAGATGTTAACCCCTTATTGGATGTGTTATTTATGAATATATTCTCCCATACTGTACAATGCCTTTTTGTTTTACTGAAGGTGTCCTCTCTTGTATAGAAGCTTTTTAGTTTGATGTAGTCCCACTTGTTCATTTGTACTTTTCTTTCCCTTGTCCAAGGAGATTTATTTCGGAAAAATTTGCTCATGTTTATATTTAAGAGATTCTTACCTATATTTTCTTCTAAGTGTTTTATGGTTTCATGACTTACATTCAGGTCTTCGATCCATTTTGAGTTTACTTTTGTGTATGGAGTTAAACAGTAATCCAGTTTCATTCTCCTAAATGTACTGTCCAGTTTTGCCAACACCAGTTGTTGAAGAGGCTGTCATTTCCCCATTGTATATCCATGGCTCCTTTATTGTATATTAATTGGCCATGTATGTGTGAGCTTACATCTAGGTTTTCTATTCTGTTCCATTAATCTGTGTGTCTGTTCTTGTGCCAGTACCAAATTGTTTTGATAACTGTGGTTTTGTAGTAGAGGTTGAAGTTTGGGAGCATAATCACCCCAGTTTTATTCTTCCTTCTCAGGATTGCTTTGGCTATTCAGAGTCTTGTGGTTCCATATGAATTTTAGAACTGTTTGTTCAAGTTCACTTAAGAATGCCATTGGTATTTTGATAAGGATTACATTGAATATATAGATATTCCTGTCCATGAACATGGTATGTATTATCATTTATTGGTATCTTCTTTAATTTCTCTCACGAGTGTCTTATAGTCTTGTAGTTTTCAGGGTATAGGTCTTTCACCTCCTTGGTTTCGTTTATTGCTAGGTATTTTATCCTTTCTGATGCAATCGTGAATGGAATTGTTTTCCTTATTTTTCTTTCTGCTAGTTCATCATTAGTATATGGGAATGCCACAGATTTCTGTGTATTAATTTTGTATACTACAACTTCACTGAATTCAGTTATTAGTCCTAATAGTTTTGGGGTGTATTCATTAGGTTTTTTTAAGTACAATATTTTGTCATCTGCAAACAGTGACAATTTAACTTCTTCCTTAATGATCTGGATGCTTTTCATTTCCTTGTGTTGTCTGATTGCCATGGCTAGGACCTCCAGAACTATGTTGAATAAAAGCGGGAAAGGTCGGCATCCTTGTCTGGTTCCTGATCTTAGAGTAAAAGCTTTCTGCTTTTTGCTGCTAAATATGATGTTGGCTGTGGGTTTGTTGTATATGGCCCTTATTATGTTGAGGTACTTGTCCTTGATACCCATATTTTTAAGAGTTTATATTATGAATTGAAGTTGAATTTTTTCAAATGCTTTTTCAGCATCTATTGAGATGATCATGTGATTTTTATCCTTCATTTTGTTGATGTGGTGTATGATGTTGATGGATTTTCAAATATTGTACCATCATTGCATCCCTGGAATAAATCCCACTTGGTCATGATGGATCATCTTTTTATTTATTTATTTATTTATTTATTTTGGTATTGTTAATGTACAATCACTTGAATAACATTATGGTTTCTAGACCCCCTATTATCAAGTCCCCCTCACATACCCCGTTACAGTCACTGTCCATCAGCATAGTAAGATGCTATAGAATCATTACGTGCCTTCTCTGTAAATACTGCCTTTCCCGTGTCCCCCCCCATTACATTATATGTGCTAATCATAATGCCCCTTTTCCCCCTTATCCCTCCCTTCCCACCCATCCTCCCCAGTCCCTTTCCCTTTGGTAACTGTTAGTCCATTCTTGGTTTCTGTGAGTCCGCTGCTGTTTTGTTTCTTCAGTTTTTCCTTTGTTTTTATACTCCACAGATGAGTGAAATCATTTGATACTTGTCTTTCTCTGCCTTGCTTATTTCACTGAGCATAATACCCTCTAGGTCCATCCATGTTGTTGCAAAAGGTAGGATTTGTTTTCTTATGGCTGAATAATATTGATGGATCATCTTTTTGATGTTTTTTTGATTTAGGTTTGCTAATATTTTGTTGAGTGTTTTTGCATCTATTTTCATTAGGGATATTTGTCTGTAATTTTCTTTTTTTGTGTGGTGTCTTTGCCTAGTTTTGGTATTAGAGTGATGCTGGCCTCATAGAATTAGTTTGGAAGTATTTCCACCTGCTTTAAAAACTCTGTCCTTGTCCTTCATCTTTGCCATTTTAATTATTATGTGTCTTGGTGTTTTCTTCCTTGGGTCCCTTGTGTTGGGAGATCTGTGCACTTCCCTGGCATGTGAGACTTTTTCCATCCCCAGACTGGGGAACTTTTCAGCAATTATTTCCTCAAAGATACTTTTGGCCCTTTTTTTCTTTCTTCTTCTGGTATGCCTATAATGCAAATATTGTTTCATTTGGATTGGACACACAGTTCTTCTAATATTCTTTTATTCCTAGAGATCCTTTTTTCTCTCTGTGTCTCAGCTTCTTTGTACTCTTCCTCTCTAATTTCTATTTCATTTACTGTCTCTTTTACCTCCTCTAATCTGCTTTTAATTCCCTACATTGTATGTTTCATTTCAGATGCTGTATTTTTCAACATTTCTATCTCTTTCTTAAAGTCATCCCTGTGTTTGGTGATTTTAGTTTCACTTAGCCATCTTTCTGGTGTTTGCGTGATTGTGTTTTGTAGAAAATTCTTTTGCCATTTCATATTTCTTATGATTACCATGGAATAATAACCTTGTATAGGTGGCGCCCTCTAGTGCCCAGAATTTCTACTATCTGGAGCTGCCCATCACCTGTAGCAATGGTGGGGATTGAAGTCATGTGGCGACAGTATCTGCCAGGCAGAAAGAGCTCTATTGTGTATCCCTGCTGCAGTGCCTGTCTCCAGTGCCAAGGCCATTTGGCCGAGTGTGCAGGGAGTGGCCTCTGTGCTATACCCCTGTAACTGCCACATGTGGGGTCATCCTCTCACTGGCCTGGCACGATGGTGGCAGCAGCAGGTGAGCAGACCAGTGCCTGCTGGGAGGAAGGAGAGGCAGGCTGCATATCTTGGGGCCTCGGCACTACGTTGCCTGCCAGGGGGATGGAGTGCCTGAAGCTCCTGGAATTTCCCAACCTTTTGGGCTGAGTGTGCTGGGATGATTTTTTCCATCTGTCCTTTCTCCTGAGCAGCAAGCTCTGTGTAATCTTTTGCCCTTTAACACCACTCTTGCTATTGGGAAGTCTTTCACAGTGTCTGACTTTCCTTTGTTGCCGATAGGCCAGTTGTAGGTACCTGTTCTTTACAAGCCACTGGAATCTCAGTCTCTCCGAGCATCCCACCTGTCATTGCTTTTCAACCCATCTAATGTCCAGAGCACTATTTAATGTGGGTTTGTGCTCTAAGAACAGATCTCTAGGGTGGTTGTTTAGCTGTTCTGGGCTTTTACTCCCTCCCTGCCCTGTTTCTCTTCCTCCTGCCTGTGAGATGGGGTAGGGAGAGAGCTTGGGTCCCTCCGTATCATGGCTTTACCACTTTACCCTCTTCTGTGAAGTCTTTTCTTTTCCCCCAGTGTAGGCCATCTGTTGTAGTGTTGTTTGTGTTGCTCTTTCAGGATTAGTTGTATTTGCTGTATTTTCGTGTTTAATGTGGTTTTGGGTGAAGGTTTCTGCCTCACTTCTCATGCTGCCATCTTTTTTTGCCTCGTGCTGTCTTTTAAGTTTTTTAATAAATTATTTTCAAAACCTTGGAATTCCTGATATAATTATTTCAATTTGTGTAAAATATCCATCATAAATCCTGATGGGAAAAGCCTGTCCTCACTGCCAAATGAATGAGTCAAATTAGTACTACTTCTTATAAGAAAAAAATCTGACTACTTGTTTCAATTCAGATATATATGTTAATATTTTGCCTTGTAATAACCATCTTGCTTCTGAATTCTATCTCTGGGATGTATAGATGGATAAGGCCCAAACTTTGTCTTGAGTAGGTTGTACCCCAGATGAAATAAGACTCCAATGCCCTTAATATTTTTTTTACCAATGCTCCTTTTGTTTTTCATACACAGGATTCTCCCTCAGGAGAAATGCATGTAAAACATTAAAAAGGAAAAATTAAATGACATCCTGATTTTGATATTTTCTCAGGCTGATCAATTCTAGAAAAGAGAACATTTACTTTGAAATTTGAATGTTAATTATCCTAAAACTGTTGTAACGTTTTACTCCTTATAGACTTTTCATGTAATCTCTTTACACACTTCTCATTTAAGTGATTTGCATAAAGTTACAGTTCATAAGTGAACGAGTTCATATTAGACCCCAAGTCTAACCCAAAAGTTAAAGAAGTTAGGTATTCTACTATTTGTTATGCTTTGTGATATTACAGAAGTAAATGAATAGGTGTTTGTAGAAAAATTTTAGATATAAGATTAGAAGATAATTTCCCTCCCTTTTTCCCTCCCTTCCTCCTTCTCTTTCTCTCCCTCCCTCTCCCCTCTTTCTGTTTTTTTCTTTTTTTGTAAAGTGGAGGAAGGAGTTGTAAGAGAGGTGTTAAAAGTAGAAATAGCATGGAGCCTAACTTCAAGGTCTTTTTTAGACATATTAGTTCTAGGAAAGAGCATCTGGATTTGAATCACTTAAAATTGTCCATGCCTAGGTATAAGTCTTCATGCATTTCCAGGTTAGGTATGACCTAGATTGAACATCACTGACCTAGTAGAAGAAATAATGCCTGAGACAAAGATGTCAGCCAAAGTCTTTTTTCTTTGGTCTTGGAAGACAGAATTGGTTCTAAGAGTAGTGTGTCATCACTTTGGAGAGACTTACTCTGAGGAACAGTGGGTAAATTTTGATAGAAAGAGTAGAGGTATTGGTTTCAAGGTAGTTGGTTGGTGACCATTTTACCATCAGGCGTTGATGATGGGGACGATCAGGAGGCAGAGTCTGATAAAGGAAGGATTAAATGGAATCCACAGTCTGGGACCTTGGAAACCCATTCAGATGTACTGAAATAGAAAGTTTTATGTCATAACCTAGTACGTAGTATATATATATATAACACTAGGCACCAAATTTTACAGCCCAACAAAGTCTCTCTTAGTTACATTTTAATTGTATTTAATTGTATGCATAAGAAATGAATGAAAATGCAACTAAAGAAAAGTCGGAATTCAAAACTTCATCTTTATTAACTTAAATATGTATTTTGATCTACTTTCTGCTCTTAAAATTGACTGACACCTCCTCTCCACTTGATGCTCATAGTGTTATTTCCATGGCTGACTAGCCTGCTAAAGTTAAAGAATATCTACACTATGTTAAGTGCACACTGCTTAATGTTGTTCGGCTTTTAAATTCAAGCATTGAATAAAGAAATGATACCTTCATAATTCTCAGTATGTGACTGGACCAAGATGATCGTCCTGCCTTCTCATTACATAAAAACTTCTGCAAAAATAGCAGATAGAGATGCTATTCATGTGTCAGTTATCAGTCACATCACGTAACCATACATAATTTTCCAAAGTTGGCCCTTTTCTGAATCCCATGCAAATTAAAAAGAAAGATAACAGGGAACTTTTCTTACTTGCATTTATATGCTTTGACATTGATGCAGTTTTGATAAATGTCTTAAATGAAAAGGTAGGAGAGTGATCTCATAAAAAGCCTAGGCTTGTGCCCATGGACCAGGTTTCTTGGCCTGGGCCTCTTATTTTATTTATAGATTTCTGAGCAGAGTGGTACAAGAATGTTTTCTATTTCAGGGCTTGCAACTTGAGCTTCTGGTAAGGAAGCAAACAAAAGAATCCATTAGAACATGATTCTCAGTTTCACTTATTCACAATTAAAAGTAAGGTGGGTAAAGGAGTATGAAAATCCTATAATCAGATCAGTGACCCCAGTGAGACCCAGTCATTAAAACTTTAGTGTTAAGTCTGTAAGCCTCTGTTCCTCTGATTAGGCAATTTACTCTATTCCACTCTTCTGTCTGCCAAAACATTCAGTTGCAAAATGCTTTCTTATTCTCTAGACTCGTAAAATGTTGTTCTGAAGAAAAGAAAAGGAGATTGAATTTTCTTACTTAGCTATCCATCATTATGCAATCAGAAAACATGAGGGATTTATAGATAACAGTATAAAGAGGCAAAGGCAGCAGATTTCACTTGGATAGACAGAAGAACACAGACGCCTACTGAGTCCTAAAAAAAGCCTGAGGTATGAGCCTTTGCTCCTCAGTGTGTGTGGATCACAGTGATTACTTATATCAGTTAGCAACATGATGAGGGGACAAGCTGGGTCTACATTTTCACTAATTATTGCTGAAGGTCACAAAGTTACTGTGCAGTGCCTCAGCTTCCACATCTGTGTTGTATGGATAATCTTTCCATTAACTTATAAGTTTGTTTTGATACAGTAATTGATAGGTGTTTTTAAGTGGTTTATATAAATTAAAGGATGCTATTCAACTCATAAATTATGACTCTGTTTTTAATTCAGATCTAGTTATGTTGAGGGGTTATTAAATATGGTCATGTATCCATTGTATTTCTTCTTTAAGAATATACTAATAAAAGAATTGCAGGGCAACATATAATGAAATCATTGAGGTACTTCTATTCATGTCATTGATGAAAATTCCAAGAGATGACATGAATCTTACTCCTATTAGGGATAATTTGAGACATCAGAAAATACTTTGTTCTTCTCATCTTATTTCAAAATCAATGTAGGAAGTCACAAATAGAAACACCAAAATAATATGGGCCATAGAATCTCAGCTGTGTTTCCTTCTCATCTGATTTATATGAACTTTACCTAGGGTAACTGACCAAAACCTTGCTTATAGGTTGATCCCTAAATATAATAGTTTTCCCCATATTTTTCTTAGTAATGCAGGTACAACTTACATCACACTGTTAATCTGAGTATGTGCCAAGCCTTGTTCTTTAGAGATATCTCATTGCCAATGAAGAGTAAGTAGTAATGAAGGAGATGAGGCCAGCTTACAGAATATACAAAACCCAAATAATGAGCTGGAGGGAACACAGTTGAGAGATATGACAGATATCACTACGTGATACATGACTCAGACTAAGGGCATTCTGAACTGTTTTATACAAGCCTCAACCTTTCTTGCAAAGGTGTCTGTAAAAGTAAGTGTTTTTGTGACCTCATTCATGATGATTCTATAAATCAAGAAGATATCTTCAACAGCAGAAATGTCATATTTGCTTATGAACTGTGTTTAATCAAGCTTGTTTTCCATGCTTTTTAAATCAAAGAATTTGCTTCTCTCTCTCCTGGCTTGTGAGACTATGAATACAACATTACACTGTAAAATGTTACAGCAATTATTAGTAGTTACTGTATTATTTTTAAAATTATAATACATTATTTAATGTTTTGTAACTGGTTCCCTCAGGTGAAATTTTAACATGAAATAAAATGCAAACATATACTGTATTTTAAAACACATTGTATTATAATGGACATTTTAAGAGTGTAATTTCTTTGTTTTTAACTGTCATAAATTGACTTGCCTGCCAGTTGCTTCAGAAAAGCAATAAGGCACAGTGGGAAATCATAAGACACAGGTATATCCTTAATAGTTTGCCTGATGTACTCTAGAATGTTGAGCAAAAAATAATGTGTCCTTCCAGTGCCAAATTTTCTGTCTTTAAGGGGGAAAAATGCAGTTGTATATTTTCTTCTTTGATATATTACATGTACTTGGAAGAAATGATTAAAATGTGCATATAGAAACCAAAGTTACTTCCCTTATTAATTGTGATTACCTTTCTCTAATGCTAATAAATTTCACCTTTAACATACACCTTAACATACACTCAGATAGATGTTGGTGAGAAGAAAATTCAGGAGGAAGTCAAAGAAGAGTATAAAATAAATGAATGTGTTGATATGGCAGCATTAAAAAGAAAAAATATATATATATATAGGCAGAAGAAAAAACAGGATTTTGGGTAACATATATCAACAATAGTATAGATTTAAGGCCCCCGTTTAAAAAAAATGTAAAACAGGGACAAGGCTAATACAAATTTAAAAACACATACTCAGGAGTGGGTGGAAAAGATGACAGAGTAGGAAGGCAGTGTGGAAACCTCCTCCCATGTACATGGCAAGGAAGCAGCTACAGCAAATACAACTAACCCTGAAAATGACCTGAAGACTATGGAATAGACCGTCTATATGTGGTGAAGAAAAGAGAACCACACTGAGAAGAGTAAAGAGGCAGAGGTGATTGATCAGGACCCAAGCTCTTCCCACATCTCAGCCCACAGGCAGGATGGAGAGGCACAAAGTGAGGAGGGGATAAGTGCTCAGAAATTCTGCATACCTAGCCCTTGAAATCTGCTCGAGGAAAACTTGTCACGGAACATGAATCCACATTGCATTGGGTTTTAGTGATTAATGAGGCTTGATACAAGAGAGAGTTGGAGCACTCTGGGAGGCTGAGACTCCTCTTGTGGGGGACAGGCATGCTCCATAAATCCTGCTGGGACCCAAAACAGAGGCAGAAATTTGAAAGATTTGTCAGTAGCAGAATGTGGGCCAGAGTGTGGGCATTGGAGGGAGCTCTCTCTGGGGTATAAAGGTCAGGTAACAGCACTTCCTCCCTAGCCCTCTCTCAGTCCAACTGGTCTGGCTCTCAGGAGCCAGCTCCATATGCTCCATCTCCTACACTGGTGGCTCAGCCCCATGTCACACTCCCCTGCATACGTGCAACCACTGCCCTGTTGCCTAGCAGCTCAGCCAGCCTTGAAGTTCCACCCTGGCTTCCCAGCAGGCAGAGGGCATCCCCACCTACAACCATTCCAGTAGAAGTGCCACTGCTCACTCACAAAGAGTAAAGAGTTTTCAGTTTCTGAAGAGGACAACCACTGCCAGCAGGTAGGCAGAAAGGCAGCCCTGCCCACAGGCCCAAACAGTAACTGACGCTCCACCATAAAGGAGAACAAAGCACTGTGAGCAAAGAGTCTTGAGCTTCTGGACACCCAGAATGCCTACTTCATAAAACTGTTACTTTCCAGACAAGGAGGCATAGCTGATATATCTAATACAAAGGAAGAAACACAAAAATCCAGACAAAATGAGGCAGAGGATATGTTACAAACAAAAGAATGAGATAAGGCACTAGAAAGGACTAAATGAAGTGGAGACCACCAGTCTTGTTGATAAAGATTTCAAAGTAACAGTCAAAAAGATGCTCACTGAACTGGGGAAAAGAATTGATGATCTCAGTGAGAACTTCAACAAAAAGATAGAAAATTTGAAAAAGAGCCACTCACAACTGAAGAATACAATAACTGAAAAGAAAAATACAATGGAGGAAATGAAAAGAGATTACTGGAAGTAGAGGAAAGAATCAATGAGATGGGTAATACAGAACAGGAAAACAAGCAATCTGAAGAACAGAGAGAAAAATGAATTCCAAAAAATGAGAAGATGCTAAGAGAGTTGTGTGATGACTCCAAATGAAACAATATTTGTATAATAAAGGTCCCAGAAGGAGAAGAGAGAGACAAAGGAGTAGACAATGTCTTTGAAGAAATAATAGCTGAAAACTTCCACAATCTGGGGAAGAAAATACACACCCAAGTCGTGGAAGCATAGAGAACCCCTAACAAAAGGAACCCACCAAAAGATAACGCCATGACATATAGTAATTAAAATGGCAAAGATTAAACATAAAGAGAGAATCTTAAAAGCAGAAAGAGAGATTCAGTTACGTATAAGGGAGACTCCATAAGTCTATAAGCAGATAGGCTAAGATTGGCTATCAATTGCTTGTTATTGAAGCTTCGTTAATGGATACTTTTTTTCCATTTTAGTCAGAAATGCTGTTCCTTCTAACTTATTAGTTCTTCTTTATTGAACCTTGAAATACAAGCATTATGTAAAAGTTTATGTAGGCAATCTATTGACTAAGCACTGCAAGACAATGGAAACCAAATGAAGAAAGTTTCAATAAGTTTCAAAAAGGATAGTTGTAAAATTTCAAAGTGACAGAAATGCTGTATTTGGTTATTTACTTTGGACGGGGAACAGGGTGGTTTTGGGAGTGCAGTGGGTTCTCATTTGTTGAGACCCAACAATTTTCAGACATCCAATAAATAATGGTAGAATGAGAGAATAAAAATACAGAATAATTAACAGTACCGTATGTTGAAGAGTATATAAATAGAAATATCCGTGGGACTTTTTATTGAGATGATCCTTAGCCTTCCAATAAATATATGTTGAAATTTACTGAACTACTAACATCACTGTGAGTAAGATTGTGAGAGTGGAGAGCTGATCATATAAGATTGAGGAATGATCAGGAGTTAAAAAGAGACATGCATAGTAGACTAAAATCATCTAATGGGTCAACCAAGAAAATATAGTCTCAATAGACACTTGTTAAATTTGTGTATAAATACCCAGTTCCAACTGCATTATCACTGTGACACTTTTTAAAAGTCTCTTAGGCAGAACAGATTTTTTTCCTTTGATCCATCTGATAATTGCTTATTGCTACTTAGCCTTATTTCCATTCTGCCTTACAATATGCTATTTACTATCTTACCAAGTAGAGATTAATTCTTTTGTATGTGTAATATATTCAGTTAACACTGTAGTAAAGATCTGAGGAAACAAATTTAATTAAATTTCATATCTACTAAAAGTACTCCTTATTTTAAGGTCCCAGAGAGTAAATTGTAGAGATTCTCTTAAAATAAATGAAATATCTCATCTTTCTAACTATCAGTTGTTCACACCGAACCTCAATAACAATTGGCAACTGTGTAGTAAGAGCCTATGAAAGAGGGTACTAGTTGCCTACTAACTATCTATATTCTCCTTCCTCATTATCTCCACCTCTGTATTATTTGGGAGAGCAGTATACCCAGTAAATAAAACTAGAACTTTCTCTTCCATAAATAGGATTTGAATGAGATAATAAGTAAAAGTCTGATGGTTTCTAGTTACAACAAAATTTGGGGGATGTAATGGGCAGCATGGTGACTAAAGTTAATAATACTGTATTGTATATTTGAAAGTTTCTAGAAGAGTAGGTCTTTAAATTCTAATCACAAAAAAATAAATTGTAACTATGTGAAGCAATGGATGTGTTAACTGAACGTTATGGTAATCATTTCACAATATATACATATATCAAATCAGTATGTTGTACACCTAAAACTAATACCTTGGTGTATGTCATTTAAGTCTGAATAAAGCTGGAAAGAAAGTCTGATGGCACATCTAAGAAAGCCCACTTTGTTCTTCATTTTGCTTGGACCGTGAATATGATGGTTGGAACTTCAAAGCCATCTTGTAACTGAAGTAAACTTGAAGATAGAAGGTGATCACAAGGGATGGAGGATTATTTTATGTGAAAGAAATATAAACACTATCATGTTTAAGCCACTGTGTTGAAGGGTCTCTTTTACTATCAGTTGAATGTAATTCCTAGGTAATATGCCTATCATATATTTAAAGATATTCTAAGTCAGTTGTTTTTCAGTTAAATTTTCCTTAGAATGATTACTTGCAGTTTATTAAAGCTTAATTAACTATGATTAATTTACTGGCAATAAGCATTTCTTGGACTGTTCTCAGAACATAGCTCTCATTTTGAGGACTGCTATCTAGGGACATAAAAATATCAGGAGTCGCTAATATAGGAATAAATGAGCAAAACTAAGAGTTTTTTCATGGTACAGATATAGTTATGGTATCTGGGAATACAGGAAACTTTGTGTAACCCTTAAAAACTAAGAGAAAAACAAATACAACATTTTTTAAGGTAATGGCATCAAAAGTAACTATGCTGTTTCACTAAATATATACTAAGTCTTAGAGACTGAATGAAAGCAACATGAGTTTGGCTCATGGTTACAAATTCCATGTTATTTCTTTTTATTTGAGGAGACCAGAATTAGAACCAGAAGTTCCTAAATATCTCTCCTCATAGAGCACTAAGAAAGATTTTTGCATGTGTAGATTTTGGTGTTGACGTTAGATTTTTTCTGTACAGAAAAATAATAAAACTGCATCCTGATAATACATAATTCAGATTTTTTTCATTAATTCTGTCTAGCCAGTTCATGCATTAGTTGGTAAAGATCCTTTTTAAAGTAATTGATTTTACATGAACTATGAGAGAGAAAATAAAATCTAGACGAGGGAAATAAAAAAAATTATGCACTTTAGATAATATACATAAATTCAGAAGCATCAGTTTTATCAGTGGTAATGTAATGCCTATTCAAAATTAGATTTGCTTCTTTAGGTTCAAACTATTTTTATAGGGTCGTTGAGGAGTCAATGAAATCTGCTAATGATTTTCATGTTTTTAACAAGAATGACATGGTTCTATTTCTGTTAGTGGTCATGCTTTTGGATTTGTATATTAAACATATTTTAATATCCCATTTGTTGTAAGTCACTTAGGCTTCATTCTTTCAAACGGCAGGCAGTTCTCAGAATAATCCTTCTGAACCTGCTTCAGCAAGCAATTTTCTGAGAACTTTTTTTGTTCTCTGGTGAGCAGTTTTGGTGATTTCATCATTCCCATAGAAATGTCTTTTACTCTCCTGAAATTGTACATTTAACATCTTTGGAAGGGAATAGAGTTTATAAAATGAGAGTTAAGGATGACAACTGGGAAAAGTCAGAAGGTTCAATGCTGCCTGCAAACTGTAGGGAGGGGGCCTCATAGATAGCTAATGTAGGTCAACACACAAGCATGCCTCTTTCATTGTGCTTTTCTTTATTGAGTTTCTCAGATACTGCCATTTAAAAAAATTTTTTTTTGCAAATTGAAGATTTATGGCAAGTCTGTGCTGAACAAGTCTATTGGTACCTTTTTTCCAAAAGCATTTGCTCACTTCATGTCTGTTTGCCACATTTTGGTAATTCTCATGGTATTTCAAACTTTTTCACTATTATTATTTGTTATGGTGATCTGTGATCAGTGATCGTTGATGTTACTTTTTTAATTGTTTTGGGCTGCCATGAACCATGGCCATATAAGATAGTGAACTTAATAAATGTGTGTGTTTTTGCTGCTGCCCTGACCAGCCATTCCCCATTTCTCTCCCTCTCCTTGGGCCTTCCTGTTTTCTGAAACACAACAATACTTAAATTAGGCTGATTGATAACTTCACAGTGGCTTCTGTGTGTTCATATCAGAGGAAGAGTTGCACATCTCTCACTTTAAATCCAAAGCTAGAAATGATTAAACCAAGTGAGGTAGACATGTCAAAATCCAGGACAGGTTGAAAGCTAAGCCTCTTGCAGCAAACACTTAGCCAAGTTTGAGTGCAAAGGAAAAGTTCTTGAAGGAAATTCCGAGTTCCACTCCAGTAAACACATGAATGATAAAAAAAAGAAACAGACTTACTGCTGATACAGAGAACATTTTAGTGGTCTGGATAGAAGATCATATGAGCTACAACATTCTCTTAAGCCAAAGGCTAATCCAGAATAGACTCTAACCCTTTTCAATTCTGTGAAGGCTGAGAAAGGTGAGGAGGATGCAGAAGAAAAGTTTGAAGCTAGCAGAGGTTGGTTCATGGGGTTTAAGGAAGGAAGCCATCTCCATAACAGAAAAGAATAAGGTGAAGCAACAAATGCTGATGTAGAAGCTGCATCAAATTATGTAGGAGATCTAGCTGAGATAATTAATGAAGGTGGCTACATGAAACAACAGATTTTCAGTGTAGACGAAAAAGCCTTCTATTGAAAGGGGAACCACTAGGATTTTCATAGCTAGAGAGAAGTCAATGCCTGGCTTCAAAGGACAGGCTGACTCTCTTGCTAGGGACTAATGCAGCTGTTAACAAGTTAAATCCAATGCTCATTTACTATTCCAAAAACCTTAAGGCCCCTAAGAATTATGCTAAATCTACCCTGCCTGTGCTCTATAAATGAAACAACAAAGCCTAGATGACAGCACATCTGTTTACAACATGATTTACTGAATATTTTAAGCCCACTGTTGAGACCTACTACTTAGAAAAAAGAGTCCTTTCAAAACATGACCTCTTACTGGCAATGCACCTGGTCACCCAAGAGCTCTGCTGGAGCTGTATGATATTAATGTAGTTTCCATGCCTGTTAACAAAACATCCAGTCTGCAGTCCAGGATCAAGGAGTCATACCAATTTTCAAGTCTTATTATTTAGGAAATACATTTTAAAATGTTATAGCTGTCATAGGTAGTGATTCCTCTGCTGGACCTGCACAAAGTAAATTGAAAACCTTCTGGAAAGGACTCACCATTCTAGATGCCATTGACATTTGTGATTCAGGAGAATAGGTCAAAATATCATTAACATTAACAGTTTGGAAGACGTTTGTTCCAATCATCATGGATGTATTTGAGGGCTCAAAACTTCAGTGGAAGAAGGAACTGCAGATGTGGTGGAAATAGCAGGAGAACTAGAATTAGAAGTGGAGCCTGAAGATGTGACTGCTGTGATCTCATGATAAAACGTAAATGAATGGGTGTTGCTTCATATTGATGAGCAAAGAAAGTACTTTCCTGAAATGGCATCTACTTTGTTGAAGATGCTGTGAAGATTGTTGAAATGACAAAGAATGATTAGACTATTACAGAAACTTAGGTGATTAAGCAGTAGCTGGGTTTGAGAGGATTGACTCCAGTTTTCTACTATGAGTAAAATGCTATCAGTTTCACATGCTACAGAGATATCATTTGTGAAAGGAAGAGTCCATCAATACAGCAAATTTCATTTTCTAATTTTAAGAAATTGTCACAGGCACTCAACTGCCAGCAACCACCACCCTGAGCGGTCTATAGCCATCAGTATCGAGATCAAACTCTCCACCAGCCAAAGGATTACAATTTGCTTAAAGCTTAAATGATGGTTAGCATTTTTCACTAATAAAGTATTTTTTTAATTGAAGTATGTACAATTTTTTTCTGGACATAATGCTGCTTAATAGACTACAGTATAGTGTAAACATAACTTTCACATGTACTGGAAAAAAATTCATTTGACTTGCTTTATTGTGATACTCATTTTATTGCAGTAGTCTGGAACCACATCCACAGTATCTCAGAGATATGCCTCTATGTTTTCTTCATCTTGTTTTTTGTTTTCATTTTGCAAAGTGGGAAAAGTTTTGTATTTTCTTTTTAATTTATTTTTTATTGAAGTTATTGATATACAGTATTATACTGGTTTCAAATATACAATACAGTGGTTCAACCCATATTAATAAATCCTCACCTCCACTAGTGTGGTTACTGTCAATATAAAAAAGATGTTACAGAATCACTAACTATATTCTCCATGCTGTACTACTATCCTCATGACCAACTTACATTATGATTGAGAATTTTTGTGCCCCTTTAACCCTCTCACCCTCCGTACCCACCCATTCCAAACCCTCCCCCATGGCAACCACTAGTCACTTCTGTGTCTATGAGTCTACTGCTGGTTTGTTCATTCTGTTTTGCTTTTTTTTTTTTTTAATATTCCCCAAATAAATCGTGTGGTATTTGTATTTTTCCACCTGGCTAATTTCACTGAGCATAATACCCTCTAAATGCATCCATGTTGTTGCAAATGGCAGGATTTCCTTCCTTTTTATGGCTGAATAATATTCCATTGTTTATATGTACCACATCTTCTTTATCCGTTCATCTATTGATGGACATTTAGATTGCCTCCTTATTATGGCTGTTGTAAATAATGTGGCAATAAACATAGGAATGCATGCATCTTTTTGAATCAGAGATTTTGTTTTCTTCTGGTAAATTCCTAGAAGTGGAATTACTGGATTGAATGGTATTTATATTTTTAATTTTTTGAGAAACTGCCATACTGCTTTCCACAGTGGTCACACCAATTTACTTTCCCACCAACAGTGTAGGAGGGTTCCCCTTTCTCCACATCCTTGCCAACACTTATTATTTCTTGTCTTTTGGATAGTGGCCATTCTAACTGGTGTGAGGTAATATCTCATTGTAATTTTGATTTGCATTTCCCTGATGATTAGCTATGTGGAGCATCTTTTCATGTGCCTGTTGGACATCTGTATGTCTTCTTTAAGAAATGTCTGTTCAGATCCTCCACCCATTTTTTAATTAGGTTGTTTGTTTTCTGGGTGTTGAGGCATGTGAGTTCTTTATATATTTTGGATGTTAATGCTTTATCAGATACATCATTTACAAATATATTCTCCCAGTTTGTAGGATGCCTTTTTGTTCTGCTGACTGTGTCCTTTGCTGTAACAAAGCTTTTCAGTTTGTTGTGGTCTCACTTGTTCATTTTTGATATTGTTTCCCTTGCCCAAGGAGATGTGTTCAGGAAAAAATTGCTCATACTTATGTTCAAGAGATTTTTGCCTCTATTATCTTCTAAGAATTTTATGGTCTCATGTCTTACATTCAGATCTTTGATCCATTTCAAATTTACTTTTCTGTGTGGAGTTATACAGTAATCCAGTTTTATTCTCTTACATGTAGCTGTCCATTTTTCACTAATTACTGAAGAGGCTGTCTTTTCTCCACTGTATATTCATGACTCTTTTATTGTATACTAATTGACCATATATGCATGGGGTTATAGCTGGGCTTTATATTCTGTTCCAATGATTTGTGGATTGGTTCTTGTGCCAGTACTGTACTGTTTTGATTACTGTAGCTTTGTAGTATAGCTTGAAGTCAGGGAGTGTAATACCCCCAGCTTTTGTTCTTCTTTCTCAGGATTGCTTTGGCTATTTGAGGTCTATTGTGGTTCCATATGAATTTTAGAACTATTTTTTCCAGTTCATTGAAAAATATTGTTGGTATTTTGATAGTGATTGCATTTGTGTTTTTCAGTTGCAAGAAATTGGTCTCCAAATTCCAAGAATTATAAGTTAAAGTGCATAGTTGTAGTGTTTAGTTTTATTTTTAATGGTTTGCATTTTGCAACAGGGTTTATTTACACCAAACTTGTTTACTCAACTTTTCATAAGTATTGTGTTATGACTTGAACATTTTACATCAAGGGAAGGCATGTAGCTGAAGCTGGCTTTAAAGCTTTAAGATAGCTTTCATATAGCAATTTTTCAACAGCTGTTTTACAATCAGCAATATTGTTTATCAAATACCCATCTGAGTTTACAATTTCGTGAAAAATCAGAGAGAATTCTGAGGTATTTATCCTTAAGGTGATGTTTTAGTTATGCTTAAATATAAGCTTAAATATAGTCACAAAGCTTAAAATAATCCTTTGACTCCCTTGACTACTCCATCAAATAAGCCCAAGTCATTTTTGTCCATCTCTATATCAAGTAGTTGGAGAGCAATGAGGAACTCTTAGATTTGGAGCTCTGGGTCCTGGATTCAAGTTCCAACTCTGCATCTTACCACCTCTATAAACTCTGGAATGCCATTTCATTCTTTCTTGTTCAAATTTCTTCCTCTGTAACAACTGTGAATGTAACAACTACATCACTGAACTGCAGGGAGAATAATTTTGATAATTTATTACATTTTTTGAGTGCTTTTTATGTGCCAGGCATTGTGATAACTACCTTACATGGAGTATCTCAATTCTCTCAACAGCCCTTTGATGTAGACACTAATAATTTCCATTTCAAATGAAAAAGCTGTGACTAACAGTATAGATAACTTTCCCCAAATTAAAAAGATCTCAGGTTTTGGAGTTGGAATTTGTTCTTGGGAATTTGTCCAATCTGTCTCCAGAACTCATGCTTTTAAATTAAGTGTCACAAAGTAATTTATGAAAATCTAAAGCCAATATAAATATAAAGAGATAGCATTTTTATTATTAACACTTGTCTGTAACTGTAAATTGGTTAGTTATAGAGACTGCTAGATATAGACAGACAGAAAGACTATCAGTTGGGAGGACTTTTGGGTGTTCCACCAGTTTTCTGATCCTTGCTAAGGAGGCCTGAGGCAAAAAGACTGAACTAGTGTCTGTTCAACCTGTAGATGATTGTACCCTGAAACCTGTTTTAATTCTTGGGACTATCTACTGAAATGTAAAAAATATTTTGGTGAAGATATTTGACCAAAGTATGTTAGACACTGCTTTATCTGAGGGTAATTCCTAACTTAAAGAGAAAGATAAAATAGATAAATAATATACTGTGTGTGTGTGTGTGTGACAGAGAGAGAGAATATTCTCATTGTTCAAAAGACCACAAGTATTTCTTTGTATATTACTATTAAGGATATTAAATTTTGTGTAACATTAACCTTAAAATTTCAATTGCTTTCTGAGTTACACTTAAACCTTGGCTGCAGATGTATTACTCTGTGATCTAATATCTATGTGCTAATTTTCTCATTAATTAGTATGCCCTTGACATCTGGCACCATATGCTACAACGTTCTAAAAAAATTACCATAGCATAACTTTATTACTGCAAATCATAACATTGGTGATGCATGATTTAGAAAGTACAGTGATATTTGATGGATCTTCAAATAATTTTTACAGCATTTCATACTTCATCAAAGCCCCAGTGTATAATCCCAGAGATGATAACCAATACAGTTATACAAAAATAACATTAAAGCCACAATAAATGATGAATAATTTCAGTAAATAAGTACCCTCCATGTAATTTTTTTTCTTTTGTTCCCTCCATGTAATTTTTTAAATGTTTGGATTGATGTTTCCATACAGTCTTATTAAAACGATGCCCTCTCAAATACAAAATCACTCTCAATCACAAAAATAAGTAAAATTAACATACCTAAACACATTTCTTAAAAACGCATTTGGATATTTCTTTTTCTCAAATACTTGTTCAATTTTTTTCTACACATGTGCCTTTGCAAGAGTGCCACCTTTTATCCTTGTTTTTCAGATATGGTTGTCTTCAGATTAATTGGATGTGGTTTCTAATTAACAAGATAAAATGTTGTGAAGGGCAAGTATAAATGATGGCATTATATCTTTAAATACCATCCATCATTGTTTGGACTAGTAAATCATTTTGGTGTTTTGTTGTTTCAGTAACTTGAGCCTGTTCCCAAGCTAAAGTCACTTACCTCTTGAATGTCTACATGTTATAGTTTATCTATCTTCCTATTTTTTGTTTGGATGGGAACATTGTTCCTCTGTGTGTTTCTGTATCCTAAGGAGAATTGGAACTCCCTATTCAGCAACTTTAAAACACAAAATCTTTAAAACAAAGCCAAAAATTATTATAAAAGAATAGAGAGATTTTTTTAGGCCCTTTTTGACATTATTGCCTAAATGGCCTTAGGAAATATGGAATTGGCTTGTCAATATTACTGTCGAGAGAAATGACATCCAGTTACATTCAATGAATTGTCAAGTTATACACCTAAGAATGACAAATTTGGGACTGAAATCTTGAACTGATGCATCTGATGGTACTCTTTGGTCTGTGTCAAAGTTTTACTGTTCACCAAGGAAGGATGGCAACAAATTAAGGTGATGAGCATGGATATTTATTCATTTATTTTACCAGAGGGTTAAGGAATCAAAGGGTCTGAGGTGGTATCTCTTTTTGACACTTACTGCTTATCATTGGAATAGGATATGGGAATGGCAATATATATTTCCTTAATATTTCTGGCTCTTTTTCAGTAAATTCAGGTGTAGTCATCTTCCTTTTCTGCTACATATTGGTTTGGTGAGAAAACATAAGGTTCAGTGTGATGCCAACCAAAATTCTATCAGGTATGTTTAAGAAAATGTACAGATTGACTAAACATGTATTAAAATTTTAACAGAGTAACTAGGATAATCCTAAAATAAGACAAATTTATATTATAAATGTTTATTTTCAACCTAAATGCAAAACTAAGACAACTATAGACAGGTAGTCTAATAGAATAGAATTGAGTTCAGGAATAGATATGCATACTGTAACTCTTGATTTATAGTAAAGCTGTAACTGCAAAATAGTGAGGAAAGGATGAATAGTTAATAGTGCTGGGCCAAACTATATACAAAAAGGGGGGAAATCCTCAATCGCTACTTGACACAAGAGACAAAATTCCATTCCCGGTGGATTATATGTCTAAATATGAAGTAAACACTAAAACTTCTTAAAAATAATAATAGAGAATTTTCTATGAAACATTATAAAATAGGATATGAACACTAAAAATCAATGTAGCTATTGCTTTTTCGTTAAAATCAAGAAATTCTTTTTATCAAAAGATACTATTAAGAGAGTAAAAAGTCAAACCATTGAGTAGGGGGATCTATTTACAACATATGTAATGGCCAAAAAGTTTCATGATAAACTTCTACAAATAATAATGAGACAGATGATTCACGAGAAAAATGCATCAGAGGATTGAGCATGTTGTTGGCAATAGAAGATATCCAAATGGCCAACAAATACATTAGAAAATGCTCAACCTCATTATTCATCAGGGAAATGTAACCTCAATACAATATCCCATACATCAACCACAACAGCCGTAAAAAATCAAGATCTCACAATGATGTGGAACAATCATTTATGATGGGACTGTAAATTGTTAAATCATTTTGTAATACTAATTAGCAGTTTCCTCTAAAGTTAACACATGTATATCCTGTAACCTAGGAATTTCATTTTAATATATTCCCAACAGAAATGTGTGCATATATGCCCCAAAGGGCATGTACAGAAATGGTCACAGCAGCATTCTTTTTAACAGTCCCAAAGTCAGATCCTTCTAAATGTCAATTAGTAGTAGAATAAATAAATTGTGATATATTCATATCTTAGAATATAACAATAAATGTGACATAGTCGCTGGTAAAGCAATAATATAGATAGATTCCACAAACATAGGTTGAGTGAAAAGCCCAGTAAAAAATGCATGTTTTATGCTTCCATTTATTTGAAGTTCAAAAACAGGAGAAATTATCCAAGTATTAGAATGCAGGGCAATAGTTATCTAAGGGAAGGAAGGAAGAGTAGTGATTATAAAGTGGCATGAGGGAGCGTCTGGTATGGTATCATTGGTATTTTTTAGACTTAGGTGGTAATCTCATTTGTATATTTATTTTGTAATAACCTTTTGAACTCTACATGTATGAATAGGACATCATTCTATATATCTGCTTTTTACTGAAAACAATTATTAACAATAAAGCTTATTAATAAAAGTTGACTTAGGCACTATTTTCATACATTGCTTGTAAAGTATTAGGCTTAAAACCTTTTCTTGTTTTATACAATCTTCAGCTCAAAATTTTATTACTCTTTACATTTTTTTTAATTTAATTTTTTTATTAATATACAATTACATGAGCAACATTATGGTTACTAGACTCCCCCTATTATCAAGTCCCCACCATATACCCCATTGCAGTCACTGTCCATCAGCATAGTAGAATGTTATAGAATCACTACTAGTTTTCTCTGTGTTATACTACCTTCCCCGTATCCCCCCAACCCACCCACACCCCCACTACTTTATGTGTGTTAATTGTAATAGCCCTTTTTCCCCCTTACTCTTTACATTTTTTATAAGCACACCATATATAAAATTAACCCTGTTACTATCTCCTATCCGCCAATTCATAATATCTCTGATATTTGTAACAAAGAAAGTTGATTTTCAAGCATTCGCAGGATAATTTTTGTTTAACTGTATTTATGTTGCTTGGAGAAGAATGTCATCATTTCTGTAGTAGATAATCTACATGAGATAATTCAGGGCCTAGAATTAAACTGCCTACTAGATTTTTTTAGTCACAGGAGTCCAGTATACTTGGAGATTTGAGAATGAGTTTAGAAGCTTATTTGTAGCCTTATTTCTAAAAGCTTTATGAATTATGAGGCTCATTCTTGGTGGGTTGGCTGACTAGTTGGTATTGGAGCATGGCTGAAGGAAATGGTTTTTATTCAGTTCTGATCCGTCTACCTCTGAAATGGGATTAAGATAATATTCCTAGTGTACTAGGCTCTCTCCAGGCATCTGGAAATGATTTCTCTGGAGCAACACTGAGGGAAAATCAAACAAATGGTTTTTCTTTAATTTTTCTGTCTTGAATAAACCATCTAAATGCATGTAAACTTATTGAAGGAGCCTAAAGATATTATTTAAGTCATCAGTTAACATGCAGATAAATTTTGAATATCTGAAACAACTATTTTAGGCAAAATAAGATATATTGGTATACCTTCCTAATGATATGGATAGAGATTTCTAATTTTACTTTGATGAGTTCAGGATAAATGATACTTTTCAATTTCTTTTCAATACTTCATATTTGCTTCTAAGGCTGAGTACAATTTTATATTTGCTGCATTTGTGCCAGGTATGAGAAGTAATTACTAACAATAGTTTGCATAGTCCCACTTTTTGCTGCTTTATATTTCACCCTCAGCTCATTCCACCTGCTAATTCATACTTTATATTTTTCTTCACTCTCTGTGTTCCTTATCACAAAAAGTGATCTTTTTAAACAAATATAATTGCAGAAATCAAGTTAGTATATAAAAATCTATGTTTTGAAGCTGTGTTAGAAATAGATTTTTTGTAGCAGTGGAGAGCAGTGTATTATTCTTAATTAAAAAATGAAAACTGTTTCAATATGTATACTTGTAAGTGTCTATCTGAGGAGATGGATTTAACAAATTTTTGAATATGCATTTTTGAGGGTTTATTAAGTAACAAGTTAATGATACACTAGAAATTAAATATACATGTTATTATGGAAATAATATTTGATGAGGACTTAGAAATATAAATGCATTTAATGAAGTTATATACCTCCCTGAAATAATCTACTTTTTTTAGTCATTCATCTGGCATAGTGTCAACTCTACAGTACATGAAGGACAATGCCTTAAGGAAGAGTAAGATATGTATTACAGAAATATTCAATCAGGGTTTTCCCCCTGCAATGTTAATAATGTAGCCTAATCCAGTGCTTGAATTTCTTAGCAAGAATCTGGATTGGTTTTGTGTCTTTCACTTATTACTCATATTACTTGGAAGAATTATAATCATTGCATAGGTGAAAGCATAAATTAGAAAAAGAAAAGCAAAGTCATGACTCTGAGGTAAATATAAAACATATGTTAAATATTTTATTTAACTCATTAATTATTGAAGTAACCAGTAGGGTGTTATAGGTGGTTAAAAGAGCATTTATAAAGTTAGAGTATTTGTAGGCAATTTATCAAAGAAAATTTAGGATAAGATTGCTGAGTTGGATATAATACTCTTTAATGTCTAATGGGACATAAATCTTTGGAGTTATCTGTTCTAGCAGACAGAAATGATTTTCATCTATGGATAGAAGACCTACAAATTAACAAAAAGAACTTCACTCAATCTGGGACCTTTAATTAATAATAAACAATGAAATGAACTAAGCACATTCTCCTAGATAATCCTTGGGTAGTTTTGCCCTTGTATAATATTGAAATGGTGTGTCTCCCAAATTCTTTGCCTTATTTCTAAGTTTTAGAGAATTCTTCTGATACAAAACTTATTTTCATATAATATGGAATTTGAAATTGACAAATAGAATTTTCCCCACATATTTCCAGGAGGGTAAAATTATCCCCTACTTCAAGTGCCAGGCTACAGGTTATTAAATACCAAGAAGGAAGAAATGTGCTCACAAGAGGTACAAAGAACAGTGGGTGTTTATACTTCCAGTAATGCGATGAAATTGACTGTAACTAATAGAGTATGAAATAGTCTCCCAAAGAACATAATGAAGCCCTAAAGAAAAATAGCTTAAAACAGGAGTGGACAGAGGTCTTCAGAGTACAAGCAAGGAAAATCACACTGCATTGGAAGGTGATTTTTAGGTTGTTCTGAAGTGTTGCTGCCTCTGATTTTGTTATTTTCATTCATGACTGGCCATGGTCATCTCAGTGTTGATTTACCTAATTTATATATACTCCAGACAACAAATTGGAATCAAAATCCAGTGCTTATTACTGTAAATATCAGTAAGGTTCAGCAAATATTTGCTACTTACATAGGTATGAGTAGTGTCTGGAGATAGCATATGGGGAAAGGTGCTAAGCGAGGTTCCCTAACAGTTCTCAACACTGATTTGTACATCACTGTTAAGCGTACTGGATGGCTGTAATGGTTTTGTGGTGTGGACCGTGGCTCCTGAGTCTTCACTAAGAGCCTAAAGTACTTCAGGAATCAACAGAGTTTGATACAAAGGCATTTCTGTTATAAAGCAAATATATGTTATATTAATGAAAATAGATGAACTCAGTCCATTTTAACATACTTATAACACATAGGAAGACATTCCTAGAGACTTAACTAAGAATGGGAAATTTTATATTTAGAGGTAGTTCACTAATATTTCTGAAAAGGATGATTTCTGTCATACATCAGTGTCTTAAACAATAAATATTATCATCAGACCATTCCTTCATCCTAAAACTTAAGGACTCTTTTTCATTATATTGGTTTATCTCCCAAACATGAGTTTGGTGGATATTAGTTACAATTTTTCTTACTTAGAACCATTTAAACATGAAAAGTTGAATGTAAACAAACATCAGTGGTACCAGTCTTTTTATGGTTTTATCACTATGATCCCATTCCACTAATTACAGAATGGGAGCTCTTTGTTAGGAAAGGAGGGACAAGGAAAGAAGGAAGGGAACCAGTAGGCTCAGGCAGAAGAGAATAACTGCTAAAACTATTAGTTCTACTATTTCACTTATAGATTAAGTTCAGTAAATCAGATCACTCTTTTTATTGGGTCAGGCTGAGTACTGTAAAGTATTTTTTATTTAGTGGTACCTTTGAAGTAAAAATATTCATCCATTCAAAGTGTTAATATTCTGATTTTAGAGGCAAATAATAATTTGCCTTTATTTATTTACTTAGAGGTAAAGAATTACGCATAGAGGAAAAATCTCACAACAGAGGCCGAATCTGTCTCACTTTTCAATGTGAACCCACAAGTTTAAATAATCACAAATACAGCTTTGAGAAATACCTTTTACAGAAATATACAATGTCCCACTATTAAAGTAAATGTGAGAGGCTTAATAGAAGTGAAGATAAACATTTTCAAGAAGAGTTGGGTATGCCTGGAGGATGAAGTTAAAGGACCAGGACTCTTTGGTAGTGGTAATAAGTAACAAATCTCACAGATTAACCATCATTCTCCATAAAAGTGATTGGACCAGATAAATTGTTTCTTCATTCTCTACTCTTCTAATATAGTGTAGTTACTTAAAAAAATATGTAATATTGACAGAACCTTCTGGCAAAGAGAAATATATGTTAGCTCTTCCCCACTGGTGCTTTTCCAACCAGGACTTTTTTCTCTACATATGGATTTATCCCCAGAGTTGAATGCAGATATATACACTGTTGTCCATTTGTTTGCCATCTGAGGTCCTGTGGAGGGGAAGCCACTTCATTGTAATTATTAATTCAAGGATGAAGGCGTTTCCCTTGGTCACACCCTCTTTCTGTATAGAGTGTCTTGCATGAGAGGGAGATCATGACAGGGGCGATCCTTCCTGACATACAAGGATAATTAATTTTTTTAAAACCTCTTTGGAAGTTTGTATTTACTTCATAGCCATGCATAGAAAATCAAAGAAACCTATTAATACAGATCTTCATATTATGTCCCAATGAGGCCATCATAAATTAAAAATGTCATCTATGTGAGTTTACCATCTATAGACAGACAGAGACAGAGACAGAGACAGAGAAAGGAGCAAAAATAAATGGTGCAAAATTTTAACCACTGGTAAATATACATGGAGAGTATGCAAATGCATAAAATTCTTTCAACTGTTTAAAGACGTGAAGATTTTCAAAAGAAAAAGCATGAGAAAGAATAAATAATCCTGTTACAAACACAAGAAGCAATAGCAAAAAGTAAAAATGAAAATATTTTGTTTGGGGATTAGGGCCAAATACTTCTCAGTACATGATTCTGCCACAACTTGGAAGGATCTGCATCTTTTGGTTCACAAAATCAAATGCAGTTGATGAGTCTTACCCTATGGCTATGTGTGTGGTAAGGAGGAAAGAGGGCTGAGTGTGATGATAGGGCTCGCTGGTGGAATGTCCTGCCTTGTCCACTGGCCATATGTTGGCGGAATGAGTAGAGGGGACCAGAGCATATGCGTTTTACTTTTCAACAAAGCATGGTTTCAGTTGTAAATACAGCTCAATTAATGTTCTACAATGGGGTTCACTTCTTGAGGAGGAGTGAAGAAGGAGGTAGGAATAAGGGGGCAGAGACCACCTTCTCAACGAATAGTCAGCCCAGGTAAATAATCTATTTATTATGTTAATACAACAGCAAGTATCTGTGTATCTGATAGATACACAGTATATGTGAGTATAATTAGAACAGTTGCTTACCTTAAAAACTTCTGGAACTTTCTGTATTGTACTCCAGCCTATTAGTTTATGCTTTTAATGTAAAGTTAACTTTATATTTATATTTTCAATGAGATCTACTCTTAAGTTCAATTCCCATATTAGGTGCCCCTTTGTCTTTCATAGTCACCTCTAGCTTCTTAATATGTCTAATTTGTTTCTAAAATACATTTTTTCAGAAGTTCTGAAGACTTCTGTTTTTCCACCTTTGTGAAATTTGGGGGAAAGACAGTTTTTCCCTCTGGCTTGATTCTGTTTGGAAAAGTCACTAAAGACAACTTTAATTGGACACTTTTTATGAAGTTTTTTTTGAAAATATGTTATTTTTGAGATTCATAGACTATAGATTATAAATGCTTGATTGCAGAAGTTCTGTATTTCTAAAATTAAATAATTTACAGATCAAATATACAATTAAAACTACCCAAAACAAATTTTCAGAGGCAGTTCCTGATGTCTCATTATAATGAAATCACTAGTGTTTTGACTTCTGAAAAGAGTTCTTCCAGAAATATTTAGGTTGGCCTTATGGAAAAACACCCATCCCTAGGGCACAGGAAAGTGTGATATGCTCTAGGTATGGTTAGCTAAGAGGTACTTACTATCCTGAATTTTCTACAGTGAGGTTTTTAATGAAAATATGTGCCCTTAAGTTAATATTTCAACAACTGAAAGAGAGGAAATGAATTACAACCAATTCCAGGTCAGATATTGGTTAAAAAATCTGAATTTTCTGTTCTTAGTATATTGTGAGGATTATTGTCAGCCAGAGTCTTAAAAGGGCACTGAAGCAAAAATGATGACATTGTTTCTTTTGAAGAGCTGGAACAAAATTCTGACACTGGGAGATTCTACATTTGGGAAAGAAGAATAAACAGGGACATCACCATCTCAATGTATGTTAAAAACAATCTATGTCAAGAGGTACAGCTGCATAATCAAAAGACTAAGTTGTTATGAGTGAAGGCTCGGAGTGACCAACGTGGATGCAACATTTCGGGAGCCTGGGAAGACTGTTAAAGTATCTTAAGAGCCCATCAGAGATTTCAGCAGTGGAGAAGGACTGGAGCTGCTTTCCTTAGTTAATCTTAGACTAAGGATCATTCTGGAATGGTCTCTGAAATCTTTGAACCATGGGAGGTCATAATGCCCAAGGTAAATAATGGAACAGATGGACAATATTTTTTAACATCATCTTGTTTGACTGTTTCCTCAACCAGTAACATCTGGAAGCAAGTTTTAATAGTTCAATTTTATGTATAAAGACTTTCAGACTCAAAGATGTTGAATTTATACAATAAGAAGGTGTCAGGACTAAAGTTCAGACCTGCAGCTTCTAATTCTAATTTTAGTGCTCATTCTACTACATCAGGAGGGAGAATTGTTACCCCTTCTGCCCCAGGAATTTCATAGCACATGTGTTTCAGTTTTCAATTAGCCAGGATGCTAAATTACCCAGAATGCTTCCTTGTTTAATAATGCCATTTAGTAATTATTTCTTTGTATTTCCGTTCAAGTTTTCTTTGAAATAATGTCCCCTCTTGTCCTCTGAGTCTGCATGTTCTGACATGCATTCATAAATCTTCTCAGAATGTCCTGCAAGATCAAATACTGACATCCTAGCCTGGTCAGTAATGAAAGGATACATCTTTTAACTTGCTTTCCTTATTTTACTGTTAAACCCTCAATACCCCCAACATCCCAGGATCACAGTAGCTTTGCAAGTCTTTGTGTATGGTTCTGTCTTTGAGGGAACTCAGGCTAAGGAAGCAAGTATTTTAAAAAAGCTGTTTTCTCTAAATCTAGTACACTATTTCAAATGTACTGAATAAACCTAAAGAACCCAGAGTCTGGGGCTAGTAATGAACCTTTAATGAGCCCTGGCATTCATTACACATAGAATCTGGAGACTACTGGCTGAAGTTTCTGCCCAATAGGATTACAGGTTGGCAAGCTTCCTGGCCCAGCATCTAGAGGAGAATAGAATGTGGATCAGAGCTCTATTCTCTCCTGTCCCCCAGACATCTGCTCCCTCCCTTGTCCCAAGCCTCCTAAGATTGTACTGTCAGACTCTGAATTTAATGCAAAACTCTGCCCTTGGAATTGTTTCTCAGACCCAAAAGCAAAACTAGTAATGAGCCCCAGGTGGTATGTCCTTTTGCTATTTTGCTTCACAAGGTAACTGTACCCAAAGAATTTTGTCTTGTGTTCTCATGATACATTTTTTAAAACTTGTATTTACTCTACAATCAAATCTAAATATGTTTTTCTTCTTTATATTTTTCCTATGGTGTACTTAGGTGTGAAATTATTTAGTTTTCCTATAAAGAATCCTAACAGTTCCAAGCATTCCAAAATTATGTTCAATTTTATAAGCAGCAATTATAGCACATGCAGTAGGGATTATGCTCAATTCACTTTACAGATTCACTTTAATTTTTACTTTTAAAAAGTATAATTCCCTTTTCAGAGAAAATGATTGTTTCCAGTGTTCAGACTGCTAGTAAAATACCAAGTAGCAAATATTTAAAACAGTATCTTCGTAAAGTCTCATTTCTCTTACTTTTTTCAGATTTGTACTGGTAACAAGGGCAAAATTTGGATCACTAAAAAATAACAAAGTCTTTACACTTAGCTGTAAGTAAAGAAGTGTATTCCCAGAGTAGTATCATATTAATGGACCAGATGATATAGCTTAAAAAATATTTTAACATAGAAACCTTTTTCTTTCCTTCAGGTAATCTTGTATGATGTAGGTAAGACTTATTGCCAAGTAAAATTAGTGATGAATCTATTTTTCACCTTTTCTAAACACTAAATCACCTGGAAGGTGGACTCTTCGATATATATGCCGTATCTAGTTGAAACCTGTATTTTATAAGCTGGGTTTCAAAGTAGAGGAAAGAAATTTCCTAATTAATTTATTGGTAGCCTAATTGCATTTTCAATATCATAAGCTTTAAAAATGTAGGGAGTTCTCTGAAAATATATGCATATTTAAATTGCATTTAAAGAATTATGTAAGTGAAAATAGTAAACTGAAATATTTTAATATCTGAGATTATACTATAATTTTTTTTGCACATTTTTGCAGTCTGTCCTTAGGCTAAATCAGCACTTTATTATCTTATCATTTGTTGGTTCACAGAGTCTTACTTAACCTAAATATTTTTTACTTTCAAACAGAAACAATCTTTGAATTTTGTTCATGGATTTTCTAATAGTGCTTCTTTAGGGTTCATTTTAGCTACCCTTTGATAATTTTGTGTTAAGATCCATATACATAAAATTCATTTTAAGCTTGAAGGCTGCATAATATTAAACTACACAATATTTAAATTTTTATGGAAATTCCTCTGAAATCTTTCTTTCAATTTTACTGAACACAACATAGCTAGCCCTAGATTCCATACTCATTTCCCTAATATAATTTCAGTGACGGGAAAGCACAGTGCTTATGAAAATGAAGCCACACTTTTCACAGAGAGAAGAGCACTAATCCACAGCTACCAATTATACCATCACGTATAAAAGATAGTTCTGACAGAACAAAGATGGCATTACGTAATCCATTTCATTTATTAAAAAAATCAAGAAAGTAATGCTATCAGAGACAATATGTTTACCAGCGATTTCCTTTGTTTCTTTATATCTCCCAGCCCCTGAAATCAAGCAGAATGCTGTCAATAGGATTAGTCGGTGGGCTATGAACAGAAGTGAAGAGAGTTCCATGTAGTGCAACTCAGCTGGTAGAACCCCTACTAGCTTGAGTACATATCTGCTCTAGAGTTGCTTGGAGGCACACTGTAACTCCTGGGGGGAAAATATATTACCAGCCTGGGGCAAATGACCTTTGAAGCCAAAATAATCAAAGGGCGAAAAAAGTGGGAGAAATCTGTTTATTGGTTACAAGCAGGTGTCCACTTCTACTCGTCTGTGTCTCTCATGACCTGGTTGCAAAAAGGGGCCCCCCCAAACCTCTCCAGTCCAAATATACCCTTGCTTCCCCCAACCCTGGTAATTACCTATTGATACAGAGATGAACTACTTCTCTCCACCCCTTGGAAACACCCACTGATGTGGAGATGCACTAAAGCCAGGTGAGAGGTTCTGGAAATATTGCAATTTTACCCACACACACCAAATTTTGTGTGACAGGAAAATAAACTTTTGTTATAAACCAATGAGATTGGGGCTTATTAATGCAGAGTTAAATGAGCCTATCCTGACAATACTGACATTGGAAGTAAAGGTGGAGGGCTTCTGTAACAAAAACCTAAAATAGGGGGCAGTATGATACTGTTATGCAAGCCTAAAAAAGACGGTGACCTTTGCAATATTAGTATTAAACTATTTGGCAAAATGCACACCTGCAGTGTTTGAGGAGGCAGATCATACACCCAAAAACAACACAAAATAAAAACACCACCACCAGGAACAACAACAAAAATGTATGGCTTTGGGGAAAGAAAGCTTGAAATTTTTAGAAATTTTAGTAATTGTAAATGGTTGTATTTGGCAAGATACTACAAGGAGGTGATGAGTACAAGTAATAGGTGGCTGGCCTCTAAGCAAAACTTGATAAGAGTAAGTATACAGTTGCACAGAAAATCTGAGCTGCTAAGGATTATGAAAGCCCACTGTATCTGGACTTCCACTAATAAAACATAAGATTAAGAAATCTTTGAGGAATAAAAAACCAATAGAATATTAAGTGATTTAATTGCCTCAGGGGAAAAAATATCAGACTATGTGAACAAAGCCAATAAATGCTTTTGACTGAATGAACTGATTAGGGCAAAAATCTGACAGATCTAGAAAGCACATATCCTCAAAATATCTCCATTTAAATTCACGGATATATATGGGGGGGCAAGAAAGCAAAAATTATAATGCATCTGAAACTTAGAAAGACTAAGATTGTACATACAAACTAATTGGGATCAAATATGTAAGACGCTTAGTTTTGGGAAGGTATTAATATCGTAGAGCAAGAAGCTTGAGACTGTCTAAGACTCAAAATCACTTTTAGGGTGAATTCTAGGAAGATAGTGGTGTGAGCAGGGCAGTGGAAATCTCCTCCCAAAACCACATATATTTATGAAAATACAACAAATACAACTATTCCTAAAAGAGAGACCAGAAGATACAGTACAACAGCCACGCTAGAGGTGCACCTGCGGGGACTCAGCGCCTCACGGTGCGGGTAGAATACGGGATCGCAACCCAGGAGGACCTGAGTGCTCTCCCACCCCAGTTCACCAGAGGGAGGAAAGGATTCAGAGCGGGGAGGGAGGCATGGGCCCGCCAAATAACCAGCTCTGGTGATCTGCGCCAGGAGCACTGATACACATCATGCGGTATATCAGAGATTGGAGAGACAGAGGGGCAGGATCTGAGAGGGATGGCGCAGCCAGGTCCTCTCAGCCAGCTCCTCGGGACAAAAGAAAAGCATGTGCTTTTTAAAAAGTCTCAAAGGGACAAGGGACCAACAGCAGAACAAAATCGTCCCGGCACACTCAGTCCAGCAGGCTGGGAGTCCTGGGGAATATTGGACCCCTTGGCCGGCGACCGGACAAAGAAGCCATGCTGAGGCTTCCCACAGAGATCAGCAGCCTCCCATTCGTTCCCCACTCAGCTGGCACCACAAAGGGTCTGGCAGAACAGAACACAGGAGCAACAGCAGCACCTACAGCATCCTCATAGAATCTAATCCCGGCGGGTGTGTTTTTTTTTTTTTTAAAGTCTTAAAGAGCCCAGCTGAAACACGTGGCACCTTCAAGTGAGCACTTCTATCACCATGAAAGACAGAGGAATATGGTACAAACAAAGCTTAGCCAGACAACCCCAGAGAGGGATCCTGATGTGATGGACATGCACAATCTTCCTGAAAAAGAATTCAGAGTAAAAGTCATAACCATACTGATGGATCTACAGAGAAATATGCAAAAGCTAAAGGAGGAAGTGAGGAAAGACAATGCAGAAATGAGACAAGCGATCAATGGGCTTACCAGCAGACTGGACAATATGCAAGAGACTGTTAATGGAATAGAAATCAGAGAACAGGAATACAGAGAAGCTGAGGCGGAGAGAGATAAAAGGATCTCTAGGAATGAAACAATTTTCAGAGAACTCTGTGACCAATCCAAACGGAATAATATTCACAATATAGGAGAACCAGAGGAAGAAGAGAGAGAAAAAGGGATAGAAAGTGTCTTTGAAGAAGTAATTGCTGAAAACTTCCCCAAGTTGGGGAAGGAAATAGTCTCTCAGACCATGGAAGCCCACAGATCTCCCAACACAAGGGACCCAAGGAAGACAACACCAAGACACATAATAATTAAGATGGCAAATATCAAAGATAAGGACAGAGTATTGAAGGCAGCTAGAGAGAGAAAAAAGATCACCTACAAAGGAAAACCCATCAGACTATCATCAGACTTCTCAACAGAAACCTTACGGGCCAGAAGAAAATGGCATGATATATTTAACGTAATGAAACAGAAAAACCTCAAACCAAGAATATTGTATCCAGCATGATTCTCATTTAAATTTGAGGGAGGGATTAAACAATTCCCAGACAAGCGAAAGCTGAGAGAATTTGTCTCCCATAAATCACCTCTACAGGATATCTTAAAGGAACTGCTCTAGATGAAAGCATTCCTAAGGCTAAAAAGATGTTACCAGAGAAAATAAAATCATAGCAAAGAAAGCAGACCATCCAAATACTAACTAAAGGCAAAGAATAAAACACCTAGTATATAAAGAATGGAGAAGGAAGAATAAGAAGGGACAGGAATAAAGAATCATCAGATGTGTTTACAATAACTTAACAAGAAAGTTAAGTTAGATTGTTAGATAGTAAAGAAGCTACCCTTGAACCTTTGGTAACCACGAATCTAAAGCCAGCAATGGCAATAAGTACATATCTATCAATAATCACCCTAAATGTAAACAGACTGAATGCACCAATCAAAAGACACAGAGTGATAGAGTGGATAAAAAGGCAAGACCCATTTATATGCTGCTTACAAGAGACTCAACTCAAACCCAAAGATATGCACAGACTAAAGGTGAAGGGATGAAAAAAGATATTTCATGCAAACAACAAGGAGAAGAAAGCAGGTGTTACAGTACTGGTATCAGACAAAAGAGACTTCAAAACGAAGAAAGTAGCAAGAGATAAAGAAGGATATTACATAATGATAAAGGGGTCAGTCCAACAAGAAGATATAACCATTATAAATATATATGCACCCAACACAGGAGCGCCAGCATGTGTGAAACAAACACTAACAGAATTAAAGGAGGAAATAGACAGCAATGCATTCATTATAGGAGACTTCAACACACCACTCACTCCAAAGGACAGATCAACCAGACAGAAAATAAGTAAAGACACAGAGGCACTGAACAACACACTAGAACACATGGACCTAATAGACATCTACAGAACTCTGCACATGGAACATTTTCCAGAATAGACCACATACTAGGCCACAAAAAGAACCTCAGTAAATTAAAAAATATTGAAAATCTACCAACCAACTTCTCAGATCACAAAGGTATAAAACTAGAAATAAATTGTAGAAAGAAAACAAAAAGGCTCACAAATACATGGAGACTTAACAACATTCTCCTAAATAATCAGTGGGTAAATGACCAAATTAAAACAGAGATCAAACAATATATGGAGACTAATGACAACAATAACATAAAGCCACAACTTCTGTGGGACGCAGCAAAGGCATTTCTACGAGGAAAGTATATTGCAATGCAGGCCTATTTAAAGAAGGAAGAACAATCCCAAATGAATAGTCTGAAGATGCAATTACTGAAATTGGAAAAAGAAGAACAAATGAGGCCCAAAGTCACCAGAAGCAGGGACATAATAAAGATCAGAGAATAAATAAATAAAATTGAGAAGAATAAAACAATAGAAAAAATCAATGAAACCAAGAGTTGGTTCTTTGAAAAAATAAACAAAATAGGTAAACCGCTAGCCAGACTTATTAAGAGAAGAAGAGAATCTACACACATAAACAGAATCAGAAATGAGAAAAGAAAAATGACAAAAGACCCCACAGAAATACAAAGAATTATAAGAGAATATTATGAGAATCTATATGCTAACAAGCTGGAAAACCTAGAAGTAAATGGACAACTTATTAGAAAAATACAACCTTCCAAGACTGACCAAGCAAGAAACAGAAAAATTAACACACCAATCACCAGCAACGAAATTGAATCGGTAATCAAAAAACTGCCCTAGAACAAAACCCCCGGGTAGATGGATTCACCTCTGAATTCTACCAGACATATAGAGAACAAATAACACCCATTCTCCTTAAAGTTTTCCAAAAAAGAGAAGAGGAGGGAATACTTCCAAACTCTTTCTATGAATCCAGCATCACTCTAATACCCAAACCTGGCAAAAACCTCACCAAGAGAGAAAATTACAGACCAATATCCCTGATGAACGTAGATGCAAAAATACTCAACAAAATATTAGCAAACTGAATTCAAAAATACTTCAAGAGGATCATACACCATGATCAAGTGGAATTCATCCCAGGGATGCAAGGATGGTACAACATTCGAAAATCCATCAACATCATCTATCACATCAACAAAAAGAAGAACACAAACCACATGATCATCTCCATAGATGCTGAAAAAGCATTTGACAAAATTCAGCATCCATTCATGATTAAAACTCTCAACAAAATGGGTAGAGACGGCAAGTACCTCAACATCATAAAGGCCATATATGACAAACCCACAGCTAACATCATACTTAACAGTGAGAAGCTGAAAGCTTTTCATCTAAGATCAGGAACAAGACAGGGATGCCCACTCTCTCCACTGTTATTCAACATAGTACTGGAGGTCCCAGCTACGGCAATCAGACAAAACAAATACAAGGCATCCAGATTGGTAAAGAAGAAGTCAAATTGTCACTATTTGCAGATGACATGATATGGTATAAAAAAACCCTAAAGACTCCACTCCAAAACTATTAGAGCTAATATCTGAAATCAGCAAAGTTGCAGGATACAAAATTAACACACAGACATCTGTTGCTTTCCTATACACTAACGATGAACTAGCAGAAAGAGTAATCAGGAAAACAATTCCATTCACAATTACCTCCAAAATAATAAAATACCTGGGAATAAACCTAACGAAGGGAGTGAAAGACCTATACCCTGAAAACTACAAGACACTCCAAAAAGAAATTAAAGAGGACACTAATAAATGGAAATTCATCCCATGCTCTTGGCTAGGAAGAATAAATATTGTCAAAATGGCTATACTACCTAATGCAATCTACAGATTCAATGCAATCTCTATCAAACTACCAAAAGCTTTCTTCAATGAACTGGAACAAATAATTCTAAAATTCATATGGAACCACAAAAGACCCCGAATAGCCAAAGCAATCCTGAGAAGGAGAAATAAAACAGGGGGAATTACACTCCGTGACTTCAAGCTCTACTACAAAGCCACAGTAATCAATACAATTTGGTATTGGCACAAGAAGAGACCCATAGACCAGTGGAACAGAATAGAAAATCCAAACATTAACCCTAACATATAGTCAATTAATATATAATAAAGGAGCCTTGGCTATACAATGGGGAGATGACAGCCTCTTCAGCAGCGGGTGTTGGCAAAACTGGACAGCTACATGTAAGAGAATGAAACTGGATTACCATCTAAACGCATACACAAAAGTAAACTAAAAATGGACCTGACTGTAATGTAAGTCATGACCTGAATGTAAGTCATGAAAACATAGGCAAAAATCTCTTGGACATAAACATGAGCGATTTCTTCATCAACATATCTCACTGGGCAAGGGAAACAAAAGCGAAAATGAACAAGTGGGACTATATCAAGTTGAAAAGCTTCTGTACAGCAAAGGACACTATCAGTAGAACAAAAAGACATCCTACAGTATGGGAGAATATATTCATAAATGACGTATCTGATAAGGGGTTGACATCCAAAATATATAAAGAACTCACTCACCTCAACAAACAAAAAGCAAATAATTCAATTAAGAAATGGGCAGAGGACATGAATAGACAGTTCTCCAAAGAAGTTCAGATGGCCAACAGGCACATTAAAAGATGCTCCACATCACTAGTCATCAGAGAAATACATATTAAAACCACAATGAGCTAGCATCTCACAGTAGTGAGGATGGCCAACATCCAAAACACAAACAACAACAAATGTTGGCTAGGATGTGGAGAAAAGGGAACCCTCCTACACTGCTGGTGGGAATGCAAATTAGTTCAACCATTGTGGAAAGCAGAATGGAGGTTCCTCAGAAAACTCAAAATAGAAATACCATTTGACCCAGGAATCCCACTCCTAGGAATTTACCGTAAGAATGCAGCAGCCTAGCTTGAAAAAGACATATGCACCCCTATGTTTATTGCAGCACTATTTACAATAGCCTAGAAATGGAAACAACCTAAGTGTCCATCAGTAGATGAATGGATAAAGAAGAAGTGGTACATATACACAATGAATATTATTCAGCTATAAGAAGAAAACAAATCCTACCATTTGCAATCACATGGATAGAGCTAGAGGGTATTATGCTCAGTGAAATAAGCCAGGCGGAAAAAGACAAGTATCAAATGATTTCACTAATATTTGGAGCATAAGAGTAAAGAAAAAAACTGAACGAAAAAAAATAGCAGCAGACTCACAGAACCCAAGAATGGACTAACAGTTACCAAAGGGAAAGCGACTGGGGAGGATGGGTGGGAACAGAGTGACAAGGTGGAAAAATGGACATTACGATCAGCAGACATAATGTTGGGGGCTTACGGGGAGGGCTGTACAACTCAGAGAAGACAAGTAGTGATTCTATAGCATCTCACTATGCTTATCGACAGTGAGTGTAATTGGGTTGGTGGGGGCGACCTGATGAAGTGGGTAGTTTAATAGCCATAATATTGCACATGTAATTGTAGATTAATGATACCAAAATAAACTAAAAAAAAATCACTTTTAGTCTCCCAACATTTAAAACCAAGGAAATCAGTTGCAATACCTCCTCTGCCACCAATAGGGCATAGTCCCCAGATAACCATTTCAGACATGTGTGTGGAAGATAAAGACAGATACAAGGTTCACATAGAAAATTAGATAATAGTCACTCCTTCCATAGATCATGGTCAGAGACCAATTCTGGAACATTTTCTACTGTCATGACGTTGGGTCCTTATAACACCTTTGTATTGGAGGTGCTGAATGAATATTTTGCAGACATACCTGTATGTTTGGAAATATAAAGGGACACATGGAATAGTTGGTAAGCATTACTGCCTCTTGGAGTTTTATGATCTCAATTTCTCAATAAATTAAGTAGCCTACATCACTGTTTTTCACTCATTCTTTCTTTTTCTAAATGGTAGTAATTTTCAGTTATTCTATAAAAGCTTTATTATATTAGAATGTCGAAGTTACTTAACATGTATTTTTTACTTAGAGATCTCCCAATCAAGCAAAGGCATACTTCCACCTGATGTAGACACTATTGCATATCACTCAGAGATAAGCCTTTGCATGGTGCATTGATGGGATAGAACTTTGGGCTACCTTCCTTGAGGACCAATTCCATGTAAAAGGAATATTTAGAGGACAGAAGAGCAGACTAAGGCAGAGACATGATAGCTACCAAATAAACCATTTTTTCGCCCTCATTACTTATCCCCATTTACAGTTAGTCAGGGCCTAACCAGGAATAATGTTAATATAATGAACTAAGAGCGGAAGTGATCTGTAGCATGTAGAAACTGATTGCATGGCAAGTATGATCTTTTATTTTCTCTTCCCTTGACCAAAGAGCTATGTGTGCAGATTCTCCATCAGCCAACATTACTAAGTGACCAGATGGAAGGTGGCTGCTGCCCAGCTTCACAGGACTCTAGGAGATGAGAAATAAGAGGGAACTGTTTGTTTCTACAGCTCTACTAGGTTCTTCCTAACTGAAGCATGGATTTCTGGTTACTCACCCTACACAATATAAGATGGCAAGAAAAAATGCTTTGTATTGCATTGTAATTTTATCTTTCCCTTAAGATTCTTTAAAACAAATACAAGACCTTTGGAAATACATTTTAAAGGCATGGAGTGCCTTTTAGAGTTGCATTCATTGTTACATTTAATTTATCTAAATAACCTAATTTAGGTAAGCATTTGAAGTGTCCACTAATGTGCACTAAGATTACAATATGAAAAAGAATTCTGTTTCAATGAGTAAAAATTTCCCTCAGTAATAAAAACTGTAAGCATTTCTATAGCATTTAGTACATCACATAGATTTTCAAAGCAAGTTTACATATAACAATTTGTATGTGTAAGCTTATTTTACATATAACAATCTTCAAAACTCGAATAAAGTTTAACATATAATAATCCTTAAAACTCTATAAGTAGATACTAAGTATCTTCATTTTGCAAGTGAGAATTAAATTTACAGTCTAAATAACTTACTAAGCTCAAGTAGCTAGTGAGTGGTGGACTTGGGACATGAAACCAGTCAGTTGTAGTCCAGAATCCCTGTTTTAATCACTGTGTACTACTGTCTCAAATCAATGTTAAGGCTCAGCTAATTGGAGTTGGTTTAAAGCTCTTAAACTATTTATATACAGATTAGTACCGCTTTAAAAACCAGTTACTTACAAATACAATTTAACAAACCAAGTGGTGATCTTTTTTTACATTACAAAGCATATTTTTTTAAGAGAAAGTTTCCCTTTTATCATTTAAAATGTGATTTCACTTACAGAAAATGTATGCCTGAGTTCAGAAAGCCAAGTCTGTGTGCATATGTGTGTGTAACATAGAGATACCATTTGTCATAGGGGATCAGTGAGGTATGATCAATCTGGGCAAGGATGAAAAGTACTATCATTGGGTACCTCATCTTTATTTTTATTATGCCAGCATAGAAGTACAGCTTGGTATATTTATGTGCAAAGATGATAATTTATTTGTAATGATTGGACTGCTTTCCATTTTCACCTATACATTATTCAACTGTTTTTTGTGATGAACACTTGTGTTTAAAAATTGCATTTTGAGGACATTAATTTATCATATTAACTTATGTAGTTATTTATATTTATCTAGTGCTCTGAGTTCTATTTTATATTTTTATGGCATATGCAACCAAGAAAAATTAGATAAAATGCAGCCTGAAAAAACATTCTAAGAATCATTTAAGATCCACAATTCTTAGAGATGACAGTTTTCTGAATAAACTGTGTTTTAAACACAAATGTTAATAAATAAAATGCTGACAATAATAATAATAATAATAATAATAATAATAATAATAATAATAGATAGTGTCAAACCAACAATTGCACCAAAATTCAACAGGCAAGAAAGACTTTATTTGAGGATATTGCAGGAGGTTAGAGAGGCTAGAACCCAGCTGGAATTTTAGGAGCTAGTGTAGGAGGGGAGCAGGCCATCTGCATTTGCTAGTTGGCTTCTGAGTTAGAAAATCACTTGTATTTCTAAGAACAGGGTCTGTAAGATTGCTGACTTAATAGTTATATTTTAATAAATTCTTGGCAGGGGAAAGATTCTTGTGGAGGAATGAAAAAGTATCATAGAGGAAGTGTGGATGGGAAGAAAGAAGAGTAAGACAATTTAAGGCAGATTTTGTTGTATGTTTTTTCCCAAGAGAAGATGCAAGATCTAAGTCAGTGTATATTCTTCAATACTCCTGTTGTGCACCCAGAAGGAATGAGTGTTTGGATTGTACTCTAGCTACTATACTATAAGAAAGATTTTCTTTAGGGAATACAGAAAATATAGAAATTGGATATAGCTTGTTGTCACTTTTGTGATAGAACTTTTATGATGTGGATGTTTAAACTGTCCTTTTTCTACTCACTGAATAGAAATGGCCAATATACCCAAAATATTACATGACTTTTATAATGAAAATTTCATATACAAATCCTACCTTCTCCCTAGGAAGCCATTCTATTTTGTTAAAATGACCCCAACTGATTTTCTGTGGGGGCAGTCATTTTTATAGATTAGATTTAACAGAGTAGCTGCAATATTAAAGTGTATTTCCCCATGACAAAAGAACTTCATAACTTTTCTGCCTACCTTAAGAATCTTTCTTACCATATATATAAAGACCAGGTACTTTCCCTCCAAGATCTCCAAGACATCCTTAAAACAAGGGTGTCCACTGTTTTCAGTTCTATTCAACATTAGACTGGAGGTTCTATACAGAAAAAAAAAATAAGAAAAAGAAGTAAAAAGCATCCAGATAGAATAGAAAGAAATAAACTATCTTTATTCATAGATGACATGGCTATGAATATAAAAAATCCTAAGGAATCCACACACCCTCAAAATACTATTAGAAATAATAAATAAGGAAATTTGGAAGACAAATGATCAATAAAAAAAGTTGTGTTTCTGCATAGTGGCAGTGAACAACCAGAATATGAATTAAGAAAATAATTCTGTTTATTAAAACATCAAAAGAAAATATCTAGGGGTAAGTTTAGTAAAAGTAGTAGACAACTAACATTGAAAACTTGAAAGTGTTTTTAAAAAATTAATGAGGTTCTGAATAAGTGGAAAGACATCCCATGTTCATAGATCAGAAGACAATGTTATCATGGTGGCAATTCTCCTTTATTTGATCTACTGATTGAATATGTTCCCTATCAGAAATCTACTGATGTTCCCTTTGCAAAATAAAAATCATTAATATGTTCATGGAGGTATTGAAAGATATTGAAGAACGCAGGAATGAACTCCAGTCGGAGATCCAGTCATTGAAGAGCACAGTGGACGGTATTAAAAGCAGATTGTATACGGTGAAGGAGACAATAAATAAAATAGAAACTAGAGAAGAGGAATATAAAGAAGCTGAGGCACAGAGTGAAAAAAGGATCTCTAAGAATGAAGGAATATTGAGAGAACGGTGTGACCAATCCAAAAGTAACAATATTCGCCTTATAGGGGTATGAGAAGAAGAGAGAGAAAAAGGGACAGAAAGTGTCTTTGAGGAGGTAATTTCTGAAAACTACCCCAATCTGGGGAAGGAGATAGTCTCTCAAGCCCTGGAGGTGCACAGCTCTCCCAACACAAGGGACCCTAGGAAGACAACATCAAGACATATAATAACTAAAACTTCATGAGCATATTTGTGATTTTTCTTTTGAAATCTTTATCAGGAAGATTGGTGATTTCAGTTTCACTTATTCCTCTTTCTGGTGTTTGAGGGATTTTCGTTTGTACCAGGTTCTTTGCTGTTTCATATTTGTAATGATTAGTATGGAATAATAACTTTGTGTAGGCAGCACTCTCTAGTTTCCCAAAGCCCTACTCTCTGGAGGTGCCGTGCCCTTGGAGCAATGACAGGGTCACAGGTGCGATGCCCCAGAGCTCTTTCCTGCTTCCCAGTTGCAGTGCCTGTCCCTACTGCTAAGGTCAGTGGCCCGAGTGCACAGGGAAGAACCTCTATGCTGCAATCCTGTAGCTGCCATAGGCGTGGCTGCCCTCCTGTTATCCTGCTATGATGATGGGGCAGCAGGTTTTCAAACCAGTGCCAATAGGGAGGAAGGAGGGGTACCTGCATATTGCAGTCAGGGGCCTTGTGCTGCATTGCCAGCCAGGGGGATAGAGTGCATGAATTTCCTGAAAGTTTTCGTCTTTCTGGGCTTAGTGTGCCAGGATGATTTTGTCCACCTGTCCTTTCTCCTGTGCAGCCAGCTCTGTGTAATCCTTGTCCCTTTATCAGCCCTCTCACTGTTGGGAAGTCCTTTAAAGTTCCCACCTTTCATTTGCCCTGAAGTGGCCGTTTGTGGATATTTGTTCTCCACAAGCGGCTGTAATCTCAGTCTCTCTCAGTATTCCACCTGTCTTAGCTTTCCAAACCCTCTAATCTCCAGTGCACCTTGTGATGTGGGTTCATGTTCCTGGACCAGATATCCAGGGGTGGGTATTTAACAATCCTGCACTTCTTCTCCCTTCCCCATTAATTTCTCTTCCTCCTGCCTGGGGTTGGGGAAGGGCTTGGGTCCCGCCGTATAGTGGCTTTACTGCTGTACCCTTTCCTGTGAGGTCTTCTCTTTTCCCCAGATATAGGCCATCTGTTGCAGTGTTCTTTCAGTTGGCTTTTTCAGGATTAGTTGTATTTGCTCCATTTTTGGGTTAATTCTGGTTTTTGGAGGAGGTTTCTGCCTCACTTCTCATGCCATATTTTTTAATCCTCTCATCTGTGCTGTTTTAAATACAGGATTTTCATCTGGTACTGATATTTCTCTCCTTCATGATCTACCAGGAAGGCCAGTCTTGTGAAAGGTCTCCATTGAGTTTTGAGATAAAATAAAAATACTTTCAGATCTTATGAAATTTTGTTGTCAAATGTTTTAATGTCAATTTTATTAAGGGTAAACCTTTTGATGGTATTTCAGATTATTTTTGCTTTAAGAGAACTTTACATCCAGTATGTAAAAAAAAATCGCATAATCTATTAAAAATAATAAACAACAATAAACCAAAACCTGCACCTATAGTAGACGCAAGAGACCTGGGTGCTAGTAGTTATTCTGATATTCACTTCCCATGGACCTCAAGGCACTTAGATGTAAATGAAAGAGTGGATAATTAAGGAGTTTTAATATACCCCCTTCACCATTTTTTGGGGGAGTGAGGAGATGCAAACCCCTTTCAGGATCTGACAAAAACTGTAGGTCATTTAATACATGAGGAATTTGCACATACAAATACCCAGGACCAGTTTCATGGCATGTGTCTATGGAGTCCTGCAGAGCACATGCCCTTGCTTCACTGTTCTACTTTCACTGTCTTGAAATTCCTTATTTTTAAACAAGTGACTCCATATTTTCCTTGTATACCAAATCCCAGAAATGTTGTAGCTGGTGCTGCCTAAAGCTCTTGAGTCTCATTATGAAACTTTGGTCTAGATGGTTTCTAAAAAAGAAAATAAAAATCTGTTTCAGATTTTGCTTCTCTTGTAATATACTGTGAATTCTTATTGATGTCCATAGTTGCTCTTGAACTACAGAAAGAAAAGAACTGAAGCTCATCTCTTAAAAATTGTGCCCTGTGTGTCAGAAAGCATTTTGTCTCTGTCTCAAAGATAGGGATTATGAAATGGGCTGGCTTCATTTTAGGTAATTCTGTCAGTTGTGATAATATTCTTTCAATTATTTTTATTGGTTTTAAAGAATTTCTCACATAGAATGCCACACTTCATGATTTATTTATGTGGCTGGTATTAAAATTAAAGTGATTAGATATTTTTTTGAAGAGCATATTTATATGATGAACTATGCCTTAAATCAAGTTATTCTATTTTATATAAGAGTCAAGTCCCAAGAAAGCATGGTAAAAAAACAAACAAACAGGCTCTTGGGCTTTGTATAATTTAAAAATTTTAAACATTTTTTCTACTTACTTCCAACCATGTGTCTCAGCTACAGTAAACTTGAAAAGGTACAGAAGTACCATATGAAAACAACCCTGTTCTTAAATTTATACCATGACTGCAAATGGGAGATCAGAGCACTTCCTTTAAATTCTGCAAGAACAGGTGTAAAAAGTGTGTGACTAAGTTACCTATGCATGTATCTTCTTCAGCTGATAGGAAATATTCTCAATTTTTGAAGCATTACCTTTTTCTAGTGTATATGTTTAAAGACCCTGTTTTTTTTTTTAATTTTAACTTTTTGAGTAGTTCTAAACCCCAGCTGAGTTAGTAATAAAATACAGAACTGCATACAAGAAAATTCCATACCAGGAATCCATTTGATCAATAAAATCTTTTGAACAAAGCTGGGAAAAAGAGCACATGGTTGACAAGTTTAGGAAGAGATCAAAGGGATATGCTTTTGTCTGTCACTCTTTACTGTTTTATGTGGGGCAATTAAATGATCCTTAAGGAAAAAGACTGTTTACGGTTTGATATTTAAACTGTAGTGATCATATTACTGGGGGTTGGCACTCTTGTTGAGGAAAGTGGTCTGACTGCTAATGTTTTAGGAGTAAGGGGATATTTGTCTATCCTTCAGAAATTAGAATTTCCTGAGGTTTTTAATGTCTTGGAGTCATGTTTATGATGATGACTTGGGAATTGTAAGTAATAGAGTTATACAAACTCCACAGTCTTAATTTTTTCTGTATTTCACCTTTTTAAAACTTATATTCTTCAGTCTTTTATATTTCCACTTCCCAAGTGAATCCTTATTCTTGAATAAATAATTCTTGCCAAGTTTGAAAAGTTGTTTCTAAAGGATGAGGTGAATTTATCAAGTTATGTTTGTTATTTAGTTAACTTGTGTTAAGTCTAATCCAGAACAGGTATTTGCACTGGTTATCCAATTCATGAAGAAAACATCAGTGAGAACAGCTATTTAACAGAATGAGGGATATTCCAAGTAAATTTATGGACAAAATGATCATTATAATAGCCTGCATTAAGACAGTCTTAACTTCAGTACATTAGCCTGCCAAGATGTTCATTTACTATCAATTTTAGGTATTATGGTCTTCATACTAGGAGAGGGATAAGCTGGAGTATAGTCTTCAGTTATATCCATATTTTTGCATATGAATAGATATCAACAGATAACTTTTTATGATTGACCATTTGACATCATTCTGACAAAAATTCAGATTTTACTATTAAAAGAGTTCTATAGTTCTATGAACTCCCCTCCCCTGAGGCAGGATTAATAGCCTTGCAATATTGTAATTCAGAAACACTAATGCTCACTACCCAGAGGGTTAGCTCATCGTTTTAATAGAAACCCATTATGGAAAATGCTTTTAACTACCTTTAATTGTCTTTTTTGTTTAAACAGAAGGGTATAATTACATGCAGGATTTAAAAATGTAAATATGCTGTGATTACAGAACTCATTGTTCTCTATTTCACAAAGTAAAAAGACAAATGATAGAAAATATTCTCAATTTTTGAAGCATTAGCTTTTTCTAGTGTATATGTTTAAAGACCCTGTGACTCTAATATCTAAACTGGTTCTCAAAAAATGTGAAGAGCTAGAAAAGTAGAAGTACAGCTTTATGTAAAAGCAAAAGTTGTTATATGGACATATATATCACTGAGTTAGATGTGGGGATAAAAGCAAGATAAAATAGAGGATGTTAAACTCCTGAAGGATACTTGTTCTGTGTTAATAAACAACGGTAATTCAGGAATGTACAATGTTTACCTCTATTACCAAATTATGTTAATCTTCCAACCAACTATGTATCTCTAAGTATCACATGTATTATTAATATGCACATCAAGCCCATGTTGTGAAGTTCTAAAAGAAATTGTGTCTAATAGCAATTGGGTATGGAATGGGTCCAATAAGACATTTAAAAAAAGAAATCCACATTTTTTTCTTTTTTTTTTGCTGAATTCTAAGTTTGAGAAAAGAGGATTTATTGCTAGAAAAAACTTTGAGTAACATAATAAGGGGTTTTAGATGAACAGTAGCTGAAGAAGATACATTTGTATGTGAAGTGACCCTACAGAGGACTTATAGTAACTGTTTATTAAACGGAGGGCTAGATGAATAGGCTTTCAGAAAAATTATCAGCAAGTTTTTATGATGGTTATGAATAAACCTTCCAAGTGATACAGTTTTTTCATTGTAATTGAAGATGAACTTTTCTGAAGATACAAAGATCAAAGCAAGTTCATGCTCATTTGTTGTTTTCTTCTTAGTCTGTTCTCACTATTTTAGGAAGACAACAATTTGACAATTACAACCATATTCTTTAAACATTATCAGTTACATCCCATGAAACCACGGTACCTGTTCTTTTCGGTTTTTTGGGTATTGCTGTGGTTTTTCATTGATGGTCTTTCATTCACAGCTTTTAGTTTGTACTTTCTCTGAGTCTATCATTTGGATGTCTAACAAAGTGATTCTTACACAGGGTCCGCAGCAAGACATCTCTGAGGGGTTGTGTTTGTATTCTTGAGGATTCCCAAATTCTTTAATTATGGTTTTTATATAGGTTTTAATTTTTATACTTATTGTTTTATAGAAAACTATAAATATTTTTTAGGGTTATAGAGATGACAGCTTATAAGAGATCACTGTCCCCTTTTATCTGTGGCCAATTTGAAGATTTTATTTAAAACCTACTGATGCCAGATACATACACATTAATTATTCCTGGCTGAGGAGAAACCAGGTTTAGTGTGAAAATGAGATAAAAGATGAATTATGGGCAAGAAAAAGTCACATGGCATGACAGAGCCTTAGGGGTAAAAGCTTAGCAATAGTTCAAATAGAGACAAATACTAGGAGCAGGGGTTGGGATGGTTGATAACAATGTAGGCAACAGAAACTCAAGAGAATATGAGATGAAGAGTCAGCTCACAGAGGCTAGTTGTCATCACATTTATTTGAATTTTAATGATATTATACTTTTATTTGTCTTTAATTTGTTGGTCAGTTTTAGGTTCGTTTTTGCATAAAAGGTATAGTCAATTCAGTTGAATTTACATGCATTCATGTCTGTAAAAAACAATTATAAAAATAATTTCCATCAGTTGGTGCATTCTTTATATTTTATTTTATTTCTGTCTGTACATGACTAAAATTGGAGAAGCATTGCATTCTCTTCTAAATGGAATTATTTTTTTCCTGATTTTGTCTTGGGCTCTTCTCTGTTATAAATGGCATAAAACTAAAGTGATTTGTTCCCAGAGGAATTAACATTTAAACAAAAGGGTATTGACAAGAAGCCTACAGGAGTTACTGTTCCTGGGAGCAGGAGGTAGATTGAGAAAGAGCGGTCTGTGCGTCACTTCAGGAAAATATAGAAAAAAATTTGAACCAGCCAATAAAATTAAAACAAATATGAAGAATGCCTAATATGGATATAACGTGCTAACGCAATGTCTAGGAAAGAATATGAACCCTATAGTACTCAGTCATTGAGGAACTAGGGGAGGGACTTGCATGCCAAGGAATAAATTGCTGTTGTAAACACCCTGAGTGTGCCTGCTTAGCAGACACCTGATCTTGCAAGACCTCCATTGAAGCCTTGCTCTGGTATTCTCTTTGTCTCCGTGTCTACTTAATGAGTTTGGATCACTGGGAGTATTTCTCACATTCTCCTCCCATAGTTTGCAACATGATTCTGAACTCTATAAATTCTAATCCTGAAATGAAAAGTTTGAGTAGGACCATAACAAAGGTGGTGCATGTAAGATGTGTTTAGACTAATATGAACAGATAATGCCTGCCTTTGAAAAACATTTTGACAAAAAGTATATATTGGAATTATAAGGATGATGTTCTAAATATTTTGGTAGAATTTCCGGAAAAATATGTAATCTAAAAAACATTATCTGGGAAAATTACAGGGGGAAACCCATACTCATGTGAAGTTGGGAGTTGGATATAGAGCAGTATGATTTTCATGAACAAGTCAAGGTAAATAGAAAATGTTAATTTTGTCAGGACCTCAGGGAATTCGAAAAGGAAACAGAACCATTAGATACAGTTGTACAGAGTGCATACTACACAACCCTAGTAATCATCATTCACATAGCCTATGCTGTAAATATGTCTCCTATTGTGCAGTAGGTAATCTGAAAAACATGCATAAGGAGCTTGATTAGATACATCCTTTCTCATCTCAGGTAGGAGTATTTTCTTTTGAAATTTTTCATAAATAATATAATGTTAATTACATTACTTTATGGAAGGTCTTTCCCTATGGAATTGGCTTATAAATAAAATGAACTTTTAGCTTCAAAAGTTAAACCTATTAAGATAGGGTTTAAGACAAAGTCATTCTATGCCTCATCAGGTATAGGCACTCTAACAGCTTAATCTGAATTTTATATGACTTCAAATGAAAGTTAGGGCATCAGGGTCTAGGCGCTATTATGGAGAAAAGGACTCTGGTTAGGTGGAATCCAACACACAGAAACTGGACTTAGACTCAGACTGGGCAGGGGGCAGGTTCAAGGACACATTCTCACTGACCCAACACAGGACCAATACAGAGGACTGAAGGTCAAAATTGAAGGGGAGTGTTCACAAAAAGCCCTGAGGCATATTTTTGAGGTACTTTGTTTAGTTTCAAAATTGATTTGGAAATTTGGGATTCAACACTTGTCATGTTTCACACACTCTACTGGTACTGGTACTCTTCATAAATTATCTCATTTAATTGGAATTCTCACAAAAAAATGATATACTTTAACTGACTTGCCAAGTTAATTTATTTAGCAGATATAACCACAAAAGATTTGATTTTCTTACTTTGAGATATTGTGAAATAAGACTGAGTCTTCATACTCTTAAAAAGCCCAAGGTACAGTGAAAGGATGATTAACAAACGTTTATGATTAGTCTGCAATCACTAAATAACCCCTAAAAACTATGTTAGAATGGTGGAACTAATATTCATGATTAATTTCTTTCTTTATGGACCCATACTGTCCACTTATAGAATAAAATTCTGCAAAGATTTAGATTTTTCATACATACATTTTTATTCAAAAAAATTATAGATGCCAGAAAATCTACCCTGTCAATTATTTTTTCAGAGAAAAATTGGAGATTGTTAAAATATAGCAGGTTTAGCCTAAGTCTGTGGTATAATCAAAACAGTGTAAATTCAAAGGACTAACAGAATCTCAGTGGCTATCATCCTATCTGGCCTTTGGGAAATTTCCAAAATTTTCTAATTTCACTCTGTTTAAAATAAAGTAGTCATTTGCATGTGATTTTGGAAGACTCAGTTATGAAGAAGAATTATTCTAAATCACTTAAGATTGAATTTTACAAGTTTGCTAATAATTTTATTCATTCAAGTAGAATAAAATGAAAGAAATAGTTATTCCATTTATTCAACAAATATTTATCATGTGGAATTCTCAGAACAACCTGGTAGCCTCAGGAAAATCAAAACAATCATGAAGAACAAAGTTGGAAAACTTATACTTCCCAATTTCAGAACTGAACTACAAAGCTACAGTAATCAAGACTATGTGGTACTGCGATAAGGATAGACTGGGATCAGTGGAGTAGAAGCATGATTCCAGAAATAAAAAAATCTATATGTCTTTGCTTAATTTATTTCACTAAGGGTGCCAAAACCATTCATCAAGAAATAGTAGTCTTTTCAACAAACTGTGCTAGGACAATGTATATTCATGTGCCAAAAATGTATTTAAACTCCTGCCTCACACAAAATTAAAGGATTAACTCAAAATGGATCATAGACCTAAATTTTAAAATGAAAACAGTAAAGCTCTTAGAAGGAAATATTGGAAAAAAATCTTCAAGATACTGGGTCAGGCCATGGTTTCTGATATATATCACCAAAAACACAAACAACAAAACAAAAAGAAGATTTGTATCTCATTAAAATTAGAAACATGTGTTTGTCCAAAGAAACCATTGAGAAAATGAAAGGATAATCCACAAATGGGGAAAATATTTGCAGTTCATGTATCTGATAAGATATCTGTATGGAGAATATATAAAGAACTCTTATAACTCAGCAAGAAGAAGACAACCAAACTAAAATTGTGCAAGTGATTTGGATAAATATTTCTCTACAGAAGATATCCAGATGGCCAATAAACATGAAAAGATGTTCAACATCATTGGTCATTAGAGAAAGTGCAAATGAAAACCACAGTAAGATACCACTTAACCACTAGGATGGATATAATCTAAAAGGACCTCAATAACTAGTATTCACAAGGGTGTGGAGAAATTAGAACCATTATAGATTGCTGGTGGAAAGTAAAATGGTGCAGCTACTTTGGAAAACAATTGAGCAATTAAATTCTTCAAAATACTAAACATAGTTACAGTATGACCCATAAATTCCACTTCTACATATAAACCCAAGAGAAATGAAAATGTGTTCATACAAACACTTGTATACAAATGTTCATAGCAGCATTGTTCATAGTAGTCAAAAGTAGAAACATTAATCATGTATTTGTTTTGCACATACATTTGATGAACATATACATACAAATGAATACATATACACAATTTTAAAAGGTGAATTTTATGGCATGTGAATTTTGCCTCAAATATGTTACATATGTATACACATATACATCTCAATGAAGATACATGTATGTGCACATGTGTGTGTTTACAGGTGTGCATGTACAGTTGCCTTGGCAGATGTTAGAGGAAAGAATAAAAAGGATGAAGTAAGCATTCTTGAATTGATATATGATGCTCGATTGGATGACCCAGTGACCCCAAGAAGATTATGTTCCATGAAAGCTCCCAGAGGCCACATCATTCACCAAGGTCAGCATAAATACGGTGAGAGGGGTGCCACACAACTAAGAAGTTCAGTGGTAGCTATCCTGTATAAGCCAGCTGGGAAGGATAGGAGAAGAGGTAGCTACAAACCTGGTCTTATTTACATCTGTGAGAATAATAGCGCTCTGAGTAACAAGAGGCCAAGTGGTGGCTGCATGCTGCATCCCATGGTGCAAAAAAGGAAGCACAGCACATGGTGGCTGCTTTGGCTCAGAAGGCAACATGTCTACACCTGGGAATACTGCTCCAACCCAATCACTGAATGGCATGGAAGGCCACCAGCTCTGAGTGGTGACCAGAACCGGAAAGTTTGCTGCACCAGATTCAGGTAACGAAGCAATCTGCTGTCCCACATGGGCCTTACCACCTTTCATGAAGAGGAAGAAGTGGAAGAAGATGAAATTGAAGTATATGGTGAGCCTTGATGGTTCTTGGTTTTTTGTAGCAATGCCATGCCATCTGCAATAGATAATTTTATACCCTTTCTGAAATAGCTTTTGGTGTGTTACTGGGTCCTGATAGAGATGGAAAATTGATCATTGGATACCAACTCATTATGCCTATAATGAAGTGGTCTCACAGTTATCTCCAAACACACTCATATTAATAAATTCTAATCAGGTTAAATTTCTCTGGAGCTTCAGGTTAAAAAAATACATAAATGACAAAGCTGAAACACTGTCATTTTTTGCATTTTTAACAGGCATGCTCTTAGTCCTATTTCCTCTGTTCATTGAGACTTTTTTTGTTGGTCTGATTTCCAAATAGTCTATAATGTTTTCTGTAAAATGGCTATTGGTTAGTTTTACAAGTCTTGATAATGTTTTCTGGGTGAAGAATAGAGTATTGTCTATTATTAGTGAGAACCAAATGAATGGCATGTGTAGTAGTGAATAATCCTAGCACGTAGTGCTCAAATTATGTGCAGGCTGAGAAAAATATGTATGAGTAACTGAGTCTTACAGGGCTCTACAGCTAGGAGTAAAACAGTACATTTGAAGTTGCATAGAACTTTTTAGTACATGGTAGCTATTGAGTATTTGTTGACAGTTATATAGTAGATGTATAAATAAACAAGTCTTGATGAGTAGGAACTGCCATGAGAGAGAATTTCTCAAAGTGAAAGTCACAGGCATTGCAAAAAAATTAAATGATTTAGTCTTTTATATTTTATAGTCTGTGGATCATGTTATAATTATACACAATGAGGTCTGATGTTCTGGGGTTCTCTTCATGTACAAGTAGGAAATCACATTAAATATCTAGAGGTTACAACCTGCCAACAAGCTACCAGAAGCATATTGTTTGGCATGACAAATTCGATTTGATTGACTATCGACAGGGTGACTAGTCTCTCATTTGTCATATACAGTCTCAACAATTACTAATGTATTGAGTTGGACATGTTTTATTCGTTATTAGTAACTGGCACCCCATGAATTCCTTTGTTAATTTAGTAAACTCTCAGTGTGATGTCATTTTAGTTTCTCTGATTTCTTTATTCTTCTATAGAAACAAATTTATTCCATTAGACTAATGCATAATAAAAGCATAACTCTTCTCTCTCTTAATTTGTAGTCTTTTCAGTTAACACGTCTTTGAACTGGGTAGGACAGTTGAACTAACTGCTTAATATCCTCCCTACATGGCCAAAAAGATTTTGGTATATCTACTTAATGATATACTTTTAAACTGCATGTATATGGAAAATTCATAGACTATAGTGTTAAGCACAACAAAAAGCAGAATACAAAATTGTAGGTGTAATTAGTTTCTTTTCAGAAAATACACATAAAATTTTTATTGGGAGATATATTAAAATGTCAACAGAGGCTTAATTATTATTTTTATATTTATACACTTTCCTGATTATCTTTGGAAACCATTTAGAGTTAATAAAGATAAATTTTGCATATAAAATAAAGAAAATTTTGCATACATGTAATTTTGCTTAAATTTTTGGAATAAAAATATTTATTTCAGAAAAGTATAGAATAGAGGTTGTGTAAACAGAATTCCTTAATATGTCAAAAAGAATGTAATAGACTTCTGGTTAATTAAACATTGTAGTGATAAGCCATAACATATATATTATTTCTATGGCTATTCCACTTGCAAATAAAGAAGATTATGTTTATTCTGGGGAAACAGACAACTATTGAGCTGTGAGGATTTTTCACTTACATAGAGCACAGTTTGCGGAAAATCCACTTTTCAGTGGCACTATTTCTTTTGATTCTGCACCCTGTTTCATTGGGAGCTAGACTGTAGGCAACAAATTGTTTTTCTGTGATCTTGTCAGGCAGGAAGAATAATTTTCCCTCTACCCATCTAGGTTCTTGGCTGAGACACCTCCTGTAATACAAAACAGGTTAATAGTAAACGAAAGTTTAATAACATGTATACCTCCTATATACATGGGAAATACCCAGGAAACGGAGCACCTCTCCCAAATGGCCCAAGCCACCACCTTAAATACCATTTCCAGCCTAAAGACAAAAGATATTGGGATGAGGGCAGTTATGGGAGGTTATCAGGACAACCACTGTAAACAAGAATATGGGTTGTTACACAGATTTAGTTGCTACTTTCCCCACCAATAGTTTCTAGAGGTTTAGAATCACCCTCTTCTTCCCAGTTTAGAGAAGGAGACACCCTTTCAAATGGAGATTTCCCTTATAAATGTAAATGTCCCTTACAGAAGGGTAACTTCATTTTCAGAGTTTGCTGCTTCTTAAAAGTAATCGGCTCAAAATAATCCTAATGCCAAAGAGGTATAATTTGGGGTGACATATTCTGTTCCCCTTCAATCTCATTATAAAATTATTGGCATGCAAAAATTTTGCAGTGTTTTAATACTCATTTGTGAGGGGGCATATAATAAATGAGAGGAATAGGCAATAAATTTTTTTATTAAGGTATCATTGATATACACTCTTATGAAAGTTTCACAAGCAAAACAATGTGGTTATTGCATTCACCCTTATTATCGAGTCCCCCGCATACCCCATGCAGTCACTGAAAAATGTGGAACGCTTCACAAATTTGCGTGTCATCCTTGCACAGGGGTCATGTTAATCTCTGTATCGTTCCAATTTTAGTATATGTGCTGCCGAAGCGAGCATGGAAATAACTTTTTAAGTCAAAAAGAAATTTGAATATTATGATATCTCACAATGATATAAGTATCATCATTTCCAATGAGTATTGTAGAGTATGTTATAAAAGCAAGTAGAACCCTGATTTTTTTCCAAGTTATTGAAATCCTATTCTGAGATGCAAACAAAAGACAATTATTAATTTGATGACCACATAAATTATATCTTTTACTTCTTGATGTATGAATGCTAATGAAACACATAAATATCTTTTGATGACACTATGTGGAAGAGAAATTATATACTTCATCCAACAAATAAAATGTCCCAGAGAATTCCTAATTAAATGCTGTTGCTTTCTCAGCCATTAGTGAAAATAATTAGTGAACAGGGAAATATACCACCCTTCTTTTTGGGCAGGCTTTCACATCCCCATGAAAAACTGAAGTCTCCCCAGGGTGACCAGCCTCACAGCTTGAGATCTGTCCTAATTCGATAGAAAATCAGATAATAGCAAAAATAATTTGCAATCTCCAGGTGATTTAGAAAACAGAAATAGACTGAAAGCTATATTATTATGTAAAGTGACAAGCTATAATTACTGCATAGGAAGTCTTTGTTTTTGAACTGCAATCTTTAGAAATGCAAGAGTAAAGTGAATCACTCTCAGTTTGCTATCTGCTCTATATCTGAGTTTAGCCTTTGTGATCAAAGTGAAGTTGACAAATAACATTTCTTTTTATGATCTAAAACAGGAGTCACATTAATTAAAAAAAAATCAACACGGTGACAGTAAATCTGTTGGAAACTTGTATGCTACACTAGTGGGAGCATTTTGTATGTTGCTAGTAATTTTGGTGAAAAAACATGGTCATAAATATAAAATGATCACAGGAATTTAAAAAATACAGGTTATTAACAAATGTGTCAGTTATAATGTTATGAGTATTACATGAGTATTCTGATTCCAAATTTTACTCTTAATTTGGAGTTAAGCTGTTGTAAGCCTGGGGTCTAACAAGCTCAACTTGTTCTGTCACTTAATTATTCCTGTCATGAAGCTTTGACTTGGATATCTTTATATATGGAAGAACTTTGTATTATGTAAGTAATTGAGTAATGACTTCCAAGAGGAATCTGAGAGAGACAGCATTGGTGTCTTATACTTGATATTTCCTAGTGTTAAAAAACAAAATTCAACGCAGTAAATTTGTAGATCTAATTAGCTTTATTAACTGATTCATGAACTGGGCAGTATCCCCTCTAGCAAGCAGAGAGATGCTCCATTGAATTGAAAAGAAGGAAAGGTTTTTAAAGGTAGAGAGAAAATGGAAAAAAGGGAATTATTAGCAACGACTCCATTGTTTTACAAAAGGTCACCCTCCTAAGGGAAATGGAAAAGGTCTATCAGTAAATTTCCTAGTGCTAACCAGGAAATTCCATGTTGACTAGTTACAGGTTATATTCCTCAGGGGGCTGAAATGGCAATTAGGCTAGGTATTAAATCTTGGTTTGCTGACATAGGACCATTAACATGAGTGACTCCATCTTCGGATCTGTAGTTTTCTTTTTTACATGAGTTTATGTAATAACTATATTTTCATTTCTACCTGGAGCCCCACCATTGAAGTTTGTTTGCAGTGGTCCAAAATGGCATATATGACTGAAGGCTATTGAATGAAGTGTGTTGTTTAGTTTTGTTAGACTTCTAAGAGTTGCAGTTGATTAACAACTCCATTACTTGAAAATTTTAGTAATTTAACTAGAAAACTAAATGCATTGTTTTAGAAGTAACTTACAAAATGCTCATGGTAAAATAATGCTTTCAGTGAAATAAATGAAGATTCCTCATTTCCATGTCTTCATTGTGACCATTTATATACAAATTTACCAAAAAAGCATTTCAGTGAAACATAGACCTTCAGCTTTAAATTGAGCAAACCGACAAAATTTATTGATAGGTAAAATGGGATGGCAAAAGAATATAGAATTGTAGAATTTACTAATTCAAAGAAAGTATAATGCTACTGATGCTGGAATTCTTGTTTGTGGAGTTGAAGAATGAACTTCATGAACAAGCAAGGTAGGAGATTTACAGAGAGAGTTTTATTCAGGATAAGAGAAAGTTTTATTCAGAACAGAATAGGAGAAAGTATAGAACTCCCTGCAGGTGCAGGGAAGGGCAAGGTTGCCGCTTAGGGTCTCGGTGTCTAGGGTTTTATGCTTGTTGCAGTGGGAGTTTTCTACAGATTCAGCCAGAATGGTACTTACACTTTAACCTATCTCTGTGAAGGTTTCCGGAATACCCTGTTGTAACCTAATAGGCCTAAGTGACTATGAGCCATGAACTGTTCTATATCACTGGGTCCAGGTGGGGAATACATTGTTACATTGTTTTAATCTCAAGCACTCTGTTTTTCCTCTACATTCCTGAAGTCTCAGTAAGACTTTGTCCTTTTCCAAGGCCCATACTGTACTCTAACTAGGCAGGAGTTATACTCTGCTACCTCCCTATCCACTACCAGGTTGAGTTAAATAAAGAAATTTGAAAATAACTCTCACATTGTTTTTAAATTTAACTTTTACTTTTCTCATTTGTACATGTGCATCATTTAAAGAGTTAAAATCTGTCACAGGTCTTAGAACCACAAAACTACATTCACCCTGTGCCTCTCTTCACCCCAGATTCCTGCTCTGCAGAGGCTGACACTTTAAACTCTAACTGTATCTTCTTTTATTTATTTCTAAATACATAAATAAACTATTTATACTTCTATTTCTTGGTTTCTCAAATGTAGACAATATAAGTCTTAGTTAGAAGATGAGGACTCCTCTTTCTTATATCCCCACCTCCCCACACTCTGTTCCCTGTCTCCCAGTTATATTACAATTATTTGTCAAATCTGTTTCCTGCTTACTTTACTGTGACTGTAGATATTGTTCACATAAATCCTATAATATACTCTGATTACCTTTTCTTTCTTTTATAATTCTTTGCTTTTCTTGGTGATAACAATGTCTTTTTTTTCTCTTTGCCTATTTGTCTTTGAGAAGCTTTCCTCAGGTATTTGATAATATTTGCTGCCTGTTCATAATTAAGAATGGGCACTAAAAAAAATGGTAATTGGAAACTTTGTACAGAATTCAGCCTTGCTGTTTACTGAGCTTCACCATAAGTTGATCAGATTAATTCCCATATATTTGTACTGAATAAAGCATGGCTAGCTTCCGTAACAAGTAGACCTTAAAATGTGTGAGGGCTCAAACACAACAGAAATTTTTTATTATTCATTTTCCTGGTTAATGGGTGATTTTTCTTTTTGTAGAGATTCAGAAACACAGACTCCTCTTATCTTGTGATCCTACTCATCCCTGGATATTGAAGTACCCAGAAGGCAGAAAGGGAAAGAGAACTTTAGAGAAAGCACATGGTTTTTTAAATCCCTGGCTTGGAGGCAGTACAGATCATGTCTGCTCAAACTAGAGTGTCCAGAAGTAGTTTAATGCAAAGTGGGCCAGGAAATGTAGTCTCAGGCTAGGTAACTGCTTTCTGGTGACAATTCTAGGCTGTGGGAGAAGTATTCATTTTGATGACAGCTAACTGTCTTGGCCACAGAAAACCCCCCTGAAAAGTCAGCATCTGTAGATCTTTGTTTTGGCTATTGCCTGGTGAATATAACTTAGATTGCCACATTCTTTTAATCAATACCATAAGTCATTACCTCTTCAACTCTATGTGTATAAACATAGTAAAATGTAGATTGTGATTCCATAAGTGTATATAGAATCAGGGTTTCTGAATTTCTACAAGATCCCAGGTGATGTCAGTCCTGCTAGTCCATGGACCATACTTTGAGTAGCAGAGATCTAAGTTACAGCAGTCTGCCTTCATCTATTCTATTCATTTCTTAGTCTAGTGATTTTCTGGTTACATTTCTCCAAAGAATAAACATCCTCTCTGATGTAGTATATATGAGAATAATTTCCTGATGGAAAGAAGTAGGGTAGGGCCAGGACCCCTAGAAATCGACTTGCTTTTTATGCACCCTTCATAGTGGATTAACATCACTAAATATTCAAAAGAGGGAGTTTTGAAGAATAATAGTGACTCGGTGAATCTTCAGGCAATGAGAAAAAGTGACTTCGGTCATTTAGACTGAGGGTGTTTGGAAAGGAAGAAAAGAGAGAGAGCATGTTGGAAGTGGCAATTAGAACAAAAATATCTACCACATCTCTAGGTCCAGTGGCTAAAGGAGGTAAGAAGGAGACAAACACCAACTGCATGAACTTTATGGGAAGGCTGGTTAGAACAAGAAAGTGATGGGAATACTTGGAGAAGCATTTGAGGATTTAGTGAATTTTAGAGACCAAAGCCCAAAAGTTTCAGGAGTTACAGAAGGGGAGAAGATGGGTATAAAGTTGGCTATAGAGCATTCTAGGAATTGAAATTTGGGGAATGAGGAGTAACTTGGAGACGTGTGCTTCCTGCAATGATTAGTATAAAAAAGAGATGCAGATCACATTAGTTTAGCCCTGATGATTCCAAACAGAGAGTGATGGAATTTAGGGAAAGAGGGGACAGGGCTAGAGATTGGGTCATGTCAGCAGCAAGCTCTGATTGACTGCCACTGGTGGAGGCCACAGAGGGAAGGTTTAACTCTGAGTTAAGGAAGTTGACCAAGGAAAACAAAATTATGTGCCTGGCAGAGGGAGGAGAATTTAGGAAGGCATATAATGAAGTAAACCTTTAATTATATTCTTAGTATATAAATTACACATCTTTTGGCTTCTGTTTGACATACTTTCTGCACAAAGGCAGATATTATCAAAACTTTTCTTTTTATTCATATTTTCTAGGTGTGCCTAATTGTTTTATATAATACTTGTGGGTGATTTTTGAAAATAATACATAGGCTGCAAATCTCCTGAAACTTAAATCATGGCTGATCCATCAGTGTATGCTGTGTGAATTGGTGATTAAATAATAAATAAATCATAAATTCTGTGAACAAAGTTAATGACAAACATAAAGGCTGTGGCAGAAGCCAGACCAGCCTCTCTTCTTCTGTTTAACTGGAAGAGATTGGTTTAAAAATTTATACTATCAAGCAAAAGGCAATTTCTGTACTATCCCCAGACAGTTACACAGGGTGAGAAACACAGCCATGTACCAAGGCTCTTCATTATACACACTTACTTTCAAATTGCTAATTCGTTTCATCATCAATCATCCACTCTTTGACTCAGGAAACATAAGCTAACAGTGCAGTTCATTTATGGAACACTATTTTCATACTTGGCAATGGGTGAAACTGAATTCTTCACATTGTTAAATTCAGCCTTACTTAGCACACAATGATTGTAGATGTGTAGGGACAGACAGCCATGTGCTGAACAGGTAAAGGGTGAACATAGAAATTACTCTTTAGTATCTTTTCTAAACACAAAGCTTTGAAATAATGATTTTTAATTGTTAACTATCTTTTCATTTTTTTCCTTATGTAAATATGGCTAAGACCAGATTCCCTCAGCATTTAAGATATTGAAATTGAGATGTTGCCAAAGAAGCAATCTCTGTGGTTTCCTCTCTATCATTTGTAACTACTTCTATATTCAAAGCACAGGGATGAATAAAATGAGAGTTTATGTAAATTCTGGAACACTTAATATATTGGATAAACGTTGAACTATTTAATTGTAAATAGTTCCTATCATTTAGAGGCTCAACTGAGCAGCTTTTTTATCAAAGTGCCCCAGGCAGCTTTTTTATTAAATGGCTCTACCTTCTAAAACTTTCCAAATAATTTGTATACTTGAAAACTTAATCACCAGTTTGATAAAATTTAAAGAGAAATGTATTTAGGTCAAATGGACATATGGGGGGGGAGGGGTTGTTTCCAAAGAACCACCTGAGATTTCTTTCTTTTTTTTACAATTGCTTTATGTTGAAGTTCTTTCCTGTATTGCATTTTCTTTGCACTGCCGATCTAATTGTCTGCTGACATATCCATTATCTTTTATAGTCATTTCAAAGAGCAAAAGGATTAGTTGCGTATGATTTTTAGCACTTCTTTTGGACTTGCAGTCAGTTCTCCATGATAGCTTCTTTTTAATAGCCTGCATAATGCAATTAAAAAGTTCTAATACCACTCTGGGTGTAAGATGGCTGTAACCAATGGCAAAGGCATACTTAAAGTCCTTGAAAATGATACTGCTACTTTCCTTGGGGTAAAAAACAAAAACACAAACAAACAAAATCACAAAGTCTGGAATATAGGAAGGCATTTTAGGGAGAAAACCTGATTATTGACAACAATGCAGTTATTGAAAAGCTACCTAGTTCCTTTGTCAGCCACATAGGTGAGATTATTAAACATATTTTCAAGGGCAGGAAAAGGTTTTCACTGACATTCTTTTCTGTTTGTATAGAATGCTGTATCAGTAGCCACATAGTCCATGATTCTAAATTGTAGTCTAGAGACAGTTCTCAGAATAATAATCACATTTATGTAATTCTACGTCCCTTTTCAAAAAATGGAGCAAACTCAATAAAATATGTCTTCATGAACCAAAACAAATATTTTTATTGTTTTAAGACTGTGAAGAAATAAGGCTGTTTGATGTTATTGTTGGTGATTGCTTTAATCTTTTCTCTTTCCTTCCTTCCTTTCTGTTTTCAAATAAAACATCATCTCATTCACCCTTGGGATATGAATTGAAGGAGTCTTCACTTAGTGACATGTTAAATCTTCTGGTACTTACAGTGTCCAATACTTTTTTCTTAAATGGCTTTGATGATGTGTGAGACTCAAAAGAGTATATTAGCTTCTTGTGTGTATGAATGATTTAAAACGTCTCTGAATATTTTTAGTGAAAACACAGAATCTTCTATTTGATTACTCAAAATAAGAGGGCAGAATATTTGATGATAGGGTCTGTTCTTGGAGCAAGATTAGAAACTTTTCAGCCTTGATGGCCAGGGTAAACCCAATATTTGGGGAAGGAAGAGAAGAGAATGATAACAGAATCAGAAGAAAGAGAGTAGAAGAATGAGGAAAGGAGAAAGAATAAATGACATTTTCAGTATCATGATGAGCAGATGACAAAAATTATTATGACGGACATGGAAGAGAGCCACTGCCATCACCTCATTCATTTGTCTGTGACACCGGCTCATTCAGCCACAAACATGGTGCAACCAGTATTGGCAGACCTCTTTACATCACTGACAAGAGCTTAGTTTCTAAGCTTTTCAGCTATTGCTTGGTAAGACAAAAAGCCATACAAACAAACAAACAAACAAAATTCCTAACACAAGTAAAAAATGCAACTGATGTCAGTGACTAATGATCTAATTAAGGGTAAGAGTTAATAAAGACACAACCAAGAATTGTTGAAGTCAAAATCTGTGTTGCTTGCAGAAAAGATGTGAGAAGACCAGCTCTGAAAAAACCCCTGAAATGAATCAGAACTCCTACCTGTGTGACTTCTTTGGACAGAGCATAATCAGCATGGGAAGTCTGTGGTTGTAGTTGAGATTCATCACTCATATTCCACCAGCTACTAATTCTCCCAAGAAATTAGAGAACTTATATGAAAAAGATTTAATGGTCGAGTGAAGGATTCACTGGAATCTGTTAATATCCAATGGCTTAATTAAGTAGTTGGAAAAAGGGAACCTTCAGTTTTAAAACTGAAAAACAATGATTTACCTTATATATTTAGAAAAAATAGTGGCAAATCTCTTCTAATACCATTTAAGAAACTATTTTCAATTCAAAAATCATGTTTAAAGTACCATTAAAGAATTTTAATATGGCAGAATAGTATAATTTATCAGGGAGCAAAACTTAGAACCAATATATCAATCCAGTGTTTATTAAACACCTACTAAGTGTCCTTGGAATTATAGAATAAAATTGGGCTGTTTTCCTAAATTCCAAGAAAGCAATATGGGATCTGTAATTTTGATTACTTTAAAAGTGAGTCAAATATTTGGAAAGCTTATCTTTGAAGAAACCTCTTTTGCTTAAATTTTAAATCTCAGAACTCAAAATGTAATTCTTGAAAATCAATAAAAATTTATAAATATAAAATCTTCATATTGAATCATTTCAGAGAAATGTTATTATAGTTAAAGCCCTCACTACATTTGTAATTTTATTGAATGACACAACATTCTAAAGAATCAAGAAATGACATGAGTAAGAAACAAAAGCCCCATGTTTATCTCTTAAAGATTTATTATACACAGCAGGCAATGTGACAGTGCTTTCATTTAATGACAATATTGGTTTTAGAGACCATGCATTTAGTCAGTTGTCCTACTGGGAAGAGTTTGAAAATGGCTCTGTTCTACACTGAAGTATCTCCCCTGCACAATTTAGGTGATGTACAGTTTACCAGATAGAAGAACAGGTGTTTAAATATGCATGCAGTGTTGTAATCATCGTCGATGGAATCCAGCTTTGCTCTTTTTTATCTTCTCATTTATGCAATTTGAATCACAATAGAACTTTTCCCATAGGCTTATTGTAATGATTAAATGATTAAAGTCTATAGCTTGGAATGATGAGCGAAGAAAGTTCGTGATAAACATTTAAATGTTAAGTGAAGAAGAAAAGCCATGTTACGAGCGTAAAGGGAATTTTTCAAAAATTTCCACTCTCTACAATATTGCGACTTATAAATTCTCCGTAACATGAAATATAAAACTTTTGGTTCTTCTCTGATTATTTGTCTTGGAATACTGAGACTTCTGATGTAAACTTCTTAGTTTAGTCTTAAGACACTCCTATTGCTGCAGGGTCCTCTTCCATTGCCGTCAAAGTTATGAAGAATTAGGCTGTCATTTCCTACTCTTCTTTCTTGTTCATTCTATAATGCTGAGATAACATCAGGGTCACTTAGGGGTAACTTAAACCTCAGGCCATTCAAGCCCATAAGAATAACATTTTTATAATGTAACTATCTCCTAACTGTTAAAAATTATTCTTGAGAAAACATAATGTCACATTTGAAAAGTTCACATATAGAAAAAAAAATAACCCATTTTTTTGAGCAGAAAACAGCTGGCATTAAGTCTTTAGTTATATCCTTTACACAAATACTTAACTAAATTTTTAAGTTTTGTCAGTGATTCTGTTCACGTGTATGTTCACATACTATAGCAACATTTCAAACCACATCTGTTTCCACTCACAAGCCACAATTTTAAGAAATTACTTAGAAAGATTAGAATTAATTCACAAAACCTCATGAGTCAACCAGGATTATTGTTTATCCCTCCATTAAAAGTTGATATGAACCTTTTATCTGATATTTGTAACTTTATGTTTTTTGTTTGAAAGGCACAGTGAAGGAAAGTGGATTCATTGCTAAACACAAAAAAACTCAAGAAAGAAGCTTGTAAAGAAAAAAATTTTTACTTAATAGATATGCTTTGTCATATGTTGACTTATAGTTTTGATAAGGATCAGCTATAGTGATAATTTTTAACATTTAAAAATTTATCTGTTAGATCAAAACTATATAGATCTCCTCTAAAATGCCTATAATGTATCTGCAGACTGTCAGTGAAACTTCCTACCTTTTACTAACATAAGGCAAACTCAGACTGGGGGTAGTATTAGCACGGAAAGTGACACTGGAAATCTATTTTCTTTTTTTTTTTATAATTTATTTCGGTATCATTAATCTACAGTTACATGTGCAATATTACGGTTATTAAACTACCCCCTTCATCAGGTCCCCCCCACCAACCCCATTACAGTCACTGTCCATCAGCGTAGTGAGATGCTATAGAATCACTACTTGTCTTCTCTGAGTTGTACAGCCCTCCCCGTGCCCCCCCAACATTATGTCTGCTAATCGTAATGCCCCTTTTCCCACCTTGTCCCTCTCTTCCCACCCATCCTCCCCAGTCCCTTTCCCTTTGGTAACTATTAGTCCGTTCTTGGGTTCTGTGAGTTTGCTGCTGTTTTGTTCCTTCAGTTTTTATTGTTGTTCTTATACTCCACATATGAGTGAAATCATTTGATACTTGTCGTTTTTGGCTTGGCTTATTTCACTGAGCATAATACCCTCTAGCTCCATCCATGTTGTTGCAAATGGTAGGATTTGTTTTCTGCTTATGGCTGAATAATATTCCATTGTGTATATGTACCACCTCTTCTTAATCCATTCATCTACTGATGGACACTTAGGTTGCTTCCATTTCTTGGCTATTGTAAATAGTGCTGCAATAAACATAGGGGTGCATCTGTCTTTTTGATACTGGGCTGCTGCGTTCTTAGGGTAAATTCCTAGGAGTGGGATTCCTGGGTCAAATGGTATTTCTATTTTGAGTTTTTTGAGGAACCTCCATACTGCTTTCCACAATGGTTGAACTAATTTGCATTCCCACCAGCAGTGTAGGAGAGTTCCCTTTTCTCCACATCCTCGCCAACATTTGTTGTTGTTTGTGTTTTGGATGTTGGCCATCCTCACTGGTGTGAGGTGATATCTCATTGTGGTTTTAATTTGCATTTCTCTGATGATTAGCGATGTGGAGCATCTTTTCATGTGCCTGTTGGCCATCTGAATTTCTTCTTTGGAGAAGTGTCTATTCATGTCCTCTGCCCATTTCTTAATTGGATTATTTGCTTTTTGTTTGTTGAGGTGAGTGAGTTCTTTATATATTTTGGATGTCAACCCCTTATTGGATACGTCATTTATGAATATATTCTCCCATACTGTAAGATGTCTTTTTGTTCTACTGATGGTGTCCTTTGCTGTACAGAAGCTTTTCAGCTTATATAGTCCCACTTGTTCATTTTTGCTTTTGTTTCCCTTTCCCGGGGAGATATGTTCATGAAAGAGTCGCTCATGTTTATGTCCAAGAGATTTTTGCCTATGTTTTTTCCTAAGAGTTTTGTGGTTTCATGATTACATTCAGGTCTTTGATCCATTTTGAGCTTACTTTTGTGTATGGGGTTAGACAGTAGTCCACTTTAATTCTCTTACATGTAGCTGTCCAGTTTTTCCAACACCAGCTGCTGAAGAGGCTGTCATCTCCCCATTGTATATCCAAGGCCCCTTTATCATATATTAATTGACTGTGTATGTTCAGGTTAATGTTTGGATTTTCTATTCTGTTCCACTGGTCTGTGGGTCTGTTTTTGTGCCAATACCAAATTGTCTTGATTAGTGTGGCTTTGTAGTAGAGCTTGAAGTCAGGGAGCATAATTCCCCCTGTTTGATTCCTCCTTCTCAGGATTGCTTTGGTTATTCGGGGTCTTTTGTGGTTCTATATGAGTTTTAGAATTATTTGTTCCAGTTCATTGAAGAAAACTGTTGGTATTTTGATAGGGATTGCATTGAATCTGTAGATTGCTTTAGGTCGTATAGCCATTTTGACAATATTTATTCTTCCTAGTCAAGAGCATGGGATGCATTTCCATTTGTCAATGTCCTCTTTAATTTCTCTTTGGAGTGTCTTGTAGTTTTCAGGGTATAGGTCTTTCACTTCCTTCGTTAGGTTTATTCCTAGGTATTTTATTCTTTTTGATGCAATTGTGAATGGAATTGTTTTTCTGATTTCTCTTTCTGTTAGTTCATCGTTAGTGTATAGGAAAGCAACAGATTTCTGTGTATTACTTTTGTATCCTGCAACTTTGCTGAATTTAGATATTAGCTCTAATAGTTTTGGAGTGGAGTCTTTAGGGTTTTTTATGTACAATATCATGTCATCTGCAAATAGTGACAATTTGACTTCTTTTATACCAATCTGGATGCCTTTATTTCTTTGTGTTGTCTGATTGCCATGACTAGGACCTCCAGTATTATGTTGTATAACAGTGAAGAGAGTTGGCATCCCAGTCTTGTTCCCAATCTTAGATGAAAAGCTTTCCGCTTCTCGCTGTTAAGTATGTTAACTGTGGGTTTGTCATATATGGCCTTTATGATATTGAGGTACTTGCCCTCTATACCCATTTTGTTGAGAGTTTTTATCATGAATGGATGTTGAATTTTGTCAAATGCTTTTTCAGCATCTATGGAGATGATCATGTGGTTTGTGTTCTTCTTTTTTTTGATGTGATAGATGATGTTGGTGGATTTCGAATGTTGTACCATCTTTGCATCCCTGGGATGAATCCCACTTGATCATGGTGTATGATCCTCTTGATGTATTTTTGAATTCGGTTTGCTAATATTTTGTTGAGTATTTTTGCATCTATGTTCATCAGGGGTATTGGTCTGTAATTTTCTTTTTTAGTGAGGTCTTTGCCAATTTTGGTATTAGAGTGATGCTGGCTTCATAGAGTGGGTTTGGAAGTATTCCCTCCTCTTCTATTTTTTGGAAAACTCTAAGGAGAATGGGTGTTATTTGTTCTCTATATGTCTGGTAGAAATCAGAGGTGAATCCATCTGGCCCGGGGGGTTTGTTCTTGGGTAGTTTTTTGATTACCGATTCAATTTCGTTGCTGGTGATTGGTCTGTTTAGTTTTTCTGTTTCTTGCTTGGTCAGTCTTGGAAGGTTGTATTTTTCTAGGTAGTTTTCCATTTCTTCTAGGTTTTCCAGCTTGTTAGCATATAGATGTTCAGAATATTCTCTTATAATTCTTTGTATTTCTGTGGGGTTCGTTGTTATTTTTCCTTTCTCATTTCTGATTCTGTTTATGTGTGTAGAGTCTCTTTTTCTCTTAATAAGTCTGGTTAGGGGTTTATCTATTTTGTTTATTTTTTCAATGAACCAGCCGTTGGTTTCACTGATTTTTTCTATTGTTTTATTCTTCTCAATTTATTTATTTCTTCTCTATCTTTATTATGTCCCTCCTTTTGGTGACTTTGGGCCTCATTTGTTCTTCTTATTCCAATTTCAGTAATTGCATCTTTAGACTATTCATTATGGGATTGTTCTTCCTTTTTTAAATAGGCCTGGATTGCAATATACTTTCCTCTTAGAACTGCCTTTCCTGTGTCCCACAGAAGTTGTGCTTTTTGTTGTTGTTGTCATTAGTCTCCATACATTCTTTGATTTCTGTTTTGATTTGGTCATTAACCCGTTGATTATTTAGGAGAATGTTGTTAAGTCTCCATGTATTTGTGAACCTTTTTGTTTTCTTTCTACAATTTATTTCTAGTTTTATACCTTTGTGATCTGAGAAGTTGGTTGGTAGAATTTCAGTATTTTTGAATTTACTGAGGTTCTTTTTGTCGCCTAGTATTGTTATGTCCGGATCGCAGCATCCTCCGAGACCAGAGACCACCAGGGAGACCGAGTCACGCATGCAAGAGCAAAGGGCGTTTATTATGGGCTTAAGCTCGGACTCTCAGCATTTTCACCTCGGTGGTGGAGGTGAGCTGAGAGCCCCGGACAAAGGCAGGCAGGATTTTTATGGACTTTGGGAAGGTTGAGTTACAGGAAACTGGGACAAGGATACAGTAATCCAATCATAATCACTCAACATCATTGACAACAGTTCTAGCCATACAGGTTATCTAGAGTATCCGTTACTTTTGGCAGGATCAAATCACAATATTTGGGGTATCTTTGAAATTAACCAATTACAGAGTGAGCCTGGGGTCTTTGCTTAGTGACCAACAGGTTAATCTTTACTCTCTGTAATGGGGTCTTATCTATCTCTTGCCCGCAGACCTCATCCTTAGGAATGTGGGGAGAGGGCTTTTGGCCTCTCCTGATTGGATGGCAAGGGGGGTGGTTGCATGCCTTGGGTGATATGTAACTACTTGATAGTTTCAGGGAAACTGTAACTTAGGCCTTCTAGTTTCTGAGGCTTCCTGAAGCCTGTCATGGCGTTAGTTTGGTCCTTTCAGTATGTGGTCTATTTTGGAAAATGTTCCATGTGCACTTGAGAGAATGTGTATCCTGTTGCTTTTGGGTGTAGAGTTCTGTAGATGTCTATTAGGTCCATCTCTTCTAGTGTGTTGTTCAGTGCCTCTGTGTCTTTCCTTATTTTCTTTCTGGTTGATCTGTCCTTTGGAGTGAGTGGTGTGTTGAAGTCTCCTAAAATGTCTGCATTGCTGTCTATTTCCTCCTTTAATTCTGTTAGTATTTGTTTCACATATGTCGGCGCTCCTGTGTTGGGTGCATATATATTTAAAATGGTTATATCCTCTTGTACTGACCCCTTTATCATTATGTAATGTCCTTCTTTATCTCTTGCTACTTTCTTCGTTTTGAAGTCTATTTTGTCTGATACAAGTACTGCAACATCTGCTTTTTTCTCCTTGTTGTTTGCATGAAATATCTTTTTCCATCCCTTCACCTTTAGTCTATGTATATATTTGTGTTTGAGGTGAGTCTCCTGTAAGCAGCATAAATATGGGTTTTGCTTTTTTATCCATTCAGTAACTCTGTGTTCTTTGATTGGTGCATTCAGTCCATTTACATTTAGGGTGATTATCGATAGATATGTACTTATTGCCATTGCTGGCTTTAGATTTGTGGTTACCAAAGGTTCAAGGGTTGCTTCTTTACTATCTAACAATCTAACTTAACTTTCTTAAGTTATTGTAAATACAGTCTGATATTTTTTTATTTCTCTCCCTTCTTATTCTTCTTCTTCCATTCTTTATATACTAGGTGTTTTATTCTTTGCCTTTAGTTAGTATTTGAATGGTCTGCTTTCTTTGCTATGATTTTATTTTCTCTGATGACCTCTTTCTGGCCTTAGGAGTGCTTCCATCTAGAGCAGTCCCTTTAAGATATCCTGAAGCGGTGGTTTATGGGAGGCAAATTCCCTCTGCTTTTGCTTGTATGGAAATTGTTTAATCCCTCCCTCAAATTTAAATGATAATCATGCTGGATGCAATATTCTTGGTTCGAGGCCCTTCTGTTTTATTACGTTAAATATATCATGCCATTCTCTTCTGGCCTGTAAGGTTTCTGTTGAGACATCTAATGGTAGTGTGATGAATTTTCCTTTGTAGGTGATCTTTTTTCTCTCTCTAGCTGCCTTTAATACTCTGCCCTTATCTCTGATCTTTGCCATTTTAATTATTATGTGTCTTGGTGTTGTCTTCCTTGGGTCCCTCGTGTTGGGAGATCTGTAGTCTTCCATGGTTTAAGAGACTATTTCCTTCCCCAGCTTGGGGAAGTTTTCAGCAATTATTTCTTCAAAGACACTTTCTATCCCTTTTTCTCTATCTTCTTCCTCTGGTTCTCCTATATTGTGAATATTATTCCGTTTGGATTGGTCACAGAGTTCTCTGAAAATTGTGTCATTCCTAGAGATCCTTTTATCTCTCTCTGCCTCAGCTTCTCTGTATTCCTGTTCTCTGATTTCTATTCCATTAACAGTCTTTTGCATCTTGTCCAGTCTGCTGGTAAGCCCATCAATTGCTTGTCTCATTTCTGCATTGTCTTTCCTCACTTGCCTCACTTCCTCCCTTAGCTCTTGCATATTCCTCTGTAGATCCATCAGTATGGTTATGACTTTTATTCTGAATATTTTTTCAGGAAGATTGTGCATGTCCATCCCATCAGGATCCCTCTCTGGGGTTGTCTGGGTAAGCTTTGTTTGTACCATAGTCCTCTCTCTTTTCATGGTGATAGAAGTGGTCAGAAAAAGAAAAAAAGAAGAAAGGGAAAAAAGAGAAAAAACAATGCCCGCCCAGTGTAATTTCTGTGAGGATGCTGTAGGTGGCGCTGCTGCTCCACTATTCCACAGCTTCGGCCACTCCCCCGGGCCACGCTGCTCCGCTGGTCCCTTTGTGACTCTGGCCGGGGAGGGAACGAATTGGAGGCTGCTGATATCTGTGGGAAGTCTTGGGGCGACTGCTTTTCCCAGCCTCAGTCCAAGGGGACCGAAATTCCCCAGGACTCCCAGCCTGCTTGACTGAGTGCGCTGGACGATCCTGCCCCTCCGTTGGGCCCGTGTTTCTTTAAGACCCCTAAAAAAGTGCGTGCTTTTCTTTTGTCCCCGGGAGCCGGCTGAGTGGACCTGCTGTCTTGGATCCTGCACCTCTGTCTCTCCAATCTCTAATACACCGCACGAAGTGTGTCAGTGCTTCCAGCGCAGATCACCAGGGCTGGTTATTTGGTGGGCCTGTGCTTCCACTCCCTCCCCGCTCTGAGTCCTCTCCTCCTGCCAGTGTGCTGGGGTGGGGGAGTGATCAGGTCCTGCCGGGTTGCGGCTCCGTATCTTACTCGCTTCATGAGGTGCCGAGTCCTCTCAGGTGTAGCTGCAGGCTGGGTGTTGTTCTGTATCTTGTGGTCTGTCTTTTAGGAATCATTGTATTTGTTGTATTTTCATAAATATATATGGTTTTGGGAGGAGATTTCCACTGCCCTGCTCACGCCGCCATCTTCCCCAATGTCTCTATTTTCTTTTTTACACATAATGAATTTGTACCTTAATCATGAGTGATAGCATGACATCTGCTGTTTTCTGCAGCGTACTGGATTAGTCTCATGACTATCATTAAATATTCAATAATGTGTTATGTCTGTGCATATAAAACCTACTCCTGTTCTTAGTATTTACTTTGTTTTACAAAGTGACTGGTCAGAATACTCCTGTTCTCTTAATTTATTCCCATATGAGTCCATTTACCTGTCCATTAATTTCTATTAAATTCTAACTGAATAGGCTATTTATTATAAGTAAATTATTCTAACTCAATACAATAACTTGTCTTTATTTTTTCCTCCTTCCTTTGTCTTTTTTTTTTTTTGTCCCTCTGCATGATCTTTTCTAGCATTCCTTCTAAACGAGCCCCAGTTAGAACAGTCTTTGGCTACCTCATTTACTGGTCAGAGTTAAAGTAGTGGTTTTTAGCCCATTCTTCAGCCCAGTTTCCCCAACTCTAGAGGCAGCTTTGAACACCACTTGCCATCAGGTGTCAGTGAGAGACTGAGCCCTGCCCTGGACTGCTGTAATGTTTGAGCTCTGTTCCTGAGGCGTCATGAGCCTCTTGCTGGCTCTCACTAGAGCCCCCGCTTAGCTCTTGTTCCATGATGTGTGAAGTGGAAGTTGGCTCAATTCTAGTCCACTGGCAAGCCCAGTGTCACCTGTGGCACAGTGTGCTTCATAACTATACCTGAATGGGTTACGATGGCATTCCTCTAGAAACACATTGCTCTCTCATCAGTAATTTATTCTTTAGATTAGCTTTGCACAACACTCTCTGAAAGAAAGAACAGTGAATTCTTTTCCTCAGAGTTCTTCTGAAGGATCCCACTCAGATACCTGAACACAATCAAGTCACGTTCATGTTTTAAAACTCATCCTACAGTGGAATCCAGAGTAAGTTGGATCCATCTAGACCATCACAAAAATATCTTAAATTACTGAAATATCAAAATAATCTCATTATGTATTTCTCCTATGTTGATTATTCAGGGCATTGCATTATAGAGGGTCTACTGTTCTGCTGCAGCATAAATTTGCTGATCATGCTGAACTATGAGAAAGCCCCCAATTATCTGTACCTGTGATTTATGTGAATTGATATGAATCTAGAATATAGACAAAGTGAGATTCAAAACCATCATAAGGTCAACAACAACAAAAAATAAAAGCAGTTGTCCTCAGTTTAAGTAATTTTTAAATCTTTGCTGAATAACTAAATTCTTGCATCATATTATGAACCATTAACAGTGAAAATCTATAACTGAACTCCATAAATTACAAATTGATCTGGATGAACCAGGTCTAGCCTTAATGTCCAGGACACATGATGTACTGAAGGTGTGTAATGACCCATGCACAGATGCTGCCGAGGAGGAATTTAACAAGATTGGCATTGGATTTTATTAGATCTCACATGGCCATGTAACATTTATCTGATGTGAAGAAAGGACTCAGTGAATTATCTAACAAACAGATGTTTTTTTTTTTGATGTGGTAAATCTCTTTGGACTTATAATGGCTCATTGTAGAATATAACAACCTCTAAAAGTTTGCTGCAAGGTGAGAAAATACCAGCCAAAGATGAGTTATTAAAAAGAGAGAATACATCACTTTGAACTCTAAACACTTGTTCTTACACATGATGCCTCTTATAGCAACAAATAAGATGACAGGTGTTTATGATTTATAAAACATTCTTGTTTAGGAAAACAAAGTGATAAAATTGAGTTGATGTATTATAGTAGCATGAGACAAAATTATTCTGTGTCTGTGAAAGCTGTATGTAATAAAAACTCTAAAATATTGTCCTCTGTTTCTAAAACCCAGTTGCTGGTGCTATTTATATTATTCATCCTTCTGGCAAGTCAATCTCAATATTCTGAAAATCTAAAGCAATACTGGTAATATTCAGGAAATTGAGAAGTGTGATTGCTAACTCAAAGATTTCAATTTTATTTTTTGGAATGTGAACCAAAGGGGTGCTGTGATAGGTGGAAAAAAATGTCCCTTCAAAGATGTCATGTGCTAGTCCTTGGCTCTTGTTAACATGTCACCTTACATGACAAAAGGGACTCTGCATACGTGATTAGTTAAGAATCTTGAGATGGGGAGATTATCCTCCTTTATCTGAATGAGCCCATTTTAATCATAAGGGTCCTTATAAAGGAGTGCAGGAGAGGCAGAGGAGACTTGACAACAGAAGATGAGGTCAGAGTGATTTAATTAGTGGCTTTAAATGAAGATGGAGGGGGGTCATGTGCCAAGGAATGGAGGCAGCCTCCAGAAGCTTGAAAAGGCAGAGGAACAACATTCCCTTAATTTGGCAATACAAAAACGAATAAAATCTGTTTCAGATGGATTCATGATCTCTTAAAAATAAGTAGTCTTTCCCTATTTAAAAAATACCAACTGAAATGTAATTTAAAAAAACACAACAGAGTATAAATGTAAATGTGCAATTTCTGTGGCTTAGCTAAAAAGTAGATTGCAATTGGGCAAAAATAAAATAGTTTTTCTAAATGATTTTCTATAAACTTTATAACACTTAAACAATGGGCAAAAAAGAGGATTCTTTTAAAAATAATTAGATGAGCTTCCCAAAGTATGCTAAGAGAAACCAGTCCTATAAGGCTCACTTTAAAATAAAAGTCAGGCTTTATGTCTGGGAATAGTGCATACTAGCTTTGCCCTCTTCAGCTTTTACAGTAGCATATTACATCTCTGCTGGGGCCTGCCACAAAGAATAACGTCAGATTTAACTAAGCTTTTCCTCAGTATGGGGCTCTTGTATTAACTATAAAGAAAATGTTGAGCCAAATGAAGATCAAATCTATTGTAAACCAGTGATAAATAATATAATGTATTCATCAACTTTGAATTGATTCAATAATCTCAAAGTTATTGTGATGAGGGAAAATATTTTATTAGTTCTACCCTTATGCCTATTTTACAGGTGAAAAACCTAAGGCTAGCTAGGTCACATAACCTGTCCTTCATTATCTGACATTTGAATGGTGGGAAATAGAATCAAGGGTAATAGAGCCAGCCTATGCTCTGTGGTGTCTTGCTCTTCTAGCCTTGTGAAATCTTTACTATCAGTCATCCTACATTTTTTGACTTGTGTGAGTAAAAGACATTCATTTTATCTTACAGCAAACAACGTTTCAGGGAGACCAGAAGAGAAGCATATTGCACTACTGGTGGTTTATTTGCCCCCCACATTTCCCCAAAATAGTGCTTCCTATACTGTGGATTAGAGAATGTGATGAATTTGTGGTGGCAGAGTAGAAAATGAATAGTGTATCAAACAGTAATAACTCACAGAGCCCTAAAAGAATTGACAATCTGATGATAACATTCTACCTGTCTACTACACCTCTGAATTATGTCTTAATACAGTTTCAGTGATTTCTCAGTCAGCCTTTAGAATCAAAATCAATTCTTTTATGAGCATCTTTTGATTCCATTAAATTTAATATTTGATTGCTCAAGAAGGATAGTAACACTCCAATACTATATGTCCCAGATTAACAGTAACTTTTTAAATATAAATAATTTGCAGTTTTTTCTTTGGTTTTAAGGCTGTCAGAGCTATTCCATGATTGCAAAAGGCGAGTATGAACTAGAGCCTTGAATCTGTCTTCATTCAGGTGCATCATATTAAGTCCAGGAATGGTTATGGCAGTAAGACTATTTGGCACTAGGTGACTTTACTATTCTTATAAACATGAGGCTTAAATATTGTTTTGCATTTATAGAGTCCGGGGAAATCTGCCATGCATGATGTAGTACTTCATGAATGACCATTTTTGTGAGATAATATTGTCATGGTTATGGCATGTAAATAAATAAAGTGATACTTTCCACAGTGAGTTTTTATAAGACTTGTGTGCCACAAAGAGAGTTGCTCAGAGTGACCTTGGACACTCACTTTGTTTTGTCTGTACATTAGCTAGCTGTGACCAGGGATTCCCTTCAACCAAGTTCATCTTTCCATGGAACTGGGGCTTCCTCCCCAAGAAGCAGATTTCTTGAGATTTAAGACCTCCAAGTGTTGAAATGCTAGCATTTCCAGAAGAACTGTATAAATAGATGGCCCCCAAATCCAGCAGTTTGTTTATTCTCTTAATGACAAAGCTGTTTTCTTATGCTTGTCTTACTAAAAAGGAGATTCAAAGTAGGGAGAGCTCAATGCTTCAGCAGACCCAGTGCTTGCTTGTTCACATCACTCTGTGGAATGACTGGAGGATCAGGGATTCCTGAAAAATTGCTCATTGACCTTGGCCCTATGTAAATGTTCTCAATAAAATATACTTCTTAACTTATGTCATACATTATGAAATTAACCTTGAATCTCGGTACACAGCATGTAAAAATCAAGAACGAATATGATTTGTGTGTCAAGACTCTTCATGTTTGAGAATGAAACTGGACTACTGTCTAACCCCATACACAAAGGTAAACTCAAGGTGGATCAAAGACCTGAATGTAAGTCATGAAACCATAAAACTCTTAGAAAAAAACATAGGCAAAAATCTCTTGGACATAAACATGAGTGACTTCTTCATGAACATATCCCCCCGGGCAAGGGAAACAAAAGCAAAAATGAACAAATGGGACTATATCAAGTTGAAAAGCTTCTGTACAGCAAAGGACACCATTAGTAGAACAAAAAGACATCCTACAATATGGGAAAATATATTCATAAATGATGTATCTGATAAGGGGTTGACATCCAAAATATACAAAGAACTCACGCACCTTAACAAACAAAAAGCAAATAACCCAATTAAGAAATGGGCACAGGACATGAATAGACACTTCTCTAAAGAAGAAATTCAGATGGCCAACAGGCACATGAAAA
>JAQQAC010008880.1:63057582-63101785 GCA_029783875.1 Phataginus tricuspis
AAATAAATAAAGGAACAAAACAGCAGCAGACTCACAGAACCCACGAATGGACTAACAGTTACCAAAGGGAAAGGGACTGGGGAGATGGGTGGGAAGGGAGGGATAAGAGGGTAAAAGGGGCATTACGATTGGCAGACATAGGGTGGGGGGGCACGGGGGGGACTGTACAGCTCAGAGAAGACAAGTAGTGATTCTCATCTCACTACGCTGATGGACAGTGACTGTGGTGGGGTTGGTGGGGGGGACCTGGTGAAGGGGGGAGTTCAATCATCACGGTATTGCTCATGTAATTGTAGGTTAATGATACTAAAATAAAATAAATTATTAAAAAAAAAAAAGACTCTTCATGTTTGAAAAACTTTTCAAGTTACTTAAATTACAGTTTCTATGTTGAGAAATAATTATGCACTGACTTTTATAAAAGAAGAAGTCAGTGAGAAAAAATGAGAGCTCATCATTTTTAGCATGAGGGAAAATGAAGCAGTTAAGTGAAGACCAAAAATTAACAGTAGCATTTTGTCATTTTATTCAGGGAAAAGAAACATGGAATATTATGACTGTAGATTCACAAAATTCATAAAATTCATTTATATATTTCATTTTGTTGAATGAAAACATCCTCCTATTCCTTTTATCAATATACAACTTGCAAATAGTGTGAGCCTTGTTAAGTCCTCTTCAGCGCCTCATGTAAATTATTCTAAACCTTTATTTATTTTTTTATTATTGAAGTAAGGTTGACATACAATGTGATACTAGTTTCAGGTACGCAACATAGTGATAAGACAATTGTCCACATTATGAATGTTCACCACAATAAGTGTAGTTACCATCTGTCACCATACAAAGTTATTATAGTATTATTGACTGCATTCCCTATGTGGTACTTCTTATTGTCAGAAACTATTTGTTCATTAATTGGAAGTTTGTACTTCTTTATCCCCTTCACTGATTTTGCCCATCCCTCCAGTTCCTCCCCTCTGGCAACCATCTATTCGTTCTCTGTATTTTATGAGTCTATTTCTGATATTTTGTTTGTTTTGTTTTGCTCTTTACATTCCACATATAAGTGAAATCATATTAAACCTTTTATATTAGTCTATAATGCTAACTGTACATTTCACAAAGTTAAATTCAGATTTCAAAAGTGCATTATCCAAAAGTCACTATACTTTATATATGTTTAAATGTGCCATACTGTAAATGACCAAGTATAGCATGATATGAAATATGGGTGAGTGAATATTCTGGTATGCCTGGGACTTTTCTGGTGTATGTTTATTGTCCTGGTATCCATCTAGTTTAGATTTGCCTCAGATTTTTCATTTTTTAACCAAATATTTATAAATAGTATGGGTGTGGTAAAACTAAAAAATATTTCACTTCTGGTTTCTGTCAGTCTCATAATCTACTTAAAAATTTTGGTTACTTAAGATGACACTCAAAGTTGCAGAGGATACGCTTATGTATCTGTGTATCTTTCTATAAAACATGACTTTTCAAATAAAGAAAATGACTCTTTTATACTAATTGAACTACTGACTGAATTCTAGTTTTTTTAATATGCCATGATGATGAAGTGATAAATATTAATGTCTCAGCTCTATTAGTACAAGAAGATTTTCAAAATAGTTAAATTTTTCCAGTTTTTAAAATAAGTTGATGTCATTGAATGCTTCCATTAACTGAGAGGAAACACAATCCTGGAAATCTATTTTATAAAAATTGAAACAACTAACATGTCTTTGGAATTTAAGTTAAAATTCAAAATGAATGATACAACTATTTTTTTAACCAACTTTGGTGGAGCAAAGCTTTATAATAAAAACAATATTCATACTAAATTAAGAAACCTATGGAGCAGAAATGTACTTGAAATTGGTTTGGGAACACATATAAATCATAATTATACCCAAATAAGTTGGATATTTCTACCAATGGAAATAGAACCTTGAAGTGTCAAAATTTATAATTTTTGCCTACACACATCAAGAGTAAAGTAAGTAAAAAGTTTATGGTGGTATCAATGTTGAATATGCACAGAAACAAAAGCTCAGCATAGCAATACAAGTAGCCTTCTCTGTTTTCTATAATACTTTGAATTTCAGAAATGTTTGAGCTGTAGATATTTTGCAAGTCCATGTAAGAGGCACTAAAATATTACTGATTTTTGTAAATATCTTACTAACTTTTCTTTATGCTTAAATGAATGAATTGCTAGAGAGTCTCAGATTTAAAGATTTTAGAAAATCACCACACATGAAATTAAATACAAGACACTAAAATTTATCCTTATAAAAGCAAAAAAGAAAAAATTAAACAAATGAGAGTTTTAGTGATTTACAATTATCTAATTTAGAAATTTTGTAATTTTCCTTTGGAATATCTCAAATTATGGAAGGAATCTTTTGTTAGTTCTAGTTTTAATTGGATGAATTGATATTCTATACCTTCTCTATCTTCGATGTCTATCTTTGATGATATTTTTTAAATTGACATTTAGTGAAATATTCAATGTAATCTTAGATAAGAATAACTAATTTAATGAGTTTTGTCTTGTGAAAATACTTATTAAAGAAATAAACTCTGATAGGAGGCAAAACACAGTAACTAAAAATATCCTGTGTTTAGTAGAGTTTATTTTGCCCGTACAAGAGACTTCAACATATAGAGTACTTTCATAATAAAAATAGTATTTAGACAATCATCAGTTGAGTTTGTACAGTTTCATATTTATTGACTATGAAATGCAATTTTGAGGAAAATTTTAGACAACTTAAAAAATTATTAAGAACATTAAGACCAAATTTTAAAAAACAGTTCATAGAAAAGTCTGTTGGCATGTTTTAGAAACAGATTAAAGTATGTGAATATGCCAAGACTAATTTGCTTTATTATTTTTAATGGCTCAGAAAATTAATGAGACTTTTAAAATTCTGCTTTAATATATATGGATTTATATTATATATTTCTTAATTCATTAGGTATAATTTTTAAAATCATTTTTAATATAACTCTTATAAAAGTCCACCAATATAATAAAATGGACATTCAATAAATATATCTGATAGAATTCTATTTTAAAATTATTTTTAGTAACTGCATTTACTGTCAAAAATTTCCATTTTGGAACAAATTGTATGATCATCCCATGTTTTATATTCTTGCAATTCTTAGTTACCCTCAGCCAAGATTTGGTCATTTGATTTCAGATTATACCAGTGCTTGCATTCTACTCCTTCCCACTGATGTCAGTTTCCTTTTTATTGAGGTATAGTCTTTCTAATTCTTTCACCAATTGTGCGTGAGTGATAAACTTTTCCACTAGTTGAAAGAAAATGTCTATATCATGTATACTCCAGAAGGATAACTGAACTGGGTACAGAATTCTTAAGTGAGAGTTATTTTCTCTTAGCATTTTTAAGGTGATCCCATTGTCTTTGAGCCTCTATTGTTGTTATTGAAAACATCAGTCTAGTTGTTTCTTTTTAAGTAACTCATCTTTTCTCTCTGGTTGCTTTGAACACTTTTGCTTTGCCTTTTGTGAGAAGCAATTTAACATTTAAGAGGTGAATTTCTTCTCCAGTTCACTTGGGAATAAGTGGCTAATTTCAATTTGATGATTCATGTGAATTCTGGATGTCTCAGCCATTATTTTTTTAAATAAAGTTTCAGTGTCCTTCCCTGTCTTCTCTCCTGTTGGAACTCCTCTTAATGAATGTGGCCAACTCTGCTGCCAACCCAGTCCACACCATTCTCAGACTCCTTCTTTCTTACAGACTTTCACTGAAAAGACAAAACTAGCTAAATACTCACTTTTCAAGTCTCTTGAAACCAGGGCTTGCCATGAGTCAATTTTAACTAAGATTTTAAATGGAACTGTATTGTTAGCATTTCCAGGGAAATGATTTCTTTCACGATGAAAAGGGAGATGCAGCTAGTGTTTCTCCTTTCCCCTTCCTTTTTCTGCCACAAATTGCAATGCAGTGAGAGGAGCTTCAGTGGCTGTCATTTGGACCTAAGTAAAAGGCTGAGATAAAATCAGAGATGGCATCTGTAACATAACGGAGGCACAAATCAATTGCTTATTAGCTGCCTCCTCCAAAATCTAATTATGTAATAAATTAACCTCAGTTTCTTTAAACAGAGTCTGTGGAAAGGATGTAGGTGCTGATACTTGAGAGGAGCACATTCAGGGTGAGGGTCATGAAAACATGGAAATGAAACACGGAGAGATGCCAAGCAAGGTAATGCACTATATTGCTGCCTGGGAACTTGGACAAGTGAATGCCAACTCAGTTTTTGGGATCAGATTACCAATTTTATGCAGCAAAAAGGAGAAGGGCAAGAAATATATCTGAGGGCAAACAGACTAATCCCTGTTGGACATTCCCCGTGATAAGGAAGATTTGACCTAGTACTGTAGTGGTTAAGAGCATTAATTTTAGAGTCAGATCACTTCCCTGAATTTAAATTCCATGTCTTCTACTTACGGTTGTGTGACCTTGTGAAAATATTTAAATGACTTAAAGATTAAGTTTCCTTCTCTGCCAAATAATACTACTACTGATAACTATTTCTTATGGTCATTATAAAGAATATATGCCATATAATATGTAAAGCATTTTCATGATGCCTGATATCCGATAACCCCTTGGTGGTGTTTTTATCCTCAGACTCTAAACAGATAAACAGAAAACACTCAAATACTTAGAGGGAATTTAAATATATAACTTGTTACACAGGTGATGGAAAAGCCAAGAAAATGAACAAGAAACTGTGGTGAGACAGTCCACCAATGAGAATAGCAGGAGATCTTTGCCATCTCTAGATAGTAACCACAAGGGGTTAGGTAATGATATGACAATGCAGGGGCTAGAGTCACGTGACTGGAAGCTGGTATCTTCAATGATAAGTATGGAAAGATGCCTAAGTCCAAGACAGACAACAGTCTGCTTCCTCTCTTCTCTCACCCTTCCGTCCTCCCATATGTGGATGCCAACTCAGTTTTTGGGATCATATTACCAATTTTAAGGAGCAAAAAGGAGAAGGGAAAGAAATAGATCTAAGGGCAAACAGACCCAGGTTCTGCTCCATCTTATCTATTGTTATTAGAATCATCATCGCCAATATTTCACCCTTTCCCAAGTCTATCAGTCAATGTAATTCAAAGGATTTTTACTTCTTTCAGATTACCTACAACTTTCCTTCTGACTATTATATTTCAGAGCAGAAACCATACTTAGTTTTAGTATAGTCCACACTGCATAGTGCCTTGTTCATGGAAAATACTCAAGTATTCAAAAAGTAAATGAGATTGATTCTATAAATCCATATTAGGATTTTATAATCAAACCTTGGCCAGTTTATTTCTAATTTCATTTTATGCTTCGCTCTTAGAATAAGTCACAATTTTTATGCAAAGCAAATGAGTGTTCCATTTCATTACCAGCTTTTTATACCAGAGAAATCATATGATCAAAGGTTATTGTTATGATAAAGAGCTTCTAAAATTTTTTTCTTTATGCTCTGTATCAGTTGTTATCAATGAATGATTCATTGTATCTAGACATTGCTCTTTGTGTGTTTCTGGAAAACCAATTAGTTTTAGTATTAGTGAGTCATATTTGTTTAATCTTATTTGAAATACTATCTGTGAATCAAAAGTCTGTCCATTTAACAAATAGTAAGTTTTAAGAGTACTTTCCCTCAAATGTTGTTTTATTCATGAAATTTCATATTGCTTTTATAAAAAGAATGCCTCAGATTATAACTTTCAAATCTTTTTCTTGAGAATTTTTTCAATCTAATGTATATTCAAATGTAATGCCATTTGAATATAGGATATCCCACTATAAATCCTCTACCTCTCCAGCTATAAATACAAGTCTGCCCTAGGAAAAGATACTTTCTTTAATATCTTAATCTCTATTTCCAAAATTACTCTGCTTTTTACAGTGAACACTTTTATGTGTTTAAAAAGTTTTAAGATTAAGATCTATATAATGCTTTTGTCAACAGTGCACCTTCCCTCTGGCATTTAAGTACACTTTTTCTTACTTATAGTACAAATGCAGTATTTAGAACTGAGAAGCTTTTCTGTTATGCACAAGATGCAGAATTGCAAGAAAAAAGAAGTAGGAATAAATAACAGCCCGATTTTTCATATTAAATTGAATTTAATAGGACTGATGTTTTGTTAGAACAGCTACAACACTTATTCATGCATTTATTATAAATGAATCTCCCTCTAAAGTACTTTGTAATCCCCATGTGATATCTGTGTCTTTCTTTCTACTAAGATCTTTATAGAACCTAGTATGTTTTGAACATTTCCCAAAAATTATCCCATGTTTCAAATATTATTGGTAATTAGTGGCTAATAGTGGTGAGAAATATATTTTATCATCCTTTCATCACTTCAATTACTATAGCTATATTCTTTAGGGTAAAGATATTGAAAATTGCATGGGCCTAAAGCTAGGGCTGAGTGGGTATTGGGACTGTAGCTAGTAAAGACACGAAGAAGGGAATTGTATCCAAATTTAAGGCAAGGCAGGGTCATGGATGAGCCAGATTTAGAATTTATCTTCCCCTAAATATCCCCAAAAGACACTGAAAGCAAATATGAGATAAAATCTAGAGAGCAATGCAATTTGTATAACTCAAAATCAAGAACGTGTTTAGGAGCTAGAACATGCCTATTATTGGAAGAGGATGTAAGGGACCATGTTGTAGGTTGATTTGTGACTTTGGGGTTTTCTTTAGCTTTCTTAAGCATGGTTAAAACTCTGCTTGAAGCATTTATGCATGGGCAGAATGATGATATAGTGGATATCTAACACACATAAAGTTTTGTTAAGTTGCATGCATTTGGAATATGTTTTATGCAGATCCTGGCAATAAGAGGGTCTGGATCCAGTTTATCCTCTTCCTAGTTGAGAAGACACTCTTAAATGCTGCTTAAGGAACCAGTTGTTTTGTTTTATTTTTATTCTTTTGAATTGTATGCTCTCAAGTGCTGTGGAAATATAAAGTAAAGAGAACTATAATGTGAACCACAAATGTGAACCACATATTTAATTTTAACTTTTCTAGCAGGATGTTCAGATATTGAAAAAAATTTTTAATTGTTTGCTGTCTTATTGTTTATTCTGTCATATAGATGTGTTGCAAATATTTTCCCCTATTCTGTAACTTGCTGTTTCATTTTCTGAATGGTGTCCTTGCAGCAGAAAAAAACTTGAAATTTGATACAGCCCAATTTACTACTTTTAAAGTTTTATATTTTTTTACCTGTTTTCCCCAAATTTTACAAAATTTTCTCTGAGAAATTTTATGGTTGTTCATTTATGTCTGTGCTTTAATTTGTGATGATGATGATGTTGATGATTTTGATAAATGTCTAAGTTCATTTTTTCTCCAAATGGGTGTCCAGTTGTTCCAGTGCCATTGTTCGAAAAAAAAAATTTCTCCCATTGAGTTGGTTTGGTACCTTTGTAGAAAATCAACTATCTACTTACAGGTGGCTCACTTTGGACTCTCTTTCCATTGACCTATAAATCTACTTTTTACAGGTACTAGCTTTATATTAAATCTTGAAGTCAGCTATTGTTCTTCCAATGCATTCCACAGTTTGTTTACCCACTCACCCACTGATGTACACGGAGCTGCTTCCACCTCTAGGCTCTTATGAATAATGCTGCTATAAACCTTTGTGTACAAGTTTCTGCAGAGACATATGTTTTCATTTCTCCTGGACAGATACCTAGGGGTGGAATTCCCAGGTCATATAATAACTCTATATTTAACTTTTCGAGAAAGTCTTTTTCATGGTGGGTGCACAATTTTACATTCCCACCAGTAATAACCAATCAAGGGTGCTGATTTTTCCACATCCTCACCAGTGGTTGTTATTTCCTGTTTTATTTTATAGTATTTTATTATTTTTTTATTATAGTCATCCTGATGGCTGGGAAGTGCTGTCTCATTGTGGTTTTGATTTGTATTTTCTTAATGACCAATGATGGTGAACATCCTTTTATGTACTTATTGGCCATTTATCTGTCTTCATTGGAGAGATGTCTGTTCAAATCCTTTGCCCATTTTTTAATTGGGTTGTTTGTCTTTTTGTTGTTGAGTTTTAAGGGTTCTTCACATATTCTAGATACTAAACCCTGATATGATAAATGATTTGAAAATATTTTCTTCCATCATGTGGGTAGCCTTTTTACTTCCTTAATCATTATTTGTGCCTTTGAGGCACAAAAACTTTTAATTTTGACAAAGTCCTGTTTACATATATGGATTTTTTTGTTGCTTGTGTTCTTGGTGTCTGTTGCCAAGACTAATACTCTGTTGCCAAATCTGAGGTCATGAACAGTTACCTTTATGTTTTCTTCTATAAATTTTATGGGTTTAGTTCTTTTATTTAAGTCATTGATTCATTTTGATTTAATTTTTATGATATAAGGTAGGTGCCCAGTTTCATTCTTTCTGCAAACAGTTATCCAAATCTCCCAGTACCATTTTTTGAAGCACTATTTTTTCACCCACGAAATAGTCTTGACCTTTTTGTCAGCATTTTTTGGGCCATGGATGTTTGGGTTATTTCTGGGCTCTCAGTTCTATTCCACTGGTTTCCATGTCTATCCATATACCCCATGGACACATATTTTCAGTTCCCTTGGGGAATTGTGTAATTGGAGTGTAATAGCTGGATTAAGTAATACATGTATTTTTAACTTTTCAAGAAACCTGATAGTGTTTTCCTCATCATGATCAATATCCTGCAGCCGGGTTTATTTCCCCTCTGTACAAAATTAGAATTTCTTTTGGTGAGAATTAAACGAAGAGTGGTTAATCAATAAAATGTATCTGTCCCACTGTATTTCACCAGATTCTGATGGAGTCTAAATGATGAACTTTGAACTAACCTGGAGAGTTATTTTGCACTGTTAGAAGTGCTGAATAAATTTATATTAATTTGCCAGACTCTCATTCTCTAATTTTCAGTATTATCCAACTAGAATAACATTTTAGAATGATATCCCTTCATGATTCTGTGTGTGTGTGTGTATGGTTTCAAAATTATGTCTATGTCAACAAGTTTTGATTTGTTTCACTTCCAGTTCTGAAAGTAGTATTTTCTGAGGTTCTGAAAGTTATGTGCTCTTTCAGGTTACTATAGTGTTCTTTACTGTATACAAATGATTTGCAGTCCAGCAGTTTTGAAAATCCACTGCATAAATATGACCATATGATAGGGAACTATCTTTGGCTCACAATTCAGTAATAACAAGCTCTACTATGTCCTACCATGTATTATTATAGCCTTCTTCGTTTCTAGAGCTGACCCTAGGAAAAAAGTGAAGTTAGTGATTTCTGTCTTTATTCTATATTTATTTTATTCCTTGAGTTATATTTTCCCTTTACCTTTATGAAAACCTTTACTGGAGAAATACTTTGAGGAGCTTATCCACTCCACACTAACTGCTTTAATTATTATTCTGCCAAAGGGAATTTTCAAACAGAGGTTAAAAGAATAAAGCACTCCTAATGGTAGAATTTTAGCACTTGAAAATTTGTTGGAGAAGGGGTCTTTGGGAAAAAGGAGTGCACAAAAAGGGAAAGAGGATGCTGCTTTTAGAATTGTGCCATTCAGGGAAATCTCCCATTCTGACTAAGCCAATTCAGGATGATTCCTAAACAGGACCACTCACCTCAAATCTGTTCTTGCCTTTAAAAATAAAAAACAGAAAACAAAAACAATATATGCAAAGTTAGATGGAGTATACAGCTATAGGCTATGTTTATTCATCTATAAGAGGTCTTGGGTTACCATACTTAGATTAGAATATCTAGGTCAGCATTTGCATCTGATACAAGATGGTTAGCTCTTTTTGAATTCAAGTCAACAGGGAGGTGGCTGTACATTAAATACAGTGGACTTATGAAGATCAGAATACACAATATAATTCAAATAATGTACTGCTTTAGTAAAATTCAATTATGCATCCCCTTTATCCAAGAAGAGCTTGATAAATCAATCATTTTATGTTCTTTAAAATATCTTCTAATATTGGAAAGCAAGGCAAAAAACTCAATACTATAAATCAATCCTCTATATTATGTTTATCAATTGATCAGAATAAATAATAGAATTCAATTAATAATGTACTGCTTTAGTAAAATTCAGCTATGCATCACCTTTACCCAAGAGCTTGAAAAATATCAATTGATCATTTTATATTCTTTAAAAAATCATCAAAAAATCTTCTGATACTGGAAAGCAAGATAAAAATCTCAATACTATAAATCAATCCTCTGTATTATGTTTACCAGACAATTGAGGAACTATTGATTTGTTAATACATGAGTTTCTACATACTAGAATATGAGAATTTATGAAGCATCTGGGATATAGGTCACCAAAATAAAAATTCACTTCTCTGGGTACCAAATATAATGAAAAATAGGAATTTAATTGAAAATGTAATGTTCTGATATGTCATTCTTATTTTCTTTAAAAAATGATAATGTTAACCTGGGATTTATGTATTTTATTTCAAAATACATGTAGATGTGTCATGGATAGAATACAATTATAGTGATCCAATTATGCAGTATTCAGATGACATCCTATTATTGATGGTCCGGATTGCAATCTCCATCAACAAATGTGAAAAAATATATAAATAATGAAGTATATATAGAGCAATATAGGTAACATGTATATAATGATATACATATTACTATGTATAAAATGGTAAACCAAAAAAATATAAGAGTTACTGAGTAAAGCATTTTTGCTGTTTTCTGTCAGTATAAAACACTGTTTAATATTTTGGTGATAGCAGAGAAAGTACCATCATGGAATTTAAGGATAAACTAATCTGTATTAGGTATGCATCATTTACTCTTTTCATGACTAGTGCTTCCTATGAAAAGTTTTGACCTCTTCAAATCTAATAGAGAAATGCATGTAAGGAGAGTTATTATTTATGTGTGGTGAAGACATAAAAGTTAAATGATATCATCTTGAATCCTTTGTGATGAATTTTAAAAGAGACAATGGTCTTCATTAATGTCCAATAAAAAAGTTAATGTACAAAGAATCAATACTGCTCAGACCTGAGTTTTAGCAGTCTTTGGCAATGATTTTGGTACTGACAGAAAGTCTATGTTTGGCAGAGGAAATGACCCAAAGACCATGGGCCCTGTCAACCACATAAGTTCTTATATAGCTTTTGTCCACACTGTTGACATTAACCTCATGCTCAATTTCTTTACACAGTCTATTTGTGCCAAGGTGGGGAGCTTGGCTGGGAAGATATGTGCCTATAAACTATTCACTTAGAGATAAGAATTTTACAATCACTACAAAAATGAAAAACAATGAGTAACAGAACACTGACTTTTGGAAAAAAAATAGGATCATCCTTGTTCCTTTCAACCTAACTGGATGACTCTCAGATTACCTTGGCAAATACAGAATAGCAGTCAATCTGCCAGAAAAGAAAAACATGCCGATATCAGAATTATGCCAACCAGTATCCAAATGCACTCTAAATGGAAAGATTTCTCAGTTCAACTGAACCTGCATACTTGGTGCCTGCACAGAGGAAACATAGAGCGTAAACTGTCAAGTTGCCCTGACTAGTTATGATTTATGTGTAACTTGATTATATTTAGCTAATGTAATGATAATTTGCACAGAGGATTTCCACTTGTCTGGGAATGATCTCTAAACTGATATTTAAAGGTAATAGTTCTGAATTAATTACCTGATATTTCTCAAGCACCATGGTGTAAAACCATGAGGGGGCTTGGGCTGAATGCTGATTCTTGGATTTACTAGCAGTCAAACTTCGAAAAGTCTGTATTTCTCTGTCTCAGTTTCCTTAGCTCTTGTATGTGAATAATTTGTATTCCCTTTTCTGAAAATAAAATGTGCAACTAGATTTTTAAAAATGCTTTTTAATCTGTAAAGTGATGTACTAATGTGAGTTTTATTCTCCTCTTCCTTTTCTTCTTCCTTCTCTTGACCTAAGTATTCCATTTAATCCACTCAGTGGCTGAAAAGAACAGTCTCTTTCCCTTATATTGCTGACATATTCTCATCTCTGGTGGGAGCTTGTCGGATTGTCACCCATCATGAATGGCGTTGGGACAAATTCCACAATGTGGCGTGGTGTGGTAGGGGATGACCTTTGTGGTCAGAGTTTACCCAGCAGAAAATTCAAGGAGTCCTCAGTTTCCTGTCATCTTATAGAGTGTGAGATCCATCCTACTGTGAGAGGAAATACCCTTCCACCTGAGTCTCCCTATATAGGGTAAGTTTGAAGAAGAGATCTGCTCAGGGGAAAATAAACAGGCTGTTTGACAGACACAGTCTCTGTGAGGGGGCACCACTTGCTTACAGAAGTATTTGAGAAAGCTGGGTACCCTGCACCTGTTGCCCAGGGGACAGCTGGGAAACAAAACCTGTGGATGTTAGGTGGCAGGTGGAGGGAGCCACTAATCCACTGGAAGGCTGAGCTTGTTTCTGCCTCTAGCTGAGACAATAGGCTGGAGACCCAGTTAGCTCTCTATCCAAACATTGCAGAGTGAATACCCAGGATATGTTACAAACCCCACTGATTCTTGTATGATGCAGACTCACTACCCATTCTTCTTTGAGAAAACATTTTATTCCTTCTTAATTTCCAAAACTGGATCTGCAGAAAATCTCTGATTTCTGCATCATGCCTAACCATCTCAATTCCACCTACTTTCTAGCAGGTATTTGGGCATATGGAGTAAGAGTGTGTGGGCTCTGGAGCCAGACTGCCAGGACTCAAATCCCAGCCCCCCTGAGTAAGAGTTCTGTGACCATGCACATGTTAGTATCTCTGTGCCTCAGTTTACTCATAAAGTGCAAATAACAGAAATATCTGTCCCATAGACTTTTACAGATGTTAAATGACAGGAACGATTTAAAGCACTGAGCAAAGCACCCCCTGTATATTAAATACTCAATAAAAGTTGCTATTTATATGGACCCAAATAAATTTGATTACCAAGCATCAAAGGTCTTAGAAGCAACATTTGCTGCCTGAGGTAGGGGAAGGAAATTTATTGATCACATCTATTGATCCTCTACCCTGTGCCAGACACTTAATCCTAGAATAATCTGTCGAAGGTTCAGCAATAGCCAAAGTAAAACCAATGAATCACCAAAGTTGTAATTAGTAAGAATTTATTGTGCACACACCAAAAAAGACAGTTTGAAAACTGGGAGCATCCCACCCATCACATGGAGTGAGGCTCACGAGTATTTTGTGACCAAGCCGTTTATGTCCTGGGGAAGCAGGAACTATTTATTCATCACAGTAATTGGTTATAATCATAGAATTCTTTTAAGTGATAGGGAATCGGGCAGTGGTTACCTCATATCAAGTTTGGGAAATAGTTTAAATTTTGCTAATGATTTTCAGAGACATAAACAAGAAATGACCCAGGTCAATCTAGCCTTGCAAAATAAGCAAAGTTAAGCTTTGTTTGTATCACTAAACTGGTTTTGTCTGCTCAGGAAGTCTTTGAGTTTGTTTTTTGTTTGTTTTATTTTTTAACAATTTCTCCATTTTGGTCATTCTCTCAGCAGGCTGACAGTATGACCAACCAGTACAGCATTACTCTCAGGTACCACCGTTGACGTAGTCAGGCCTTTAGAATCCCACATTTGCTGTTTGCATTAGTTGAGTCATCAGGCCAGAGGGCCATATAGTCACCCTCTTCATTATGTGTTTATTGTTGATTTTATCCAGTTGTGTGATCCTAATGGAGACCATCTGTTCTGTGAGCGGATGCCTACAGGCATTTAAAACTCTCAAAAATATGTAATACATTAGAGAGGTTAATATGATGACTGTAAGGAGAATAATAACCAAGGACTGAAAAATTCCCTAGAGCAGAGATTCCCAGAAACCAAGATGATTTAACCAATTAATAAATCAGATGAGTTTCAGTTGTTTTTCAAGTTATTTACATGGGCACACATGATGTATTAGCAAACACTTATCCTCACAATTACTTAGGGCAGGGTGAACGTGAGGATGTTTTATTTCAGGAGGCAGTGTTGTTGGTGAGATTCCATCTAAATTAAGTCTCTATATAATGTGAGTTATTGGGTAATTTAATGAGAGGCATTTCTATGGAAACAAAGAAAAACAAAGCAAATTATAAATCCAGTTTCTGAGTTGAGAAGATTTCTAGATATCAAAGCATCTTCAAATGGAATGAGACAAGCTGTGGCAAACAGATTTTTCCTGGTGCACAGTGTTAATGTCTAGTGAATTCTTTTTCCAATATTCCTTTTCTATAATCCTTCTGCAACTTATTATATCCACTTAAGGTTTGTCCTGTCTTTTTTTTCTTACTTTGGAACCATCATTTTACCTTCAGGCAAAATTACATTCTTTTTTTTCCTTCAACAAAAATCCATCTCCATTCTGCATACTTTTTTTATTTTTTACTGAAAAGACACGTCCTACTTCTCCTATATAGTTATTTTCAATTGCTGTAGTATTCTCCTCTTCTTTCTCATCACTTGCCCAGAGATTCAAGTGCTGCTGTGGGAATTCACCAAGACAGAATTCACCCCTCTTCATAACCAGCAGCATCACTGGAGGCTAACATGACTGTTTGATGAGTACTCCCTCCCAATTCATATGAGACCCAGAGGATAACAGCTTTTAAGAGAAGAAAGGAATTCTCTATGCCCTACACCATCAACTACTGAACCGAAGAGAAGGAATCACTGTGTAGGGATGGTGTTCCTGGGGCCTAGATACAAAGTAAGACTGTTTAAATTTGCACGTGAGGCGACTATACTTCCAGGCTCTTGTAGCCCAAGGGGCCAATTTTTAGAAGCACACATGCATAACTGTTAGATTCAACATGTTTTACACTGATATATGTTTACCTGACTCAAGGGTCAGAGAAGTCTTGTGTTATAACCTAGAAACTGTCTCCAGCAGGCCTGATAATCCAAGTCTTTATATGAGCTTAAGGATTACATCTAGAACTACATTGTGATATTGTTGGTTTCCTTTATAGTCCCCTGCATTTCATTTTATTCAGATAAAATCAATGTTCTGCGAAAGGATCCATGGTCGTTGCCCAGCTGTCAAGGAGTAATGGCACTAAGTACTGTAAGACCCTTGCTCTAGGGGATCCTGGTGAAGACAAGAATGGCAGGTAGTGCAGAGACAACTCAGACCTCAGGGATCTAAGTGGGGTAGGAAGGACAGGATCTCTGACTATGGTGGGTGCATTTCTATTAACATAATTCTTCTTTTAAAAGAATGTTTGGTCCCACTATAAACACAAATGTCTTCTCTATTATTCTTTCAAAGAAATCTGTAGGCTGGTTTACTTTGGTACCTTTTGAATATCTTCTGTGAGGTGAATAGTCTATTTCAAATAAAAAGCTTTTAAAATTGTCATTATTTACTCTAGCATATTCACTTATTAGATTTGTAAGAGCTCTCCAGAGAGCTGAAAACATGCCATGATATTAATTTAAGCATCTACTCTTTTCCACACAAGTCAAAATAAGTTATATCATGGAAAATAATGCACATTTGTTACCTGATTATAATTTCTGGTGTCATCATTTTCTGTAAATACTAATTGATACTAACTGGCATTTGACTGAAATTGTAAAGAGGTGGATCTATTCTGTTTCATTAATTAATTCAAGTTGGATTTTGGCCAGCTTTTATGACCTAAATGTCCAGTAATAATGAATGATTAACTCAATCTTAGCACTTCATGTGACAGACTAATATAATGCCATTAAAATGGTATTTAAGAAGAATACTTAGTAAAATTGTGAAATGTTTATAATAAATTTACTGTCAGTATATGAAGAATAAAATCTAGATTCATCATCCTGGACTCTAAGGTCTTACATAATTGGACCCTTGCGTAACTGTACTTTCCAGCTTAAACACCTGTCTCCTTCATCATCACACTTCACACTGTCTTTATCCTATTTCTATAATATTCAGAGACTGTCAGCACTTTGTATTAGCTGGTCCTCCTGCCTGGAAGGCCCTTCCAAATATCTTCACTTGAAGAATACTTTCTTGTCATTGAAAAGGCCTTTCTCCAACCCCTTACTCACTTACTAATATATTACTTTGTTGTATTACTTGTTACTTCCCACTACCTGATACTGCCTTACTTATTTTTAGTTTATCTTTTTTGCCTTCTACTACAATGCAAGCTCCTTGAAAGCAGGATCCTTTTCTCTCCAGTTTACTGTTTTATTCCCAAAACTTTGACAAGTGCCAGCACTTAGTAAATTTCTACTATATATTTGCTGAATGAATAAACTATTTTTTTAATATCTAAAAATGAATCTTTTTTTAAAATATCTAAAGTAAAAAATACTTATTTTGGAAATCTTTAAACAAATATAAAAAAGAAAAAAGAGAATATAAATTGCCAATATTTACTCCATCCAGAGATATAGATGTGAGAGTGTATGGTAAGGTACAGACGTGAATATACACCAGTTGGTGTCATCTAATTACACTCCCTTTTTGAATTTCCTCTTTTCCTTACATTTTTCTTTCTTCCTCTGAGAAACAAAATTAATTTATCTTGAAGGCTCTTGTGTATCATTTTAGTGATAATCTTAACTTCCTAGGAATCTGTCTGCATAGCTTATCAGTGTATTTATTTGCCCCATACAGTGCTCTCCCAAAGAGAAATTGTTACTCATATTTTTGTTTACTTTCCAAATGTGGACTAGAGCACAATGATGAAATAGTGCTGGTGCTGTTGGACATATAAAAGTGGAGACACACCACTTTTTCCTTTGTAGTGGGTCAGAGAAGACCTTCAGTAGAAAGTGACTTAGCTGAGACCTGAAATCTTCTCCATCGGCTACACTAAATTTGTAAGGCTAGAGACCTGGAAGGTGGGAGAGGCAGGGAATCCCAAACAGAGAGAACCACTGTATGTGCAAAGGCCCTTAGACGAGAGAACGTTAGACTTTAGCAAAAATAAAATTTGTTCCATGTTACTAGTGCATAATGTGTTGGGGGGTTTTTGGATGCCAGGGATGCAGGCAGAGCTGGAGAAGGAGGGCTCCTTGGTAAGCAGTTTATTTTGAGGGCAAATAGAAGCCTTTTAAGTGCTTTCAGCATGGAAATATGATAGTACTGTATTTTACAAAGATCACCCAACCTGCTCATGGAGAAATATGGGAAGGGAAAACAACTTTTAACCTGTGTACCTATATAAACCTAGAATGACTATTTTTTCAAACCTGGAGGGAGAAGACAAGAAAATGTACATTTGTTGTGGACTTCAACAATCCAGGCAGCAAGCAACAGGAAAAAGGAAATGAGGGTAACATGTCCTTGGTGGCTGCTTCTAGTGAGATCCTTGTTATCTGTATCAAAAGTTATCTTTACCCGTTAGGCCATCTCCAGTTTAGGTGGGCAGTGACCCTGATTTAGTTGGCAAGGTGGCTATCATAAGGAAGGCTGTTTTTCTTCACTGTAGCAGGGCCACCTGCAGGTTCCTCCTGTAGATGGTCTTTACATAGTCAAGAGGCACCAGCGAGATCTCTCTCTGCAACTCCACCCTACTTTGCTCCAGAGATAAAAGATGCTAGTGCTTTCCTCCTGGGGACTACTCCACATGCTGACCTGAGACAGTCTTCCCGCACGTCAGACCAGTTGCATATTGGCTTGGCCTTCGCAGGAACTCCATCTGCTCTTCTCAGCACTTTAACTCTCGGAATTTACTCGATATCTCTGGCATATGGGCAGTGCCTTTCTCTTCTTTTTGTCACTTATTTGCCTCTCCCTCTACCCTATTTTCACAAATATTCCTTTGGTCTTCAAAGATTATGTTGGTAGAAGCAGGGTTTTGAAAAGGATAGGGTAGGCAAATTAATGTGAGTGTATAAGCCAGTATCATGTCTTACAAATTTATGTCTCTTTTCACAGTCTGGAGGGGCATGTTCTGTTATTTGGGAGACATATCTAGCCTTTTGTAATCCACCAAATATTTATTGATCTTCTAATATATGTATTAATTCATGGGGATCTAAGATAAGAAAAAAATATTTCCCCCAAACAAGAAAGAAGCACAAAAGCAAACCCTTTTTTTCTGGCGCCCATTCCCTTACAGCAACTCAAAGATTTTACTCTTTTCCTGTCTTTTCTTTTCTTAGTTTCCTATTGCTGCTAGAACAAATTACCAATAATTTAGTGGCTTATAACAATACATATTTATTTTCTTATAGTTCTACAAGTCAGGTATATGAAGTGGGTCCTGTGGACTAGAATCAAAGTGTCTGTAGTGGAGCTGTATTCTTTCTAGAGTCTTTGGGGAAGAATCCATTCCTTGCCCTTTCTAGATTCCAGGAGCTGCACACATTTCTCAGCTTTTGGTCACATTGCTCTGACCTCTGCTTCAATAATCACATGTCCTTCCTTTTCTCATTTGTAAAAAGCAATAAAAGTAGTACATACTATTTAGGGTTGTTGTGAATAGTAGATGCTTAGAAGAGTCTGGTACCATCACACATTTAAGAAGCTATTATTACTATGGAGAATAATATAATTTTACAACCACCTTCATGAGGTTAAAAACTCCACCATCCACATATACTTATGGTAAGTAGTAGGACTTATGAAGCAATATATGAGAATTTAATAAAATAAAATACATTAGTAATTTATTCTAGGAACATACATGCTCATGCTGTGAACAGTCTAATCTTTGAATTACAGTTGAAGAATTATCAGTATTTTAGCAATTCTAGCAGAAAATTATGAGCAGGTTATTTGCAACATTGACTTCCTTTCCCATCTATGAGAAGGTAAAAATATCTACGCTTAAGTATTTCCAGCCTTCTTCCTCCTTGTAAGTTCAAGAGAATTATTTTTTTCCATCAAGATTCTCCATCCCTAGCCACATCTAGTGAGCACCTCCTTTGTGTCAGCTGTTTTGTGATGCAGCTCAAGATAACAAATAGAGGGTCACCCAAATAGAGCATGAATTTAGGACAACTATAAGGTGAGTGTCATTGGGAAGAGCTTTTTCTACTCAAGAGGGAATAGGAACAATAGTGTCTTAATGAAAAAAAGTAGGAGTTCAAAGTTACAGTGGTTGTAACGGTAGGTTGAAGAAATCAGTTGTAATTCAAGGTAAGGATATTGATAATGACAGGAATGTAAAACATTTTAAAGGTTTTCAAAGCAATGAGAATGTTTTTTATCCTTTGACATTATTTGAGAGATGACAGTAAATAGTGATTTCTTTTCATTACTTTCAGTTTCTAGGTTCTATTTCTTTCAATCCAGCTTCTATCAATCCAACTAAGTCATGTGGGGCTTAGTTTGTGTTTGAATTATACACCATCCAGTAGATAGGTTATATTCCTTTCAAATTTCTTAAATCCTTCCATGTCAGTCATACTTACTAACCCATTTACAGTCCATCTGCCTTCTCCTCCCACAATCTTTATCACCCTTTATCCCTTTTCTCTCATAGGAGTAACTGACCCTTCTTCAGTTCAAGTTCACACTTCCATCTGTTCTGACAATGTTATTCTTACCTTCAGTTTATAAACATGTCCTCAAAATGTATAATCATGTGCACATCATCAATGCTGCATGCCCTGCAAGCAAGTGCTCCCATTTTCTTCCTTCTACAAACAAACTTTGTTAGAGTCTGCAAAAACCACTGGTTATTTCATGTCCAGTTTGCTGCTAAACCCACTTTGATCTGCTTTTTTATTTAATAAAACGTAATGCATTTGTAATCATCAAATCCAGTGATTGCCTCCTATTTAATTTGACAGCTCTATAGCCTCATAACATTGACCATGCTTTTCTCTCTTCACTGTAATACATTATTTTTATCTCCCACCTTCAGCTCACTTATTATTCTTTTTCTGGCTTTCCTCCTCCTCTATCTCTAACTGTTGGCAAATCCATGGCTTCATCTTTGATCCTTTAACCCACTAGACATGCTTTTGTGTGTTATGTTATCCACTGCTACAGTTTTATTAACATCAGTGGATATTCCCAACTTTTGAGCATGACTTACAAACCCAAGTTAATCTCTAAAAATCTCCTTATTTTTCTGTGTCTTTAAATGAAATCAATAGCATTATTAATGGAAGTGTCTAAACTTGAAAACTCAGGTGTCCTTGATATGCCTTCCTTTGACCCCATATCATTTGGCTTCAAAGTCACTCATCAATTCTGCTCATGTTAACTATGAAATCCCTCCCCTCTCTTCCATATCTTTTATCAGTTCAGGTTCTCTTTCCCAGTTCTTTCAATTATTTCAAGTCAGTGAACTGAGCATTTTTGTGATATTTCTTACTCTCTGATTCATCCTTTCCACAGACTTGAGCATAGCAGTGCCTACTTTAACACTTGTTTTAATCTGACCTTTACAATATTACCACAAACTCCTTTCATTCACTTACCAAGCCACATCTCATTTTTAATCATATTAACTCATTTTAAATATGGTATGCAATGCTGAAGAGTACTGCTATCAGAAAATAAAGAAGAAACTCTCCAAAGGCATACAACAAGACAATTTTAGACAGTGTTCCATATCTGTAAATTCTGGACGGATGCTCTAATGGACAAAGCATCTGAACATAGACAGTGGTAAGAGGTTAGTTGAATCTGTGGTGCTTCAGAGGCATGGTCATAAACATCTGACAAGCACTGAGAGTGGCTCAAAAATTACTAACCACTCCCAACACTGTAGAAAAAAAGAAATCAGTTAAGCAGCATCTTTATAGCCTCCATTTCCATTTCTGAAACCTTTCTGTGTCACTTCCCCTCTTCTCTCTCCATCAACAAATATGCATAATACCTCTCAATTCAGAGGCTTACCACCTTCCCCAGGATGATTTCTATGAATGGCTTACCTAGACATTTCCTGATCCTGCATTTTTGCCCAAATTCATCTACCCTACCTTCCTTTCACATCGGATAAACAGAATAAATTTTCAGCAGAATATGCAATAGTGTTTCTCCTTCTGTTTTGTCAGATTGTATTTTCCAGAGATGGCTACGTAGTATCTCTCAGCTCATGTGCTTTTCTGGAACCTTGTCACTCCAATGTCAAGAAGTGGAAGTTTAATGCCCCTCCTCCTAATTCTGAACAGATTTTTGAGTTATATGTATCCAGGGGAGTGTGGCAAAATTATGCTATGTAAGTTTAAAAAATCTATGGCATGTTAATTTAATGTAGATTAGGGCTGGCCTTAAAATGGTACAGGATACATCTTGGTAGCTGAGGAACTCACTTTGGAAATTTAGGCTTCTGTGTGAGCGATCTAGCTGCCAAGGATCCCATGCTGTGAGGAAGCCCGAAGTAGCCTGTGTAGAGAAACCATGGGGAGGGGCACTGAAATCACATGGAGACAGAGAGATGCTTGTTTAGCTTCCAGTGAATTTTGTCATTTGCTCTTCTAGTTTCAACCTGTCTGACTACAATCACATAATATATTCTGATACAGAAATGTCCAACTGACTCCAAATTCCTGAGCCACAATAAGTGTCAGAGGTTAAAAAAAAAAAGTTGTTTTAAAAGAATTTTGTTCATGTCTCAAATCATCAACTCTGTATTCAGAGTAAACCCTGTATTGTCAAATTTAATTGAAGTTTTCCCATTCTACAGCTTAGTTTAAAAAAGAGCATGGTTTAGGTGTGACTTAATTATGGCCAATAAAATATAAGGCAATATGTGTTGGGGGGCTCTGGGAAAGGAAAATGTGCATTTTCTTCCACCAGATATCTTCTCTAGAAATGGTGCTAATCCATAAAAACAAAATGAGAGGTAACAGAATGAAAAGAGAGAAGGAATCTGCATCCTTGACATTTTTGATTTAGCCAAACCTGGAAATGCTGTACTTGGTATCTCTTGTATATGATATTCAACATATTCTGATTTAGCTACAAATTTTGACTATATTTTTCTGTAATTTGTTGCTTAAGTCATCATAACTTTTTAAATAGACTTCAGTATAAATGCATGTGTAGTCAAGGACTATCACTATATTCTTTGCATTATGGTTGAGGAGTAAGGATGCTCAGGATAAGCAGGGAAAGGCAAACATTAGAAGGTTGGCAAAATAATCCAAAACGAGGGCAGGGAATTGGTCATAAAAATTTATCAGGCTGCAAACTGATTGTACATATAATAAGTAGTACCAGGATATCTGAAGAAAGGTAGTGTTTTTTAATTAGAAAAATCATCCAAGTGACTAGTCCCCAGTACAGGGCCTTTCAGAGGACCTGGGATAATAGGGAGGCACAAAGGTAGCATTTTCATTCTATGGAGCAACCTAAAACAAAGGCAGAGTGGTGGAGTTACAGTGAGTGAACTGAAGAGAAGACTAGCTCAAGAGATTCACTACATGGTGTGATTGGGTTCACGCCATAAGAATGTCAAAGAGCAATAAGATAGCTTACCAGAACTGATTGTGAGATCAGGCAATGATGACTTATCTTAAATTAGTGCTTATTTTGTATTAGGCATTATTTTGTAAAATGTAAAAGGACTTTACATTTACCAACTCTTTTAATTCTCAGGAACCCCTATGAAGCAAGTGTTCATTCCTTCCCGATTTCAGATAAGAGAGCAGACACAGAGAAGCTGAAGAGCTTGCTCAAAGTCTTACAGCTAGCAAATGAAATTCTGAAGTTTGAACCCTACACATTCTAGCACCAGGGCTTATGTTTTGACCTCTATGCTGTGTTTTGAGGATGACTTACATGGTTAAGTTTGCAAGAATTTGCCCTGCTTCTGTTAGGTTGACTCAGGAGCTGAGAAGAAATTAACCCTTCAGGTGGTTAATATCATTAATTGAACTATGAGGAGATAATAATTCCCCTTCAGTGGTAATGAAGAAGTGATGATATATATCCCAGGGAATTTTGTTTTACACATAGCCATTTTAAATATAAAATGCCTTATCAAAAAGAATGACTATGTTATAATAGGAATTCAGACATTGACATGTCTGAAGAACAATACATAATCCATGACAGAAATATTATATTAATGTTAGAAATATTTTGGGGTAAAGAGTAATTTCTTCAGCTCCTGTAAACCTCATCGTGATGACCTGCTCTGATTAAAGCTAGCTTTGGCTGATATCAACGAGAATAGTTTCAGGTACAGCTAGTGTAAAGTTTTAAGCTACCCTCAGGCAAATAGATAATGTTGTCTAGAGTAGCACCCTCAAATACCTCCATGTGTTTAGGAGGGATTAAAAATGAGGCTGATTCATGTACATAGCTTGGCTTTAGAAACTGACCCTGGGAAGAAGATTCTTAAGAAGGTCCATCTGTCGAAAAAAAGAACAAAGAATGAGCACTGACAAAAAAGAGATGGACATGGATGGAAAGCATTAGAAGCCATAAGGATACTTGTGAAAAAGGGAACCAAGCGGCAGCAAAAGCCAATAAAAAGTAACCTTGGCAACAGAAAGTTTAAACATGTGAAGCTAGGAAGAGAGAAAAGTTATAGTAACTGAAAAAATATATTCCTTACATTAGAGTATTTTTCACTCATGTACTCACACACATGATCAAAATAGGAAATCTATCCAATGATTTCACCGAAAGACAACCAAATCTTGTATTAAGGCTGAAGGATAAAATGTGAAAATACAACATCTGGGTCATCTATCTTGGAAAAACTGTTCTGAAAATTCTATTTTTCTTTTGATTCTTTTAAAAAAAGCTCTAGAGTTAGAATTTGACCTTTAATTGCACAGTCATTTTACATTCAGGATTACATAATTGAGTCATCTTACTCAATTTTATGGATGCCAGTTATATTGTAAGTTTGCTCTTTTATTGTCTCAGGTCTGAGTGTAGACTGGAATCCTCTTTTGTTTGGACAGCACGACATCCAATTGGGAATTTCTCTGGAATCTGATTATCATTGCAAGGAAATGTTCTCACTTTTGTGGCCAAAGAGAATCAGATAGGGGAATTCCTGCCAGAAAAATGTGCTGCAGCATCCAAACATATGAGGTAAAGGGGAACACTTCCACTCTGACATTGTCTTTGGTTTAAGAGCTTCATGGATTTGAGGTCCAGGTTTGGGTGTTTAGAATCATCTAGCAAAGGCAGGAAAGTCTTAAGTGATGGTAGAAGTAGGCCACCAAGTCTACTTCGTGTCTTCTAGAGAGGAAGGCATATCCTTAACTTTTGAAAAATACTTATCTGTAAAGATTAGAATATCATAGGTTATTATAATAGCAGTTTGTCAAATAATATATCAGGTGATAACTTTTCACTTTCAGAAAATCAGAGTGTTCTCCAAGTTGCTAGCCAACTGAGTGTAGCTCCCACTTGACATCAGATTCAGAATGTGAGAAGCAATGCTTGAGTTCAACCTTCTCTCTAGTTTAGAAGCATGAGTCATGAGGGATGTACCCAGTTACTGAACTGTTTACTGTCACTCCTGAATTCTATTTAATATTAAAAGGAAGGAATATGGGGAGGAAGATTCATTACTATAACTAGGAGTGAAAGGACATATGCATAAACAAGCTGTAGACAACAGTTTGTCATGTCAATATAATACAAATAAGCCAACTTTTATATTTGATGCAGAAGTAATCTCTTACATGATGTTTTACAGACACAGAAAGTTGCAGCTTAGACAATTGTTAAGGACCCTTAATTGTTTACTTTAATAATGCTAACATTAGTGAATATGGTCAAGAAATTACAAGTTTCTGGTTTAAAAACTCAGGTCTTTATATTTTAAAGACCTGAGTTTTTTGTTTCACTTTGAGCAGTGAGCTCTTAAAGTCTTCTCTTTTCTCTGTCATGTACCAGAAATGTGGTAATGGGTACAGTATTCATTTAAAATTTTTCTCTGGGAAAAGTAGAAATAATACCTTGTCCTATCTTTAAATACTATTAATGATGTGTAGCAAATGAGATAAAACTGAGATAGGTAAACTAAAAATGCCACAAAAAGGTAGTTATTATTATGTCTTTTTTTTCTGTTTGACTACATTGTCAGGAAAACCAGGCATATTGATTATCTATTTTTTGATGAAAATCAAGGTCTTTGTTGAGTAAGGTCCAAGTTTGTATTACAAGGACAAGTCAAGTTGATTCCTCATCGGCACTTAGCAATTAAGTTCTACTTACATCCCTTCACTGATTTAGTCCCCTGAAAAGTCTCATAAAGAAAGTCTCACTGCCTTCAAAATCCTCTGTACTTCACCTGTTCATACCTTCTCCCTAATAACCTCGGCAATCACTGACCTTTTTACTATCTTCATAATTTTGCCTTTCCAGAATGTTACATAGTTGAAATCATACAATGTGAAACCTTTTCAAGCTGTCTTCTTTTGCTTAGCGATATGCATTTAAGTTTCCTCCATGGGTTTTATTTTGACCTGATAGTTCATTTTTTTTTGTCACTGAATAATGCTCCATTATATGAATGTACCAGTTTGTTTATACAGTCACCTAATAAAACTGGTAGCCAGACTAAACAAGAAAATATTAGAGAAGGTGCAAACTATCAGTACCAGGAATGAATGTCTACTGATCCCATAGACATTAAAATGATAATGAAGGAATAGTGCCAAAAATCCTATGCCCACAAATTTGATAGCTTAGTGAAATGGATTGATTCCTTGAAAAACATAATCTACCTAAAGATTCTCCCTAACACAGGGAGGAATAGAAAACCTAAATAATTCTACCATTATTTAACAAATTAGATCAATAATTAATAACTTTCCAAAGAAGAGAGTACCAGGCCCAGAGTTCTGTTGTTGAATTCTACCAAGGTTTAAGAAAGAAATAATGCCACACTTTCACAATCTCTTCCCGAAAATTATAGCAAAGAAAGCACTTTCTAACACTTTCAATCAGGCCACCATTTCCATAGTGCCCAAACTAGATAAAGGCATTACAAGAAACAAAAATTACTAAGCAATGGCTCTCTTGAACATATGCAAAACCCTTGACAAAATATCAACAAATGAGTTCTTACAATGTATTAAAAGAATTATTCCACATATGCAAGGTTGGTTCAACATTCAAAGATGTTGTAATCTTTCACATTAACAGGCAAGAAAAAAATCATATCAGTTGATGCAGAAAAGCATTTAATATCCAACACTTATTCCTGTTAACAATGTCATCAATAGAGGTAATAGGAAATTCATCAACATGATGATGAATATATACAAAAGACCTTCAAATATCATACTTAGCAGTGAGAGAGTGAACACTATTCCCCCAAGACTTGGAAAAAGGCAAGGATGACCTTTCTTACAACTCTTATTCAGCATCATCCTGAATGTCCTAGTTAGTGCAATAAGAAAAGCTGTAAAAGTCATAGAGATTGGAAAAGGAGAAATAAAACCATCTGTATTCACAGATGACATGATTAACTGTGCATGAAATTCTGAAGATTTGGCAAAAAAAAAATCATTGACTAATAAGTGACTATATCAGAGTTGAAGGATTCAAGGTTAACATCCAAAAGTTAATTACTTTCCCATATATACCAGCAATGAACATTAGGAATTTGAAGTTTAAAAAAAAATACAATTTATAATGGTGCCAAAAAAGAGAGAGATACACAGCTAAGAAAATATGGCCAGGATCTATATGGCAAAAACTAAAAAAAGTTCCAATGAAAGAAAGAACAGATCCAAATAAGTGGAAAGGTAGACTATGTTCATGGATTGGAATATTCAGTATTGTTAAGATGTCAGTTCTTCCCAACTTCCACTATAGATTCAATTTCAATTAAAATACTAGCAAGCCATTTTTCTGATATCAATAAACTGACTCTGAAGTTTATATGGAAAGCTACAGCATAGTCTTGATAAAAGACTGGAAACGTAAAACAATGAAACATAATTGAGGCCAGAAATACACCTATAGACAACTGATTTTTGATAAAGGAGCAAAGGCATTCAATGGAGAAAAACTGTATTTTCAGCAGATGGTACCAGACCAATTGAGAATCCATATGCAAAAAGTGAACCTAGATAAAGAACTTACATACTTTACAAAAATCATCCCAAAATGGATCATAAACCTAAATGTAAAATGCAAAATCTCAACTTCTAGAAGAAAACGGAGGAGAAAATTTCGGTGGCTTTGGGTTTGGTGGATAAGTTCTTAGAATATCAAAATATGACCTATGAAAAAAAAGATTGTAAGTTAAACTTTATTAAAATTAAAAACTTCTGCTCTGAAGAAGAGTGTTAAAGAATGAAAAGATAAACCACAAGTGGGAGAAAAATATTTCTAAAACATGCATCTGATAAAAAGATTTATACGTTAAATATACAAAGAACTCTTAAAACTCAACGTTAAGGAAGCAAACAACCTGATTCTAAAAAATGGGTAAAAGATCTAAAGAGACATCTTACCAAACATGTATACAAATAACAAATAGGAATATGAAAATACACTCAATATCATATCATTAGGGAGTTGAAAGTTTAAAAAATGAGATACTACTTATGTCTATTGGGATAGCTAAAATTATGAAGAAAAAAAAACCCTTGACAATACTAATTGCTGGTAAGGATGTGAAGCAACAATAGCTCTCATTTATCAATGCTGAAAATGAAAAATAGGCGTTTGAAGACAGTTTGGTAGTTTGTTACAAAGCTGGACCAAACCTGCCATATGCCCCAGTAGTCACACTCCTGTTATTTACTCCCATAATAAAAATGCTTAGCAAAATTGACAGTATTAGAATGGATTCTCATATTTCCAAATTAATATTAATTCCCTACCATTTTAAATGTAGACATTTTGTCACCAGCTTTTGTATCAACAAATAAATATCTTGGCAATAGCCTTAAGTCTGATTTTTAACATCGTCCAAATGGTGGTGATGTTCGTCTTTATCAGCAAATGAAGTTTTCATCTGTTTTTAAAGCAATCTACAGAATATTTATCTCTCAGCTTGCATCATAAAAAAGACCTCCTGTGAGGCAGTATGAATTATTTTCATACTACCACAGTGAGATTTAATGAGACATTTTTAATAAATAATATCCTGTTTACACATAATAAAGTATCACCATTTACAGGGTTTCTGTTTTAGATTTACAAAAATGTACTAAATCAGTGATGAGAATCATGATTTATAATTGTTCCGTTACTATTTCTGAAACTGTGGTAGGAAAGGTCAGTGACTGCTGCTGGCACTGTAGTAGCAGAAAGCTAATGATTCTCTTTGTGTTTTAGTAGAGTTAGACTGTGGTTCATGTGCAAAAATTACCTCAAGGCTGTGCTTTAAATGCTTAGCTCATTTATCTCTCATCAGTTAGGTAAATGAGATGCGGAAGTGGTTCCTAGTTTCTAAATAACTTTTTATACACTATTGAAAGCCTTAAAGGATCCTAAAATGCTTTCTCCTTTAATGAAATTTCTCTCATATAATCTGTTGCTTAATCTAGAAAACCCATATTTAAAGCCTCCAGGCAGGCTGCTAAATTTACACAGAGTATGCCAATGTTTATAAGCTCCTTTTTTACTATATATTTACTTGTTTACATGGGGATAATTTCAAAATGTATGTACTATAGTTACATAAAATGTTAACATCAGGGATAGATGAGTGAAGGGTTTACTGAAATTTCTATGCTGTCTTTGTAACTCTTAGATAAATTGGAAATTATTTGAAAAGAACACATTTTAAAAAATATGCATTAAAATACTCTCCTTTTACTGCAAAAAGATTACAATATATGTCTGTTTAGTATAAGTTTCAAATTGTATAGTCAAAATAAATTGCCTTATACAAAATTATATTTTTATTATACAAAATATATATTATACAAAATATAATGCCTTAAAAAGTAGTTATAGGCCAAAGTTCCAACTGATACTATGTATTTCTTTCTCAACAAAACACTGTCAATACCATGGTAGTTGAAGGCAGAAAATAAGTATCATTGAGTTGAAAATCTGTATACTCTATAATCCACACTGTGATGTTCACTGGCCATTTTTTTTTATGGTGTGCTGGATACAATGTTAATTCACAGAAAGATAGAAGACAGTGTCTTTTGTTTCTTCTATTGCTTGTCCTCAACCTTTTAGTGTTTCTTACACTACTGGAAAATCTCTTAGGCAGAGTCGAGTTGTTTTTCTGTCCCTCACTTTGATTAAGTTCTTAGTGACAAAGGAAAGTTTTCTTTTAAATTTTTTTGATAGACCAATGACTAACCATAAATTACCAAACCATACTTTCAGGAAAAAATAAGACACAGTTCCAAATTCAGAACCCACCCCTGTAAAGACAGAATTAAAAACTGGGATTGCTGCTGATATAGAATGTAGTTGTGTTTCCTGGAGGAATTTAAGGAACATCCCAGTACTGAACTCTTTTATTTTCATTATAATATTTTCTTGTTTAAGAATCCCACTAATTAAATGAAAATGATGTTAAATTTTTTGGTATGCTACTTAAATGTATTTGAATCAGTTTGGGTCTAAGATTATATTGGGATTTCAACCAAAGATGAATTCCAGTTTGGTCTTAGTTATGGTTCCTTTGAGAATGTATTATGCTGTTGATTCAGTTAAAAGTAGAATTTACTCATAATACCTGGTCAAGGGGTTTATGAACCTTCCATCTTTGAATTCATTATAAACTTATAATTTGTAACTATTCCTCATCCTTTTACTTTACTTCTTTCTCTGACATAGCTATAATGAATAAGTTTTCCCAAGTTTACCTCTTAACTCTATAAATCTAGGTGGGCAATCTTGCTGGTTTCCATATTAGAATCTGGTGCTCTGGAAATCCTTGTCTAGGTTATTGAGTTCCTATATCAGTCATCCTGTTCTTTGCCTGTGGTTCTGATGTTATCACGTTTATAGTTTATTATTTTTTGTTTCGTCATTTCAATTATAGCAGATACTGGCTAAATCAGCCTGACTTTGCTTATTTCCTTGCCTGAACACCATTTGCAGGAATAAGAGCTCCTCTGGTCTGAGCTGAGCCCAGAAGCCAGAATTGGTATGAATAGAGTGGATGACGGGTATCCATAGAACTTGAAGTAAAGAGAAACTAATGGCAATTAGGCAATTATGGGCTCTTGGTCAAGGAGGACTTTCAGAAGTGACAAAACCAAATCAAAGTTGGAAGTACAAGCTGACTCAGATAGAGCTACAGAGGATTTGCAGTGGCTTCAGTGGCTTGATCAGAAAGGATGAGGAGTTCATATGAAGGTGATTGTTGAGGTTCTCTGACAAGGCCGCCTCTTCCGGGATTCTTGGGCTCTTACCCATGGACCATGGGAGAAGAGATAAGGTTGGCTTTGAAAATAATTCTGTCAAACACTGACCCTTCTGACATACACAGCAAGCCCTTAATTCAAACTCACTGGATATGTGAAATTTCCAGAAGCAGCTACAGATAAAAGCAATAAATGTAAGTAGAATCAAAGGACAGTTTCAAAAATATACACTTTTAATACTTAACTTTTTATAGTTTCCCTTAGTTAAATATTAAAGAAAAATGAGTTGCATTTCCTTTAGCATCAGATTCTTTGTTGATATATCCTAATTATAAAAAGAATGATTAAATATGATATATAGAAGATTAATTTAGGCATCCAAAAATACTACATGCTTCATCTAAAACCAATACTTATGAATTGTTAACTTAGAAAAATTTGCTTTTATGGTTAGGTATGTTAAGCCATATTAAGTAGTTTATCTTAAAGTTATTCATACATTTCAGTGAGTGTGAGGAGTTAAGATAAAAGAATACACCTTTTAAATGTAGATGCTAAGGATATTAAAGTAGCACTATTTCTATAGTTTTGGAATTCAGAATAGGAAAACACCAATGTGAAATAGTAGAGTTTATTTCAGTATTTTAAAGTCATACAAGCTTCATTATATAGCTATTAAAAAGCTATTTTTTGTTCATATTGCTTTGACCATATCACCTTAGGCCTTCTAAGGGGTTTATCCTGCCAAGAAACAAATTAAACATTTATTAGGGGGTCACTAAGGCATCGTTACTGGAGTAATAGCTCACTACAGGTTCTTGTCATTAGTTCATTCATTGCCTGCTCTTATAAGCTTTATAGAATCATGGATTTTTAATAAGCCTTGTGCTGTGTGGTGCTCTCAGGTTTGTTACTGCTCATGGAATTTGTTTCCTTTTTTATTCTGATAGCTTGTTGTTTACAAAATGATTAAGTTGTTCTTACAAGAAATCCTATAACGGCTAGAAAGATGCTATAAAAATGACAATATAATGCAGAATATGTTAATGAATCCTGACTGTCATTTCTGTGATTCAATTTTTTTCTTTCCCTTCTTTATCATTTTCTAATATTCAGTGTTTGGTGTACATAGTTCAATAGTTAAACCTCAATGACATCTAAAAATAATGCCATTGATAGGCTGAAGCTGTAAAACTTCTTCAGGTACTTCCAGTATTATAACAGAGTGCCCACTGTCTGGTGTCTTTCCATTTCTATCCCTCAATAACAAAGGTCATGCCACAGTGGCTCAGACAAGACCTTGGGATGCTACAGTTCTGGCCCTAAAATGGAAACTACAAAATACCCATGTCCTGGATGTACCCTTTTGTCTCCTTTTTACTTTTCTAAAAGGGAATCTCCTTGCCTTTGCTGTCACATACAAGGCTGTTGCTATGCAACTAATTTTTATATGAGAATGATCTTAAGAGATCATTAAGAATCTTTTCATACAGATATAATCAAATGAGGTGAAACTGTGTTTACAATATCCTTTTCTAAGGCATTAATGATATGGTGTGATAAACAGTGTCACTCTATATAAATATTGTAATCTATAAAAATGATGTTTTAATGACTTTATCTAAAATTCTTGGCATATGGGCCTAGTGATAACATAGAGTAATGGGTTTAGCATTAAAATTTTGTGTATTTCAGTGCAAGGAAACTGTTGTGGTGCTCTGTATTTCAGAACATCACACATTGGAATGCTCGCACTGCTGCTTGTATGCAGTTATAGATCATACCTAAAGGTTCTCTTAGAAAGCCTGCCTCTCATTTGCAACTAGAGAAGTAAACATACCTGTGTCAGAACTTTGATTCAAATAATGTATGTGATACTTCGAAGTGCTGCTCATCAGTTATGCCTGGTTCTCCAACACTCATCTTGCAATTGAGATGGCCATGTGGATTGCTTTGGGCAATGAAATATGATCAGAAGTGACTTGTGGCATTTCTGGACTAATGCATTTTTGGACTGAGTCAGCATGGGATACACTACACTTTATCTTGTCTCTGCCACAGTGACCAGCATGTTTCAGGAAATGGCTTGCCAGCCTATGTTCCAGAATGAGAATGACTCAGAGCAAAGATTCCAGTTGGCCTGCAAAGGACTGTTAACCTTAAAAAGTAAAACTGGTAGTTATTTTACTAGCAAAAGTGGGTTTATTCAGGAACAGCAGAGAATTGCAATTTGGGGCAAGCAAGCTGTGGCAAAACCATAGCCATGTCCAGAGAACAAAGGAGAGAAGGCTCTTTCACAGAGGACAGGAGGAAGTTGTGGGTACTTTTCTAAGCAAAAGTACATTGAAAGAGCCTGGGAATCCCACGTGTCATGGCTGTCCATTGGCTGAGTTGTAATAGGCTCCCATTAGCTGGGCTGTTGCTCAGGGGAGGCAGAAACTCTTCCATTCTCCTGCTGGGTGATAAAGCAGCCAAAATAATATGAGTTGCAAGGTGTCCTCCTCTTCCTTTAGGAGCTAGGTTGTTGGGGGTCAGGGTGGGGGGAATGGGAGGGGGTGTGGGGAGTCTGCTATTGATGAGGAGTGTCAGGTGGGGGTGAGAGCTCCCCCTCCAGGTCTCCTGTCCTCATGCCAGTTAGGTGTCCCTTGATCAATAGATAACAGGACATAAAATGTGAATGAAAAATTAACCTTGATTGTTTTAAGACATTAAGTAATTTATTCTGTATCTTAACTGACTGATAGAAAAATAAATGTTGCCATAAGGGGAAAACACTTAAAAATGTAGCATTTGTTTAGTGTCTGACTGGCAGATAAAAAAATAAATGATTACTGGATGTTAGAATACATGGATTTTATATAGTTGAAAAACAGTTGGTAAATTGTTGCTGAGGTAACTGGGAGCACAGGTCAACACCTAATGAACTTGCAGCCCTACAGAAAGAGGTTGGAAGACAAAATTTTAGGAGCGTGTACTGGTTGCTGTTGGGTACATTTAGCAAGTTATTACCGGAAAGAGATGAGATGAGAAAATAATCAGTTTGCAATTGGAACCAAAGGAAATAGAAAGAATGCACAAAACTAGGGTCTTGTAGGGTTCAAACAGTATCTGCTTCTCAACTACAAAGTAAACAAAGTAAAATAAAAGTAACAAAGATATTTAAAAGTAAGTTAAAGTACTATTGAGAATGTTATTGAATACTGACTCTTATTTCAGTATGAACATACTGAAAACAAAATACTTGAAAGTAAAAATACTGAAGATAATTTGAGCATTAAAGACTATTTGGGACTCAGATTTATTGAACGCATAACATTAATGTTATCACAATATTGGTAGTTAAAGATTTTTAATGGATTAAAGTCATGTTTACTAGATCATTCAATTGGACAAAATGGCTCAGGCAAAAGAGACCAAAGGTATAGTTTCCTACCATATTAATTCCCTAATGCTTCTGTTACAAATTACTGCAATCAGTGGTTTAAAACAGCACAGATTTATTACCCTACAGTTCTGGTGGCTGAAAGTTCAAAATGGATCTTATTAGACTAAAACCAATGTATTGGCAGGACTCTGTCCTTTCTGGAGGCCCTAGGGGAGATGTAATTGTTGCTTTTTCCAGTTCTAAAAAGGCTTCCCAAATTTGTTGGCTCATGGTCCCCTTCTGTCTTTAAAACCGACAATAACCAGTTGATACTTCCCAGTTCACATCACCCTCCCCTCTGCTTATCTCCTCACATCTCCTTCAATGACTATGCCTCTTCTTCCTCCCTCTTTGTCAACTATAAGAGGAACATTATGACTACATTTGGTCCACCTGGATAATGCATATTTCAACCACATAATCACATGTGCAATGTCCCTTTTGTTACATAAGGTACCATAATCATAGGCTCTGGGAATTAGGATGTGGACATCTTTGGAGAGTCATTATTCTGCATAGTCTGCTCTCTGGCTTCCAAATATTAATGCCTATCTCATATGCAAAATTCATTCACCTATTCCAGCATCTTCAAAAATGTCATCCTATTACAGAATCAATTCAAAGCCCCAAAAAGTCTCATCTAAATCTAGTCATTTTAGAGTCCCAAATTTCATCATCTGAATCATTTACCTCAGATGTGGGTGAGATGCTGATTAATCCATCCAGACATTGTGCTGGATGTCGAGATTAGGTGAGACTTTTGGTTTGTCATTGTATTCTACAGTCTCGAAAGGGGCATAAACTGTATATTTGGTGATTCAAAGGTGTCACCAAAGGGAAGACTGTTATAAGTGTTTGATGTTGTCTGACAAACACTTCAGCCTGGACTATTGTTAGGATTGCACTTCTTCTCTACTTTGAAGTTGCTTTATTTACACAGTAAAATTTGCAGTGAGTGCCAGTGACATGAGTCCTTCCAGTTGGAAGTTTTAAGGCTATAGGTTATAATTTACTATGCTCTTTCATTCTTTTGACATGGAAATGATTCTCCAGTTAGTAGCTGCCTTGTCAGTATAGGTCCAGGAAGGAGGAGGTTTAGAGCCAAGCCCCAGCTAACTTCTAGTGAACATGAGGTATAAATAAGAATGAGCAGGTAGAGGGGATTCAAGATGGCGGCATGGGAGATGAGATAGAGAACTCCTCCAAAAATCGCAAATAATATGAAAATAGAGTAAATTAATACAACTAACTCTAAAACAGAAACAGGAAAGAAGGCTGAACCAGACTGCATACAGATCATGAACAAAGCAGACCTTACAAAACACAGTAACGTATGAAAGCCTTGATCCAGCGGGACCCTAGCCCTTCCTCCACCCCAGCTTACCAGCGGGAGGAAGAGAAATGGAGTGGGAAGGCAGTGGAAACCTGGGACTGCTGAACACCCAGCCCTGGAGATCTGCTTTGCGAGCAGAAACCTACTCTGTGTGGTGCTCTGGAGGTTGGGGAGCTGGGACATGCGGACTGCCTGAGAGACTGACATTCTGGCTGTTTGTGGAGGACAGGATCCACACCTGGCGGCTCTGTGACAGAGGAAAGGCAGGCAGTCTGAGAGGCTTACAAGCAGCAAGAGGGCTGTTAAAGGGGCAGGGGTTGCACGGAGCTTGCTGTGCAGGAGAAGGGAGAGCTGGACAAGGTTGTCTGAGCACGTTCTGCCCAACAGGATAGGACCTTTGAGGAGATTCAGGCGCCCCGTCCCCCTGGCTGGCTGCTCATCTTCGAGGCCCCCCACTGTGACACCCAGCCTACTGAGCCTTCCTCCTGACCTGATAGCACTGGCTTGCAACCAGCAGTCACTGTGCTGGCGTCAGGCCAGCGAGACAGAGGCCCTGCCTACATCAGCTGGAGATGCTGAGCACAAAGGCTTACACCTCTGTGCTCAGTCCCCTGGCTGAGATACTGGAGACAGGCACTGCAAATGGGAATTGGGAAACAGATCTTTCCTACCCCCAGGCACCAGCTCTACTCCCTTATGACCCCCAACCTCACTCTAGGGTCTGAGCAGCTCCAGAGACAGGAGCTTCTGGGCACTACAGGGCATGCCATAGAAATGTGAAATGTCAAAAGAACCTGGTTCAGACCAAAATCTCACAAACCCGAGGAAAAGGTTCAAATGAAACTGAACTCACCAATCTTCCGGAAAGAGAGTTCAAAATAAAAATCATAAGCATGCTTATGGAGGTATAGAAAAATATTCAAGAACTCAGGAATGAATTTAAGATGGATTTTCAATTATTAAGAAATTCCATATCTGAAATGAAACATACAATGGAGGGATTTAAAAGCAGATTAGGTGTAGTAGAAGAGATGGTAAGTGGAATGGAAATTAAAGAAAAGGAATACAAAAAAGCTGAGGCACAGAGAGAAAAGAGAATCTCTAAGAAAGAAAGAATATTGAGAGAACTGTGTGACCAATCCAAACGGAACAATATGCACATTATAGGGGTACCAGGAGAAGAAGAGAGAGAAAAAGGGATAGAAAGTGTCATTGAGGAGGTAACTTCTGAAAATTTCTCCAATCTGGGAAAGGAGATAGTCTCTCAAGCCATGGAGGTGCACAGATCTCCCAACACAAGGGACCCAATGAAGACAACATCAAGACATATAATAAATAAAATGGCAAAGATCAAGGATACAGACTTTTAAAAGCAGCTAGAGAGAGAAATAAGATCACATAAAAAAGGAAAACCCATCAGGCTATCATCAGATTTCTCAACAGAAACCTTACAGGCCAGAAGGGAGTGGCATGATATATGTAATGCAGTGAAGCAGAAGGGCCTTGAACCAAGAATACTCTACTGGCAAGGTTATCATTTACATTTGAAGGAGGGATTAAAAAGTTTTCAGGTAACCAAAGCTGAGAGAATTTACCTCCCACAAACCAACTCTACAGTGCATTTTGGATGGACTCCTATAGATAGAAGTATTCCTAAGGCTAAATAGATGTCACCCAAGGACTAGACATAGTACAGAATCTGATTCATAACATACAAAGAATGAAGAAGGAAGAAAAAGAAAAAGGAGGAAAAAAAAAGAACCTTTAGGTTGTGTTTGTAATAGCATAGGAAGTGAGTTAAATTTGACTGATAGATAGTAAGGGAATTATGCTCGAACCTTTGGTAACCATGAATCTAAAGCCTGCAATGGCAATAAGTGCATACTTATTGATAATCAACCTAAATGAAAATGGTCTGAATGCACCAATCAAAAGACATAGAGTCACTGAATGGATAAAAAAACAAGACCCATTTATATGCTGCCTAAAAGAGACACACTTCAAACCCAAAGACATACACAGGCTCAAAATAAAGGGATGGAAAAAGGTATTTCATGCAACTAATAGGGAGACAAAAGCAGGAGTTGTAATACTTGTATCAGACAAAATAGACTTCAAAACAAAGAAAGTAACAAGAGACAAAGAAGGACATTACATAATGATAAAAGGGTCAGTCCAACAAGAAGATATAACTATTATAAATATGTATGCACCCAATAAAGGATCACCTACATATGTGAAACAAATACTAACAGAATTAAAGGGGGAAATAGAATGCAATGCATTTATTTTAGGCGAATTCACATCACTCACTCTGAAGGACAGATCAACCAGACAGAAAATAAAGAGACAGAGGCACTGAACAACATATGAGAACAGATGGACCTAACGGAAATCTACAGAACACTCCATCCAAAAGCAACAGGATACACATTCTTCTCAAGTGCACATGGAACATTTTCAAGAATAGATCATACACTAGGCCACCAAAAGAACCTCAGTAAATTCAAAAAGATTGAAATTGAACCACCCATCTTCTCAAATCACAAAGTAATGAAACTAGAAATGAATTACACAAAGAAAATGAATAAGCCCACAAATGCATGGAGGCTTAATAACATGCTCCTAAATAATCAATGTATCAATGACCAAATAAAAACAGAGATCAAGCAATATATGGAGACAAATGACAACAATAATTCAACATCATAAAATCTCTGGGATGCAGCAAAGGCCATGCCAAGAGGAAAATATATTGCAATACAGGCCTATCCCAGGGAAAAAGAACAATCCCAAATGAACAGTCTAAACTCACAATTAATGAAACTAAAAAAGGAAGAACAAATAAGGCCCAAGGTCAGTAGAAGGAGGGACATAATAAAGATTGAAGCAGAAATAAATAAAATTGAGAAGAATAAAACAATAGAAAGAATCAATGAAAGCAGGAGCTGGTTCTTTGAGAAAATAAAATAGATAAACCCCTCACCAGACTTATGAAGAAAAAAAGAGGGTCTACACACATAAACAGAATCAGAAATGAGAAAGTAAAATCACTACAGACATCACAGAAATACAAAGAATTACGAGAGAATACTATGAAAAATTATAGGGTAACAAACTTGATAACCTGGAAGAAATGGACAGCTTTCTAGAAAAATACAACCTTCCAAGGCTGACACAGGAAGGAACAGAAAATATGAATAGACCGATTACCAGCAAAGAAATTGAATTGGTAATCAAAAAATTATCTAAGAACAAAACACCTGGACTAAATGGTGTCACTGATGAATTTTATCAAACATTCAGTGAAGACCTAATACCCATCCTCCTTAAAGTTTTCCAAAAAGTAGAAGAGGAGGAATACTCCCAAACTCATTCTATGAGACCAGCATCACTCTAATACAAAAACCAGGCAAAGACACCACAAAAAAAAAGAAAATTACAGACCAATATCCCTGATGAATGTAGATGCAAAAATACTGAGCAAAATATTAGCAAACCAAATTCAAAAATACATCAAAAGATCATCCATCATGATCAAGTGGAATTCATCCCAGGGATGCAAGGATGGTACAACATATGAAAATCCATCAACATCATCCACTACATCAACAAAAAGAAGAACAAAAACCACATGATCATCTCCATAGATACTGAAAAAGCATTCAACAGAATTCAACATCCATTCATGATAAAAACTCTCAACAAAATGGGTATAGAGGGCAAGTACCTCAACATCATAAAGGCCATATATGACAAACCCACAGCCAACATTATACTTAACAGCGAGAAGCTGAAAGCTTTTCCTTTAATTTCAGGAACAAGACAATGATACCCACTCTCCCCACTTTTATTCAACATAGTACTGAAGGTCCTAGCCATGGCAATCAGACTATAAAAAGACATACAAGGCATCCAGATTGGCAAGAAAGAAGTCAAATTGTCCCTGTTTGCAGATGACATGATACTGTACATAAGAAACCCTAAACAATCCACTCCAAAACTACTAGATCTAATATCTGAATTCAGGAATGTTGCGGGATACAAAATTAATACACAGAAATCTGTTGCATTCCTATACACCAACGATGAACTAGCAGAAAGACAAATCAGGAAAACAATTCTGTTCACAATTGCATCAAAATGAATAAAATACCTAAGAATAAACCTAACCAAAGAAGTGAAAGACTTATACTCTGAAAACTACAAGGCACTCATGAGAGAAATTTAAGAATCCAATAAATGGAAACACATCCTGTGCTCATGGATAGGAAGAATCAATATTGTCAAAATGGCCATTCTGCCTAAAGCGATCTACATATTCAGTGCAATCCCTATCAAAATACCAATAGCATTATTCAATGAACTAGGGCAAATAGTTCTAAAATTCATATGGAATGACAAAAGAACTTAATAGCCAAAACAATCCTGAAATGGAAGCATACAGCAGGGGAATTACACTTTCCAACTTCAAGCTCTACTTCAAACCCACAGTACTTAAGACAGTTTGGTACTGGCACAAGAACAGACCCATAAACCAATGGAATAGACTAGAGAGCCCAGATATAAACCCAAGCATATATGGTCATTTAATATATGATAAAGGAGCCATGGAGACACAATGGGGAAATGACAGCCTCTTCAACAGCTGGTGTTGGCAAAACCGGGCAGCTACATGTAAGAGAATGAAATTGGATTATTGTCTAACCCCATAAACAAAAGTAAACTCAAAATAGATCAAGGACCTGAATGTAAGTCATGAAACCATGAAACTCTTAGAAAAAAATATAGGCAAAAATCTCTTGGACATAAACATGAGCAACTTCTTCATGAATATATCTCCTCAGTCAAGGGAATAAAAGCAAAAATGAACAAGTGGGACTGTATCAAACTAAAAAGCTTCTGTACAACAAAGGACACCATCAGTAGAACAAAACGACATCCTACAGTATGGGAGAATATATTCATAAATGACATATTTGATAAGGGGTTGATATCCAAATTATATAAAGAGCTCACGTGCCTCAACAAACAAAAAGTAAATAATCTAATTAAGAAATGGGCAGAGGAGCTGAACAGACACTTCTCCAAAGAAGAAATTCAGATGGCCAACAGGCACATGAAAAGATGCTCCACATCGCTAATCACCAGAGAAATGCAAATTAAAACCACAATGAGATATCACCTCATACCAGTTAGGAGGGCTAACATCCAAAAGACAAACAACAACAAATGTTGGCATGAATGTGGAGAAAGGGGAGCCCTCCGGCACTGCTAGTGGAAATGTAAATTAGTTCAATCATTGTGGAAAGCTAAAAAAAGAAATACCTTCTGACCCAGGAATTCCACTCTTAGGAATTTACCCTAAGAATGCAGGAGCCCAGTTTGAAAAAGACATATGTACCACTATTTTTATTGCAGCACTATTTACAATAGCCAAGAAATGGAAACAACCTAAGTGTCCATCAGTAGATGAATGAATAAAGAAGATGTAGTATATACACACAGTGGAATATTACTCAGCCATAAGAAAACAAATCCTACCATTTGCAACAACATGGATGGAGCTAGAATGTATTATGCTCAGTGAAATAAGCCAGGTGGAGAAAGAGAAGTACCAAATGATTTCACTCATCTGTGGAGTATAAGAACAAAGAAAAATCTGAAGGAACAAAACAGCAGCAGACTCACAGAACCCAAGAATGGACTAACAGTTACCAAAGGGAAAGGAATTGAGGAGGGTGGGTGGGAAGGGAGGGATAAGGGGGATAAAGTGTCATTATGATTAGCACATATAATGTGGAGATGGGATATGGGGAAGGCAGTATAACAGAGAGAAGACAAGTAGTGATTCTATAGCATCTTACTATGCTGATGAACAGTGACTGTAATGGGTATGTGGTGGGGATTTGATAATGGGGGGAGTCTAGCAATCATAATGTTGTTCATGCATTTGTGCATTAATGATAGCAAAAAAAAAGTGAGCACGTAATAAACCTTTGTGGCTCAATCCACTAGAACTTTTAGGCTCTTTTTTTTGTAACTGCAGCATTACTTAGCCCATCGTAATAGAGCTGATAAGTTGAAAAATCTAATTTTAATTTTCATGTGAGAAAATAAAAGTAATTGGTTTATCGTTATCAATCATCCTATGAGGTTACTTTGGAAGCTAACCCAAGTGGATTTGAATCTGATTATCAAGGAAAACAATTTTATATCCATATAATTTATAAATATATGTTTTCATATATTTCAAATCTCTTCCCTCAGATGCTTGTAGTTATTTTTATACTGTTTCCTCTTTCAAGCTTAATTTTCTTTCTGAGTCTGAGGCATCACTCTGTGGTCGCATTTGTAGAATTTACCAAAATAAATGTATTTTGTAATAAATAGTGTCTACATGGAATAACACACAGTCAATATATAATACTTCAGATGTACTCTATTTTATCAAGAAATTACTTTTTATATTTTTTTCAGCTATCAAACAAACCTGGAATTCTGTTTTCTCAGTTAAATTGATATTTTTGTCTGTTTCAAATATGCTTACTGTGCCTGATACCTCACAATCATTTTTATTTCACTACTCCTGTGATTTTGATATAGCTGGAAAGAAATCACTGGCCTATTATTTCCTCAACAATTTCTATTTTTTTTGAAGAGCCCAATTGACTACGTTATCATGTTAGACATGGTTTCAACTTGTACTTTAAAAACGTGATTTAACTCCCCAGTTTCCCTTATACCCAGATCCTGGCAACCATAATTCTTTAGTCTGCTTTTAAGTGTTTGACTATGTTAGATACTTCACATAAATAGAATCATGTGGTGTATAGGAAACTGTTATTCAACAGGAATAAAGTTTCAGTTGTGCAAGATAATTAAGTTCTCTCCAGAGAACAATGTGCTTATAGTTAACAATACTGTATTGTACAGTTGAAAATTTGTTAAGAGGTATATTTTATGTTAAATGTTCTTACTACAGTAAAAAGTGTGATTCAAAATGTTTTATTTTTTATTTGTGGATCGAATATACTTTTGAGGTTAATTTTTGGAATAATATTTTGAGAAAAATTTTAGTTTTAAATAGAGATGACAAGAAATTTTATAGGAATTTTCCTTATTTTACATTTTCTGAAATATATTCTCTAATATGAAGCACATAACTTAATACACTTAATATCAATCACTATTATTAGAGTATTATAACAGTTTATTATGAACTACTTTATTTCCAGAGTTTCTGAATATAGTCTCAAAATAGCTAGTAATTCATAAGATTTTATAATCCATCCTGATATATTTTAATGCTTTTTAAAAGAAATGAGCTTTCTAATCATTGTTCGAAGAACTTGATACTGTATTTTGAAGATTTTCTTAAGAACTATAATAAACACAAAGTAACAAATAATGTATTTAACATATGTGCCAAGTTCTTCTTAAATAAAAATAATAAAGATGAAAGAAATATGAATTGGTAAGAAGTCTGAATTTTAGAATAAAAAGTTAATTAATTAAAACCAGTAACATCAATTTGCTCAAATCAACATTGACATTTTGGAAATTAGCTTTAGGATGCAGTTAAGGATGAAGTAAGAATTTATGGTTAGCTTTCAAATGATAGAATATAAGTGAATCTTTCAAATGTGCTTAAAGCAATTTGTTTTCCTAAATTCATTGAATTATTTGTACTAAAGTTATTCTTTATTTGATCTAAATCATATAGTGATGATCATTTTAAATGAATAAATTATTACCAGGGAATTGAATCCATTTACAGTCTGTAAGCTATCACTTTTTAATGTATTTTATATTTTTTATAAAAATTATGTATTTAAGATAAACATGATTTGATATGCATATACATAGTATACACAGTGACATGATTACTACAGCCACGCTAATTAACATATCATCTCCTCACGTACTTATCATTTTGTGTGTGTTTGATATAAGCACCCAAAATTTATGCTTTCAGCAAATTTCCAGTATTCAACTTTGTATCACTAACATTGGTCCTCATGCTATACATAAGATCTGTAAACTTATTCATCATATGTAACTGAAACTTTGTACTCTTTGACCAACATTTTCCGTATCCTCCATGTCCCTAACCCTAGCTACCACTATTCCAGTCTCTGCTTCTAATTATTTCAGCAATCCCAATTTTGGGTACATACCCAAAGAAAATGAAATCAATACCTCAAAGAGATACTTGCACTCCTGTATTTATTGCACCATTATTCATAATAGCAAAAATATGGAAACAACCTAACTGTTCCACAGTGGATGATTGATTAAAGAAATTGTGATAGAAACACACACCCACACAAACACCTCGCCCTCCACACATACACACACACGGGAATATCGTTCAGCTTTAAAAAAAGAAAGAGATCCACCATTTCAACAACCTGGAGGACATTTAGCTCAGTGAAATAAGCCAGACTCAGAAAGAAAAACAAAAAACAAAAAACTGCATTATCTCATTTAGATGTGGAACCTAAGTCCATTGAGTTAACATCATTTTTTCATAGAGGAAATTTAAGACACATCATCTGAATTACTAAATATTTTTAAATCAGCATTGCTTGAAACAGTTATTTTCATCTGAAGTAATGCAATCAGAGACAATAATCAGTAAAGAGTGTCTCAGGAGATTGTAAAATTGCAGGTTTCTCCACTGATGATTGAATTGTCATCAAACCATAAAGCTTACGTGGAAAACTTTGTTCTGATGTCATTCAAGATAATAAACATACAAAACATAAAGATCCCTTTATTTAAATAATTATAAGAATATTGAAATTGACATTTTAAAAATGAAAACTTGTGTGTTTAAATATGAAAGATTTGACCATTTTCCTTGAATTACATATTAACTCAAGTACTCAAACTCTCACTTGGCATTATTTATTAGAATGCATTTTTACATAGAAAAGTTTTCCTATGTAACTTTCACAATGGAAGATTCCGTATCTGCAATTTTTATTATTTTGTAGGAACCTAGAAATTCTGTTTATATACTAGAGTATGATTTTGATGATTTCATGAGGTGAGAATTTAAGTAATTCAGTGATTTTCTTTCCTAATTAGTCAGATAGTGAGCTTAAGTGAATGCCTTATAAACCTGTATCAGTAGACT
>JAQQAC010008880.1:63110411-63142250 GCA_029783875.1 Phataginus tricuspis
GGTGGATCAAAGACCTGAATGTAAGTCATGAAACCATAAAACTCTTAGAAAAAAACATAGGCAAAAATCTCTTGGACATAAACATGAGTGACTTCTTCATGAACATATCCCCCCGGGCAAGGGAAACAAAAGCAAAAATGAACAAATGGGACTATATCAAGTTGAAAAGCTTCTGTACAGCAAAGGACACCATTAGTAGAACAAAAAGACATCCTACAATATGGGAAAATATATTCATAAATGATGTATCTGATAAGGGGTTGACATCCAAAATATACAAAGAACTCACGCACCTTAACAAACAAAAAGCAAATAACCCAATTAAGAAATGGGCACAGGACATGAATAGACACTTCTCTAAAGAAGAAATTCAGATGGCCAACAGGCACATGAAAAAATGCTCCACATCGCTAATCATCAGAGAAATGCAGATTAAAACCACAATGAGATATCACCTCACACTAGTGAGGATGGCCTACATCTAAAACACAAACAACAAAAATGTTTGTGAGGATGTGGAGAAAAGGGAACCCTCCTACACTGCTGGTGGGAATGCAAATTAGTTCAACCATTGTGGAAAGCAGTATGGAGGTTTCTCACAAAACTCAAAATAGAAATACCATTTGACCCAGGAATCCCACTCCTAGGAATTTACCCTGAGAATGCAGCAGCCCAGTTTCAAAAAGACAGATGCACCCCTATGTTTATTGCAGCACTATTTACAATAGCCAAGAAATGGAAGCAACTTAAGTGTCCATCATTAGGTGAATGGATAAAGAAGAAGTGGTACATATACACAATGGAATATTATTCAGCCATAAGAAGAAAACAAATCCTACCATTTGCAACAACATGGATGGAGCTAGAGGGTATTATGCTCAGTGAAATAAGCCAAGCTGAAAAATCAAGTATCAAATGATTTCATTCATATGTGGAGTATAAGAACAATGGAAAAAAAAAACCTGAAGGAACAAAACAGCAGCAGACTCACAGAACCCAAGAATGGACTAATAGTTACCAAAGGGAAAGGGACTGGGGAAGATGGGTGGGAAAGGAGGGATAAGAGGGTAAAAGGCGCATTACGATTAGGAGACGTAATGTTGACGGGGTATGGGGAAGGCTATACAACTCAGAGAAAAGAAGTAGTGATTCTGTAGCATCTCACTACGCTGATGGACAGTGACTGTAATGGGTTTGATGGGGGGGACCTGATGAAGGGGGTAGTTTAATCACCATAATATTGCACATATAATTGTAGATTAATGATACCAAAATAAATTATAAAAAAAATCAAATGATTGACTATAATTGTAAAAGTAGCAAAATTTTACTGAGTAACTAATAGGTGCCAGGTTCTGTACTATGTGTTTCAATATGCACTATTTAATTTAATATTTATAACTACCATTTGATGTAGAAATTGTTTTTATTCCCATTTTACAGATGAAGAAACAGCCTGAAAGATGCAACTATGTATATACAACTGGCAAATTTCAGAGATGTGATTCAGATCCAGGTATGTCTGATTCTAAAGCAATTTACCATTATAGTGTTTAGTCCTCAGTATCATGAAGTTATATTTAATTTAATAATTCTTATGATGGGAAAAAATATTCCAAAAACTGAGAGAGGAAACTTCCAGACCTGAAATAATCTAAATATTCTGACAACTAATTGCTAATATACTGAAGTTCTTCAAACCGAAATTCTATGGGCTTCACTTTTGTACTTAATTCAAGATTCAGGTTAAAGGGATTTGAAAATTTAAGACACCCTTCAATAGGTAGCAAGGCACATTGGTTTGGAATTTTGCTCATCTATAACTGTGTGGATGCAAAATTTCATACAGCTACATATCTTCATTCTCTTCTGGATAACTGAGCTATGATATTTAGCTGTGTCCTTCTTTGGTTTTCTGCCTCATAAAAGCTCTTTTTATCACCCAGAATAGTCTTTGTCTTCTCCACTCACACAAAATTTTTAATATAGAACTTAAAAGGGTCTGCCGTGATAGGCTCTCTCTTGGAGGCAACTCAGGGTAGTGGTTAAGAAAGGGAATCTCGATCCAGACAGTCTGGGTTCACACAACTTTCTAGGTATGTGACTTTATTTAACTTTTCAACCTATTTGTGCCTCAGTTTTCTCATCTGTAAAATTGGGATAATAATAATAATAATATGTTTCACAGATAGTTGTTAAAAGAATTAAATGAGTGATAATTGAAAAATATGTATGATGATGTCTGGAATAATACGAGCTGTGTATTTACTAAATAAATAAATAAATGTAAAGCTCAAGCCATTAACCCTAATTGGAAACACTCTCTGTCTTCTGTTTCCTGATGCTTTTCATTCAACTCTCAGGGCACTTACCACATTGCTTTTTCTCATGATTACTTATTTGTATACCTTTTTACTTATGGTAGATTTTAAGCTTCTTGAGAAAGAACACTATTTTCTTCCATTGCTTCAGGATATCGTTCAGTAAGACTGATGCATAAGTGAATCAAGGACTCTCTAGAGGCAGGTGAGTGAACATCTTCCATTTCCTTCTATCTAAGAGAACATTGCTGATGTAAACCTTAAAAATAAAATAGCCAGTCATTTTCCTGGAAAAATGAGGTGGGTTTTTTTTTCGGTAATTGCAATTCAGGAGATGTGAGCTATGGTGACATCATCAGCTTTTATTAGCTTTTAGGAGGAAATTGGAAAGGCTTGCTTTGAGCAAAGGTTCATTGGATAAAAGAGTTCAAGGTTGTGGTGGGTTTTCATTGGCTGTAAACGGTGGTTAGTGCAGTGTTGCTGGAGCAAAGAGGGATCGTCCTTCTTTTTCTTAAAAGCAGGAGATGAAATTCCTGTGTGAAAAATGCTCTCCCTTGTAAGGGTAATTCTTACCTTACTTCTGCCTGCTGGTTATACAAGCTGCTGCAAGTGATACATGTTTGAGAGCTCCATCTTCAAGGCTCTCCTATTCCATTTTAAACGAGGTTTCCTTTATTTTCATAGTAATCATTATAACACCATTACACCATCTGTCACAATAAGATGGCAATCAACACTAGTGGAAACTCTAAACCACCTGGTAAGACCACTTGGTGCAGTCTATGTAGGTGGTAGATAAAACAGTGTCCCAACAAAGCTGTCCATGCCCTAATCTAGACCTATGGATATGTTACCTTACCTGACAAAGAGGACTTTGCAGATGTGACTAAATTGAAGATTTTCAGATGGAGAGATTATTCTGAATTTTCCAGATGGGTCCAGTGTAATCATAAGTGTTCTTATAAGAGGGAGAGCGTCAGTGGTGCCATTGCTGGAGGGGGTCCATGAGCCAAGAGATGTGGGCAGCTTCTGGAAGCTGGAACAGGCAAGGAGTAGATTCTCCTTTAGAGCCTCCAGAGGAACACAGCCCTGCTGACACATTGCTTTCAAGACCTCTGGCTTTCAGAACTGTAGGTCAAAATTTGTTACTTTAAATTTGAGTTATTTTAAACCACTAAGTTTGTAGTAATAGCAGCCATAGGAAACTGATAAAATCTACTTTCAGGAATGAAGGAATGATTGAAAACAAGATAGGAAAGAAGGAAGGAAGGATGCTTTACTACAGATAACATTTCTGTGGTTGGTATGAATAGAAGAGACAAAAAAAATGAATAGAGAGAATTAACCACCAAAAATTATCATGGACAGAAGACAAATTGAAGTATTGGGAGCAAAATTTTAAAACAAGTACTTTAAGTACTTTCTTGGAAGTTGGTGGATATTTATATGAAAATTATTTTATCAGAGCAAGGCATTATAAGGAAAAAAAACATTAAGTCAATAACTTAATTCATTAAAAAAATGTAGATACTACAAACCAAGGGCAGAGTTTCTTTTTATAAACCCAATCTTGAGAATAATGAGTACAATTTTTCAAACGTAGTCCCTTACAAGCAATAATATTTGTTTCTAGTCCTGCTTGCCTACCTTTGCTGATTCTACTTCCAACCAGAAGCAGTTGTGTTTAGGGTACTGGCGAAGGGAGAGCAAACAGGAGGGCAATGGAGGGGGTGATGCTGTCAGTCTTCTTTTAATGAAGAGTCTACAGAAATGTGGAACAGAAGCTTTAATAGTATCCCTGGCAATAACCACCCCTGTTCCCCATGTATTTTGAACCAGATTTAATTTGAATTAAATAGAAATAAAAACTCTTTACCATTGCACCCTAATGACTGTAATTTTCTCCCAAGCTGTTACTTACAGACACAGTATGCTGCACCTTGGAAAGAACATTCTTATCCTTTTTTATTGAGTCTCAAGGCTAATATCTTTATTTAAAAAGCTAACTTATTTTTGAAGGATGAACTTTATTGCTCTGAAGTGTTATGACATGTAAACCCTTCTGGATTTTTTCACAAGAGAAGAAAGTCCCAACTTCGATGTCTTTCTTTTGTTATAATAATTCTAGCCAGGCCAATGATACTACCCGGTTTGTCTTTCTTCAGGGTTAGAATACTTCCAACAGCAGCTCTGCATGGAGCATTTAACTCACCACATAGCTGTCACCATAACTGTCAGAGCTGAAATGTCTCTAATATGACTTCAAGTAGCTCAGTTCTCTGGTGCCAGATGGCATGCAAATCGGTCCCTTTTTGTACATACAGATGTCACTGTGCCCAGAGTTTGTCAGAGTGTCCATGTCTGCTCCTGCTGGGAATGTAATTTGGTAGAAAAACTCTTTTGCCTACCTGCCAATGGGATATAGGATATAGATAGACTCATTCCCAGACAGCAGCTTTAAAATATACACTGTTCTATTAATCAGAATAACAAACAAGCAAAATTCAAAGTTGAGTCTAAACGTGTATTTGTGAAACTGGGTGGAAGGATAAATTTGCTGAAAAATTAGATTGATTACAAAAGAGATATTTCACTCAATAGTTTTTCATGTCCTCCTTTCCTCATTGTTCAGTGCTGCCAAGGAGAAAAACAGTGTTCATAACAAATAGAGTCAGGGAACTTGTTTGCTTCCATGTATCACTGTGTTGATATCTAAAAAAAGGCAGAAATGAATGGAAGGAATATCAGTGTTAATAAGTTATCTGAACTCGGTACGAGTGACTTTCTTAGAATAAAAAAACTGAATCCAGACCCTACAACCTGAGTTTCACTTTGTTAATATCTGGCAATTATATCCAGTTTTAAGGGCATTTCTATTGTTCTAATTCTACCTCATGGAGTGTAAGAGTAGGATCATTTTTCTGTTTCCACTCGCTTTTAGATCATCCCGTGACCTAACTGATTATTCAATTGATCATATGTTCAAAAATTAGAAGAAAACTTTAGCTTAAGACAAGTACACTTTGTAAGAGAAATCTGATCTAAAAATAAAATTATTTATTCTATGGCCCAATAAAAATATTTTTTAAATTGCTTATGTAAAATTTGGGAGTATTTTATACACTCAGGCATAAAAAAAAAAGGAATTAAATATAGGGTTACGGAGAAGCTTAATATATATTTCCTATGTTTTTTTTTCATTGCTACAGATGTGCTGGACTTCTGTCTTTAGCTTGGATAAATTAAGAATATATCGTTTTTTTGTGCTTTTGCCAGGGTTATACAATTTGATAGCTTATCAAATTAGTTATATACTACCAAAATATTTTAAGAAATAATCCTAAAGAAAACCTGACTGTATCCTATACCTAAGTCAATAATAGATTGGTTTATAAACATCTATTTTAGAATTGGTGTGCTAGTTTGAATCTGAGATAGAGTACTTAGTGTTTAAGAAAGAATGAAAAATGATTGTTGCATGTAAACCCTAAATGTAGAGCTATTATTATGAAGAAAATGTCTAAGAATAATTAATTCAACAAAAGGACATTATATTTAAAAATTTTGTAAGCAAACACAGTATTATTTAAGAGTTTAAAGTACTGTACTTTAAGTGACACAATGACACAAATGATCTACAATAGATAAAGTGCAGTTTTTTAAATGACAAAACAGATCTAATATAATGTCACAGTTAAGCAAGAGATTGAAAGGTTAAAATATTTTCCCAAGATTATTTTGCTGGTAGATAAGGTAGAAAACTGGGATTCAAGACTAGTTCCATGTGACTCAAGGCAAATTACTTGATTTCAGAGTAAATCAGTGGGAACTCTTACAGCCCTAATTGACTACTCTGTAAATTTTAGAGGACAGCTACCTAGAGGAATTGATGGATACCAGGATAGTGTTTGACTCATGGTAGGTATTCAGCGATTTTTATCTATGATGATGCTGTTGTTGATGAAGATGATTAGTGTCAGAGATCTCTAATAACACTATAACAAATTATCTTCTCCACTTGACTTTAATATACCACTCTTTCCATTTTGAAATGTCATGTTTTTTAATGGTCTTTAAAATATCTTCATTGATTTTTCTTCTTCAACTCTTGTACCTGTTTTTCGCTTTCTCTGCCTCATTTCTGTACATATTTGCTGACTTGTGGACTCCTTATGATACTAGATGAATGTTCAGTTACTACCTTTCTCATTAAAACTTGGGCAACTCTGGCTGAAATACCTGTAAATTTATATTGTACCTTCACTTTCTATGTCTTCTTACTTTTATTTCTCATTTTAGTGCCCTATATTTCAATACAGTACAGTAATGCATGGCCTCTTTATTGCTCCCTGGTGATTTTTGCTAAGTCCTCTAGTTCTCACAAGTTATCTTACAACTATGAGTTTTGCTCATAAGTTTATGAAAATAAAATAGAAGGTTGTTTCTAATCTAAATACAAATTGATCCTGTTATCAACAATTGCATAATAGAGACTTATTGTTCTCCTATTTGCCTAACATTTTGCAAAGGACTATCATTAATATAAAACAAGTTCAAGGCATGATGATAACTTTCAAGAAATTGGAATAACTAGCTCAATTATTTTGCCCTACTATATACCCTATCAGAGTTACTATATACCTAACCAGAGTTACAAAAACAGGATTTAGTTTTTTTAGAAAAACAATTAGTCAATGTGCTGAGCTTATTATATAAACTGATCTGGTATATAATTGCCATATATTTAATTTGTCATTTCATTATAAGGCAATGATTTATAGTAAATGTTATTCTGTAGGAGTTCCTTCCCCCCCTTCCACCCATCTTCTGCCATCTCAAGACTGTTGTTCTGTCAGAACTGAGGAAAAGATCTGTATTGCTTTTGCATCATCAATTTATAATTAATATAGAAGAGTATTATTTCTCATTCTGTATCCCTCTCCACCTTCTGTGTAATGCTATTGTATTAAAAATTGAGGCTTATGAAGGTGGCTGTAGTAAATCAGTAGTGGTAATGTTTTTTCTGTGCCTCTTAAAATCATGTAATTATGATTCAGATCCTCTCAGCACATCTATATTGGCATTTAAACAAATAAAAGTTTATGACTGTATTGCAAGTTGGGAAGAAATTTCAACCAGTTAATGTAGACCTTGTGGGAAAAATCCATTTTGGACACAATTATTCTGGAAAAGAAGATTTTACACTTCATTTTAGGGCTTTTTTTTTTTTTTTGCCCTAAAATGGTAAATGCAAAACATTTGAAAGGAGTGATATTTTTAGTTTTATTATTTCATTATTATTGTTGTTGTCTTTTAGTTTAGAGGAAAACAAACACTGAAAACAAAGGGGCCTTTGTACAGCACAATGATAGTCTCATCCACTGCATGTCATTTTTATCTTAGCATCTTGTTCTAGATTTCCTCTCAGGAAGAGGATGATACTACATAAACAAAACTATCAAAATCTTAAGATTGTGTGCTTATGGCAGTGTGTACAAAGGAATGGCAGTGATGGTGAAAGATTAAGGAACATAACTAAATTAAGAGTAAAATCTTGTAATGAAAGTGACATGTCATAAGCCAAGGAATAAAATTTACCTAACTTTATGCATGAGAATGCAAACAAATAAATAAGTAAATATATAGCTTGAAGTCGGTAAAATAGCATGGAAACAAAAACCAAAATAGGTAGGATGGACAACATTATTATATAGCAGTCAAACCTCCTCACCATTGTGGTCAAATCTGGACCATCATCGCATAGACATCTGATATACCAGGCCCTTCCCCCCAATAAAAGACTAGTAACACAGGCTTGCTGTAAAATTGAAATGTGGGCATTTTTTCATACTCAATCTGTGCATTTCATTAGTGGTTTACATAATTTTTCTTTTTAAAATATGTTATTCAATTTTAAATGAGGTTTCATTTCCAAAACCTGTCAATAAAATGTTTCAAACATTTAATGCCATTTATATTTAGTTTCAAAAATTAAAAATATTTATTTTTGATGCTTTAATAAAGATTCATAAATTAGCATGTCTACTTTTACATATTATGTTTTGATATTTTTAGTGCTAAATGGGTGTCTGATATTCAAGATTGACAAATTCTGGAATAGATTATTCATCAGATAAAGAACATGTTTGAGCATTTTTGAAAATGACCAGAGAAGAAGAAAGATGCCATGTTAGAGTGATATTTTTAGTAACTAGTATTGTCTCCTCTCAGTGAGGGACTTTTGTCTACACTTGGAAAGAATTAATACAGGAATGTTTCAATCACCATCACAAAAACTTCAGAGTGAAAAGAAGGTCTGAAATCAGCTGTTTGGTCAAGATTAAACAAAGAAGTGTGTAACTTTCCCTGAGAATTTGCAGAACTATTTGGATAAGAAAACAAAAGAATCAGAATCAGTTGCAGCCCCTGATGCCAGCACGGAAAGAGACAGGAGGGTGGGGTCCCACCACTCTTCACAGAGGTTCCCCTGGATCAAGGGGTCAGTGATTCCACCACGTCTGAGTCTTCTACGTCCTCCCACAGGTGAAGGTCCAGTCTGGGGGGCCTGAGGCCTCCAATTGGGCCCCTTTCATCATGATCATTGTGGGGGTTTGTGCTGAACTTCCTTTTCTTGGACTGTCCAAGGGGGTCCATCCTGGGCAGGCTTTCACAAAGAACAGAGAAACCCTTGGAGGCTTAATAGCTGGTCTCTTATCAAGAGTATCTACTTGCCCAAGTATGGACCTCAGGTTCTGAAGGACAAATCCAACCACCCAGACTGCTGACACTTGGCAAAAAAAGGCCATTGTTAATATGAAGACCCCTGTGCCTTTTACCACTCAGGTATCAATGAACCTCCTCTGTAAGACTTCCCATCCGGGTTGGAAGGAGCTTACTGTGACCTAGTGGCCTTATATTTCCTTGTGATGCTGTGAGGCTGTTGCATCCGCCACTCTCAGTCAGTGATTCCCATCCCCATCTGCCACATCTCCCAAGTGTGTTTCACTACGGGTACATGGTGTGCACTCTGTCTTTTGATCCAGCCTCCAGAGACTCACCTCCAGGACCTTATCTTTGCTGCCTGCCAACTGCCTCCTGGAGTCTCTTCCCCATCACCAAATGGCTGCTGAACCAAAAACTTCTTTGGTGCTGTTTCTTGGCATCTGTCCACAGAACCCACAGTACTGCTCTCCGTTCCTGAGAGGCAATAATGTTGCCTGGAATAGTCGACTAGCAGTCTATTCTTCTAGCTGCTTGTTTTAACTTCTTTGTATGTGATTCCTTCTACCCCCAGTGTTGTCAGCTGCTCTGTGAAACTCACCAGGTTGTCTGACCTGGGGTCAAGTTTGTCTGGCAGGTAGAGAGTTACTCCCTAAAAAGCCATTCTCTCTGCTTTTACATCTCACAGTTTTTGTGTCAACAGGATGAGTCCCACTGTTCTGGTCTGTGATCACTGTTCTTTTGAGACTATACATCCTCTTGTAGCCTTTCTCAGTGTCCATGGCATTTTTGTGACTTCCCAACACTGGAGTAAGTTTTTCTGCCAAAACGAGTAAGGCTCTTGTAGCTTCTAGACTTTCTCCACCTGCCAAATTGGAGAATTCTGAAACTTCTGTAAGACTGTCTCCCTAGTCCTCCCCATTCTTCTCTCTGGGTCGGTTATTCTGGGTTTGACACAGGTCAGTGAGACATCTTATAAAGCTTCTGAAGGGCCTAATCTGTCTCCTCTCCTGCTCACTTTAGTTAGACTATGGTAGTGTGAGGCTACCAGTCCTTTTATTTGAGTCCTGTGACTCTCCATCTGGCCTACCTTTAGGTGGATCCTGGACAGTACTGTCACTCTCTTCATACCGTCTTTCCCACATTCCTGGCGCTGGTTGTTTTCTGTGAAAACACCAGTGAACAGGTCCAGTTTTGAATTGGCCATGAGGACATGGGTCAGGAATTGTGTGGTTAAGAGAGTGGGATGAGAGCCATTGGAGAAATGATAATGATTTTTTTTCTTTTTAACAGCTTTTTAAAAAATATTAGTAATAAATGCAGTGGAAACAAAATTTAAAAAAAAGGAAGGGCAGAAGGAGGAAAAGAAGGCAGGACAGAAAGATAAAAGAAAGGAAGGAGAAAGAAAAATCAAGATAACCAAAAACTGTACTTCCTGTGATAAGGCATAAGCAGGAAACTTTATTTTTAAATACGGAAAAAATATACCATATCTAGGTTTCAGTTGCAAGCATATCTAAAGCTGAATCATGTAGCAATTGACTCTGCATTTGAGGGAACCTAAATACCTAGTGGAAAAAGTATATATTTCATATTTCTATTTAATTGGACAAAATATATGAAAATTTTAACAAGCAGTAATAATTACTCTGTTGCACATCCATCATGTGCTTGACATGACCTGAAATGTTTACACCTTTTCTGTAGAAGGTTGGAATTATTATTACCATCATTTTTACAAAAAGGAAATCAAGCACACCAAAATTAAATAACTTCCCAAAGTTCTCACAAACAGGCATTTTTGAGGATTATTAGAAGGTGGTTTCAAATTGAGTCATCTAACTCCAGACCTTGTACTCTTTATTGATATTATATTGTTTTGGAAATTTTGTTCCTTTTAGCCTTACAGACCTCCTTTGGTAGCTTCCACTGGGACATCTCATTATAGCAGGCACACATATGTGAAAACTACATCTCTACTTCTTAATAACCTGAAATGTAGAGTTTGATAAATTTCAAGAGTAATTACTTGTTTTTTTTCCAAATTTTACCCTCTTTAAAACCTAATGTGTTGAAAACAATATTACAGACCAAAGTTCTCCAAATGTGCTTGAATATAATGTCATAGAAGACATTTGATCTGTCCTAATTCATTATAGCTTTTAAGTGTGGCTACAATCTGTTCCTAAAAAAGCATCCTGAATGGTAGATAATCAAAAAGTGATACTTATTGAATGACTGGATTTGAACATTTTCCTCCTGTGAAAGCTGAATACACAGTTTTAGCTACCCTCAAAATGTGTTAATATTTTGAACATGAGAGAACATGAAGAAATATTTTCTCATGATTCTTTCATTATGTATTTTGTCTCTTACAATGGAAAGAAGATATGTATTATGTAAGAGGTGGCAGCAGCCCTAACGGTCATCCAAAGAGACTAGATGTGTATCTACAAAACTTCCATGTAACTCCAAGTATACGATCAAAGTCCTATCAGTCTGATTTAGGTTTTCCATTTCCTTTCAGTATATTAGTTTTTCTCCTCTGAGACCTTGTGACTCCTTATAGTCAAGATGTAAGGTTTGTTTGGTTTCTTTTTATTTGCCTAATTTGTGGGAAATAGCAAGAAGGTGAATAGTTTATGAATATTTGAACAAACTGAATTTCACTCTTCGACATTCTATCATACAACCAGAATACAAGGTTACAGTTGTTACAATGATGACGAAATAAAAAATGATCAGTTGATCATTTGAAAACATTAAATACCATGGCAATCTCATTCATCTAAAAACGAATGGAAAAGTTGCCAGAAAAATGATGCAGGAGAAGCCAGTTTCCCTGTCACTCCACAAAGATCAACTGTTAGGCAGCTCTCCACAAACAAAAACAGCCCTGAGAACCCCTTACTTAGAAAGTGTCAGCAACACAGTTGGGGGGAAAAAACCTGAATCACACAGAAGAATATGGAGACAATTTCATTTTGCCTGCAGCATCCCATTCTGCACACCAGCACTGTTCAAGGCCAAGAAGGAACTTTCCAGGTAGGAAGGGTTCCTCTTTCCAGGAAAGGAAGAGCAGGGTGAGCAGGCCCTTTCTCCAGCCTCTTGGAGCTCTGCATGAAGACCTTGCTTGGTTTCACCCCTCCCAGACTAGAGCTGGCTAAGAAGAAGGAAGAAAAGCAGAGGCTATGTTTAGCAGACCCACAGCAGGACCTGTCACAGTTCACAAAGACATGGATTAAAAGCTTACACACCAGACTTAAAACTGTAAAACCTCTAGAAGCAAACAGGAGAAAAGCTTCTTGACATTGGTCTTGGCAGCAGTTTTCTGGATAGGATGCCAAAAGCACAAGCTACAAAAGCAAATATAAACAAGTGGGACTGCATGAAACTAAAAGGCTTCTGCACAGCAAAGGAAATTACAACAAAATGAAAAGCAACTTATAGAATGGGAGAAAATATTTGTAAACTCTCTATCTGATGAAGGGTTAATATCCAATATGTATTAAAAACTAATATAACTTAGAAGCAGGAAAACAACCTGATACAGAAAGATCAGAGGAACTGAATAGACATTTTTCCAAAGAAGACATGCAAATGGCCAAAAGGTTCATGAAAGGAGGTTTGATATCGCCAATCATCAGGGAAATGCAAATCAAAACCACAGTAAGATGCCATCTCACACCTGTTAGAATGGCTGTCATCAAAAAAGACAAGAAATAACACATGTTGTCAAGGCTGTGGAGAAAAGAGAACACTTGTATATTGTTGGTGGGAATGTAAATTGATACAGCCACTAGGGAGAACAGTACGGAGGGTCCTCAAACAATTGAACCTGGAAGTACCAGATGATTTAACAATCCCACTTTTGGGTATATATCCAAAGAAATGAAAACAGGATCTCAAAGAGATCTGAGCTCTCCATTCATTTTAGCATCATTCATAGTAGCCAAGATATAAAAACAACCTAAGTGTCTGTCAGTAGATAAATGGATAAAGAATACAGTGGAATATTATTCAGCCATGAGAAATCCTGCCTTTTGCTACAACTTGGATGAACCTTAAGGGCATTACACTAAGTGAGGTAAGTCAGGCAGAGACAGACAAATACTGTATGATAATCACTTACATGTGATTACATGGGAATCTGGAAAAGCCAAACTCAAGAGAAACAGAGAGCAGGAAAGTGGTTGCTGGGAACTAAGTGGTGAAGGAAATGGGGAGATATTGGTCAAGGGGTACAAACTTCCAGTTATAAGATTAACAAGGGATTCTAATGTACAGCCTGGTGATTATAGCTAGTAATACTTTATTATATACTTGAAAGTTGCTAAGAGAGCAGATCTTAATTGTTCTTACTATAAAAAAAAGTAATTATGTAAGGGGAGGGAGTGTTAGTTAATACTATAGTGGTAGTCATTTTGAAATACGTAAATGTACCAAATCAGCACATTGTACACCTTAAACTTACACAATGTAGTATGTCAATTATACTCACTAAAGCTAGAAAAATTATCAGTAATAAACAAATAAACAAATAAAATTAATGGAAGACTTTAGGGAGTATTTTGCAATCATAGATGAATTCTTTATGACATCTTGAAAATACAAATGACTAAGCAATGAGTTATCTTTTTACAGTATAAGTAAAAATATAACAACATCTTATTGCTTTATCTTGTGGTCCAGTTTGTTATTAGAATCATAAATAACTAAATTCACAATTGAATTTGCACTTAAACATAAAACATCCTCTCACATGATGCTGTCCATTGAATGTGGACTAATCACCTTGCTTGAAGTATGGGAGGTCTCTAACTGGAACATATTCCCTGTTTTTGTCACAGTGTTTAAATTAGATGCTTCAGTGATGTAGGCAGACAGTTTCATTGAAACCTCATCAAGATGGCTGCTAAAAATCTTATATTTGCTGTTTATACTAAAATTCAACTGTAAAGAACAGTTTATGTTGATATTTTAAGGGACCACTTTATCTCAGTTTCTAAGGAAAAGTTATGTATGGAAATATGCACAGAGATTTATTTGAGACTTGTTATTGGTCTGGAATAGAAGGGCCCTGTGTCATAGCCACCCTCACCTTCTACCCTTCAGTCACTGCCCAAGCTGGGAACTAGTTTTACCAGAGTCCTTTACACTCTGTGGTGTTGGGTTAGGATTTGTCAATGAGAAGAGCTTACATGAAATTTAGAAACCATTACTCTTGGGAACCAAGACACTACAGCCAAGGCACCCTCCAAAAAGAGTCCCTCTGTGTGATAGTGGCGGACCAACGGAGCAGCTCCTTAGCCTTCTCCATGAGCTCCAGTTTCTCTACCTGATCCAGTTTGAAGTCATCAGTAATGGTTTCTCAAATTCTTTGGCTATAACACTACAGCCATTCTCTCTGACATGTTCTTCTGTATTTGTTTAAGCTCACATTCCTCTTAAACTCTCCCGCCAAAAATAACGGTGGCTTTGTTTCTTTGGGTACACCAAAATTAATCAAATTTTTGGTATTAGAAGTGCTTCTGGGGAGATAGAATTAAGGTTGGGAATCTGAAGTTGATTCTCTGATCTAATTATACTTAAAGGGATTAATGATCCCATTGCCAGTAGTAATTAGGGCACAATGAAGGCCAATATATTTTTTAAAACTTTTAAAATTAACTAACTTAAAATTAAATTTTAAGATTAAAAAATATTTGAGATACAAGAAAGCTCTGGGTTCCAGGCTTAAGGAGGTAGGAATACTGGAGTAGATTTTTTGGTTAGTCACCTGTTTTCTCACCTCCCAGCTAGGTCACCTGAGAGGATTCATAGAACAATCACTTTAGCACGGCTTTGAGAGAGATGAGTATACCTGCCCCAGGGCTGCCATAACAAATTACCACAAACTTGGTGAGTTAAAACAGCAAAATTTATTCCTTCACAGTTTCAGAGACAAGAAATCTAAAATCAGGCTCTCCCCAGGGCCACTCCAGGGCCCTCTGAAAGCACAAGGTGTCATCCTTCCTGCCTCTTCTCACTTTTGATAGTTACCTTCTGATGGCCCCTCAGTGTGGACCACATACTTCTAGGACCTGTGAATTATAAGCTTCTCTCTTCAGTTTCTCTGTGGTCTGTTGTTGACCCTTGACTCACTGTCCAGCACCCATGCTCCATTTAATATTAACAAAGTTATAACAGCATGTTAGGAAGACTTTCATACTAATAAATGTTTTCCTTTTCTTTTTTCCCTTGCATCATGCAGCATTGAATATATAGTAAATATTTGGTGGCATGAATTTCAGAGCTTTTATGTTGTAAAAATAACTTTCTGCATTCTATATATTTAAAGTTTATTGTATTTTCAATATATATTATACAAAGGATTTTTTAAAAGTTTTTTTTCGTATTTCATTGCATCAAATATAATATACCATGGATCAAATCATGTCCACTAAGATGTGCATTGACAAAGCATAATCAGGGGGTCAGATGTAGTCACCTGCCTGTGTTTTGTAAATAAAGCTCACTGAAAAACAAACAAACCCACTCTTTCATATAATGTCTATGGCTGCTTTTATATTATAATGGCAAAGTTGAATAGCTGCAACAGAGACTATATGGTCCACAAATCTGAAGACATTTATTATCTGGCTCTTTAATATATGTGCTAGTAGTTCACAATTACTAAAGTCAAACATGGTTCCATTGTGGTTTTCTTTTTTCGTTTTCAAAAGATTATAAATTTGCCTTTGGAACTGATTTGTCATTGTTCCACAGTCTTCATCTAATTGCTGTAGTTCAGACGGTAGTTGTAGATAAATGATTGTTGAATACTTACTCAATTCACTCATTTAATCAGAAATTTGTCAGCTGTAATGTTGTAGGTAAATGTTTGCTGAATATTTATTCAGCTCATTCTTTAATCAGAAATTTGTCAGCTGTAATATATGGTTGAAATGTTAGTATTAATTATATACTGAAGTGTTAATTATAGGTTTATAACTATACTGTTAGCACTAGCATAAGAGTATTAATTGCAAAGATTCTTGATGAATCTGTTGACAGAAATGTGAGGGTAGAAGCTGTTAAATCAAGATGAGTCTCATTGATGCTAGTGAAAGTAAAGTCAAAGATTCTTACTTACAAACAAGAATTTGAGGCTGAGAACTACTGGGAAAGCAGAAGAAAACACATTCGCAGACCCCTGGGATCTTTCCTTGAAAGCAAATAAAACAAACCGTCAGATAGAGCAAGATAACCAAGGGACAAAACTGAGAAGAATTCAGGTGAAATATTACAAATGAGAGAAGTTTTCAATGGAAATTACGTGAAATGAAACAGAAAGCTCTAGATAAATAGACTGGAAAATAGAGGTAAACATGGGTGGACCCTGATTGTACCATGTCTCCAGTATAGAACATCAGGCTGAAAACATTAGGATGACCTTTATCTGTTTATTAATTTTTTTTAAATATAGACTTACTGGTTTTAAATCTTTAGAAATGGAATTTGGGACTTGTAGTTTAAGAGACAACAGTCATTTTGATAATCATGTAGGCTTAAGAATCACTGAACTAAGGTAGGAATGAGCTAAATTCTGTCACAAATATTTGGGGTTTGGTACCAAGCCTCCGTTGTCCTGGGTCTGACATTCTCATGGTGATTCCAATTATGACTACTCTTCTCTCATATTTTCCTTGGTTTGAATTCCTATCTTAGTAATCCATTTAATGTGTGGTCCCTCTGCAGACCTTTGCTTCGTTTTGGTCTTCTCTTTATGCTCCTCATAAACTTTCCAATTTCTAGATGCCAGTACGGCAGCAGGGCCATAGTTGGCTGCAGATAAATTTCTCTGACAAAGAGGCTGATGGCATAGGTTATGAGTAACTTTTGTCCTTTAGTTTCCCTGTTGTCAACCACTCCTGCTTTTTGCTGTTTATTCTTGTTTGCCATGGTTATGTTTTCTACAAATGTCTATGTCCTATTGCTACCGAACCAAATCAACCTGGGTACACCCTCAGGAAGCACGGTAGGGCAGACACTGCCACGGTGGCGTAGTGAAAGAAAGAAGGTGTTTACTACAGGGCACCAAGCAAGGAGATTGGGCAGCTAATGCTCAAGGTCCTAAACTCCTTGTTGGCTTACAAGCAAGGGTTTTTAAAGCAAAATTATGGGAAAGGGTTGCAGGGTGTGTGATCAGCTGTACACATTCTTCTGACTGGTCAGGGGTGAAGTGACAGGGAATTACTTCAAGAATCACAGCTAACAGTCTTCTAGTTCTAACCAGTCTGAGATCTAAGTGTGTGTGGTCAGCAGGTGGCGCATCTGGTGGGGATCTAGGTTTCTGCAAAACATCTCAAGGATACATGGTCAAGAATTCATCTATGGCCTTGAGGGGAAATAAGTTCTGCTTCACTTGCTTTACCTTGGTTTACAAACTTCTACTTTCTTTCATTTCTACTTATCCAGTCTAATTCCCACATTCCAGGTTATTTGAGGGACTCAGTGTTTTTTTTGTTAATAAGTAGTCTGAGGGCTTTCATCAAGGGGGTACCTTTTTGGTTTTATTATAACCATCGATCCAAAATTTATTAATAATCTACCTGGAATTCTAATTGAAATTTTAAAAAATATTGATTATTCAAATGCCACTAATCAATGTAGTTCTAAGTGTGTCATATATTTTATAGAAGCATAAACAAAGTAATGAAGGAGTACTTTTGCCTGCAAATGGGAAGTTCACATAGAAAGTGACATTTGATCTAGTTCTCAAATGATTTCAGCAATAACAATATCAAAAGTTTGAGGAAGGATCTTTTAAATAGAGTGGTAGAAAAAACCAATATTAAGTAAATAAAAAAGTCACAAAAGTTCATGGCACATTATGAATAAGCCAACAAGAAACAATGGCAGATATGAAAGAGAAAATAGTAGATTGGAGCCAGATTTAAAAAGCTATGCAAATACATCTAAAAGTGTTCAAACCACAGTAGATAGTCAACAACATATTTTGTTTTAGGAAATGATATCGTCTTGTTTCATTTTAGAAGACAATTAGAAAATGAAAGCTAGTTTTAAATATTGTTGTATTTTGGTTCTTACCCCTTTATCCTGCCTTTCCTGGCTTATTCTGTTTTTGTTACAAGTATTCAGCCCTTTCCCTTCACTTAACATAGGTAATAGCTTAAAGCTCTTTTCATTTATTGATCTTCTCACTGGTATTCCAAAATTTTATTGTTGATTTCTGGATTTTGCATTATGCTCAGAAATAGTTTTGAGAACTATGTATCTGGAATTTCGTATCGTAATTATTCTGATAGGTATTCTTCATCTGTCTATTGATTGTTCAGTTGCTGGTTCTTTTCAGATCCTCGCATGTCTTGCTTGAGATAACTTTAGGAGGGGCAGATACTCGCTCAAGCATCATCTGGGAATGGGATGAGAGAGTGTGGCATATGGGGGAATTTGGCTGTTGCACATCCAAAACGGTGTTCTCTGATGTGTCTGCCTATAATTTACTTAATTTTTTCCTCAACTCGAGATGTATTTTGATTCACTTTTAGAGTGAACAGGTTGTTGTCATGTTTCATATTGTCCCATGTGTCACAAACCTCCGCTTTAGAGTTACCTCTTTCAGCTGTTCCTGATCAATGGCAGGGCTTACTCTCTTTATGCCCTTTTTTTCTAGATCTGCTTCCAGTGCAGATCAGGGCACATCAGGGTCAGTATGGATAGCTATAGGGAACTTCACTACTTTTCCATGACCACTCCAAACCATGTCACTTCATCAGCTCAAGAACCATTAGGCTTTTCTTAGATCCTGTCACTTAATCCTGGAAAAATCTGAAAATTGGTAAGGATCCTGGACAAGAATGTATTAAAACATAGCATTGTTCTCTAATTTAATTCAAATTTCAGTGCATCTGCCAAATGCTTGCAATATTTTATGGTTTGTGGATATGGCCATTTATAAAGTTTTTATAATCAAATTATTTTCCTTTTGTATTCTTTTTGGATTCCTCTTATGGGTCTCTGAAAGAGGAAGAATAAAAATGCTTTTGTTCCATAGCCTTACAGGAGAAACTCTAAGGAAGGTTTATCATAGCTCACTTTTATAAGTTGTTCTCGATATATTAAAATGGATATCATGAAACTCAAATATTTACAATTCTTAGCATTATTAAATTCTGTGTATTTTGTGGCAGAGATCATTTATCCAATTTATCTTTATGCTCAAAACACTGAAACTAATCCAGATTAAAATTTGCATTAGGGAACATTTCCTATGATGCTATATTTTCCAGTATATGTCACCCTCTCTATTTCCATATACCTGCATGAGTGTGTGTATACATATTGTATACTATATACATATATAGTATGTACATACACATATGTAAAGTATATACAGATGTAGTATATACTTTCTACACATAGTAAATTCTACATGTAGGTTAACTGGTAAATGAATCAAAAACATAGGTAATTCCCTGGTTTTATACTGGGTCTGAAGAAATGTGCTTTCTTATATGTCTTTGTAGGAGTGTTAATTGATACAAATTCTTTCATGAGAAATTTGGCAAAATTTAAAATACACAAGTAGCGAATGATTCGAAAAATATACTTTAATGTCTATGTAGATATATGTATGCAAATGGGTTCTATGCCATTAATTTTAATAGAAAAATATAAAATCAACCTAAATACCCATTATGAGAGACAGACTAAGTAAATTGTGGTATATTTGTTTTTTCTTTTAAAGGTTGATGTTTTTTTTCTTTTTTTATTTCATTTTATTATTTTATTAATTAATTAATTAATTTTATTTTGGTATCATTAATCTACAGTTACATGAGCAATATTATGGCTATTAAACTACCCCCTTCATCAGGTCCCTCTCCACCAACCCCATTACAGTCACTGTCCATCAGCGTAGTGAGATGCTATAGAGTCACTACTTGTCTTCTCTGAGTTGTACAGCCCTCCCCGTGCCCCCCATACATTACATCTGCTAATCGTAATGCCCCTTTTACCCTCTTATCCCTCCCATCCGACCAATCTTCCCCAGTCCCTATCCCTTTGGTAACTATTAGTCCGTTCTTGGGTTCTGTGAGTCTGCTGCTGTTTTGTTCCTTCAGTTTTTTTCTTTGTTCTTATACTCCACATATGAGTGAAATCATTTGATACTTGTCTTTTTCGGCTTGGCTTATTTCACTGAGCATAATACCCTCTAGCTCCATCCATGTTGTTGCAAATGGTAGGATTTGTTTTCCTCTTATGGCTGAATAATATTCCATTGTGTATATGTACCACATCTTCTTAATCCATTCATCTACTGATGGACACTTAGGTTGCTTCCATTTCTTGGCTATTGTAAATAGTGCTGCAATAAACATAGGGGTGCATCTGTCTTTTTGAAACTGGGTCAAATGGTATTTCTATTTTGAGTTTTTTGAGGAACCTCCATACTGCTTTCCACAATGGTTGAACTAATTTGCATTCCCACCAGCAGTGTAGGAGGGTTCCCTTTTCTCCACATCCTCACCAACATTTGTTGTTGTTTGTGTTTTGGATGTTGGCCATCCTCACTGGTATGAGGGGATATCTCATTGTGGTTTAAATCTGCATTTCTCTGATGTTTAGCGATGTGGAGCATCTTTTCATGTGCCTGTTGGCCATCTGAATTTCTTCTTTAGAGAAGTGTCTATTCATGTCCTCTGCCCATTTCTTAATTGGATTATTTGCTTTTTGTTTGTTAAGGTGCGTGAGTTCTTTATATATTTTGGATGTCAACCCCTTATCAGATACATCATTTATGAATATATATTCCCATACTGTAGGATGTCTTTTTGTTTTACTGATGGTGTCCTTTGCTCTACAGAAGCTTTTCAGCTTGATATAGTTCCACTTGTTCATTTTTGCTTTTGTTTCCCTTGCCCAGGAGATATGTTCATGAAGAAGTTGCTCATGTTTATGTCCAAGAGATTTTTGCCTATGTTTTTTTCTATGAGTTTTATGGTTTCATGACTTACATTCAGGTATTTGATCCACCTTGAGTTTACCTTTGTGTATGGGGCTATACAGTAGTCCAGTTTCATTCTCTTACATGTAGCTGTCCAGTTTTTCCAACACCAGCTGCTGAAGAAGCTGTATCTCCCCATTGTATATCCAAGGCTCCTTTATCAAATATTAATTGACTGTAAATGTTAGGGTTAATGTTTGGATTTTCTATTCTGTACCACTGGTCTGTGCGTCTGTTTTTGTGACAATACCAAACTGTCTTGATTACTATGGCTTTGTAGTAGAGCTTGAAGTCAGGGAGCGTAATTCTCCCTGTTTGATTCCTCCTTCTCAGGATTGCTTTGGCTATTCAGGGTCTTTTCTGGTTCCATATGAATTTTCGGATTATTTGTTCCAGTTCATTGAAGAAAGCTGTTGGTAGTTTGATAGGGATTGCATTGAAACTGTAGATTGCTTTAGGTAGTATAGCCATTTTGACAATATTTATTCTTCCTAGCCAAGAGCATGGGATGCATTTCCATTTGTTAGTGTCCTCTTTAATTTCTCTTAGGAGTGTCTTGTAATTTTCAGAGTACAGGTCTTTCACTTCCTTTGTTAGGTTTATTCCTAGGTATTTTATTCTTTTTGATGCAATTGTGAATGAAATTGTTTTTCTGATTTCTCTTTCTGTTAGTTCATCGTTAGTGTATAGGAAAGCAACAGATTTCTGTGTGTTAATTTTGTATCCTGCAACTTTGCTGAATTCAGATATTGGTTCTAGTAGTTTTGGAGTGGAGGTGGAGTCTTTAGGGTTTTTTATGTACAGTATCATGTCATCTGCAAATAGTGACAATTTGACTTCTTCTTTACCAATCTGGATGCCTTGTATTTCTTTGTTTTGTCTGATTGCCGTGGCTAGGGCCTCCAGTATTTTGTTGAATAATAGTGGAGAGAGTGGGCATCCCTGTCTTGTTCCCGATCTTAGATGAAAAGCTTTCAGCTTCTCGCTATTAAGTACGATGTTAGCTGTGGGTTTGTCATATATAGCCTTTATGATGTTGAGGTACTTGCCATCTATACCCATTCTGTTGAGAGTTTTAATCAAAAATGGATGCTGAATTTTGTCAAATGCTTTTTCAGCATCTATGAAGATGATCATGTGGTTTTTGTTCTTCTTTTTATTGATGTGATGGATGATGTTGATGGATTTTCGAATGTTGTACCATCCTTGCATCCCTGGGATGAATCCCACTTGATCATGGTGTATGATCCTCTTGATGTATTTTTGAATTCGTTTTGCTAATATCTTTTTGAGTATTTTTGCATCTACGTTCATCAGGGATATTGGTCTGTAATTTTCTTTTTTGGTGAGGTCTTGGCCCGGCTTTGGTATTAGAGTGATGCTGGCTTCATAGAAAGACTTTGGAAGTATTCCCTCCTCTCTATTTTTTGGAAAACTTTAAGGAGAATGGGTGTTATTTCTTCTGTATATGTCTGGTAGAATTCAGAGGTGAATCCATCTGGTCTGGGGGTTTTGTTCTTGGGTCGTTTTTTGATTACCGATTCAATTTCATTGCTGGTGATTGGTCTGTTTAGTTTTTCTGTTTCTTGCTTGGTCAGTCTTGTAAGGTTGTATTTTTCCAAGAAGTTGTCCATTTCTTCTATGTTTTGCAGGTTGTTAGCATATAGATGCTCATAATATTCTCTTATAATTCTTTGTATTTCTGTGGGATCCATCGTTATTTTTCCTTTCTCATTTCTGATTCTGTTTATGTGTGTAGATTCTCTTTTACTCTTAATGTATCTGACTAGGGGTTTATCTATTTTCTTTATTTTTTCAATGAACCAGCTCTTAGTTTCATTGATTTTTTCTATTGTTTTATTTTTCTCAATTTTATTTATTTCTTCTCTGATCTTTATTATGTCCCTGCCTCTGGTGACTTTGGCCCTCCTTTGTTCTTCTTTTTCCAATTTCAGTAATTGTTTCTTTAGACTGTTCATTTGGGAATTTTCTTCCTTCTTTAAATAGGCCTGGATTGCAATAGACTTTCCTCTTAGAACTGCCTTTGCTGCATCCCACAGAAGTTGTGGCATTGTGTTGTTGTTGTCATTAGTCTCCATATATTCTTTGGTTTCTGTTTTGATTTGGTCGTTAACCCATTGATTATTTAGGAGAATGTTGTTAAGTCTTCATGTATTTGTGAGCCTTTTTGATTTCTTTCTAAAATTTATTTCTAGTTTTATACCTTTGTGATCTGAGAAGTTGGTTGGTAGGATTTCAATATTTTTGAATTTACTGAGGTTCTTTTTGTGGCCTAGTATGTGGTCTATTGTGGAAAATGTTCCATGTGTACTTGAGAAGAATGTGTATCCTGCTGCTTTTAGGTGCAGAGTTCTGTAGATATCTGTTAGGGCCATTTGTTCTAGTGTGTTGTTCAGTGCCTCTGTGTCTTTACTTATTCTCTGTCTGGTTGATCTGTCCTTTGGAGTGAGTGGTGTGTTGAAGTCTCCTAAAATGAATGCATTGCTGTCTATTTCCTCCTTCAATTCTGTTAGTATTTGTTTCACATATGCTGACACTCCTGTGTTGGGTGCATATATGTTTATAATGGTTATATCTTCTTGTTGGACTGACCCCTTTATCATTATGTAATGTCCTTCTTTATCTCTTGCTACTTTCTTCGTTTTGAAGTCTATTTTATCTGATACAAGTACTGCAACACCTGCTTTTTTCTCTTTCTTGTTTGCATGAAATATCTTTTTCCATCCCTTCACTTTTAGTCTGTGTATATCTTTGGGTTAGAGGTGAGTCTCTTGTAAGCAGCATATAGATGGGTCTTGTTTTTTTACCATTCAGTCACTCTACGTCTTTTGATTGGTGCATTCAGTCCATTTACATTTAGGGTGATTATTGACAGGTATGTACTTATTGCCATTGCTGGCTTTAGATTCGTGGTTACCAAAGGTTCAAGGGTTGCTTCTTTACTATCTAAGAATCTAACTTAACTTTCTTGTTAAGTTATTGTGAATGCCGTCTGATGTTTCTTTATCTCTCCCTTCCTATTCTTCCTCCTCCATTCTTTATATACTAGGTGTTTTATTCATTGCCTTTAGTTAGTATTTGGATGGTTTTCTTTCTTTGCTATGATTTTATTGTCTCTGGTGACATCTTTTTAGCCTTAGGGGTGCTTCCCTCTAGAGCAGTCCATTTAAGGTATCCTGTAGTGGTGGTTTATGAGAGGCAAACTCTCTCTACTTTCGTTTGTCTTGAAATTGTTTAATCCCCCCATCATATTTAAATGATAATCGTGCTGGATACGATATTCTTGGTTCAAGGCCCTTCTGTTTCATTACATTAAATATATCATGCCATTCTCTTCTGGCCTGTAAGGTTTCTGTTGAGAAGTCTGATGATAGTCTGATGGGTTTTCCTTTGTAGGTGATCTTTTTTCTCTCTCTAGCTGCCTTTAATACTCTGTCTTTATCTTTGACCTTTGCTATCTTAATTATTTTGTGTCTTGGTGTTGTCTTCCTTGGGTCCCTTGTGTTGGGAAATCTGTGGGCTTCCGTGGACTGCGAGACTATATCCTTCCCCAGTGTGGGAAAGTTTTCAGCAATTATTTCTTCAAAGACACTTTCTATCCCTTTTTCTCTCTCTTCTTCCTCTGGTACTCCTATAATGTGAATATTTTTCCGTTTGGATTGGTCACACAGTTCTCTTAATATTCTTTCATTCCTAGAGATCCTTTTATCTCTGTCTGCCTCAGCTTCTTTGTATTCCTGTTCTCTGTTTTCTATTCCAGTAACAGTCTCTTGCACCTCATCCAGTCTGCCGTTAAGCCCGTCTATGGCTTGTCTGATTTCTGCAGTCTTTCCTCACTTCCCTCACTTCCTCCCTGAGCTCTTGTACATTTCTCTGTAGATCTGTCAGCATGGTTATGACTTTTATTCTGAACTCTTTTTCAGGAAGACTGTGCATGTCTATCCCTTAAGGTTACGTCTCTGGGGTTGTCTGGGTCTGAAGATTTGTCTGTACCATATTTCTCTGTCTTTTCATGGCTATAGAAGTGGTTGCTGGTAGTTGCCACAAATGTCAACTGGGCTGTTTATGACTTTAAAAAGGGGAAAAAAAAAAAAAGAAAGAAAGAAAGAAAGAAAAGAAAGAGAATAAAAAAACAACTAAAAAAAAAAATAAACGCCCACCGGGAGTAGATTCTGTGGGGATGCTGTAGGTGGTGCTGTTGCTCCACTATTCCAGAGCCGTGGCCACGCCGCTCCCCGCAGCCCTTTATAGCTCTGGCTGGGGTGGGAACAAATGGGAGGCTGTTGAGCTCTGTGGGAGGTCTAAGTGCGGCCACCCTTTCCTAGTTACCAGCTAAGGGGTCCGATGCTCCCCAGGACTCCCAGCCTGCTGTACTGAGAGTGCCAGGGTGATCCGGTCCTCCGCTGGGCTCCTGTCTCTTTAAGACCGCTGAAGAAAGCGTGCGCTTTTCTTCTGTTTTTTTTTTCCTTCTCAAACAGGCTGCAAGCAACCTGGCACGTTCCCCGCTCAGACCCTGCCCCCTCTGTCTCTCCAATCTCCGCTACACTGCGCGATGTGTGTCGGCACTCCCGGCGCAGATCACCGGGGCTAGTTATTTTGCAGGCCTGTACTTCCAGTCCCTCCTGGCTCTGAATCCTCTCCTCTCGCTGGTGCACTGGGGTGGGGGAGCGATCAGGTCCTGCTGGGTCGCGGCTCCATATCTTACCCGCCTCGCAGGGTGCCGAGTCCTCTTAGGTGTAGCTGCACGCTGTGCGCTTTCCTATGTATTCTGGTCTCTCTTTTAGGAATAGTTGTATTTGCTGTGTTTTCGTGGATAAGTATAATGTTGGGAGGAGATTTCTGCCGCCCTGTTCATGTTGCCATCTTGTGCCTATAATTTTTTCCCATTTGCCAAAAAAATAATAGCATATATAAGCAGATATGTATATATACCCAGTAATTGAAATTTTCTGGGAAGGAAATAAACTGTTGTTGACAGTAGCCTCTGAGTGCATATGGGATCTTGAATAAGAGGGAGAGTTCAATCTACTTTTTATACCCTTGTGAACAATTTATATATATGTGATTATATATGTAATATTCTATATGATTATATTTTACATTTTTTATAATATTTTATAATATATATTTAAAATCTATAATTTCCATAATTAAATTTTAATTTTTCAAAATTATCAATATACATATTTTAAGAACAGCTTGAGAGTCTCTCAAGTGACTATAAATGAAATTTCTAATTTGTGTATCTTAAAACATACATTTAAAACACAGATTGGCTTATATTATACAATCAAGATTGTATTCAAATGCAACAGTATTCAGTTGCTTTAAAGAGTGAGTTTTAATTACCTCTCAAAAATAGATTATAGGTTAAAATAGGCTTCTGGGAAAATATCCAGCCTATTTCTACTCAAATTTCTTTATAATAAGATTCTACCCTCATTGCAAGAATATGTGATTTGAGTAGCATTAAAGTAGCAATAGAGCCCTCAACGGAACACTATTTTATTCTTGAAAGCATGTATAACCTAAGTTAATACAGCTATAGCTACAGCAACATATTTGCACAGGACTATTTTTTAATTACCATGTGAAATACTCTAGTTAGAAACTAAAGTGATCTTTCAGTAGAATTCCCTTCAGAGTAGTGATGGTATGTTGGGTCCTGGAACAACATAGAAAGGGAACAGAAACTAATCTTAATCAAATAATCTCAGGCAGTTTTAGCACTGTCTTGTTGTTTTGCTAAATAGTACAGAAACAAAAGATATGAACAATTTCAACGAGACACCAATAATTGTTATTTTGAACAAGCCCTGTTTCTAACATTTTTTTAATTATTATCACATGTCAGGTTTTAAGATAATCAAATTGTCAAGAAAATAATGTTTTGTGTGCACAGGTATGTGCCAAGAAATGAACAAGTTCTCTAGGACTATAATAGTTACCAACATATCTAATCTTTGACCCAACTGATGCTAAAATCTGGAGTCCAGACATTAAATAAAAAATTGCAAAGTATGATTAATGGTAGCAGAGAAATATAGGGTTTTGGGGAACTTAACCTATTCTTGGAGGTCTCAAAGTTGCCTGGATGGAAGTGATATTGAATTGCTACATGAATAATGTGTGAAAGGGGTTAAATAAGTGGAAGGAATAGAATGTGTGAGGAATCAGGGCTCAGAGCACATTAGAGGATGTGAAACATGGCCACTCTTTCTGAAACATAAAAGTCTGGGGATAGGGAGGAGAGCTGGACTAGATGGGAATGGAGAGATGGAAGTCTCCTCTCTACTGATATCCCCACTCTAAACTCAGAGATCTTCACCTTATCTCTCTTACCTCCTATTTTGGGTGAATTCTTTACTAATTGTAATAACCATCAAAACATCTTGGTGCTGTGTTTCCTGCATGTGTGTACTGGTCTCTAGGGCTGCTGTAACAAAGTCCCACAAGCTAGGTAACTTAAACAACAGGAATTTATTGTCTTAGATCTAGAGGCTAAGTCCGAGATCAAGGTGTTGACGGGGTTGGTTCCTTCTGAGGCTGTGAGGGAGGATCTGTTCCCTGCCCCATTCCCTGCCCCTCTCCCGGCTTCTGACGGTTGGCAGGCAAGCTTTGGGGTTCCTTGGCTTATCGGTGCATCATCGCCATCTGCCCCCATCTTCACGAGGTGTTCTACCTGTGGGCATGTCTCTGTGTCCAGTTTCCCCCTTATATAAGGACACTAGTCATACTGGATTAGGGCTCTCTCCAATGACTTCATTTTGACTTGATTTTTTCTGTGAAGAACAAACTCCAAATAAGGTCACATTTAAGGAAGTAGGGTTTAGAACTCCCAACATACCCCTTTTGAGGGGACAAAATTCATCCTGTAACAATGCCAAACCTTAAGGTTTTCTATGAATATTAAAATTACCCATCAAATAAAAGTAGTGACAAGACATTTTAAAACAAAAGGGACTGGTGATTATTATTATAAAACAAGAGGCTCTGCTGAGTGGATAGAGGAATTTGGGATGACAGATAAAGAGGTATCACAATGATTTCTCCTAAGAAATAAATCCTAACTAGAACAGAATTGATTTCATTTATCCTCTTCCTCCACCTATTCACTGAGAGTCCAAAACCTCCTCCAATTCTGATAAAACCCAATTGTAAACAACTGCTATTTCTTTATGGTGCAATAAAAGCATTTTTTAGTTAAGGTTTTCTAAAATAACAGACAACTGATATTGGAGAAAGCTTTAAAATACTAAAATTAAGGCAGGTAAAAAACATGAAATACATCAAATTGATTTTTACTATATGCTAGCTGAAGATTATTTTATGCTCAAAACGTGGAGCGACAAGGACAAATCAAAACAAAATGTTTTCTTTAAATTTAAACCAAAGAAGATAAATTGTGACACTTAAGAGATTTTTTTTCAAGTTGTTTCTTCTGCTTAGAGTACCCTTAGATGGTTGTGTCCCTGAAAAAGATATGTCGAAGTTCTAATCTCCAGTACCTCAGAATGTGACCTTTTTTGGAATAAGTAATTGCATCTATAATTTATTAAATTAAGATGAGGTCATACTGGAATAGAGTGGGCTCTTAATCCATATGACTAGTGTCCTCGTGAGAAGAGAAGGCACACAGGCAGGAGATGGCCTTGTGAAGATGAGGTCAGAGACTGGAGTTACGCTGTTACCAACCAGTGAATGCCTGGGACTAGCCGAACCTGGAAGAGGCCTGGAAGGATCTTCCCCCAGAAGATTCCAGAGGAGATGGGCCCTCCCAGGACCTTGGTTTAGGACTGCTAGAATTGAGAACTGTGAGAGAATACGTTCCTGCTCTTTGAAGCCTCCCAGTTTGTGGTGTCTTGTTATGACAACCTTAGAAAACTAATAGACATTCTTTTTTTTTTTCTCCTGAAAAATCTCATTTATCCTAGATCCAGATAAAAAGTTATTTCTTTCTGGAGCTTTTTCTGACTCCACCAATGAATGGATACTGAGTTTTTCTAGTTCCCGTACTTTCACTGTCTTTTAAAACACTCTTTGGCCAAACTGATTACTTTGTAATATTTTTAGGTATTTGTGTTTGGCCTCTATTCTGAACTCTGATTCTTTTGTGGGGCCCCAGATATTTTTTTATCCAATTTTGATTAATATTAGAATTGGAACCTGAGGCCACCAATGTCAAGCTAATATTTGGTGATAAAATTTTAATGATACTATTTAAGAAGCTGTTCACACAGCGCTTTTGATCATGCAAAGCAATGGATTATTCAATACTTTCATTTACAAAGAGAGATAATGAAGCCTAGCAAATATATACATGGCCACTGTAAATTGAAACTTAAGTGAAATCTATACCTGTTCTGTATCTTCCTTCTTAAAAATATTTTTTTTTCTAAAAAGAGGGAAAGATCTTTTCCATAATGTTGAAATATTTGAATAGTTCTAAGGACAATTAACTTGCAACCTTGAGATTTTGAATGTCTGTTTCAGGAAAAAACAACTTTTAGAATTAAAGAAAACTATTCATTCAAAATGATAAGCTTTGTTTGGCATGAGGTTGATTTTCTCACCACTCCTGTGATTAATAACCTGCTGACTCTGACCTCATTCATCTGGTTCTGATTAACTCAACTATTCTAAAGATGTATTAGGGTTCTCCAGAGAAACAGCACCAATAATTTCTATATAGATATATAGAAAGAGATTTATTATGAGGGGTTTGTTCACACGATAATTGCAGCTGAGAAGCCCCACAATCGGTCATCTGAAAATCGGAGAGCTGGTAGTATTGTTCCAGTCTAAAACCGAAGGGCTGAGAACCAGGGAAGGGCTGGCAACCGATGATATAAATCTCAGTCCCAATCTGAAGGCCACAGAGCTGCGAGTGCCAGTGTCTAAACGTAGGAGAGATGGATGTCCAGCTCAGACAGAATGTAAATTCATTCTTCTTCCACCTATTTGTCCTATTTGGGCCTCCTTCACGTTGGATGATGTCCACTCACTTTGCTGAGGACAATCTTATTTACTCAGTCTACTGATTAAAATGCTGGTCTCCTCTGGGGACACCTTCACAGAAACACTGAGAAATGTTTTACCAGTAATCTGGGCATCCCTTAGCTCAATAAAGCTGACACATAAATTTAAACTTCACATAAAGGCAATAGTGTTTTAAAACAGGTTTCCTTCTTCAAGTAAAATAAATGTGCCTGGAAAATTCAACTTTAAACACGGTAGTGAACTGATTTTCCGTCATATTCTAAGGTTGTATAATGTATTCTCATTATCGCACCTGAGGTATACTGGTTTTTTAGCAAATATATTCTGAATGAATGTACAAATGGCCATATGGATATAAGAGAAATAAAAGGCTAGTGAAAAGGGAAGACCATTCTTTTTTGGACAAATAGGAATAGATTTCAATTGCTGAGCAATGATTTAACTTGTATTTCGGATTTATATTTCATATTTACATAGTGCAATGATTTTTGTTGTCAGAACATTGGCCCATCAATAGGGGCTGAAAATATATTTGAATCTTTCAGTAACCTAAAGGCAACTGTTAAAATCCAGAATATGAAGGATGACAAGTTCTCCTGCTTTAGAAGCTTGATTCTCTATTATGAGCAGCACTAATCATCTCAGACTGAGCAACTACTGAATCCAGTAGACGTGCGAAAGGAAAATCCGTCCTAAAAAAAAAATAGGGCATTCTTCAGACTATCTAGCCAGGACTCATTTTGACTGCAAATGGCAGAAATCCAACTGGAACACACTTACTCAGAGAGTGGACTTTACAGCTTACCTCACCAGACTTATGGAATCATAATACATCAGCTATTCTGTGAGGTGACTGAGGACAGGGATCTCGAAAGGCGTCAGGTAGTGTCGCGCATTCTCTGTGTCTTCGTCTTGGAGTTTTCGCTCATCGTTCAGGCTTTTTACAGCTGACTAGCTAATTCTCTGTGCCCCTGGAAGCTCTCAGGCTAGGGTATTTTTAGTTTTGCCCTGCAAGGGTCTTTGCACATCATACTACAGTCCTCAGATTTAAAATGTCATAGAGGAACACACTAATTAGTCTGATTTTGCACAAGTGTCCAAAAAAACGCCACTAGAGTTCTTGGATACAATGACTGGTGATTCCCTCTACAACATGGTTGGGGTCAGGAGAAGGACAATCCTCCCAAGTAAGAGGATGCCATGCTGTCACTGGGTCATCCAGTAGGTAAGCAAATTAATCAGTCTGGGACTATTAGCTAGAAACTGGTTAACCTTTAATACAAAGAAAACTAATCTACCAGACTTTATAAAATTCCTACTAACATAAAATGATGGATTCCTTGATCTATGTGTGTGTATGTGTGTTGGAGAGAGAGGGAGAAAGCGCCTAAAACTTTGTTTCTTTCTTTTTTTTTTTTCACCTACATTTTCTCCTTTATTATCTTTTTTTTTAACAATGTATTTTATTTTAGTATCATTAACCTACAATTACATGAGCAATATTGTGATGATTAAACTACCCCCTTCATCAGGTCCCCACCACCAACCCTATTACAGTCACTGTCCATCAGTGTAGTGAGATGAGAATCACTACTTGTCTTCTCTGAGCTGTACAGTCCACCCGTGCCCCCCCACCCTATGTCTGCCAATCGTAATGCCCCTTTTACCCTCTTATCCCTCCCTTCCCACCCATCTCCCCAGTCCTTTCCCTTTGGTAACTGTTAGTCCATTCTTGGGTTCTGTGAGTCTGCTGCTGTTTTGTTC
>JAQQAC010008880.1:63147250-63167197 GCA_029783875.1 Phataginus tricuspis
GTTAAATATATCATGCCATTCTCTTCTGGCCTGTAAGGTTTCTGTTGAGAAGTCTGATGACAGTCTGATAGGTTTTCCTTTGTAGGTGATCTTTTTCCTCTCTCTAGCTGCCTTTAATACTCTGTCCTTGTCTTTGATCTTTGCCATCTTGATTATTATGTGTCTTGGTGTTGTCTTCTTTGGGTCCCTTGTGTTGGGAGATCTGTGGGCTTCCGTGGACTGTGAGACTATTTCCTTCCCCAGCGTGGGGAAGTTTTCGGCAATTATTTCTTCAAAGACACTTTCTATCCCTTTTTCTCTCTCTTCTTCCTCTGGTACTCCTATAATGCGAATATTGCTCCGTTTGGATTGGTCACACAGTTCTCTTAATATTCTTTCATTCTTAGAGATCCTTTTATCTCTCTCTGCCTCAGCTTCTTTGTATTCCTGGTCCCTGTCTTGTAATTCCTTGATCGTGTCTTGAACCTGATTCAATCTGCTGTTGAGCCCTTCGATGGCTTGTTTCATTTCTGCATTGTCTTTCCTCACTTCCCTCACTTCCTCCCTCAGCTCTTGCACATTTTTCTGTAGATCCGTCAGCATGGCTGTGACTTTCATTCTGAATTCTTTTTCTGGAAGACTGTGCATGTCGATTCCTTCAGATTCTTTCTCTGGGGTGGTGTTTGTCTGAAGCTTTGTCTGTATCATATTCTTCTGTCTTCTCATGACTATAGAATTGGTTGTTGGTAGCAAGGAGAGATAAGAAAGGAGAGAAAAGAAAAAAAAGAGATTTCTACTAATAATAAAAAAGTAAAAGGGGAGAGAGAGAAAGGAAAAGAAAAGAAAGAAAAAGAAAAGGCAGAAACACCTAAAAGAAAACAGCAACAACAACCACAAAAAAAAATAAATAAAGAAAAAAAGAATAAAAAGAAAAAAAACACCAGAACGCCCACCGGGGGTGGTTTCTGTGTGAATGCTGTAGGAGGCGCTATTGCTCCACTATTCCAGAGCCACGGCCACGTCGCTCCACACGGCCCTTTAAAGCTGTGGCCGGGTGAGAATGAATGGGAGGCTGTTGAAAGAGAGGGAAAGAAAAAAGGAAAAGAAAGGGGAGAAAAAACAATAAAAAATTAAAAAAAAAAAAAAAGCCACCGGGAGTGGGTTCCGCGCGAGTGCTGTAGGTGGCGCTGTTGCTCCACTATTCCAGCGCCACTGTATAGTTCTGGCTGGGTTGGGAAAGAATGGTAAGCTGTTGATCTCCGTTGGGGTCTCAATGGCGGGCACTCTTTCCCAGTCGCCAGCCACGGGGTCCAAAGCTCCCCAGGACTCCCAGCATGCTGGGCTCAGTTTGCGGGGCTATCCAGCCCCTCTACTGAGCTCCTGTCTCTTTAAGACCGCTGAGGTAGAGCGCGCACTTTTCTTCCCTTTTTTCTCCTTTCTTTTTCCTTCCCGGAGCCTGCCGCGGGCAACTTGCATGTTCCGGGCTGGGACCCTGTGCCCTCTGTCTCTCCTATCTCCGCTACACCGCACGCCGTGTGTCGGCGCTCCCGGTGCAGACTTCCACTCCCTCCCGGCTCTGAATCCTCTCCTCCCGCCGGAGCGCTGGGGGAGAGGAGCGCTCGGTCCCCTCGCGGCTCCGTACCTTATCCGCCTTGCCGGGACTCCCGCCGGAGTGCTGGGGTGCAGAGGCGCTCTAGTCTCGCTGGATCGTGTTTCCGTCCTGCCTGGCCGGGTGCCGAGTCCTCTGTCCGGAGTGTCTGGCCGCCGGAGCTAGGTGTAGCTGTACACTGTGCACTTTCCTGTGCATTCTGGTCTCTCTTTTAGGGATAGTTGTATTTGCTGTATTTTCGTGAATAAATATAATGTTGGGAGGAATTTTTCTGCTGGTCCATTCACGACGCCATATTCCCGGAAGTCAATACTTTGTTTCTTACTGGTTCTGGAAAAAATTATTTTTGTTTCTTTTGTTTGTTTGTTTTTAGAAAATAGGTGTTAGAGATCTCCTGTAGTAAAAGAATATTTAAGTATTTCAGGATGCCTAGTGGATCTCTAGAGAGGTGGCGAAAATCCTAGCCCAGGAATGCAGGTGTTCGTGTACACTTCAGTGTGGATTGGCCGTCATGCGCCGAGGTCACCCACTGCAGTAGTGTGTACAGCTGTGGGACAAATAGAAGACCTGTCCATGAGGAGGAGTTCACCTGCCTGGGTATCCAAGGCAATAGAATCAATACTGATGATTAATTATCTGACAGTTCTACAGTCAGATTATTCTCACATTTCAATTTTTATATAACTAAATAGGCCATTGTGAATCATATATAATTATTCAGTACAATTCTTTGTGGGCAGACCACTAGCTGCTGAAATAAAAAGTTTTATTCCAGAGTGAATGGAATATGCATATAAAATATAACTAAAAATTAAAATTAAAGAGAAGTCATAAATTTTATGTGTTTATTTTCTTTGGTAAAGTGTTTGTTCAAATGTTTCGCCCAATTCTTATTGGAGTGTATGTCTTACCCAAACTTACTGAGTTGTAAAATGTTTACAAATTATACTCCTGAACTTACCATACTTCTGTTTTGCAAATATTTTCTCCTAATCAGGGACTTGTCTTTTAATTTTCTTAGTAGTGTCTTTTGGAGCACCTTTTGACATTTTATCATTTTATTTTAAAATAATTTTACATTTAATAAATGTGGCAAAGACTGCGTTCTCCAATACTATGCATCCAGTGTCCCCTAATTTTAACATTTTACATAAACACGGTACATTCATTAAAACTAAGAGAATAACATTTCTCTCACACTACTAACTAAACTACAGACTTTATTCCATTTTCACAGTTTTTCTGCTAATGTCTTTTTGCTCTTCCAGGATCTGGTTTAGGACACCACATGGCAATCATACCTCCTTGGTCTCTCCCAATCTGTGATGATGACTCAGTGTTTCCTTTTTCTTCTTTTCTCTAGTGACTTTAATACTTTTGAAGAGCATTGCTGAGGTGTTTTGTAAAACGTCATTTCGTTTTGTCCGATGTTTTCTGTAGAATTGGATGTGCCTTTATTATTAAATATCAACATGTGCCTTTTAATTGTAATGCTTAGACCATTTATATCTATTTTGAATATCAATAGGACTGGGTTAAAATCTGCCATTATGCTGTTTGTTTCTGTCACATCAGTTTAAAAAAATTTTTTCTACCAGTTTTGTCTTCTTTTAATTTTCTTAAGATATTTTTTCCTTATGTCTTATTTGTCATAATCTTTTAAAAAAGAGCTTTCTCTTAAGCAGTTCTCATATGGTTGGTCTTTGGATCACCAAAATCAGATCTCTTGGTAATTTGTTAAGATAGTCATATTCTTAGCCCCTGCTACAAACCTAGAGAATAAACTGTGGGATTGGACCAAACTATTTCTGTTTAGTAAGTCCTCCAGGTTATTCTGATAAACTCTACAATTTTATAGTGTGTATTTTCTACAATTTATGGTGTATATTTTAATCTAGCCTACTTTCAGTTGATATTATACCACTTCATTAAAGTATAAGCACCTTGTTACAATGTACTTCCATTATTTCCCTCTCATCTTTTTTTCTATTGTCATCATACATTTTAACTCTACCTGTGGTAAAACCCACAATACTTTATTATTGCTACTTTTAAAAATCAATTTTATGTTAAAGATATTAAAAAGTGAGAAAAATATCTTTTAGTTTACATATATATTTGACATTTCTAAAGACTCTTTATCCCTCTGTGTAGATCCACATTTTAATTTGTAATGATTTTTCTTCCACCTGAAGAACTTCATTCAACCCTTTTTTTGTAGTGTTTATATTCTAGGGATGAATTCTCTTAGCTTTTGTTTGAAAAAGTATTTTACTTTTATAAAAAATAATTTTTATTATAATTAACATATGATGTTAATATATAATATTAGTTACTAATTATTACATTTCTTATAAATTCCTTTTGTGATGGTGATGGTGATTATACAACATTGAATAAAGTTTCTCTGTTCACTAGTGTTAAAGTTACAGAGACTGTTATAAAAAGGTTCCCGAAAAGATCTGCACAGACCTTGAGGCTCCAGCCTCCTTGGTATAGCTCGGTTCCGTCTTGTGGATTGAGAATCTCGAAATATTCAAAATCCCCTCTGGAAGCATGAAACTGAATGTACTTGCAGAGTAGCCACAGGGTGGAAGCTCTAGGCCAGCTTGAGCCTATAGAAAATTTTACAGAATTCCCTCAGTGGACCCAGCACATATTTGTGCTGGCTTGGAAGACCTAGCTTGCTGCCAGAGCTACCACAAAAGCCCAGGAACTGCTCTTGCCTTCCTGCAAATGCTAGAAAAAGAGTTACCTCCATCCAAGCTATCTCAGAATTTTCAGCCTCATCTCAGAACTTCAGAACTGACATTGCTGGAGATTGAAGCTCAGTAAGGATCCCTGAGCTGGCTGAGCTTCTAGTGAAATCACAGCTCCCTTCCAGGGTCCAGATAACTCTTGTGCTGGTCTGGAAGACCCAGAGAGGGTGCCACCAGAGCTGCTAAAATATTTTCTAAGTCTACCTGGGTGCCCAGGAACCACTTCTGCTTTCCTGGAAAAGTTGAAGAAAGTGTCACCCCGCGTCTGAGTTATCCTTGGAATTTCCATCCTCACTTCACAGTCCAGAGCTTGTTGGGATATTTTAATTGCTAGTTGAGTCCAGAAACAAGATTCAGACTACAGAGAATAGAGAAGAATTAACATATCCTCATATTAAGGACATTTGAAAGTTTACATAATCAGTGAAATTCTGCCCACAAGCAAAATGAAAATTCAAGTAAATGTTTGGGCTTTTTTGAAAGCTAGAGTATAAAAAAAAATACTTGAAATTTCAGAACCATAGAACTTCTTTCATGTGGATTTGGCATTCAAATTTATACAACCCATATTGTCTGTAAAACTGTCAGCAAAGATATTAGTTTTTAGTGGCCTAAGGGTTAGGAGGTCTATTGTGTATGTGAGAGAAGCAAAGCAAATTATGTCTAGTGGAAAAAACCTCCACTAGGCCCCGCAAAGAAATGCACAAATACATCATTGTTAATACAAGCTCAAAATTCAAGGTGCAGGACATTTGAGGACATAACGTGACAGTGTGCAAGAGTTACAAAAACAACACATGGATGGATGAGATCCTCAAGATTTCAAACAATAGAATAAAAAATAGAGACTATAAAACAAATATAAAAATATGTGAAGAAATAAAAGAGGGAATACTAGAAAGAAATTTTAAAAGATCAAGAAGCTTTAAAAAGAACCAAAGAGAAATCAAAGATGTAATAATTGAAATGAAAAATGGAACGGATTTTAACAGATTAGTTATATAGAGAGATTTAGTAAACAGGAAATTTATCTGAATAAATTGCTAAGGAGGTACACAGTGAGAAAATATGATGGAAAAATACAAAAAGACTGAGATTCATGGAGGATGGAATATGGGCCTCAGAGTTCTAATTAGAGTTGCAAAGGAAAACGACAGCTTTAGTGGGAGAAAGGCAAGTAACACCTGAGTGTCCCAGAGCTGAGAGACTATACATCCTCAGCTGTAGAAAACAAAATGAAACCCAAATAGGTTAAGTGAACAAGGGCCCACAGCCAAAAACACTGAATTAAAAAACAGAACTCAAAAGACAAAGTATTGAGAACTGGAGACAGGAACATACAAGGAACTATCAATTATACAGAATACAGATGTTTTAGTACACAACGAGAATGCAGTGGAAAAATATACTAAAATATTGAAAGCAAATGCGTGTCAAGATGGAATTTTAAACCCAGGTGAGCTACAGTTCAGTAATGTGTGTGAAATAAAGGTTTTTTTCCCCCTATAATCATAGTAGGTAATTTTATCACAATTTAGGTAAAGAAGCCAAAAAAAGGTGACTAAAGACATAAAATAACTGAACAACATTACAAGTAAGCTTCATTTAATGGAATTATATAGAACCTTAGACACAAAAGCTAGGTAATATATATTCTTTTCAAGAACATGCAGGTTATTTATGTATACTGCCATGTATTGAGCCATAAAATGAGTCAGAACTACTTTCAAAGAACCTGAGATCATATTAAGATCATATTAATATTGCAGTCATTGAAGATAATAAAATTCAGGTATAGAGGAAGGACAAAAAAAGAACAATTATATAGCCATACATTAAGAAGAAATAAACACATAAATAACTCAAGATCCAATTAAGGAATAATCTTAGAAATCACAGAATCCAAAAATAAAGTAAAAAACAAACCTGTTTCACCTCAAAAATATGTGGATGCAGGTCAATTAATACCTAAAGAAAAATTTTTGAACAGGGGTAAACTGGAAAAAAACAACAACAGACGAAGTCATCAGTCATCAGATTAAAGATTTCAAAAAAATTCCAGGAAGACAAAAAGCAGAAAGAATAGAAGAAACTAATGTCTGGCAATTTTTGATTGGATGCTACATATTTTACCTTGGATGCTTGGTGTTTTGCGTTTCTAAAAATGTTCTTGAGCTTTGTTCTGGAAGGCAGTTATTTGGGAACAGTTTGATATTTTTTGTGTCTTGTTTTTAAGCTTTGTTATCATTTGGTTTAGGGCCAATTTTGTCTCCCAGTGATGCAAAACATTCAGTCCTCTAGGCCCCAAGTTTCACAAATTGGCTGACGAGAACAGAAATGATTCTGGCCCTGTGTGTGATTTCCAGTTATTGTTCCATTTATCTCTCCAGGCTTCTGGGAGTCCTTTCAAACTACATGCCTTTTCTTTTTAAAATTAAACTTTTAATTTTGAGATAATTGTAAATTCACAGGAAGTTGGAAAAATAATAGAAAGTCCATGTATCCTTTGCCCAGTCTTACTCAATGGTCCCAATAATGACATTTAGCAAAACTACAGTACAGTATCTCACAGTAGGATATTGGTATTGATACAACCAAGACATATTCATCACCAGAGGATCACTCAGGTTACATACCCACTTTCTTCCCTATTCCTTACCCTCTCCTCTGTGTAAACTCTGGAAAACATTGTTTGAGAGTGAGAAAGATCTCATTATCATTTATAGAATTTTTCATTTAAAGAATGTTTTATAGATTGAATCACATAATATGTAACCTTTTGTGATTGGCTTTTATCACTCTATTCTCTGGAGATTCTTCCAGATTGTTGAATATTTCAATAGTTCCTTCCTTTTTATTGCTGAATGGTATTCCATGGTGTGGATGCACAACAGGTTTTTTAAACCATTCAACCTGCTGAAGGACATCTGTATTGATTATTCCTGTTTTTTTTTTTACTATTACAAATAAAACTGTTGTGAACAATTATATGGAGGTTTTTGTGTAGACATCAGTTCTTCTTTCTCTGGGATGTATGACCAGGAATACAATTTCTGGGTCATATGACAGTTGTAAGTTTAATTTTTTAAAGATACTGACAAGTTGTTTTCAGAATTGATGTGCTATTGTACATGTCCACAATGTTTGAATGATTCAGTAGAAACTAGATCAGTAGAAATCAGATCCTCACCAGCATTTGGTATTGTCAATATTTTTAAATTTTAGTCATACCGTTAGGTGTGTAGTGATAGTTCATTTTGGTTTTAATTTAAATTTCCCTAATGGCTGATGATGTTGAATTTTCAGGTGCTGACATGCCACCTGTGTATCTTCTCTGATGAAATGCCTCTTCAAGTCATTTGCATGTTTGTTTTGGGAGTTCTTTCTTTGTTCTTGTTACTAGTCGTTTCTCAAATATGTAGTTCGCCAATATTTTTTCCCACTTGGTAGTTTGCCTTTCAGGTCTCTTAACAGATTATTTCATGGAGTAAAAGTTTTTAATTTTTGACTTCTAATAATCAGATTTTCCCTTTATGGGTCATACTTTTGGTGTTCAGTCTGAGAATTCTTTGCCTTGACCTAGACCCTGACATTTTTTTCCTGTGTTTTCTTTTTTATAAATTTTATAGTTTTACACTTTATTGTCACATCTGTGATCCATTTTGGATTAATTTTTGTATATGGTGTGAACTTAGGTCAACATTCATTCTTTGCCTATAGACTTCCAAATGCTCCAGCACCATTGTTGAAAAAACAATCTTTCCTCCACTGGATTGCTTTTACTATTGAATGAAACTGTAAAGAGATTTTTTTAAATCTCTTCTTTCTCTTATATGAAAAGAAGACCAAGGCTTACCTGATATGTGGTGAAAACTTGAGATATAAGTTAGAGAATAAATAAATAAAACAAGATTGACCATAAGGACACAGAGGAAAGAAGAAAGAAGAAATCTAAAAAGAAGGAGAAAGAGAAGGAGAAGAACAGGAGGAAAAATTTTAAAAGATATGTCCTTAATATAAGATGTTATGAAATAGAGCATAAGAAGCAGTTTTTGAATTTAAAAATATTTACCACATTTCTTTAAAAAAGGCACTAGTAGGATATTTTTGTGAAATGATAAAACTAAAATTCAATTTTAACAAACACCACACTTTAATCATAGTCAAGTTTATTCTAATGAACGCATTGTCATTCACAGAAATCACATTCAGAGCTGTAGCACCTGATGATGAAATGTGGCTCAGACTAGCTTCTTTGTAATGAATTAAAATGAAATTATTTGATCTCAAGAAGAAAAGCAGTGCCCAAACATAACTTTCATCTTGTAATATCCCAAAGTATTAGGGGGATCATTTTATTTTGCTGGGCTAGTGTGAATTCATTTTTTAAATGGGCTGACAGGTTTTGGAATTTTGAAGCAAGGAGTAAGATTGAAAGGTAATGGCATTTTTATAGGAAGTCAAAGAAATCAAATGTAGAGTTCAGTTTACATTTGCCCTTTAGTTGCCCAAATCCAGAAATGTCATATCATATAATTGTAAGCCAACGAAGCACTGTTTATAGAGAAAACTGCCATTCTGAGACTGACAGAAATCTTATGTTACGTAGGATTTTGCTTTGAGTAGATTTCCTAATCACCTAATCAAGAAAACTGTGTTATTATAGGGGTCTATATATATATAGGGGTGAGTTTTAATAATGATATTTAAGAGGGAAAGATTTTACTATACTGAAATGTGTTTATTGTCTTCTAACAGATTAAATATTCAGGGCAATTATCAATTTTCAATGATATATCTCTTGTGTTATGTGTAAAATACCTGGAGATTTGGGTCATAATTCTGCCACCAACTGACTGTGACCTTGAGAAATTATATGTATTCAATTACTCAAATTGCCTTCTAAAATAATGTTTCCATATCTGACATTTTAATGGGAGGTTGTTGCAACGACATCTGAGATATGTATATATCACAGTGATGGGTATTGCAATTCCTGTCAGAATGTGTAAACCCTTCATGTATATTCTGATCATTGGATGAAGAGTTTAACATAACTATCAGTTACAATTATTATTAGTAACCTTGGAGATATTTGTTCATATTTGAGTGCAAAGTGGCTCAAAAATCTATATACCCTCATTATTTTCAAAACACATTAAATCTTTATATACAGATCCATATGCTGTGTTTTGTTATCTTCACAAGTTTGCATCAATATTCCTCTAACAGTGGAATCATAACCCATTGCTTTTAAGTCTGGTGAATTCTACAAAGAAAATAAAATTAATTGCCCCTCTTTTTTTATCATGCAGATGCTTTTCAACTTGATTTTATAGATTAAAATTACAGTGAAAAAGGTATTTAATCCCTCAGTAAATTGCAGTTATTGTCTTATACAGTAAGTATTCATATATATTTACCATAATATTCACGTTTTCAGATACTTTATTCTTTTCTGAATTTCTGTGGTTTTTTTCCCTAGGATCATTTCTCTTTTACCTGAGGAATTCATTTTAGTATTTTGTTTTTACATTGTATGGTTGCTAGGGACTGGGGGACTAGGGAAATGGGGAGCTGATAATAAACAGGCATAAAGTTTCATTTAAGCAATATGAGTAAGTTGTAGAGATACACTGTGAAACATTATGCCTATAGGAAATGATACTGTACACTTAAAATGTGTTAATATTGATCTATTGGTAACAGATTCTTTACTTATTTTTTATTTGGAAAAGGGGTTTATTTTTTTCCTTCATATTTGAAGGAAATTTTTACTAGTTCTAGAACTCTAGGTTTGCAATAGTTTACTTTCAGCATTTTAAAGATGTTATTTTATCAGCTGCTAGTTTAATTGCATCCCTTTGAAGAAACCATATTATTCTCCTGCCTATAACTGTTTTCAAGACGTTTTTCCCTTTATCTTTGACTTTCAGCAATTTTACTATAATTTGTCATGTGTAGTTTTCTTCTTACTTCTTGCTTGACACCTTTTGTTAGTTCGGGAAAATTCTTGACCATTAATTCTTTAAATATTTCTTCTTCTTTCTCTTCTCCAGTATGGGACTCTAGTTAGACTACATTAGACATTTCAATCTTTCTCTTATGTTTCTCTCCAAAGATAATTTACAACACCATTTGCCAGGCTCAGAGGAGCAGATCACCCCAGTCCAGTTAGATGGAGCTGGTTGACTGCTGGGTCTTTCCTTCCTTCATTCCTACCTCCACTCCTCCTCCTCTTCTTTTCTCCCTCCCCCACCCTCAGTTCTTATTTTTCATTTTATGTTACTCCCTGGATTTCCCCTCACTCCTGTCTTCTATCCCGCCATTAGCTGCAAACATGCATTTGGGAATTTGTATAGGATCTCTCCTATTTAGTGATTTCTGGATCTCAATTTTTGTGTTTGCAATACAGTGAGCTATCCAAAAGCTTTCCTTGGCATTTCAGATATTTCTGCTTGGCTTCTTAGTCCCTTACTTTTGGCAAATGTCTTGAGGGAAGTCCTGGCATGAGGTGTCTGTTTCACTTCTCCGTGTACTCGTTCTTGGGGATCTAGTTCATCAATTTCTGGATAACTTGGCAATCCCCAAATCAGTATTTTTCTTTGAGTTTCTTAGCGATTGTTTTGAGCATGTTGGATTTTCCACTGGCAGCAGAGTTCTTTAGTAGCCTTTCTCATCATTTTGCCTCATTCCAAGACTTGGTAGACATTTGAAGGGCAAAGAAGCATGCAGAAAGCTGGAGCTACCTCAGTGCGCTTCCCTAGTTCTCAGATCTGATGCCTTAATTACTGGCTGCAGTCAGAGCAACACAATGCCTTCCAACAAGGGCTGGGCTATTTTTATTGGGTACGCAACCCTGGACCTTGAGCAAAGGAAGGAACTGCAGAAGCAGAGCAGCATTCTGTGCAGAGTCCAAACAAAATGTAAGGGTGAAATACGTGGAGCATGTCTGTAGAAAAAGAACTGTTTTTCTTCAACTGGAGTGTCATATGAGAAGGAGATGATGTTATGGACACGAGAGAGGGGAAGCAGAACATGCAAATAGGTTTCCATTTTATTTGCCATTTTAAAGTACTCACATTCTTTCATTAGTCTCCTCCAGTGGACTGGGTAGAATGTTAGAAACTAACATCTCCTGTATCTGTTCCCATATTGAGTCTGTAATAGGCTCCACCTTTCTTCCCCCCATTACAGTCTGTAAGTTACTCTTCCATCTCTGTGCTTCAGGTATCTGAATCAAGTGCACTGAAGTAGTGCAAAGAAATCAGGAAGTAAAAAATGAAAATAGCATTACAGACGGGTAGTTTATGATTTTTTCCCAGTGCATTCTCACCGTAGGCATTACATTTCAAAATTTTGGGTCATATTTTATGCTTTACTATTCATTTCAACTTGAAAATCTCCTGACAGTAGGCTATTTGTAAAAGTATAAATTGGCAGCTTGTGTATGCAAGTAAGGCATACAGGCAGTAGATATGTGGCCTTATCATTAAATAATATTATCCTGGAGACAGAACTCTAACTGCTTTTGCTTCAGTAAACAAACCAGATGTGTTTTTCCCTGGCAGGAATTTTTTACTTTTCTCAGTTTAGTTGTAAACTTTTAGCTAGTCTATATTGTAACTTTCTAAACTTGGTAGTACTGGTTTCCATATAAACAATTACATATAAACCATATGAACAATGTCTGGCATTCACAAATTTAGCAATGGAGAAATAATATTGTATTGTTTGGTTTATAGACCCATTAATCCGTCAGAAACTATCACAAATCCAAATAATGTTTCTCAATGTTAAGCTTTGTGCTGGGATCTCATCTATAGTAGGTGAAAGAGCTATAAGATTACATGTTGTAAGATGCCCTCCCAGGGGACAGGAAACAGCAAGTACTAGAGAGCAGAGCATAAGATGCCCAATTTTGCATTGCATTAAAGGAAGATGGTCCCTGCAGATATCTCCCTCTGATATCAGGGTATTTATTGTCACATTATTTGATTTCTACCTATTGTTCAAATTGCATAATTTCAGGCATTTGTTATTTTCAGAAGATATTTTTCAAGAATTATACTTTTTAAAAATGGCTGATGGCAGCATTAGCAAGGTGCTGAGTGTCCTACGAGCCTCTATAAAACATATACCTACATTTGATTTCATGGGGATTCTCTCTCATGTTCTGTGGCCTTTATAAGGTAGTAGCAAATGGATACCTCTGAAAAATGAGAGCCATATTAAACATGGTAAGTTACACTTTAAAATATTTACTTGAAAATAGTAAATAAATATCTGTATGTGGTTTGAAACTTAAAAGTAATTACCTTGATTTTAAAATGAAGAAATTCTAATCTTGATGAAAAATTTTAATATAGATAATAAGCATATTTCTTTATAAAGCTAATACCCAAAGAAATCTCAAGTTTATATTTTAGCATCTTTATTTTGGTTTGTCTTAATTCATTGAATACAATGATTTTTCTTCTGCATATACACAATATATATCTATTTTAATATAACTGTCATACTGTAACTCACATTTTTATTATGTGGTTTTGTTTAACGTCATAGTATTTGTTCTTCGTGCCATTAAAGCTGTATTTGTTAATGTCATCTTATCAGTGATATACTTTCCATCATAATATTTGCCGTAAATCATTTAATCATTTTTCTGTTATTAGACATTTCATTTTTATATTTGTTTTATTATGCATCTATATTATGGGCATCTTTGTGCATTTAGCTTTTTATGTATATCTCTTGCTGTCTATTATAACCTCTAGATGTGAAATTGGTTTTAAAAATGATATGTAACTTGATGATGGTGGGAGTCTAGTAGCCATAATATTACTCATGTAATTGAAGATTAATGATACCAAAATAAAAAAAATGATATGGATATTTTTAAAACTTGATGTACATAGCTAACCTAAAGTTAGTGCCAATTTAATCAACTGCAAGTGGTGTATGAAAGGACACAACCCTTGCTATCCTTGATTTAGTAGCTTTCAATTCTACTATTCAGACATTACATTATTCAGTAAATACAAGAATTCTTATGTGGCATATTTCAATGTCATTTAGAAGAGGCACCTTTATTGACTTCATTTAAGAAAGGGTGTGCTCAAAATCCTTTGCTGTTAAGTTATCTGGTCCTTAACGGTAGACAAGGCTTTGGGGATATCTAGTGCTTTACATCTTGAGCTTCAGAGTGTCCGCAGAAGATGCAGAATACTCCAACTTCAGGACAGAATAGACCTTCTTTATTCAATATCTAATAGGGTATGATCTCATAAGTAAGACTATCTTGAAGGCATTTAGCACTACTTCTCAATGGCCTTCTGGGGACTCCTCTGAATGGGCATGATCTTCTGTGCGGTAACCTGGACATAAAGTGCTTTCCCCATGTAATAGTCTGCAGAATATCAGAGCTGGGCTCAGGCTATAAAAGACCCTGGTGCCTTCTATAAACTGTGATGCATCCACTGGTCAGTCTGTGCATCTCGTTCCCATTCAGAGGTGCTATGACCTATGCAAGATTATTACCACCATTAAGGTGAACGAAAGACTGAGAAAACAGTGAAAGGGGGACATGAGAGTCTATCCAGTGGAATACTTTGAGTTTCAAGTATCTTGATTTATTCAACATTCATTCTGAATATATTTTATTCTTACCTCCCAATCATTCCAATCATTCTTACTTCCAATCCTCCTTTAGCCTCTAAAACTAAACGTGGGACGTGTTAAGTCAACTTTTTTTCCCCTACATATTCACTGTTGAGAACAGGATTGTGGCAAATTATACCATAGATTTTCTATTCACACAAGTGTACTTCATCCAAGCAAGATGAATTCTTAGCATATCTATTAAATCATTTTACTTACTAGTCAGATGTTAATACTGCTTCAAATAATGGTTACTGACAAGTACTTTTACTCTTTGTAAATCACTGGTAATGTTTTAGAAGGAGCTCCTAAAAACTGTTTTCTTAAGTATGGATTTAAAAGGTGCAGTATTTTCAGTTCTTTAAGAATGAAGATTTTCTTTGGCAGGACGGATCATTCTCTTAACCTAAAATAGGCTGTGTCTTAATCATTTCCTTTTGAGGACAAGCAATAGACATGGCATTGTTTTTCTACTCAGGTGTAGCTTGTTTATCCTCTCTAGTTAAAAAAATCTATTTTCCATATTAACAAGATCAAACTGGAATTTTAAAAATTTTGAACATAAAATGATCATTGCAGGAAACACCACCACTGTCACTTCATATTCTTCTGTCCATCTCCTTATCATCACACAAACAATACTCCACTGTAAATTGTTTTAACTTTTGCCTCCCCTTTAGTCTGTGGCTTCCTTGACAACAGGAAGTAGTCTTTGTATTCATTTGCCTGAAACAATACCCAGTAGATGTGAGTAGAACAAAAGGAAGGGAAAGTGAAAGAAAGGAAACTTTTATGATTGAAAGAAAACCAGTTACATTAGCATCCCAAGAGTAGTCTCTTATTGTTTGGGACATAGGCATTAAGTCAGAAAACCCCCAATTTGTTCATTAAATTTAGAAAGTGGATATGTGTTGTGGAAAGAACAATTATCTGTGAGTTGGGAGAATGTTTTGGGAGTCATTCAAATCTTTGAGTATGTTTCCAATTCTAAAAAGACTTTTGTATAATTTCATATTTTGGTCATGAGAATATAAGTATTGGATACTCTTTTTAAAGTCACAAAGATAATAATGTTTAAATTGACTCACCAAAATTTCACTTGTGCCTGGCAATACTTTAAATGCAGATTTTCCCCATTTCTTATAGAGTCTTTTGTTTTTGTTTTATCACATACATGTATTAACCTTTAAATATCTTGAAATTCTCTAATTTTCAAGTTTATATTTTTCTTTGTCATAAAACAAGATACAACTCTATTTAAATGTCCTTAATAATTTGAATACATATATGTAATTTTGTCATTATTAAAAAATATAAGTAGCACATCTTTTCATGAGATCATAAAGATATTTCTCTTTTAAATGTAATGTTTATTTTTATTTTCCAATTGTATACCTTTCTGGACTTTTGAACATCTTCCCTTCTATTATATACTGAATCATGAGATTCTGTGCATAGTGGAGAAGGTGACATATTTCAAAAGTAAAAATGCTGACCACAATCTCCAAAAGAGGCAAATGAGAATTCCACACTGACAAGTCACAGGGAACAGCAAACAAGACTCCATTGTATTTTACAGTTTGGCAACATGCAAGACATCACTTGCTGTCTTCAGGGCATTTCCGTTGGGATACAGCAGCAATGACTAGTTGACAACCCCTTTTTGTTAGATCATGGAAATATCCTGGTTATTTCCAATTGTTTACAGGCGTCATGTAAGAGATTACAGCTGTTTTTTCAGTTGCACTTCCCACTTGTCATTCAGTCTTTACCTCAGAATTAACACACTCCAAAAAGGAAGCAAAGGTTCTTAGGAGATGTACTGGGCCCCAGATTAGCCAGATTTACATAAACATGCTCATTTTCCCATTAAGAGGAGAGCCATAGAGGAATGATCCTCTGCTCTTGGCAGATGTTGATAGAAACTCATCAGTTACTCCTCAAGCTGCTTTGCCATAATCTTAGGGGAAAAAAATTACCATTTACTGGTTAGATTTATACCACTTAAATTATGATACCTTTTAAGTAAAGGCCAGAATTTCATTAGGAGAAGATGGATTAACTGTGTTTTCCATTATGTAACCACATGCCAAAGGTGAAACATTGTATTTAGACTTCTGAATGAAATAAAGAAGCTGTAAGATGTAGGCTTCATCTCCCAAAATTATCCAATAAACTCATTAAGCCTTTTGAGGAGGGGTAAAACTATAAATAGAAAGGCAGTCTGGCAATAATTATAGCTTTATACACATACTTAATTGGATGAAACTCTTAAATCATGCATGGTAAAGTAGTATGATTTCAGAATTTCATTCCCACTAAATGTGCATTTTAGATTTTCATCTTAAGTGTGAACATTAAAGCTCAGCTAAATGTTATGATTTAAGATGAGAACTAAAATAGATAAAATGAAAAAATATGCTAAGATTGTGAAGAGAATGCTCTCCTTGTTGCTACTTCAATTTCTGAGGCAGACAGTTGGAAAAACAACTTACCTTAGTTAAAAAATTAAAAATCTGTACATGTATTTTTACTGAAACCTGTCAGAACATTTCCTATGCAAACAACTTTTCTAGCTATCTGTGTGTATGTGTGTGTGTATAGGCTGTATTTCCAATTTTGTGGTATCTATATTCTACAATGTAGAACTAAAATGTGAATCAGTTATCAAATTTATATTCTGTACCAGATACATCCTATCTTTCTTTTGACCTTTTATTTCTTCACTTTATCTAGTTTCAGCAATTATTTCTCCTTCCACCATATAAATACAGTTTCCCAAAGCTGAGAAGTCTCTGATAACTCTCTTTATATTCTCCCCTCAGAGATCTTATATGGTGAATTTAACTTTCACATTTACAGGGGTGATGTGAATTCCCATGACATATTCAACAGGGATCCAATATCAATCAAACTCATAGTTTTGATGAAGAGGTTGTTCTATCTAGCTTTCCTATTTTTATCAATGGCACTGCAATTCTATAAGGTTTGAAAATTTGAGGAGACCCAGATTTATCTACTTTTAAATGTAGATCAATTAAACAAATGAAATATTCTTGAACATCTACTATTCATACACCGTTTGGGTCTGTTAAAAGTAATAGAATCCATCCAAGAATGAGAAAAAAACTTAGAAGAGGACTCAGAGTCAGGCTTAGTAAATCTTACATTTGAAGAGGTTTAAATAAATGCTATGAAAAATGGGACAGCAGATAACTGGGACTCAGAATCAGGTAAGGCTCTTTAGAGAATACATCTCTGAGTCTATGCTGTGAAAATTTAGTATAATTTCAATAGGCAGGGGAAGTTATTTCAGCTGAAGTGTATGACTTCAGCAAAGCCCAGGAAGAGTCAAAGCATCAGGCATATACTGACTAGAGCAAGGGGTCATTGAGAGCCATTAACAGAAATGAGCTTGAGAGTAGAACAGAAACAGCCTTAGTTCTATTCTGAGGTGGACTTTATTAAATAGTCAGGAGGAGCTAAGAAAAGTATGGATGTGCTGTGACTACTAATACCTTTTGGCAGCTCTTATGGAATGAATTTTGTTTCCCCTAAAAAACACTGAAGTCCTAATCTCTAGCATCTGTAATGTGACCTTATTTAGCAATAGGGTTTTTGCAAGTGATCAAGTTAAGATCAAGTCATTAGGGTAGACTCTAATCCAGTATGACTAGTGTCCTTATAAAAAGGGGAAATGAAGACAGAAACACATACAACAGGGAACGTGATGGGAAGATATAGAGAGAACACCATTTACAAGCCAAGAAATGCCTGAGGCTATCAGAAACTAGGAGAGAGGAACGGAAGAGATTCACCCTCACGACCCTCAGAAGGAACCAACCTGCCGATACCTTAGTTTTGTACTCCAACCTCCAGAACTATAAGCCATATAAATTTCTGTTGTTTAAGCCATCTAATATGTGGTACTTTGTTTTGCATCTCCAGGAAACTAATACAGCACTTCGGTGGATTATGAATATAAGGCTCCGAAACTGGAGGCAGAAAAATTAGTTAGTCCATTGCAATAGTTTGGGAATAAGGGATGCCGTCACAAGATGTAGAAATGGAAAAGTTGGCCCATATTTGAGAAACATTTTAATGAAGAAGAGTAAGCTTTCTGTGGAAGAGGTAAAGGAAAGAAAAAATAAAAATGACTTACAGGTTTCTAGTTTGATCCATTCAGTTCGATGTTAAAAAGATGAGATATTCAGAAGTAATCACTTTGAGATTGAGGAATGAATGTTGTTTTAGATATGTTCTCATTCAAAAAGAAAACAACTTTTTGAGGTTACTCTGAAATATTCAGTTTGTTGTTTTAAAAGAAAACTTGTAAAAAGACCTTGACTGGGCACAGAGATTTGGGTTCCATTAACATTTGAAGTAATGAACTTACATAATGTGGAGTGGAAGTGTAGATGGTTGAGGCCAGAACTCTGAGGAACAACAATAGTTAAAAGACCAGCTGATAGAGAAGGGCTTTGTTACACTCAGGAGTAATCTGGCAAATAGAAGATATCCAAAAAAGAGGAATGTTAGCGAAGCCAAAGAGGAAATCGAGTTTCAGGACAGATGGAATGAAAAATGTTTAAAATGTTACATGGAGGTGAAGACAGAGAAGTTGCCATTAAATAAGTCAAATGGATAATCATTGTTGGAAAAGAATACATGCACACTTCTGATATATTAGCAGATCAGTCTAAGAAATAAGTAAGGCAGCTCTCTCAAAAGAGCAAATAATGTGATGTAACAAACATATATCAAATTTCATAATTCTGAGATGTAACTTATTACACACTTTAACATGTCTGACATTGCCTTTTATAATCCAAAGCATTTTATAAATACTACTGGCCTGGATTGAATTTGCATTCTTCCAGAGACAATCTAAGTTCACTAATGCCAGTCGTAAGAGGTCCTACCAATCTGAGACCATTCTAGATTAAATTTTCTCCCTCAAGATATTTTGTACCACACTGGCAGTTTGAATTAATTGTATGAGTACTGGCTTGTGATTCATTTTCTCAGGATAAATTTCCTCTGTTGTCCTAGCCTTAGTTTCAGACTTGCAAATACCCTTACACTTTCTGGTTGTTGCATTTATGGCTCACTAAGGTTTTTCTCTGGGTGTAACCCTTTGGTGACACAGTTTTCCAACTGTGTGCCAGAATATCTTCAATTCTGCAGTGATTCTCTTCCTGGATCTTGCCCTCCCCCTTTTTAAAGACTTTATTTTATTTATACCAGTTTTATACTCGCAGTAAAATTAACAAGAAGGCACAGAGACTTCCCATGTACTCCATCCCCACACGTGCATAGCCTCTCCCGTTAACAACATCCCCCATCAGAGTGGCACATTTGTTACAATTGATGAACCTACACTGACACATCATAATCACCCAAAGTTCATAGTTTACATTACAGTTCACTCTTGATGATGTAATTTATAGGTTTTGACAAATTTCTGATGACATATATCCATCAGAATAGTATCGTACAGAATATTTTGGCTGCCCTAAAACCCCTTGGCATTCTGCCTAGTCTTTACCCTCTCCCAACACCTAGCAACCACAGATATTTTTACTATCTCAAATGTCATAAGTTGTAATCATGCATTATGTACTCTATTAAGAGTGGCTTCCCTCACTTAGTAATATGCATTTAGGATTCCTCTGTGCCTAGTTATGGCTTGAGAGCCCATTCCCTTTTAGTGATGAATAGATTCCATTGTCTGGATGTACTTCAGTTTACTGATCGATTTACCTGTAGAAGGACATTTCGGTTGCTCCCAGGTTTTGGCAGTTATGAGTAAAGCGGCTATAAACATCTGTATACAGGTTTTTGTGTGGACTAAGTGTTCAGCTCATTTGAGTAAATACCAGGGAACCCAACTGCTTGATCACATGGTAAGAGTGCATTTAGTTTTTTTTTTTTTTTTTT
>JAQQAC010008880.1:63172197-63191675 GCA_029783875.1 Phataginus tricuspis
AAAAAAAAGAGATTTCTACTAATAATATAAAAGTATAAGGAGAGAGAGAGAAGGGAAAAGAAAAGAAAGAAAAAGAAAAGGCAGCAACACCTAAAAGAAAACAGCAAGAACAACAACAAAACAAAACAAAACAAGACAAAACAAAACAAAACAAAAAAAAAACACCAAAAAGCCCACCGGGGTGGTTTCTGTGCGAATGCTGTAGGTGGCGCTATTGCTCCGCTATTCCAGAGCCGCGGCCACGTCGCTCCACACGGCCCTTTAAATCTGTGGCCGGGTGAGAATGGATGGGAGGCTGTTGAAAGAGAGGGAAAGAAAAAAAGGAAAAGAAAGGGGAGAAAAAACAAAACAAAACAAAACAAAACAAAAAAAAAAGCCACCGGGCGTGGGTTCTGCGCGAGTGCTGTAGGTGGCGCTGTTGCTCCACTATTCCAGCGCCACTATAGTTCTAGCTGGGTTGGAAACAATGGGAAGCTGTTGATCTCCGTGAGGGTCTCAATGGCGGGCACTCTTTCCCAGTCGCCAGCTACGGGGTCCAAACTCCCCAGGACTCCCAGCGTGCTGGGCTCAGTTCGCGGGGCTATCCGGCCCCTCTACTGAGCTCCTGTCTCTTTAAGACCGCTGGGGTAGAGCGCGCGCTTTTCTTCCCCTTTTTCTCCTTTCTTTTTCCTTCCCGGAGCCTGCCGCGGGCAACTTGCACGTTCCCGGCTGGGACTCTGTGCCCTCTGTCCCTCCAATCTCCGCTACACCGCAGATCTCCACTCCCTCCTGGCTCTGAATCCTCTCCTCCCGCCGGAGCGCTGGGGGAGAGGGGCGCTCGGTCCGCTCACGGCTCCGTACCTTACCCGCCTTGCTGGAACTCCCGCCGGAGTGCTGGGGTGGAGGGGCGCTCCGGGCGCAGACTTCCCCTGGCTACCGGCTCTGAATCCTCTCCTCCCGCCGGAGCGCTGGGGGAGAGGAGCGCTTGGTCTGCTCGCGGCTCCGTACCTTACCCGCCTTGCCGAGACTCCCGCCGGAGTGCTGGGGTGCAGGGGCGCTCTCGTCTCGCTGGATCGTGTTTTCGTCCCGCCTCGCCGGATGCCGAGTCCTCTGTCCGGCGTGTCTGGCTGCTGGAGCTCTGGGGGGGGAGAGCGCTCGGTCCCACCGGATCGCCGCCCGTCCGTCTCACCGGCTGCCAAGTTCTCACAGGTGTAGCTGTACGCTGTGCACTTTCCTGTGTATTCTGGTCTCTCTTTTAGGGATAGTTGTATTTGCTGTATTTTCGTGAATAAATATAATGTTGGGAGGAATTTTTCTGCTAGTCCGTTCAAGACGCCATATTCCCGGACTTCTCTGCATTTAGTTTTTTTGTGAGAAATCACCAAACCATTTTTCAAAGTGGCTATACCATTTTGCATTTCCACTAGAAATGGATGAGAGATCCTATTGTTCCATATTCCTGGCTGACATTTGGTATTGACAGTGTTTTGGCACTTAGCCATTCTAATAGCTGTGTGGTGGTGTCACTTTATTTGCAGTTTGCTGATGACAAATGAGGTGCAGCATCTTCCCATACCCTTATTTGCTCTCTGTATGTCTACTTTGGTGAAATGTCTCTTTAGACATGTGTCCATACAGATACCTGCACACAAATGTTTATAGCAGCTTTTTTTCATGATTGCCAAAATTTAAAAGCAAAAAATACATCCCTCAGTTGGTAAATAGATAAACAATCTATGGTATATCTGATGTAATATTATTTCAGCAATAAAAATAAATGTGTTTTTATTTTTAAGATATGGAGGGAAAAGACATGGAGGGATCTGAAGTACCTACTGATAGGTGACAACAGCTGATCTGAATAAAGTTACATAGTGTATGATTTCAGCTATATGACATTCTGGAAAAGACCAAACCTCCTGAGAAGATCAATGGTTGCAGGAAGGAATATGAGTAGGCAGCATGCAGCAGATTTTTATTTCAATGAAACTTACCTATATAAAAATGTAATGCAGATACATATCATTATACATTTGTCACAACTCATACAATGTACAACACAAAAAATGAACCCTAATGCAAACTGGATTTTAGCTAATAATAATGTAACTGAATCAATGCTAGTGGTAACTAATGTATCACACTAATGCAATGTGTTCATAACTGGTTTGGGAGGTTGAGGTCTATGAGAATTCTGTACTTTCTGTTCCATATTCTGTAAACCTAAAACTGTTCTAAAAATAAAATCTACTAATTAAAAACAAAACACAGAAAATCCCACATGTCCTGCTCTAAAGCTACCATATACATGAGGTCTTTTCTCTGAGGTTGCCTGGTGTGGCACCTAAAATAGGGCATGTGCACAGCAGATCCAGGAGGCACTCTGTGTGTGTGTTTGTGTGTGTGTGTGTGTGTGTGTGTGTGTGTTTCCTTTTGAAAGTCAGCACTTCCTACGTTAATTTAGCCATTCATCCATTAATGTATCTGTTCACTTCTATGAGTCTGAGATCACAGCAATCATTGTAGACACAGCGGGGGGCTGTCTGTGTGCATGCTCATTTGTGTGGTATATTTACTGCTATCTGTATGCTCATGTGATAAATATGCATAGATAGATGTACACATTTTATATACATATATAGAGAGAGATGTATGTGCCTATGAACCTACATATATACCTATAGACAACTCAAAAGTGATAGGAAGAGAACACTTAATCATTAATATTAATATTTGAAAACTGTTATTTAGAATCATTCTCAAAAGAGCACTGCTAGAAGAACTCACTTCTGGGGAATTGTAAATATCCAAAGAGAACATTTCAGCTGTTAATTAATAATTAAAACAACTAAGCACAAAAAGATCAGATACACTTGGACTTTTCCTATTCTGAGAGCTGGCTTGTCTTTGAAGACAGTGCCCATCTTAAGATAGATTACTTTATTTGACTTTTCCTGTAGTCTTCAAGGACAGATGAAATAAAAGGCACTTAAAAAATTAAGTATTGTAAAGTTAAAGTAGAACGTAGGGATGCCAAGATACCTATCATTGAAAAAGATTAAGTAGAAATTGAACGTTCACTTGAGAAAATATTTGTGGAATAATTTCTCTCCTCAGTTCAGTAACAGACATGGGATATATCTATTTTTGTTTTGTTTTTTAATGTAGTATAAGAATGTACATAAATTATATGCAGTGAGATGAACTTGGATGCTTTTATTCTTTCCCCCTGCCTCCATTTGCTGAAAACCAATAGACATTACTGGGAGGAGGGAGCATACATCACCATTATCCATGGAAACCTTAGGAATATATCAATACTTTAACTCTACCCCAGACCTACTGAATCATAATTGTCTGAAGATATTTAAAACAAACAGCAAAAAATGTCCTCAGCTTTTTTTCTGATGAATAACTCAAGATAACAACCACTATTGTCACTGACATCTTTATAGACTTTCAACAAAATGACCAATCACAGAAAAATACAGAAAGGAAGTAAAAGAATAAGTGAGTTTGGAGAACTTTACAAGGAAATATATTAAGCCACTTTTGTGTGTTTGTAACTAGAGGTCAAAGAGTCATTTATTTTAAAAAACAATGTAATGCAGGTCTTTGAAAATAACTGTCAAATATTCTATGATTAAGTAGATAGGGAAACCAAGTAATTCTTTGTTATTTTTTTTCACTTTAACTGAACAAGATTCTAATTCTCTTCCATCCCACTCAGTTACACCATCAAATTCTAGCAATTTTCCTTTTTCCCTCCACTATCTATTATAAAGTTATCCACTTTTATTAATAAAGACTGACTAGTGGTCTGGCAAATAAAAAAGTGATTAGTAAGTATTATTAGTATTAGTTTATAACTAAATTACTCTCAAAAAGGAAATGAGTCAGGAAAAAGGATGTGGTGAGAAAAATGATGTGATCCAGAGCATTTAGAAAGAGAGTTTTGAATTGAAATGATAGGAATGTGTGTTAGATATATGAGATGCTCAATAAATACTCATATTTAAATTAATATTATCAAATGTTTAAATGAATAAATAGTAGTCTTTATCTATAGCACCTCTGCACAAGGCAGAAACCGAATAATGTGGCCTAAACCAGTGAGATAATTGGAAAACCTCTAAGTCAGAATTCAGATTATAACACATCTGGTGATCCTTTTCTTCCAAAGGATATATTTACATTGGATGTAAGGAGTCAATGGATAAAATCTTATCTGTGTCTATAATTGTGACTTAGGCATATGTTGCTATGACTGGAGGAGTGGTAGGAACAGCAGGAGGAAGTCGACAGATGCCAGCCTGGAGAAGAAGTCTGACATGTATCTGGAGGGAATTCTTTATAAGGTAGTAAGTTTCAAAGTAAAAGAAACTGAAGTCACTAACTAAGCTGGAGCAGCACTTTTCTCACAATGGACTGGGGAATTCTATTTGAGTCCACCCCAACATAGACATCTGTGTTTCCTGAGAAGAAAAAGACTAAACTAAAAAAGTTGTTTCACTAATCTCTTCAAGGCTTTAATGGTTCCAAAAATCATGTTGCTAAAACTGACCAAAATTGAGCATGAAGCCTATGACATAGAGCTAGTCTTCACACGTTGAAAGAGGCTGCTGTGCTCTGAGACTACAGGAATTTCACGTTCTGCATGGGCTGGGGTATAGGAACCTGTGTTTTGCAGGAGGGGAAGGTAGTGGTGGAAGGACACTATGTGGAAAATGGGAGCAATAAGTGGTAGAAGCTTTTCTAATTCTGAAAAAGCTTCCAGAAACTGTGGAAAATGTTGCAGAAGGAATAGCGTTTGCATGAGCTAGTGAATGCATAAAAATAGAAGAATTTAAATGTAGTAATTGTGTGGATACACTTTATATTCACAACCTAGGAACCTTCAGAGCACATAAATAAAAAAATGCATTTTAAATAATCACCTTTCTATGTCTTAATCCACCTTCCTTCAGTCATTAATCTCATGATTTCTTAGCACTTACTTTAAAAGTATGGGTAGTGTTTGAAACCATACCTTTCTTCTGACTTACAGTGGGCAGCAAAGACTGGCTTATACAACATCCAATCCACTGCTCTGGAGGGGGATACCTGAAATGGTTTATATCCCAGTCTCTCTTAGAGCTATGATTCCACATGTGGGCTGAAATCTTGAGTTAGATTTGGAGTAAAAAATAAGCCATTGAGATAGCAACTGTGGGCATAAAGACTGGATCTTGTGTCAGATATGATGGCAGAGGCATCTGATTTTTATATGACAACTGTGTTGGAGTTTGTTGATATTTAGTCCATAAAGTTGTAGACATTAAACTCTAAGTGGTGGTAGCTCTGGTGTTTCCAATAATATTTTCTGCGCAATTTTTTGAAACACAAAATTACTCCCCAAATAAAGTGTATTATATGAAAAGAAATACTTTCAAAACAAAAACCCAATCCAACCAGTTCTCATCCCTCCCACCACTGCTGCCTTAGTCTAGGTCGTCATTTTTCAGTGTTCAGCCCTGCTCCTGTACAGGATGTTTTGAGTGTAAGAGGCCAGAATGATCCACTTAAAACATGTCCTTCCTCTTTGCAAAATCTTTCTATGGATTTTTAACTCAGAGTTGAATACTCATCAGAGCAACATACATAGCTAGATGTGATTACATACCACACGATTTTATATCCCTTTTACTTTCTGACATTATCAGCTAATACTCTTCACCAGGCACTCAGCTCTGGCTTCCTTGACTTTCTTTCTCTTTGTTGAACATAGGGACCATCCTCTAACTTGGAAGTTGTTTGTACTGCTCCCTCCTCCTGGAGTGATCTTTTGCCAGATAGCCCAATAGGGCTCATCCCTTGTCTCCTTCAGATATTCTCAACTGTTACCTTTCTCATAAGTAGACTTCCTTGATTACCCTGTGTAAAATAGCAAGCATTCCTTTCCAGTACTTTCCCTGCAATATTTTTTTTCTCCATAGCATTTATCATCATCAGATATGCCATCTATTTCACTGTTCAATTATCTACCCTAGAATGTAAAGGGAGAGACAGGAAGTGTGGGAGTGACAGAGGGAAGGATGGAGAAAAGAGAAAAAAGAAAATTAAAATGAGAAAACCAAATCTTAGGGGAAACTTGACTTGCTGAAGTTACCACACCAGTAGGTACGGAACCAAGACTTAGCCCCACATCTCTTGAAATATGACTAACCCAAGATTCATGTATGACAGTATTCTGATATTCATATTAATAGTTCTTACCTAATTTCTTTATCATGATAGCATCTCAGAACATATTTATTTGGTTACATTCATATTGTTTTATGAGGGGAATTATGTGAATTCGAAGGAGATGTGTTAGTAAAAAGCACTTAGGTAATGTTGTATTTAAACAGGAGAATAATATTTTTTAAGTAGATGAAGACTGGGATTTGGTTAATGCTAATTCTCATCAAGAGTTGGGTCAAATGCGAAAATAGCACTTTGTTTTTTCATAATGTGACCCAACAATAGAATCTCTGTATTTATTTGTCAGGGTTACTCTTAAATGGGGCTGTCTGAAAAGCACATTTCAACGATAGATTGATCCCCATGGCATTTTAAATCTTTGAGTGAGCTGCTTCAGGTTAGAAATTAAAACATCCTATTGTTATATATCTACCAAATGGAGTTCAGTGCTTCTGGCATTTGAGCTTGCCTAGAAGTCCTGTAAAGAGTATCTGTTTTGTAAATGTCTATTATAGTAAAATATGAAGGGGTGAGTTTAAATGTTAAGGCAAATAAAAAGAATATGGAGAAAGATAGAGCCATAAATTTAAGGTCATGACAAATGGCACTGCTCTTAATAAAGCAACAAACTTGAGTTTTGAAAGATCAAGAGAAGTTGTCATATAATTTAGGAGCATGTTACTTAGTACAATTCTTGTTTAAAACTAAAATAGGAGTTTGCAATTTAAGAAGGTTAGTTGCAATATAGTGCAGTGTTACAATTTTTGTTTTTGCAATATTAAAAATTTTTTTGGGATTGACGAATTATCCTTGTGTCCCCTGCAGCCAACTGTAATGATTTCCACTGACTGCAGTAATGAGAGCAGGGCTGATTGACTTTAGGCCTTTCTCCCACTATAATCAGCAAACAAGTTACCCAGCAATATATATATATATATATATATATATATATATATGTATATAAAACAAGAATATTCTTGTTAAACAAGCAAGAATATTCTTATCTTCCCTTCCAGCAAAAGGAAAAACAATCAGTGAACTCACCAACACGGCAGTTGCCAGTTGGCCGGAGGATGGGGTCACTTCAAGTCCTTCCTCAGTGCAGAAAAGGTATTTGCATACTTGGCTGTAATCTTGTTTTGAAGGACAGCTGCATTGATCAGAATCTCAATGGGATGTGGAGGCAAAGTCTTGAAGAGCTTTACCTTAAACCATTTTTAAGCAAGGAGTTCAACTAGAATATAAAACTCTTTTGAGGAAAAATGTTATAATTCAGATTTATAAAGGCTAAAATAGACAATATTTTACCCATATACCTAAAACACATACCTTTTAATTTAATAGTCTTTGATCATTAGATATGCACCTGGTTTTATAGATGGGAGAATTGTGTCCAACTGCACCTACTGTATTGTGGGGTTATCATTTGAAGAAGGGGCCACTCTTTTCTAGGCGTTTATTTTGCTCTTTGCAGAAGAACAAAGAATATTTTACAAAGAAATTTCTATTCAGCATTTACCTTATGCCTCTATTGGAAATTGCATGTTGGCTAACTATACAGACCTGACCTTCCAAACCTCTGTGAGTGCTTTGGACTGTCATTATATGCCTTGTACTTTTCTTGGTACTTTGAAGGCAACAAAGAAATAAAAGAAATACATCCTACTCTAAGAAGTTTCCAATCTAGTTGTTGAGCAAAAGATACCTAGAATTATGCCTTTACTGTGTGGGATACTTATAGGGTCTTACATATACTTCTTTGAGAACATTTGATACACATCAAGGTAGTAACTTACAGAACCATCTCACAATCTTCTGGGCAGGGCTCTGTCTTATACATATATTTAATTACATTTAGTGACACAAAATCTAATTTATAATAGATATTTTATAGTAGCCTTTTTATATTAGCAAAATGACTTCTATCAGGAGAGGTTTCTTTCATGCTAGATATATGTTTTTATACAATATTTATATACTCCTTTTATATCTAAACAGATGAGCCCATTTTAGTTAAAAGGTGAATCAAACAATTGGAGTCATCCTTTATTCTTCTCTTTCTCTCATATATCCAATCCATGATTGGGCCTTACAGATCCTGCAAAATATATATAAAGTCTATTTAATTCCATTATTCCCCATGTTTCTATCAAACCCATATCACCATTATCTATTATCTAGACTTCTACAATTCTCCATTAATGGATCTCCCTATTTTTACCTTTGCTTCTCTACTCTCCACACATAGGAACCAGTGTGATTTCTTTAAAATGTTATTCTAGGTAATGTTACTCCCTGGATTCAAACAGTGTAATGGCTCCCATACTTTTAGAATAAAGTCAAACACATTCTGATTAACACAGCCCTCCATAATTTGATCCAGCCACATCTCTGCTCTGCTCTTTGTTTACTCCATCCTTTTCATCAAGCCCCAGACACATGTTCTTTTTCAGAAGGCTCATTCCAGCCATATATTCTTTGGACCAGCTGTTCTCTCCTCCATCTGGAATATACTTCTTTCTGACTTTGTTATAGCTTGGCTCTTTGTCATTCGTGCCTAACTTAATTGCTACTTTTGTATCTGTTAGAATGTTTATACTGCAACAAATGAAAGATGCACCTAAGAGTAATTTAATAATGGATTTAATTATTTCACTTACCAGAATTCTGGAAGAGGACTATAACAATGCTAGTTAATGAAGAAGTTCAGGGATATCAGTGTACTGGAAAGTGTCTCTGCTTATTCTCTTTATTTTTCAAATTTAAGATGCCTTCCAAGCATACATCCAAAAGTGAACAGATGAATACAATCTATACTCTTTCAGGAAAGAAGTGTCAGGGGAATGACTGTTATACTGGCAACTAAGGATGTTTGCCATACTTCCTCAAAGAGAGAATCTTTGACAACCCTATCTATAGTTGCTACTTAGTTACTCCTTAGCACATCACCCACTTTTATTTTTGCATAGCATTTATAATCTATTTTTTTGCAAGCTATAAAAATATGTGCTTTTTATATTAACATATAGTTGATAGACACTAGCATTTGTAATGTTTATTATCAGTCTTCCTTCATTGAAATATAAGATTTGTATTGCTCATAGTTGTATTTCCACACTAAGATCATGCCTGGAACATTGTAGATTGTCAATAAACAATTATCAAGTAGATGGCAATGCATAGAATAATAAGGAGGGAATGATACTTATACATATGGGTGAAAAGGATTTCAGATACTACATAGCTAGCAATACTTTTAAACTACTGATCCTTTAAAAACATCTTTTAAGATTGGAAAAAAGTTTAATCTTTCAAAAATTGTAAAATAAGAAACACTACCAAAAAAAAAAGAATGAAGATCAACTCTATAGCATATTCGCTAATCAAAGAAGTGTAAGTAGGATTAGGTAGTGGCCAATCCAATTTTCTTACTAAATCAGATACATCCAGAAACCTGATCTCCACCATGTCAATTTCTTTCAATAATTTGCATAAAATGTGAATGCTTTTTCAAGTCCTTCTTTGAGTTTCAGCTAAGGTTTGTTGCTAGTAGGAATTGTGTTTTAAAGAGGGGAGTTGTAATGCAATAGCACATAGCAAATAAAACCACATATCAAGAGGTCAACATGGAAGTTGTGGAAGGACCTATGGCATTTGCTTTATGATATCTGCCTTTAAAAAAATAGAGTTACTACTGTCTACAATGTTGGCACATAGATTTGGTGAAGTGCCTAATACTTAACTTTGGAATTCTAATAGAAAAGTTATAAATGCTCTTTCCCACTAGATGCTTTCTCTGTTTATGTGCATATTTCCAATAGTTATTTGTTCATAAATAATTTTGTAGTGTGTTGACATAACAGCATACCTTTCTGTAGCCTAGCTATAAAGTCATAGCTTATATAGACAGTATTAACACAGTCCCCAAAATTATTTCGCTTATATTAGAAGGACAAAACCTAAACTTGTATATTAAAAATTACCTCTGATGTTAAAAGTAGATTCAGTAGCTGATGTACAGCAATTATTACAGCCACACTGAGTCATGGTATGGCTTGTGGATTTGATTACAAAATCAGTTAATGCACACTGCCTAATGAACAGCCATACCACGTTTACTACAGTTAGAAAATGGAGATTCATTACAGTGGGACTTCTGGAAATCTTTTCCTTTTTTAAGGGTCTTATTTAGTAAGTTTTTAAAAATAGGGTTTATATTCTATCAGACTTCCCATCTATATCTTATTTGCTTCATAGGAAAAGTACAGCAGATCCAGCAAAAAGAAACCAAATAGCAATATAAACTAAAGTTATAACAACATTGTTTAGTCAAATTTGGCTTGAATGTCCTGTTAAAGGAATTGTGATTGTGAATTAAATAACGAATAGCTAATCACCATTGTAGGGATCACCAAAAACATTTCTAAGGACTAAGTGCTGAAGGTTTCACTAACTCTGGGAGTCTTAAAATGGCCACCCATAAAAACTAAAAGCCGTCTGTTAATTAAGTTCAAGGCTGAACAATTGGCATCTGCTTTCCTGTTAAAGGATGAGCAAAATGCTTACCTTTCTCCTAGTTTCCTTCCCTGCCTTGTGCAGCCAGTATGTGTATTGCCTCCCCTTTACCTTCCCAGCACAGGCCCACCCACCATCTCTCTTTCCTTTGCAGGGCTTATTTTATGTAAATGAAATGCACTCCTTTGAAGTTCTTTCTTGCCTGTCTCACTGAGGGTATAAAACCTTTGTATGACTTAGGCCTTTCAGAACATTTTGTCCAACCCATCTGTGGGAATTGGTATTTCTGGGCTTACAAGTCGCTTACTTTGGCTCAGATAAAACACAGTCTTTATTTCAAGATGATTTTAATGAAGTTTTCCTCCACATGATATTGTGATTTATAATGAGAAAGACACATTTTGTTTTCATCCCAGTATTTGGCACAGATCTCCTAAAACCCTTAGAATTTCCAAACTGAGGAGAGCTGTAAAGGTGTCTTCATTATGATAAGAAACTGACTTTTGGATTCACCAAAAGGATGGGGGCTGGGTGCCAGGAGACCCAACCTGTGATTGGACAGTTGGAACTTTCAGTCCCACCCCCCCAGGGAGAGGAGCTGGCCTGGAGGTTGAATCGTCAATGGCTAATGATTTAATCAATCATAACTATGTAATGAAGTCTCCATAAAACCCCAAAGGAAACAGGGGTTGGAGAGTTTTTGGGTTGATGAACTCATGAATGTGTGGGGAAAGTGGTGCACTCCCTGAGAGCATGGAACTCCATGCCCAGTCCCCAGATCTTGCCCTGTGCATCTCTTCCATCTGGTTGTCCCTGGGCTATGTCCTTTTATAACCGGCTGGTAATCTAGTATGTAAAATGTTTCTCTGAATTCTCTGAGTTGCTTTAGCAAATTACTTGAATTCAAGGAGTCAGTCCCAGGAACCTTTGATTTAGTGCCAGTCAGTCAGAAGCACAGGTAACAATCTGGGCTTGCTACAGGCATCTGAAGTCAGTGGGTGGGCCTAGCAGCTTTGCAGGACTGAAGTGTAAACCTGTGCCATCTGATGCTCTCTCAGGCAGATAGTGTCAGAATTCAATCAAATTATGGAACACCCAGCTGGGGTCCCAGAAAATTGCTTGTGGTTGGTGATGGGGAAACCCCTCCCCTCCACAGATTGGAATTAGGATCTGGACCCTTTTAGAAATTAATGACAAGGAATGAAGAAGATTCTTCCTCATTAAAAAACACAAGTAATGCATAGTAGAAAAAAATGAAGAAAGAGAAAAGAAAAGAATAAGGTATTTACTTAACAGGAATAAGAAACAGTGAAAGACAAAGATTGTTAATTTTTTATTGTTTAAGAGCAAATGCAGAGGCAGTATAGCATAGAAGTTAATAGAGTTTAAATGATCACTTCCTGGCTGTGTGAATTAAGACAAGTAAAATCAGTCAAAGAGTCGTGAGTTGAATAATCCTGTCTCAGGTATTTTGAGGATGTACTGTACAGATACATGCAAAAGGCTCTTTTAGATTGAGCATGTGGTAAGTGCTTATTACATGTTAGCTATTGATATTTCTTGAAATGCCCTGACTGCTTAATTCTAGAGGTGTGGAAATGTTGATAAGAAGAGCATTGAATCTGAGTTACATATTTTCTGAGAATATTAACAGTCTTTGCTTAAGTGGGTGCATAGGAAAAAGTGTGTTAGGGAAAACCCGGGTCCCAGGAATAGTGAGAAATAATGCTGAGGACAGGACAATATGTGTTCCCTTTTTAATGCATGGGTCCCTTTGTAATGATGTGGGAGTTAAAGAGGCCATAGTATTTAGTATTTAGACAGTGGAAGTATCGAGTTCTGGGTTAAAGAGAAGGACACTCTGAGCCCTGTGACAACAGCACTTTGTAGGGACTTGTTCTTAGGTTTTGACCAAGGAGAACAGGCAAGATCAGCATGGTCAATTTCATTTCCAATATTAATCTGGAGAATAATGGCCATTTGAACTTTGCAGAATGTGTCTGTGACCTTGGAAACAGTGTGCCTTGGTTAGAAGTGGACCAACATTTTCCCTGATCTGCAGGTATTTGGCACAGAGATGGACCATGTGCTGTTCATTAACCTCCACAGTGATGGTATCTTTTGTCTGCCTGATTGCTGCTTGCCTTGCTGGAAACTGCTGCAAAAACCTGAAGCTGGTGACTTTATGGGGTCTTTACTCTCTTCCCTGTATTTTAACCCTTGAACCTTAAAATCTGGTTCTGGGAAGTCTAATATTTGGGTTCCCTAATCGGTAGGGTGGCCAGATAACATACAGAACGCCTAATTGAAATTGAGTTTCAGATAAACATCAACTAGAATTGTAGATCAACAATGAATACTTTTTTTGGTGTAAATATGTCACAAATAATGCATGGGATATTCATTGTTTATCTGTAATTCAAATTTAGCAGGGTGTCTTCATTTATATTTGCTGTATATGACAACCTTACCCTTGCGTTTATATTTATGTCTTGTGATTCTATTTGTATCATATTGTTTGTCTTCTTTCCTCAGGCATATTGTCTTTTTTTAGCATAGTGTACTACTCATTGTATTGTAAAGTTGTTTGTAGAAATAGTATGGTCTTCAAATGAAGTTATCCTCTCTCAGAACAATGCCTATTTATTTCTTCCAGGCACTTTAAAATGCTAGCAATCCAGGATCAACTTAATCAAATTTCAAAGATTGAGTATATTTCAATCTGAGCTTCAGTTCTGGTAACTTCTGTCTACTTACTGATCATATTTATCTCAAATCAAGATAGGTTCAACAGGTTACCACCTCTGAACTCCAATTTCTGCTCCTAGCACAGGAGGGACTGTTACAAGTGTTAGCTTCTCAGCTTCTCTGCTGTTTTCTCTTGAGCCAGGAAATACTTAGAAGTCCTAAATTTACCTCTCTAGGTTTTGATATTCCCATACATCCTGGCTGGTTATTCTTCACAATCTTATTATTTCTTTAATGGCTTTAAGTAGGTGGCTATGTCTAGATTTTCTAATTGTTCTCATTAGGAGGTTTAGTGCAAACTAGTCTTCCTTTACTGAAACATAGTCTTGATTTTTGTCAATAAATGCTTTTTCTGGATGGGAGGCAAACTGCAAGAAATGTAAAAAGGAAATATAAACAAAAATGGTGTTCTTTTCTTGACCATTTTAAAATACATCATATGAGAGATGGCGTCTGATTCAAGGTTACGTGTTCACCTCTTAGCCAATTGTGAAGGGCAGTGGAGATACCACACAAATCCTGTTCATACAGGTCTCAGACTTCAGAGGCACCCATAATAAAGTTTTCAAAAGATTGTATTTTCTAAAATTCCCTTATAATTCCTGAAACATTAACTAGGGGTATTTTAAACAATACCAGTCAGGAGGTGAATTTGTTAAACTTTCAGCTGGTTTGTTAATGAAGAGACAGTGTTTATAGGATTTTGTTCCATTCCCTTAGCCCTGGCTGAGTGGATTTTCTTTGTTACAATCATAGCTGATTATATCTACTCTACAAAAGGTTGTTTTATATCTCTTATGAATTGCCACTTTTACTTTTATTAATATGCTGTGAGCATAAGTTTTTGTTTCATATATGATGCTGTTTTTCACTTTTTGTAAAAGTTTTCTATATAATTACTCATACTCTAAAATTTTAGGAACATTGAAGGGAATAAAGCAAATTTTACATCCACATCTTCGCTTAAAGATAGTCACTGTGTTGAAACGATCTAAGAGTGTTTATACTTACCTTAAATATAAACCTGAAATATAGAAATGCTTCTTTTCTTAAAAATAATTTATCTATGAATCAAAGCAAAGCTATGTGTCCATGTATCCAACTAAAACTATGAAAAACAAAGCTATGCCTCATTAATCTGATGGAATCGTTGTCAAGTATCTTTCATCAAAATTTAAAATATTTCCTCTCAAACAAATGATTTAATTAGAATGTTTACTATATAAAACTTAGATCACCATCTTCAAAGAGAACAAAGTGTTAATATTTAAGTTCTTCCAATAAAAATGTGAACAGATTATATTATCATTTGAAAGTAGTATAGTATTTGCATGCAAAGGAAAGGCACAGAGATTGGAATGCAAAATTCATATTGTAGCTTCCAGCTAATGACAAGGATAGTAACCTCAGAGAAGCAGAAAATTCCAGAAATAAACACAGTAAAAAATAATAACAATCAAAATGCCTATCATACCCTAAGGCATTGGGATAAGAAATAATACTATTTGTCTGTCTGGCGGAAGGTATATTTCTGTAATACGTTTTAGATGCTGAAAGCAAGATGATTATTTATAAAAAAAGAGATTTGTGTTTCAAGCTCCATTGGTAGAAATGACTACATTTTTAGTTGGGAAGGTACAAGAAATTGTCTTGTAAGTTAAACCATCTTCAAACAAGCTCAAGTAAATGAGGGGTTCAGTAGAAACCCAAATACTCCATATCTTGTTGGCCTTATCTCCACAGTAAGTTTCCATTTCCTCTAATATCCAGTATAGGGTAGTGTTTTTAAAAGGCAACTTTGGAGTCAGATTTTTTTGGTTCTAACAGTGAATCTTCCTGCTACTACATGCATGTACTTCGGCAACTTGCTTAAAATCTCAGTACCCCAATTATCCCATCTATTAATGGAGTGGTTTTGAGAATTGAAAGGCACATTAACAGTAAGTAATTTAAAAGAATGCCTGGAATATAATTAGACTTAACTGCTATGATTATTTATAATAACTTATTAAATGAATAGCTATGAAACTACCTATGTAGTAGTCTGGAATTCCAAATATCATTCTGAGGGTCTCTAGAGTTACATATACTTATCATTAAACCAGTCCTTCCCATGTTCACCGGAGATAACCTGCCAGGACATCACATGTACTGACTAGGCAAGACTCTGAAAACAGTGACTGGCTCGTTCATTTCCCTTCCTCATCCTGGCCTTTCCCAGGGCAGCCCAAAGTATGCCATGTGGTACTCTCAGGATTGCCACTTTCAAATCCTTGTTTGTGTAGATCAACACGGCTCCTTTTGGTATGCGGAACGAATCTCTTTTTAGTACAGTGCTCAGGGAGGGTCAGAGATGTCCCTTGTGACCTAGCTTTTTATAATTAACCTTCCTCAGGTCCTTATTGTGACACTGATACTCAAGATGATGACTTGTATTCTTTTTCTGAGGGGGGGAAGGACTCTTTTTGCATTAGCTGCATGCTCTGCAGATAATTAACACTTGATTTCTATATCCTAGGCTCTACAGTTGAATTTGATTACCTGAGGAGACCCATTTTCTATATAGTGAGTTTCCCCTTTGGAGTTACTAGTATCTTTCATTCCTTTCTATATCTAACTGAGAATATATTAGAATAGTTAAAGTAAGTAAGTGTTTGAATATCAGTTTATCTTGCCCCATCTTAGTTCTCAGTTGGAGGATAAAGAGAAATCCCACCATGTAGCCTCCGAGTCCCAAACCTGGTGGTTGTATTTGGGGTGGGAGGGCCCCTGAAGGAAGGCAACCAACTCCTCTTGCTTAAGTACCAGGATCTTAACAAGCCAAACTGTCTTACTATATTAAGTTCTTAAATAGTTAATTAAATTCAGAGTATGCTGCATTTTATAGATTTGGGCTTTAATAAATTTTTAACATGGAAATAATTACTTAAAAAATAACACAGGTAATAATATATATATATTTTAAGTTTTAAAACAAACCTACATCCTGGCTTATTTATAAATATGTTATGAGATGATCTACTTGATCAGGCCATGATAGAGAACTTTATCATGGAGAAATTTTGAAGACTTTTTTTGTTTGTTTGTGAGCATAGTTTGAAAGTGATTTTGATCCCTGTATGAAATGTTACTGCATTTTTCAATGCACCTAAAACTGCATTTGAACTTTTAGTATTAGAGGCCTTGCATTAGAAACATGATTCACAGAATCACAGTGGCTAAAGTTGTTACATTAAATGCTGTACATTGTATAGCTAGACATTATAGTTGTTTTGGCAAATTTCACTTGTGTATCTTAAAATATAAATTACATCTTTTGATATATGCAATTATTATCTATCAATAAGAACTTAAATTGGACTTAAATGATTTAGAAAAAAGTGCATTAGTAAGAAATTAAATTATTCCATAAGTCAAAAAAGATGGTGGCATGAGAGGTGAGACAGAGGCTTCCTCCTAAAACCACATATAATATGAAAATATAATTAATACAACTAATCCTGAAAGAGCAACAGGAAAGAGGACAGTGCAAAACTGAATACACCTGGAGAAAAGGATAAACCTCACGGAATAGGGTAACATACCAAAGCCGTGGCCCGGCAAGACCTAAGCCTTCTCCACCCCAGCTCACCATCAGGATGAAGAGAAATGGAGCGGGGAGGGAGTGGAGGCCTGGGACTGCTGAATACCTAACTCCAGAGATCTGCTCTGGGAGCACAAACCTGCATTTCATGGTGCTTGCATGGTACTCTCATGAGTAGGGGGTTGGAAAGCTAAGACAGGCACAATTCCTGGAGAGACTGAGATTCCAGCCACTTGTGGAAGCAGGATCCATATCTGGCTGCTCTGGGACAAAAGAAAGATGTGCAGTCTGAGAGATTTCCCAACAGCAAGAGGGCTGCTCAAGGGGCAAGGATTGCACAGAGCTTACTGCTCAGGAGAAAGGACAGGTAGACAAAATTGTCTGGGTTCACTAAGCCCAGCAGGTTGGGAGCTTTCACAATCTTCAGGCGCTTCAGCTCCCAGGCAGGCTACACAGCTCCAAGGACCCCCTCTGTGCAGCCTACTGTGCCTTTCTCCCAGCCAGCCCCATCTGGCTTGCAAACCGACAACCCCTACCTTGACATTAGGTGATCCAGAGGGAAGATCTATCTACAGCAACTACAAACGCAAAGCATAGAGGCTTATACCTGTGTGTCCGGCCCACTGGTTCAGGGACTGGAGACAGGCAGAGCAGCCGGGAAGGAGGAAACAGCTGTTTCCTTGCCCCAGGCACCGATACAACTCCCCTGCAACCCCCGATATTGCTTCAGGGGCTGAGCAGCTCCAGAGAGTAGAGCTTCTAGGCCCTAGAGAGCACAATATACAAATATGAAATGCCAAAGGAACCTGGTTCAAAGTAAAATTATGAATAGAACTCCTGATAAAGATTTAAATGACATCGACCTCATGAATCTTCCTGAAATGGATTTCAAAATAAAAATCATTAACATGCTCATGCAGTTACAGAAAAATATTCAAGAACTCAGGAATGAATTCCAGTCGGAGATCCAATCATTGAAGAGCACGATGGAGGGTATTGAAAGCAGATTAGATATGGTGGAGGAGATGATAAATGAAATAAATAGAAACTAGAGAAGAGGAATATGAAGAAGTTGAGGCACAGAGAGAAAAAAGGATCTCTAAGAATGAAAGAATATTGAGAGAACTGTGTGACCAATCCAAACAGAACAATATGCACATTATAGGGTACCAGGAGAAGAAGAGAGAAGAAAAAGAATAAAAAGTGTCTTTGAGGAGTTAATTTCTGAAAACTTCCCTAATCTGGGGAAGGAGATAGTCTCTCAGGCCATGGAGGTACATAGATCTCCCAACACAGGGGGTCCAAAGAAGACAACATCAAGACATATAGTAATTAAAATGGCAAAGATCAAGGATAAGGACAGACTATTAAAAGCAGCCAGAGAGAGAAATAAGACCATATGCAAAGGAAAGCCCATCAGGCTATTATCAGACTTCTCAGGAGAAATCTTACAGGCCAGAAGGGAGTGGCATGATGTATTTAATGCAATGAAGCAGAAAGGCCTTAAACCAAGAATATTCTACCTGGCAAGGTTATCATTTAAATTTGAAGGAGGGATTAAACAATTTTCAGATAAGCAAAAACTGAGAGAATTTACCTCCCATAAACCAACTCTACAGTGTATTTTGTAGGGACTGCTATAGATGGAAGTGTTCCTAAGGTTTAATAACTGTCACCACTGGTAATAAAACCACAATAAAGAAAGTGGAAGAGCTAATTTCTAAGCACATGCAAAATTTAATGAACTATTCCCAAAGTCAATCAAGGGGTAGACAAAGAGTACAGAATATTGTATGTAATACATAAAGAATGGAGGAGGAAGAAAAAGGAGGAGAAAAAAAAAAGAAACTTTAGATTGTGTTTGTAATAGCATATTAAGTGAGTTAAGTTAGACTCTTAGACAGTAAGGAAGTTAACCTTGAACCTATGGTAACCACGAATCTAAAGCCTGAATTGGCAATAAGTACATAACTATCGATAATCACCCTAAATGTAAATGGACTGAATGTACTAATCGAAAGACATAGAGTGACTGAATGGATAAAAAAGCAAGACCCATCTATATGCTACCTACAAGAGACTCACTTTAAACCCTAAGACATACACAGACTAAAAGTGAAGGGATGGAAAAAGATATTTTATGCAACTAATAGGGAATAAAAAGCAGGAGTTGCAGTACTTGTATCAGACAAAATAGACTTCAAAACAAAGAAAGTCACAACAGACAAAGAAGGACATTACATAATGATAAAAGGGTCATCCAACCAAAAGATATAACCATTATAAATACCTATGTGCCCAACACAGAAGCAATAACATATGTGAAACAAATACTAACAGAATTAAAAGGGGAAATAGAATGCAATGAATTCATTCTAGGAAACTTCAACACTCCACTCACTCTGAAGGACAGATTAACTAGATAGAAAAT
>JAQQAC010008880.1:63192075-63239953 GCA_029783875.1 Phataginus tricuspis
AGAAAATATGTAAGGAGACAGAGGCACTGAACAACACATTAGAACAGAAGGACCTAACAGACATCTACAGAACTCTACACCCAAAAGCAGCAGAATACACATTCTTCTCAAGTGCACATGGAAAATTTTCAATAGATCATATGCTAGGACCCAAAAAGGCCTCGGTAAATTCAAAAAGACTGAAATTGTACCAACCAGTTTCTCAGACCACAAAGGTATGAAACTAGAAATAAATTATGCAAAGAAAATGAAAAATCTCACACACACATGGAGGCTTCACAACATGCTCCTAAATAACCGATGGATCAATGACCAAATAAGAACAGATATCAAGCAATGTATGGAGACAAATGGCAACAATAATGCAACACCGCAAAATCTATGGGATGCAGCAAAGGCCCTGCTAAGAGGAAAATATACTGCAATACAGGCCTTCCTCAGGAAAGAAGAACAATCCCAAATGAGCAGTCTAAACTCACAATTAACGAAACTAGGAAAAGAAGAACAAATGAGGCCCAAAGTCCATAGACGGAGGGACATAATAAAGATTAGAGCATAAATAAATAAAATTGAGAAGAACAAAATAATAGAAAGGTTCAGTGAAAGCAAGAGGAGGTTCTTTGAGAAAATAAACAGAATAGATAAACCCCTAGCCAGAAAAAAAAGAGAGTCTACTCACATAAACAGAATCAGAAATGAGAAAGGAAAAATCACTACAGACACCACAGAAACACAAAGAATTATTAGAGAACACTATGAAAAATTATATGCTAACAAACTGGATAACATAGAAGAAATGGACAACTTTCTAGAAAAATAAAACCTTCCACGGCTGACCCAGAAAGAAACAGAAAATCTGAACAGACCAATTACCAGCAATGAAATTGAACTGGTAATCAAAAACCTACCTAAGAACAAAACTCCTGTACCAGATGACTTCACCACTGAATTTTATCAAACATTGAGTGAAGACCTAATACCCATCCTCCTTAAAGTTTTTGAAAGAGTAGAAGAAGAGGGAATATTTCCAAACCCATTCTATGAGGCCAGCATCACTCTAATACCAATACTAGGCAAACACACCACAAAAAAAAAGAAAATCACAGACCAATATCCCTGATGAACATAGATACAAAAATATTCAACAAAATATTAGCAAACTGAATTCAAAAATACATCAAACCAATCATCCATCATGATCAAGTAGGATTTACTCCATGATGCAAGGATGGTACAACATTCGAAAATCCATCAACATCATCCAACACATCAACAAAAAGAAGGACAAAAACCACATGATCATCTCCATAGATGCTGAAAAAGCATTTGACAAAATTCAACATCCATTCAGGATAAAAAGTCTGAACAAAATGGGTATAGAGGGCAAGTACCTCAACATAAAAAGGACCATATATGACAAACCCACAGTCAACATTATACTTAACAGTGAGAAGTTGAAAGCTTTTCCTTTAAGATCGGGAACAAAACAAGGATGCCCACTCTCCACACTTCTATTCAACATAGTCCTGGAGGTCCTAGCCATGGCAATCACACAACACAAAGAAATTAAAGGCAAGTAGATTGGCAAGGAAGAAGTAAACCTGTCCCTCTTTGCACATGACATGGTATTGTACATAAGAAACCCTAAAGAATCCACTCAAAAACTACTAGATCTAATATCTGATTTCAGCAAAGTTGCATGATACAAAATTAATATGCAGAAATCTGTGGCATTCCTATACATTAACAATGAACTAGCAGAAAGAGAAATCAGGAAAACAATTCCATTCACAATTGCATTAAAAAGAATAAAATACCTAGGAATAAACCTAACCAAGGAAATGAAAGACCTATACTCTCAAAACATAAGACACTCATGAGAGAAATTAAACAAGATACCAATAAATGGAAACACATCCTGTGCTCATGGATAGGAAGAATTAATATTGTTAAAATGGTCATCCTGCCTAAAGCAATCTACAGATTCAATGCAATTTCTATCAAAATACCAACAGCATTCTTCAACGAACTACAGAAAATCATTCTAAAATTCATATGGAACCACAAAGGACCCCGAATAGCCAAAGCAATCCTGAGAAGGAAGAATAAAGCAGGGGAGGATTAGGTTCCACAACTTCAAGCTCTACTACAAAGCCACAGTACTCAAGACAATTTGGTACTAGCACAAGAACAGACCCATAGACCAATGGAACAGACTAGAGAGCCCCGATATAAACCCAACCATATATGGTCAATTAATATATGATAAAGGAGCCATGGACATACAATAGGGAAATGACAGCCTCTTCAACAGCTGGTGTTGGCAAAACTGGACAGCTTACATGCAAGAGAATGAAACTGGATTATCGTTTAACCCCATACACAAAAGTAAACTCGAAATGGATCGTAGATCTGAATGTAAATCATGAAACCATAAAATTCTTAGAAGGCAACATAGGCAAAAATCTCTTGAATGTAAGCACAAGCAACTTTCATCCTGAATGCATCCCTGAGCAAGAGAAACAAAAGCAAAAATAAACACATGGTACTACATCAAACTAAAAAGTTTCTGTACGGCAAAGGACACCATCAACAAAACAAAAAGGCATCCTATTGGAGAATATATTTGTAAATGACATATTCGACAAGGGTTAACATGCAAAATATATAAAGAACTCACACACCTCAACATCCAAAAAGCAAATAACTCGATTAAAATATGGGCAGAGGATATGAAGAGACAGTTCTCCAAATAAGAAATTCAGATGGCCAACAGACACATGAAGAGATGCTCCACATCACTAATGATCAGGAAATGCAAATTAAAACCACAAGGAGATATCACCTCAGACCAGTAAGGATGGCCAGCATCGAAAAGACCAAGAACAACAAATGCTGGTGAGGATGCAGAGAAAGGGGAACTCTCCTACACTGCTAGTGGGAATGTAAGCTAGTGCAACCATTGTGGAAAGCAATATGGAGGTTCCTCAAAAATCTAAAAATAGAAATACCATTTGACCAAGGTATCCCACTCCTTGGAATTTACCCAAAGAATATAACTTCTCAGATTCAAAAAGACACACGTACCCCTATGTTTATCATAGCACTGTTTACAATAGCCAAGATATGGAAGCAACCTAAGTGTCCATCAGTAGATGAATAGATAAAGAAGATGTTGTACATATACACAATGGAATACTATTCAGCCATAAGAAAGAAACAAATCCTACCTACCATTTGGAACAACATGGATGGAGCTGGAGGATATTATGCTCAGTGAAATAAGCCAGGCGGAGAAAGACAAGTGCCAAATGATTTCTCTCATTTGTGTAGTATAGCAATGAAGCAAAACTGAAGGAACAAAATAGCAGCAGACTCAGAGACTCCAAGAAGGGACTAGTGGTCACCAAAGGGGAGGAGTGTGGGAGGGTGGGTGGGGAGGGTGGGAGAAGGGGATTGACGGGTATTATGTTTAGTACCCATGGTGTGGGAGATCACGGGGAAGACAGTGTAGCACAGAGAAGGCAAATAGTGAATCTGTGGCATCTTACTACATTGATGGACAGTTGAAGTTTATGAAAACAAGTATCATTCATACCATTTCACTTCATGCTCATGTCTTCATCAGTGTAGACTACACTGTGGTGCCTTTTCTTGCCTGTTTGTGCTCCCATGACTCTCTTCTCTGCCTCTGCTCCCTCTCCTTCTAAAATCATCACACAGTCAAAATGCCTGTTTAGGTTGGGCCACTGGCAGAGTGGATCTGAAGGCTGTAGCTGAAGTTACTATACCAGTAACTCTCCCTGAAATTCAGTGAAAAGAACACTGGAAAACTATTGATGGCCTTTTTCTTAAAGCTAAAGAATGTCAGAAAGCAAAACTAAGTCCTCCAAATCTTCTTCTTACCTGTGTATGAATCTTGGTATTTGATGTTCACCTGCACAGGATATCACATGCCATATGTTTATTTTACAAAAAAAAATTTGTTTTGGTGGAACCAATATCTGAAAATAGAACCGTTTCCCCAGGCATTGTTTAGAAAAGAATAAAAATAAAATGACTTCTTAAATTCCTTGGAAAGATCAGTAATTCCAGTTCAAAGAATCAAAGTCAAATCATGAATTTACTTGAACATGAATGAACTGTACTGATTTAACATATGTTCTCTTCCCAGTATCTTTTCCTTATCTTGACCTTTTAACACCTCTTAATTTTCATATCATCATATCCTGGAAGCTGATAGATGATGGAAGGATCAGGATTCAAGTGCTGTGATCCATGATAGTGATTTGGGAGGAAGGAACATAGTCCATATTTATCCCTCAAAGTGAATGAAGAGTTAAAATACAAAGGTTTAAAAACAGGGACAGAGACAGTCTATAAAGGCATTTAGCACACAATACTAGTTAAAAGGAAATATTCCAAGTAAAATGCTTTAGAAGAAAGTTACCTTAAAAGCAAGTAGTGATAATTGGTTAATTATAATAGAAGATTGGCTGGGTATTAAGAGATTTCTGAGAAGAAAGCATGAACATAAAGGAATAAAAGCTGAGCTATAAAGATAATTTTCCTTTTTAATATCTCTAGTTCAAAAAATACTGGTGATCTTTCAGATTTTAGGAAATGGTGCCATGAAGAAAAGAATCGAAGTAATTAAAAGAGGATCATTATAGGATAGCAGAATAGTTTGCTTTATTCACTGATGATCCACCAATTTTGAAAATGCTGAATAGGAAAGAGATTTAAGTATTGACATCTCTAAGCTGATATTATTAATAGCTCAACATTCTATTTATTTAAATAGGTGCAGTAATCATCCTTAAGGGAATGAGTTCTTTCATGATTTGGTGGGGTTTATGTCTTTACAAAGGAGAATTGATTTGTATGTCCTAAAATTTTTATTAGTCATTCATTTAGAAAATTTAACGTCTAACTTACATATTGTAAAAACAACTCTTCTTGGTGTGCATTACTTATTTTGTCAAAGCATAGAGTAGTGTTACCTCCACCTTAAAGATACAGAAAAGGAAATTTTTCCAAAAACTCCCCCATGTTGTCCCTTTGTAGCCAAATCCTCCCCCTCCTCCCTCTTCCCTTTTCCCTTAAGCCCCATCAGCCACTGAAATGTCCTCTGTCCTTATGATTTTGCCTTTGCCACATTATACTGGACGAAGGGACACAATCACATAAAAGGAGAAGCAGCGGCGGGGACAAGCCCATGAGATCAGCTGGACCTATTCTATGTTGCACCACTCAGAAACTGCCAGTCTGGTTAGAATGATTAAAAATGAAGGTGCCAGTTTGTGGAAGAAACTGCAGTGATGGGGTATCGTTCTCGATGATGAGTTTACACTCTAAATAAACATTCATTATTTTGTTTTGTTTATCCTACATGGTCTAAGGACTTAGGGGTGGACCACTTGGATACGAGAACGTAGGGGAGTAAATAGGAATGACTCCCCGTACTGTCATGTCCGGGGTGCCCTTGGATACATTTGTGTCACCCCTTCTCATAACTGAGATCTGCAGGAAAAATGCTTGCAATAGAGAACATAGAAAAAGTCTTGTTACATTCAGTCTCTGTCTATACAGTTACTTCAGTTAATAATTAACTCAAAGAATAACAATCAGGAAAGATATTTGGCGTGGTCAGCAGGATATTGTAGGCTGCTGCCAGCCGGGGGAGAAATACATGACTTTTTAAAGCTGAATTAACAAAGTTTTTCTTACCTAATTATTAAGATACAAGCCAATGAATATGTTAACATAGTTAATGCACATAGCTGATTGTGATGATATTGCACATAGAAAATTTTAGACTTTTATTCTATGATTCTTAGTTCAATGATGTTTAGTTTTTTGATTTTCTATTTTGATATACTGAGTTCAACCATTAGTTCTGCAGCTTTATATCCATGTTAATATTGAGCAGATTACTTCACTCACTGAACATAATTATTCACATCTGGAAAATGTGGATAACAATGGAACTGGTTTACAGATTTGAGGGGAACAAATAAGCAGCTGGTTTTGAATCAGGATGGCAAACGTATAAAACTTATTAAATGTGAATGGACAGGTTATTGAAACTCTTTAAGACACATATTCATTATTTGTATGCTGAAAATCATAATACTAGTTAAAAGGATATATTCCAGGTAAAATGCTTAGATTAGTGCCTGACAGAGTGTCCATTATGGTAGCTTGTTGCTATGGCTGCTATTACTCTGCAAGAATCTTATTTGGTTGAGCAAATCCAGATTCTGCTTTTTCCTGTGGTGAACAAAACTGATATAATGGTAAACATAACAATGTGGGAATCATCAATGTAACTCAAATTTTTGAAACTGGTGTTTCATCACATGTGTTTTGTAAACATTAAAGTTGTAATTAATTTAATTGGAATTCCAAAAATTGATCATCTGGATATAATCATTACCATGGGTAGTCGTGTATAATTCACCAGCATATGTTTAAAATGAGGGTTGATCTCTTCCCATTCACTTGGCTATTTAAATCCATGTCCTCTAAAGGATCTGAAGAGCCAGTGTCTTACCATGGGGAAATAGTACTGATAGCAAAAATAATAGTGATAAAATGAAAATAAATTTAAATTCTACCATGCTTAGCTTCAATTAGTTCTTATGAGACATTGTATCAAGAACATTGATTAATAAAAATTTAAATCCTATAAAAGTATAGTAAGGCTTAAAGATAAAAACAAGTGTTCTCCAGTATCGGTTGCTCTATATGTTTATTTTATTTTATTATTTTTTATTAAGGTATTATTGATATACACCCTTATGAAGGTTACACATGAAAAAACAATGTGGTTACTACATTTACCCATATTATCAAGTTCCCACTCATACCCCAATTCAGTCACTGTCCATCAGTGTAGTAAGATGACACAAATTCACTGTTTGCCTTCTCTGCGCTACATTGTTTTCCCAGTGATTCCCCACACCATGTGTACTAAACATAATATCACACAATCCCCTTCTCCCAACCCCCCCCACCCCTTCCCTTCGGTAACCACTAGTTCCTTCTTGGAGTCTCTGAGTCTGCTACTATTTTGTTCCTTCAGTTTTGCTTCGTTGTTATACTCCACAAATGAGCGAATCATTTGGCACTTGTCTTTCTCCACCTGGCTTATTTCACTGAGCATAATATACTACAGCTCCATCCACGTTGTTGGAAATGGCAGGATTTGTTTCTTTCTTATGGCTGAATAGTATTCCATTGTGTATATGTACCACATCTTCTTTATCCATTCATCTACTGATGGACATTTAGGTTGTTTCCATATCTTGGCTATTGTAAAAAGTGCTGCAATAAACATAGGGGTGCATATGTCTTTTTGAATCTTACAAGTTGATTCTTTGGGTAAATTCCCAGGAGTGGGATTCCCAGGTCAAATGGTATTTCTCTTTTTAGTTTCTTGAGGAACCTCCATATTGCTTTCCACAGTGGTTGAACTAACTTACATTCCCACAAGCAGTGTAGGAGGGTTCCCCCTTCTCCACATCCTCTCCAGCATTTGTTGTTCTTAGTCTTTTGGATGGTGGCCATCCTTACTGTTGTGAGGTGATATCTCATTGTGGTTTTAATTTGCATTTCCCTGATGATTAGTGATGTGGAGCATCTTTTCATGTGTCTGTTGGTTATCTGAATTTCTTCTTTGGAGAACTGTCTCTTCATATCCTCTGCCCATTTTTCAATCGGGTTATTTGCTTTTTGGGTGTAGAGGCATGTAAGTTCTCTATATATTTTGGATGTCAACCCCTTATCAGACATGTCATTTATGAATATATTCTTCCATACTGTAGGATACCTTTTTGTTCTGTTGATGGTGTCCTTTGCTGTACAGAAACTTTTTAGTTTTATGTAGCCCCATGAGTTCATTTTTGCTTTTGTTTCCCTTGCTTGAGGAGATGCATTCAGGAAGAAGTCATTCATGCTTATATTCAGGAGAATTTTCCCTATGTTGTCTTCTAAGAGTTTTATGGTTTCATGACTTACATTCAGGTCCTTGATCCATTTCAAGTTTACTTTTGTGTATGGGGTTAAACAATAATCCAGTTTCATTCTCTTGCATGTAGCTGTCCAGTTTTGCCAACACCAGCTGTTGAAGAGGCTGTTATTTCCCCATTGTATGTCCATGGCTCCTTTATCATATATTAATTGACCATATATAGTTGGGATTATATCAGCTCTCTCTAGTCTGTTCCATTGGTCTATGAGTCTGTTCTTGTGCCAGTACCAAATTGTCTTGAGTACTGTGGCTTTGTAGTAAAGCTTGAAGTTGGGGAGCATAATCCCCCCAGCTTTATTCTTCCTTCTCAGGATTGCTTTGGCTATTCGGGGTCTTTTGTGGTTCCATATGAATTTTAGAATGATTTTCTCTAGTTTGTTGAAAAATGCTGTTGGTATTTTGGTAGGAATTGCATTGAATCTGTAGATTGATTTAGGCAGGATGGCCTTTTTGACAATATTAATTCTTCCTATCCATGAGCATGGTATGTGTTTCCATTTATTGGTACCTTCTTTAATTTCTCTCATGAGTGTCTTGTAGTTTTCAGAGTATAGGTCTTTCACTTCCTTGGTTAGGTTTACTCCTAGGTATCTTATTCTTTTTGATGCAACTTTGAATGGAAGTGTTTTCCTGATTTCCCTCTCTGCTAGGTCATTGTTAGTTAGATTTCTGCGCATTAATTTTGTATTGCACAACTGCTGAATTCAGATATTAGATCTAGTAATTTTGGAGTAGATTCTTTAGGGTTTTTTATGTACAATATCATGTCATCTGCAAACAGGGACTGTTTAACTTCTTCCTGCCAATCTGGATGCCTTTTACTTCTTTGTGTTCTCTGATTTCCATGGCTAGGACCTCCAGTACTATGTTGAATAGAAGTGGGGAGAGTGGGTATCCTGGTCTTGTTCCCGATTTTAAAGGAAAAGCCTTCAGCTTCTTGCTGTTAAGTATAATGTTTGCTGTGGGTTTGTCATATATAGCCTTTATTATGTTGAGGTACTTGCCCTCTATACACATTTTGTTGAGAGTTTTTATCATGAATGGATGTTGAATTTTGTCAAATGGTTTTTCAGTATCTATGGAGATGTTCATGTGGTTTTTGTCCTTCTTTTTGTTGATGTGGTGGATGATGTTGATGGATTTTCGCATGTTGATCCATCCTTGCATCATGGAGTAAATCCTACTTGATCATGGTGGATGATCATTTTGATCTACTTTTGAATTCGGTTTGCTAATATTTGTGGAGTATTTTTGTATCTATGTTCATCAGGGATATTGGTCTGTAGTTTTCTTTTTTTGTGGTGTCTTTGCCCTGTTTTGGTGTTAGAGTGATGCTGGCCTCATAGAATGAGTTTGGAAGTAGTCCCTCTTCTTCTACTCCTTGGAAAACTTTAAAGAGGATGGGTATTAGGTCTTCACTAAATGTTTGATAAAATTCAGCAGTGAATCCATCTGTGCCAGGGATTTTGTTCTTAGGTAGGTTTTTGATTACCAGGTCAATTTTGTTGCTGGTAATTGGTCTGTTGAGATTTTCTGTTTCTTTCTGGGTCAGCCTTGGAAGGTTGTATTTTTCTAGAAAGTTTTCCCTTTCTTCTATGTTATCCAGTTTGTTAGCATATAATTTTTTATAGTATTCTCTAATAGCTCTTTGTATTTCTGTGCTGTCTGTAGTGATTTTTCCTTTCTCATTTCTGCTTCTGTTTATGTGAGTAGACTCTCTTTTTCTCTTGATAAGTCAGGCTAGGGGTTTATCTATTTTGTTTATATTCTCAAAGAACCAGCTCTTGCTTTCATTGATCCTTTGTATTGTTTTATTCTTCTCAATTTATTTATTTCTGCTCTAATCTTTATTATGTCCCTCCTTCTACTGACTTTGGGTCTCATTTGTTCTTCTTTTTCTAGTTTCGTTAATTTTGACTTTAGACTGCTCATATGGGAATGTTCTTCTTTCCTGAGGTAGGCCTGTATTGCAACATACTTTCCTCTTAGCAATGCCTTCGCTACATCCCACAGATTTTGCCATGTTGAATTATTGTTGTCATTTGTCCCCATATATTGCTTGATCTCTGTTTTTATTTGGTGATTGATCCATTGATTATTTAGGAGCATGTTATTAAGACTCCATGTGTTTGTGGGATTTTTCATTTTCTTTGCATAATTCATTTCTAGTTTCATTCCTTTGTGGTCTGAGAAGCTGGTTGGTACAATTTCAATCCTTTTGAATTTACCGAGGCTCTTTTTGTGGCCTAGTGTATCATCTATTCTTGAAAATGTTCCATGTGCACTTAAGAAGAATGTGTATTCTGCTGCTTTTGGATGTAGAGTTCTGTAGGTGCCTGTTAGGTCCATCTGTTCTAATATGTTGTTCAGTGCCTCTGTGTCCTTACTTATTTTCTGTCTGATTGATCTGTCCTTCAGAGTGAGTGGTGTGTTGAAGTCTCCTAGAATGAATGCATTGCATTCTGTTTCCCCCTTTAATTCTGTTAGTATTTGTTTCACATATGTAGGAACTCCTGTGTTGGGTGCATAGATATTTACAATGGTTATATCTTCTTGGTGGATTGACCCTTTTATCATTATGTAATTTCCTTCTTGGTCTCTTGTGACTTTCTTTGTTTTGAAGTCTAGTTTGTCTGATATAAGTACTGCAACTCCTGCTTTTTTCTCCCTATTAGTTGCATGAAATGTCTTTCTCCATCCCTTCAGTTTTAGTATGTGTATGTCTTTGGGTTTAAAGTGAGTCTCTTGAAGGCTGCATATAGATGGGTCTTGTCTTTTTATCCATTCAGTGACTCTATGTCTTTTGACTGGTGCCTTCAGTCCATTTACATTTAGAGTAATTATGAATAGGTATGTACTTATTGGCATTGCAGGCTTCAGATTCATGGTTACCAAAGGTTCGAGGTTAACTTCCTTACTATCTAACAGTGTAACAACTCACTTAATATGCTATTAGAAACACAATCTAAAGGTTCTTTTTTTGTTTGTTTTTTTCCCTCTTCCTTTTTCTTCCTCCTCCATTCTTTATATATTAGGTATTATATTCTGTACTGTTTGTCTATCCCTTGATTGACTTTGGGGAAAGTTAATTTAATTTTGCATTGTCTTAGTAATTAGCTGTTTTGCTTTCTTTACTGTGGTTTTATTACCTCTGGTGACAGCTATTAAGCCTTAGGAACACTTCCATCTATAGCAATCCCCCCAAAATACACTGTAGAGATGATTTGTGGGAGGTAAATTCTCTTAGCTTTTGCTTATCTGGGAATTGTTTAATCCCTCCTTCAAATATAAATGATAATATTGCCAGATAAAGTAATCTTGGTTCAGGGCCCTTCTGCTTCCTTGCATTAAATACATCATGCCACTCCCTTCTGGCCTGTAAGGTTTCTCCTGAGAAGTCTGATGAAAGCCTGATGGGTTTTCCTTTGCATGTGATCTTATTTCTCCCTCTGGCTGCTTTTAATAGTCTGTCCTTATCCTTGATCTTTGCCATTTTAATTACTATATGTCTTGATGTTGTCTTCCTTGGGTCCCTTGTGTTGGGAGATCTGCACACCTCCATGGCCTGAGAGACTATCTCTTTCCCCAGATTGGGGAATTTTTCAGCAATCACCTCCTCAAAGACACTTTCTATCCCTTTTTCTTCTCTCTTCTTCTTCTGGTACCCCTATAATGTGAATATTGTTCCGTTTGGATCGATCACACAGTTCTCTCAATATTCTTTCATTCTTAGAGATCCTTTTTTCTCTCTGTGCCTCAGCTTCTTTGTATTCCTCTTCTCTAGTTTCTATTTCATTTATCGTCTCCTCAACCATATCCATTTTAATACCATCCATCGTGCTCTTCAATGATTGGATCTCTGACTGGAATTCATTCCTGAGTTCTTGAATATCTTTCCATACCTCCATGAGCATGTTAATGATTTTTATTTTGAACTCCCTTTCAGGGAGAGTCATGAAGTCAGTATCATTTAAATCTTTCTCAGGAGTTGTATTCATAATTTTACTCTGGACCAGGTTCCTTTGGTATTTCATATTTGTGTATGGTGCCCTCTAGTACCTAGAAGCTCTACTCTCTGGAGCTGCTCAGCCCCTGAACCAAGGTCAGGGGTTTCAGGGGAGTGGTATCGGTGTCTTGGGGGAGGAAGGAGCTGTTTCCTGGTTCCTGGCTGCTATGCCTGCCTCCACTGCCTGAACTAGTGGGCTGAGCACACAGGTATAAGCCTCTGTGTGTTGCGTTTTTAGTTGCTGTAGACAGATCTTCTCTCTGGCTGGCCTAATGCCAGGGTAGGGTTTCCCGGTTTGCAAGCCCGGTGGGGCTGGGCAGGAGAAAGGTGCACTAGTTCGCCTGTCGCAGAAGGAATCTTGGAGCTGTGTAGGAAGCCAGGGTGCTGGAGCTCGTGAAAGCCCCCAATCTGCTGGGGAGAGTGCACCTGGACAATTTTGTCTACCTGTCCTTTCTCCTGAGCAGTAAGTTCTGTGCAGTCCCTGCCCCTTTACTAGCCCTCTTGCTAAGGGCTTCTTTGTTAGGAAGTCTCTCAGACTGCCCACCTTTCTTTTGTCCCAGAGTAGCTGGATATCAATCCCTGGTTTCCACAAGCCGCTGGAATCTTAGTCTCTTCAGGAATTCTGCCTGTCTTAGTTTTCCAACCCCCTAATTACGAGAGTATCATGCAAGCGCCATGAAATGTAGGTTTGTGCTCCCTAAGCAGATCTCCAGAGTTAGGTATTCAGCAGTCCCAGATCTCCCCCCTCCCTCTTGGCTCCATTCTTCTTCCTGCCAGTGAGCTGGGGTGTGGGAAGGTCTTGGATCCCACAGGACCATAGCTTTAGTATGTTACCCTTTTCTGTGAGGGCTGCTCTTGTCTCCAGGTGTATGCATTTTGTTGTCATCCTCTTTCCTGTTGCTCTGTCAAGAGTAGTTGTATTAGTTATATTTTCATATTATATGTGGTTTTAGGAGGAAGCCTCTGTCTCACCTTTAACACTGCCATCTTTAATCCAATCTGCTCTATATGTTTTTAAAGCTTAATATCCCCTTTATGAGACCACAGCTATGACATTTCACATCCTCTGAGCCAGAGATGAACAATTAATGCAAATTAAAATTTGTTTACATTTAATGTTAGATGTTTCCTTCTCATTTGCCATGACTTTCCTTGTTTATATCCTTATGCTCTTCATGCTTCAATTAGAATGAGAATAATTAAAAAATAGATTTGCATATATTCTCTTTGATCTTTATAAGATCAACCATAATCCTGTACTGGTTCCTGTACTGTTGTTAAAAAAAGAAAGAAAGAAAACCTAAAAGTCTTCGATTATAGGATCACAGAAACTATCTAGAAAACTGCATGTAAAAATTATTTTAGGTAATAATATTTACCTTAAAATTGAACCTGGAAAATAAGATTAAGAACAAGTGTGAGAGATAAAAGGCATTGCAGATTTTGTATAGTATTTGTATGACAGAAGTGATTTATTAGTAGATTTGTTATTTTTTGGCAGGCATACCAAAATACAGTACTAACTGTAGTGCATTAGCATTCTGTCTTATCTCCCTTAGTTCTTTCTCAGTGTAGTGACCTTGAGTGGTGTTAAGACAAGATTTTTTGCTCTACTGGATCCTGGCTTCAAAGATACAAAGTATCCTTAAGTGTAACTCTAACCTTCCACTCTTGTATCCTAGTTTATACTGTAAAATATACCCCCCATAATTGTATAAACTACAGTGTTTCAGAAATTATCATCCAACATCCCTCCAATGCTCTGATTAAAAACAAAAAGCAAAAATAAAAACACAATGCCTTTATTCCTTTATTTAAGGTAAGAAGTTGAGCATTTTTCTTTTATAGAACTGAATTTCAGAAAAATTAAGTAACTTGCCCAACTTAAACAACCAGCAGATACCAAAACAAAAGGAATTTCAAAACTTATGACATTATACTGAAATGTAGGTGTTTATACTACTGTGGGCTACTCTTCTTGCTCATAGACTAAGTTTAAAATATTTTCTGATTGCTACATTTCTTAGGAATCTTTCCTTAATGGGAGGGCCTGTAGCATTTGTTTTCTGTCCCACTACTCTAATTCATGGATCTGTTCATTGAGATGAATAAGGACCGTTATCTTTCTTCTTTTTTTTAGCATTTTATTTTATTTTTGTTTTTTATGTTGAGTACATACAATAAAATGCACAAATCTTATTGTATAACTTGAAGAATTTATCAATGTAGTTGATAAATGGCCTATTATACCTGACTTTTTGCATTATTGACAGTTTTATCATGTCAGTTTTACATCATGACTCTTTAAATTATTAGAAAATGAGAGCAACACTTTATTTCTTGCCTCTCATCATTTGAAGCATCACTGTATTTTTTTCAAACTTTTTAAAAATTGAAGTGTAACATATATATGACCATATAACTTAAGCATAGCCCAGCATGCAGGTTAATAATCTTACTACAAAGCAACATTTGTGTCCATTTCCAGCCATTATCTCTTCATCCCAGGAATAATAGTTATCCCAACAGTACAAATGTTTCACTTATTTTTTAACTTAATTGAGGTGGAATTATACTTTATTATTATTTTATATCTGGAGACTTTTTCTCAATAATATATTTGTAAGATTTGTAAAAGTTTTGTTATTTAACTCTGGCTACATTACCTTATCCCATTGTATTACTATACTACAACATATTGATCCATTCTATAGTTCATAGGCATTAAGGTTGTTTCCAATTTAGGCATGTTTGAATATTCCTCTGTGAACAGAGTGCATGTCCTTATTGCATATAGGCATGCATTTCTGTTGGGTATATAACAAGGGGTGGTTTTACTAACACAGAGGTGAGACCAAAGAGTTTCCTGAAGTGGTGGTACCATTTTTTTTTCTTTTTTTAACTTCTAGCTCTGTTTGTGGTCATTTAGTGGCATTAAACTGTTTTTTTAATTTGAATTTCCTAGATGACAAAAAAAATGGATACCCTTTCATTTGGAATCATCCTTGTTTTTAACCTAATTGACTAGAATAATTTTTCCAAAATACAATTTCTCTATTGATATAGTTTTAAAATATAAAGGAAGAACCATTTTAAATGTCCTTAACATTGCTGTGATAAATTCATTTGCACCATCTTACTTTTGTTTTAATTTAGGGGGAAAAGTTTCTATTGTCAGGTTGGTAATTTATGTTTTTAGAATCTTAAAAGTCATTTTTCTTCCTCTTTCACGTTATGCATAAGCTAAATTCAGTATTATGGTTATGAAGTAAGTACATATTATTATCAGATATCTTAAAAATGAAGTACAGGTATATATATATATATATATCATATACATACATACACACACATTTATATAATTTACCATTTCCATAAAAATTTAAATAGATATATTGCCTTATCACTACATTCTTTTACCTTTGGTTTTTACCTTTTCCTTCAGCAGTGAAATGATCCTTTGAAGTAGTGGGAAAATCAATAGGAAATGAAAGCAAAAACAGGCTTAAGAAATCAGTGTATTTAACAGTCTTTTCAGTTGGATAGATCTCAGGGTTTATCATTAGTTGGGTGTCACCCATGTGTACTGTTTTATGGAGACTGAACTGATCTGTTTATGATGTTTTATTAAATCATTCTTCACAATCTATAAGTTTTTAGAATGATCTTTCATAAATATTACCTCCAGAGTGAACTAGATCATGGTTCTTGCTACTTAAATATTTTCTTATAAGCCTAAAAAAGGGTTAAACATTGGGTTAAATTCCTTAGTTATGTAAGATTCTATAGCTTACTGGTAATGCTAGGATTTTATCACTTGCCATCAGACAAATCTGTCACATTGAGATTTATCTTAAATCTCAAAACAATATTGCATATATTTGATTTGAAAAAAAATAGACCAATTCATGTTTCATCATGTAGCACAAATGAATGTCATTATGTGACTTCTCTAACCAATTTTTGTTCACTTAATTTCTTGTTTGATAAAATATTTCTATTTTTCAAAATGAGTATTTTATTGCTTCATGATTCTGTGTTCCTTGTCATTTTATTCTTGGAAAGTATTTCCATTAAATATTTGCAAAGTATGATTTAGGTCTAATTTACATATACCCAAAGTCATTAACTTTGTATTTAAACTTAAGGTATCTTTGTTAGGAAATTATAAGTAATTTTCTTTCTGGATGTTTTCTATTAGGTATTTTTTCAGAATATATATTATCAAAAAAATAACAGTTTTAAATAGTAGAACATGTAGGCTTCTTCTCGATGACTGTTTTAATTTTGTTGTTAATATTTTGGTCAAAATTACATTTAAAAAAGATTTTATTTCCTATAAAATTCTCTAATCAGAGCCAGTTGAATTCCCTTTTATGCCCTTAAGAAAATGGTTAATCTCTACATAACTAGTATGTGAGGATCCTTTTTGAAATTCATAACTTTTACCCTCAGAAAATATGATGAAAGCTGAGGAGAAAGTAAATTAGTTGTAAAAAATCTCAGGAAAATATTGTTAGAACTTTTGAAGAATATCATTACCCCTGCATTTTCCTTGTATAATTATCTTAAATACACATTGGAAAGGGATGGCAAATAACATTTTTGTTTATCCATTGAATGAAAAATAACAAACACATTTACAATGTTAAAATATTGTTTACTATTGACTTATTAACTAAACAAGGAAATACTGACCATAATCATAAAGAAATTAGGACAAGTTTACTGGAAATTAAGGAACAAAGTACATTTAGATTCACTCTTCTTTTTACTGTCTTTGTTTTCCATTTTTAGGAAATTTTATCTGTAGAGAAAATCTGAGTGTATTTGCTTCAGGCAGATGTTTGTATGCTTTTAGCTTACTGACTCTGGGAATTATAGAAGAAGGGGGTGTTTAGCAGCAATGAATATAAATAATTGAACCCAGTGTACATTATTTTAGCAAAAAGAAAACCATGCATACCCACTGACATGTAGAAATAACTTGCAAAATTATTAGTTGATCTGCATTTTAACAAATTCATAATAAGATTTTATGCCAGAGGTACTCCAAAAGTTACTCTGTAAAAAATTATGTTGTAACTGGAAAAGTATAGCTAAAGTGATCCAGAATTCTAGAATGCTAACACAGAAGGAGCTACTACAAAGATGTGTCATGATTTTAGCTGTTTTTGAACTTTAATATTTTTTAATATAATAAACTATCTACAGAGATGTGCTTTGAAAATTTTCCTAAAAATTCAGAGGCACATGAAGCAAAAATTGATAGTGCCACTTCACCATGCCCCAAGCCCAATATATAGCTGTCCCTCTCCATATATTACTGTTTGGCATATCTTCTAGATTTTTTTGCTTTGTGTGCTAACATACAAATTAATGTAACTATAATGTACATCTATGCATGAATATGTGTGTTTTATATATAATCCATACATATATATAAAATATTCTATATTTTCACATAGTACATCAGTTTATACATATACATATATGTGTATATAACTACATATAGATACATTTATAAATTCTATATCCTTCAATCTCACACTTTCAAACTTTGCTTTCAGTAGTATGAAGTATTAACATGGGGATGCTTTTTAAGATGGTTTTGGCAAAGTTCCAACTTAAGTGATATTTAATTTTCCAAAATCAAATGCTTTTTAAAATTGTCTTGTCATTTTAAAAGAATATTAAAACTGACTCAGATTTGTCATTATGTTTCTTAAATTATTCTAGGAGTCCCCTTTCCTAGACATGTTAGCTAATAAAAGGTGTTTGAAGTACAGTCTTTTGGTATGTTTGACTTTCTGTATAGGCATTACCATCTTCTAGATCACAAACAATACTGAATGGCAACCATATCAATTTAAGCAATGTGAAGCAATGGGACAGATACTGTTCTAGGTGTTAGTTAACCTGGGTTTTGAATTCTGCTCTGGTAGCCATAAATAGTCAATCCTTAGGCTAAGAGATCATTAAAACATGTAGAGGGGTTAACTACATAGAACACACAGAAGTTAACCTGATTAATAGAATGTATTATGCTTGTTCTGTCAATAACACTTGTTAAAATGAAAAGAGTTAAAAAAGAAAAGAAGTATAAGGAAATGCAATAAGTTAGAATTTCAATGCCTTATTTGCAATAAGATACAATAATATAAAATCCAAACATATATATGAAGATTACAATTTATTATGCAATTCAAGTTTTTATTGTTAATTCTTTAGTTATTCAGGATCATTAGTGTCTAGATATATGTTCTAATTTTTTAAAAATTCAATACTAATTGCAGCCTTTGATGTTATAAACCAGGAGACAAGGAAAACCCATTAGACTATTTGTCCAATCTACTATTCCATAGTCCTATGAAATTTTCTTTGTTTCAGAGCTCCTTTAAAAAACTAGTAGCATTGCCTGAAATCACTTGGGCATTTGTCAGAATGTTCTCCTGGGAAAACCTAGCCCAACTTTAGATATCTGAAAAACATCCAGTTACACCAGTATTACAAAACTGTCTTAAAAGTGTTACCCCAAGGACCTTGTATTTTAAAAGTTAAGGGAAACTGATCTTCAGATGTACTGAAGTATGTGTTAGCATAAAATTAGTCATTTATATTTGGGTTTTCCTTTAAAAATAGTTATGAATTGTCGTGGTATACAGGTGTGCTTCAGCATAATAAGAGTTCAGATCAATAGGGACTAATTTAAAGAAGAAAGATTAAGGATACTGCTTTCAAATATATAACTTTTATTATTATTATTATTGAAAGATATTTTCCTCCATGTCATTAGGGGATGAATCCAAATATAATAATTTTTACTGCATATAAGAATCACCATTAAGTTGATATATTTCTGATCAAGCTACTGAGAGAGATACTACATATAGTTTCTTGGGATAATTCTAAATCCTGTATTTTTTAATATTTATATGCCTGAATGCCATAGAGCAAATCTGATATTTCAAGTTGTGTTTATTGTATAAGTATTCATTTAATGAATTGTTATGTTTAGAAGTACATAGTAAAAATAAATCATTGAGCCAACATGGCTATCCCATTAGAGATCAATTATAGCTTTAAAGGAAAGCTGAATATTAACAAAAAGCTTTGAGGAATAAAGAACATTCTTTGAACTCTAAATATTGCAGGATCATCTATAATGTTTCTATGATATGTTTTATAACCATATTACAATTACCTTTCATTTTCATTTGCAGTAATACAAAATTACAAGCTGACATAAATATTCATAAATAAAGGAGTAGGAATAAACTTGCATGTGCTATATAGAAAATTTTGAAATTTCATTTACATTATTCATTAACTACAGATGTACCAATATAGCAGAATTTGAGATTTGCCACTGAAGTTATGTTCCCTGCATTCATGCGTGACTACCAGCTGTTTAAGCAGCTTATCAGTGCTTTCTTTAAAGAAGATGAAAATGTACTGAATGTTCATGGTTGGATGGACCCTGCAATGTGTCCTAAAGGCTAAGAAATTCATTCACTGGAAGACAATTACAAGAGGAAAAATCTTTGACATTTTGTAAAATCACACAATTCCTGTTGCTGTTGTAAATTCATTTTTCTATGGACAGTTGACCATATAATAGATCAAATGATCATTTCACTTTCTATTTCATAATTTTTCAGATGATTTTGTGGAAATACCATGTTTTCAAATAAGGCTAGCAGTTTTTCTAAGAGGAGATGGAAGAACTTGTCGATTAATACACGTCATCAAACTGTATTGCTCATTCTCTATCAAGTCAACTGAGGCAGAATTTCTATTTGTTAGGAAGGAGAAAAGAAAAACCATGATCCTTTTCTTCAAGGAGCTGCTATCTTATTGAAAGGATAAGCTGTATTATCACACCACCTTCAGCTTCACAAACATTTTAAAAATATGAATATTTGTCAGTAACTTCAAGTTAGAATTATAAAAGTGAATAAAAACCGCTCACCATTCTGCTAAAAGGTAATCTATTACTTTAAAAAATTTAATAAACATATATGATAAAAAAATCCAAGATAAGAAAAGTTATACAATTAGTAAATCCCTCTTGTGTTTTCTCAATCTCTAGTCACTCTGCTTAAATGTAACTATTACTAAACTTATATTTTAATTCCAGAATTGTAGATATGTGCTAACATATATGTATATATTTATATTTTGATCTGTATTATTTTAATTAATGCAAATTACTTGTCCTACATACATAGTTTTGTACATATTTTTCCATTTAACAATATAATTTAAAGATTGTTCTGTTGTTTAAAATACATAATTTCCCTTTGTACAAGTTTATGAAAATATATTTCAGTAGTTGGCATATTTTCCAGATTTTTTGTGATAAACGTCTTTGAACGTGGATCTTGGCTAGATCTCAATAGGTATTTTTTTTAGTACAAATGTCCTCAGCTCTGAATTGTTATTATACAACACTGAAACTCAGTAAAACTGACTTAAGCAAAAGGTGAATTTACTGAATAATGAAACTGAAAATTCTTCTGATTTTAGGCATAACAGCATCAGGTATTTGAACATTCCATAAAGTAAGGCCAATTTCTATTTCTGGGACAAGTTGTCCCCATGCTTAGAACGTAATATTAGCTATAACCCTGTGGCTCATTCTTATAAGACATGGAAAGCGATTATTCTCAAATAATCCAAACAGGAACATCACAGAGAGGTTTCTGATTGACCCTTACAGAGTTGTCCAGTCCATTGCTGAACTGCTTCTCATGTTCAGGGTCATAAAAGTAGGCCTCCACCACTTGCCTGAAGGTATGTAGGACTGGCAGGTGGGGTCAGGCTCATTTGAGCCAACAGTGAGTTCTCCTTCCTCAACAAGGAAAAAATGCTAAGATTTGTAGCACAGCATTTAGTTATCAGTTTTCTGGTATATCTGTTGTAACTGGGAAGTAATTATTTCCATCCTCAAATTTCCACAGAGGGAAGTAAAGCTCTACTTTACTCGCCAGGAAGGAAAACGTATGAGAGGGATACCTCCTCAAGATAGGATTCATTGATCCAACTGGTAAGGTTGGTAGAAAAATAGGAAGCATGTTCTGCATAGCCTGTCCTCTTTTTATTTCATGTGGTTTCTAGTAGGTTTTACATGCTTAAATTCTCTATTTTCCAATACAAATCTGGGTTACTTAGTTCAGTTTTTTTCTTGATTTCAGTGTACAGGGAAGATAAGAGAAACACATTGGATTTCATAGGATGCATCCTCGTACGTGAGTTTTATCAGTAATGATGTTCATGTTTGATCTCCATGTAACTGATGCCTGGGTCTTATTTCTGAACTTGGGATGAACACTTAGAATTCCAAAATATACTTTATTTTGAAGCTTTGAGAAGTAATCACAATTACTGGATTGAGGACTGAGATGCAAGGTGGAAAATTTGAGGTTTTTTGTCTAAGCCTAAGTCTATACCCTTAGATTAAGAGGATTTTTTTTGAAATAATTCAATTTCTGTGGTTGGCTATACCAGTTCCACTGGGTCACAGCCTAGATTGCAGTTGGTGAAGGAATCCCAATAATAATCAGGCATCAGAATGAGATTCATCTGGCTAAGACTGAGGATAATAATAAAATTTGCAATATGTTTTTTTGGATTTTAATTTCTTTAGACTTAGAATTTTAGGCTTTGATTTCTTTATAATTTAATTTAAATGAATAAATTATCTGATTTATGGCCTTTAATTTCAACTGGACTATGATAATGTAAGGGAATCAATACTGTTTAAATTTAGCATATTTTAAGAATGCTGACATTTAGCTATCAGAGTAATTTTCTATTGGCATTTGGATTCATCGCGTAACACCCATGAGCCATGTCAGAACACATGGCTGGATATGTCTGATATAAGAATTAGACCAGGGTATGAATACTTTTGCTTGGAATGCCTCTCAGAGCCTTGAGGCTCAGGGTTGAAAGCTGAGCTGCCCGTCAGCGGTACTGAGAGCGCTCACAGCAGAGCTATGTAACAGAAGGGAGGGCAGCTTCCTGAAGGCAACAATCTGACTTCTCATACAGGATGCTGACTAGCCTCCTTCTGTTGACTGGATGGCCTGTTGATAACCCTAGTGGGTTAAGGAGCACCTAAAACTCATTTCCAGTGAGGGGAAATATGGGAGGAAAACATCTGTCCTTGCCCCCCACAGCCCACCCTCCAGTCCCGAGTTCTCTCTGAAGAAGAGTAATTCCTAAAGGAGGAATGGGTGACTGAGCTGAGGAGACAAACAGGGAACTGAGCAAGAACACTCACTTTAGCTGTGGCTTCAGCTCATGATACTGCTTCTCTGAAACTGCCAGTTCTCATAGTTCTCATCAGGTGGTAAACTCACTGAGGCAGCTTCCCTTTGTCTGCAGTTTAAGCTACTTTAAATTCTGAGAGGAGAGTATAAGAAGCATGATTGATTGTAAATAAGGATGCTTCAAACAAAAAGTTGCAAAACATTCCCAGGGATGAATTGTTGCTAGTTCTTGGAACACACTGAATGTAGCCAGGCAATCTTGCAGTAGAGTAATGGTCCTGGACCGGTAGAGCTGTCACAAATAAGGTACTCCTCAGTAAACTGTTTGATAGGCTGTTTGGGGCCTCTCCTTGCCCGTGTTCCTATCTCATGTCTCTAAAGAGCTTAGATATAGGCTTCTGTTGTTTTTTAAAAAAATCTGCATCAACATGTATTTTTCTCCTCCTGTATTTGATCTATTGTATTGGTAAACTTTGACTTTCAACTCTGCTATGTGTTCCCAGCAAATTAAAGTGTTTTCTATTTCAGCCTACCATAGGTTACTTCTAAACCTTTGTTCCCACACATAACAAGCTTCCTAGGCAGCCCATACCACCAGTTCCCTCCATCCCTCTGAGTCTTTCAGAGCTCATGGCTTATATAAATATCACATATGGGATTTAAATGTTAATAAAATACCTAGACTTAACATTGGAACTTTCAGTATCAAAAAGACTTAACAAATACTTTTTTTACCACTGTAATTTAGCAAATATTCCTTCATTACTCTGTTACTATCTACTCTCCAGCAATATGTTTCCCAGTGTAAGTGCATGTCCTCTAAAATAACAGACTATGCAAAAGTAACCAAGCATAAGTGACTATTCCAGTGTGTCCAGTGTAATTCATGGACTTGAATGAGAAGAAAACATTACTGGAACGGAATGAAATGTCTTAAATATAGTGAGGCAATTTTAAATCACCACATGGGCAGGACTGAATGTACTCCTTTGTAATATTTGCAGTTCAAAATTTAACTCATTTCTTTTCTTCTTTAGAAAAAGACATATTGATATCGTAATGAAGAAGTTCAAGCAGACCAGCAGAATCACAGTGCATGACCAATTTTCAGCTCTGATATAAATTTCCCTTTGTTCTTTTGCCCAGTCTTTCCAAAATCCTGTAAAAGTCAGTTTGGGCCCAAAGCTGATGTTGTTGAGTTCTTACAAATAATTTCCTTAGAAGAATGAAAATTATCAGACAGCTGCAGCAGTTCAGTTTATAGGAGAAACACAGAATGTCATTTTCCAGGTAAGTATGCAGCTGTCTTCCTGTCACTTAAGGTTTTTTAAGACAAATCTAATTAAATGTCTACCTGAAAAGGCTGACAGAATAATTCTTAGCATACTAATGAAATTTGTCATAAGGCGGCGCAACCAGAATTCTGCTTCCGTATTTTGCCTCTGGCTAGCAAACCTGAAAACCCTCCTCATTTGAAGTAAAATGTTTAACTACCTTCTTGATTAAGATGTTTATGGTATATATTAAATTAAATTCTATTTCATTTTTTTAAGTGAGCTTCTTTCCTTAATAAGAAATAGAACATTCTATATGGGGAATGGGGAATGCTTTCAGAGTGAAAGAGGAATTTTTATCTGGTCTTTAAATGAAACATGTTTCTTAACTCCCCAGTTTCTACCTACTTTTTTATTTTCTTTTGAACATACAAGAAAAGTATTTTTTTTTAATATTTTAATTAGGAACTGAAATCAAGCCAGAGGAGAGGTTTCCTCAGCTTTCAGGTAATTTTTTCTAATTTTAAGTTATATAGCTGGCAAGACCTCCCCAAATTAAAAGCTTTTTATATGGAATATAATTCTAGCAAGCTTCCTTTCTCATTATTACATGAGTTTGTGTCCAGGGTCTACACATAATAATGTGACATCGAAATTCTTGGTAAAGTTGCATATTACTATCTATTGACCAGACATCCCAACTGATACCTAGTTATTTATGAGTTTGTTTGTTTGTTATTGTGGGGTAAATGGAAGTTCCTATGGTCAGGATTCTCACCAGACCCTAAACTACTTGATGATATAATTGGCATACTGCTAGGCTAATGCTTCCACACCCCTAGGCAATAAACTATTATTGACTGAATCACTATATAAAGAGCTCTTCCCAGTGCTCTGGGCTGAGGCAGAGATGGAGGAGGATTATAGACCTGCAGACTGCTGGATGCAGATGTGATTCTAGTGCTTGACCTCACCAAGAGAATAAAGCTGGGTAATAAACCCTTTTACCCCAAGAACATTCCACTGTCATTCCTTGGTCTCACTGAATCCATAGTGAACTTGTCTGGGGCTGAAACCCTCAGGCAAGACAACTGGTGTAGTCAGCAGGATTCACTGTAGACCAAAACATGGAATAGGCTGCCCTTACAGCATGGGTACTTCAGCAGGGTATCCCTATGAATGGGGAGACATTCACATGTCCCTCAGTGGGCATGTGGTCTGAGGTGGCTTGCCTCCTAGAGGGCTGGGCCCCACCCCAGGACTGGGGGCAGGTGGAGGTGACACCTGAGGCAGTAGAGGTGGCCCATGGCATAATAAGGGAATCCTTTGAGAAACAGAGCGTGTGTGAGGCAGCAGGAACTGTGGGTTGGCTATTCTCACAGTATTAAAAAAGTTTGTAGATGAGAAGAATGAATTCCTGCAGGAGACATGAGAAATGGCAGCATAAGAATGTGAGCTGTGAAGTGCTATGGATTTTTGTTGAAGAATGAAATGGTATTAATATGAGAGGAGGCAGCATGAGAATGAAAGCTACAAGGTGCTGTGGAGGAAGTAAACATTTGTTAAAAAAAAATGAAACGACATTGCTGTGAGGCACTTTGGAGGAGGTAAAGGCCATGAAGGAAAAGGACATACTCCCAAGAAAAGCACAAGAAGAGGCAGCACAAGAATGTGAACTGCGAGGTGCAGTGGAGGAAGTAAAAGATTCTTTGCAGAATAGGACAGTAGTGCAGCAAGGTGCTGGGAAGGAGGCAAAGGCCACAGAGCAGGTGGATGTACTCCTATGGGAAACACAGGAAGAGGCAACATGAGAATGCCAGCTGTGAGGTATTGAAGTGAAGGTTAGAGACCTGTTGAAGACTAAGCTAGCATTGCTGTGAAGCACTGCAGAAAAGGTAAAGGGTGTAGCTGAGGAGGCACTCAGGGGAGTGGAGAGAAAGGTGCCATCAACCCTGGAAATGGAGGACCTGGGGAAAGATGAAGGGATGGTGATGGAGGCACTGACATCTCCTCTATTGAAAACCCAGTGGTTGTAAAGAAAATAAAGACACAGAAACCGAGGGTTCCTCTGGGAGAGGTGCAGCCCCCTCCCCAGGTCATGGAACACTCTGTTCTCTGCCCCTATACTCAGGCTATGCTGGTGGATTTGGGTTCCCAGTTTTGGCAGAAGCCCTCAGAGTCAATATCAGCTTGGCTTCTGCATCTTTGGGATGTAGTGGGGGATTGAACTGTTCTGTATGGATCAGAGATGGGAAAGCTGGCTTCCCTGACAGGTTGTCCTACCTTGAGGCAGTGATTACAAAATGCACATCAGATCCCAGAAAATCACTCCCACCTCAATTGGCTTATGGCCATGCTTTGCACTGTGTAGCCTAATCAGGATGATTTACAAACCTACCCTGCTAGATGGCAGACATAATCCGAGTTCCAACAGGTGTTACAGGAGTTAGGCACGAAAAATGCCATCTAAAGTCCAGAGAATTATGGCCCAAGTGAGGAGCCTACTACTGCAGGGATGAGAAATATGGTGCTTCATATGGCTCCCATATCGTTCTCTGAGCTCCTCATGGCCATTCTTGCCCCTCATTGCAGCCATGAGGTTACCCATGTGGTAGCAGATTTGGTAGAGGCTGAAGCAATGAGAGCTCAGCAAGAAATAAGGTCTGCCACTAAGAAGAAGAATTTAAAGGGCCTCATGAAGGTCATGAGGACCCAGATGTGGGTTGATTTAATAGGAGCAGGCAGAGGGAAATTAGATGGGAAGTCAAATAGAATCTTGCTGTTGCTGTGGCAACAACTGAAACCAGAGCATCAGTTCCAGTCACTGAGGACCAGAAGCAAAGGCCAGAGACAGAGCCACCTGTCTGGCCTGTGTGTTTGCAAGACTTCCTGCTGGAACGTGGCACAGCCTTGCCTAAACCCACACAGGAAGATGACTGGAGACATGGTTTGACTGAGAGGAGGGCCGAGGTACCTGCTCTGAAGGACCTGGGGAGACCAGAGGCCACGTGTTGAAACATCCATTGGTCCCCAGTGAACATACAACATATACTGGCTCTGGTTGACAGAGGATCTGAATATTCACTGATTTATGGCAACCCTAAGTGGTTTCCTGGGATCTCTGCTGTTATATATGGATACAGCGATAAGGCTGTCTGAGTGAAACAAATCCAAATCCCATTGTGAATAGGGTGTCTACCCCCAAAGGGTTATACTGTGTATATCCCTTTCATCCTGAATATATTTTGAGGATAGGTATCCTGCAGGGCCTATGGTTGCAGACCACTGGAGATGAGTTCAGACTGAGGATACATGCGGTGAAGGCAGTTCTGAGAGGACATGCTAAGCACCAGTCCATAGCTTTGCCTGTGGCTCAGTGGGTGACTAATACCAAACAATACAAATTGCCTGGAGGGTGTAGAGAAATTGGAGTAACCCTCCAGGAACTGGAAAAGGTGGCCATTATGATGCCCAACCATTGTCCTTTCAACTTCCCAGTGTGGCCAGTAAAAAACCTGGGTAGCTCCTGGTGTATGACCATGGATTACAGAGAATTGAATAAAGTCATAACCCCTCTGCATGCTGCTGTCTCTCTATTGCAGGCCTTAAGGACACCCTCAGTCATGGACTAGGGATATATCATTATGTTTTGGACCTTGCTAAAGCCTTATACTTTATTGACATAGCACAGGAAAGTCAGGAGCAGTTTGCCTTCACGTGGGAAGGATGACAATGGACTTTCACTGTCCTTTTACAGGGATACCTCCACAGTCCCACCATCTGTCATGAACTTGTAGCTCGGGATTTGGTAGCATGGGAGAAATTGCCAACAGTGCAGCTATACTACTATATTGATGAGATCATGCTCACATCTGATTCTCTTTCAGATCTAGAAGGTTGCAGCACCTAGATTGTTGCAGCATCTACAGGAGAAAGGATGGACTGTGAATAACACCAAGGTTCAGGGACCTGGTTTGTCAGTCAAATTCTTGGGGGTCATCTGGTCGGGTAAGACTAAAGTCATCCCAGAAGCAGTCATAAAGTCTAGGCCTTTCCTATCCCTACAACTGTGCCATTGTTACAAGAATGTTTGGGTCTTCTAGGCTACTGCAGGGTGTTTATCCTGCACTTGGCACAAATTCTGAAGCCCTTATATCAGTAGGTACGAAAGGGTGTCAGGTGGGACTGGGATGAAACACGTGCATCTGCCTTGATTACAGCAAAATGGGCAGTTAAGACCAAGCATGCCCTAAGTGTGATAGACCCATCAAGGCCCTGTGAGCTGGTTGTTCATGTGACTGAAATTGGTTATGGTTAGGACGTCTGGCAGTTGCTTGAATGAACTTACCAACCCACTGGATTCTGGTCACAACTCTGGGAAGGAGCAGAGGCACTGTATACCTTAATAGAAAAACAACTGGCTGCCATATATCATGCCTTGCTGGCTACAGAACCCATCACTGGAATGGCCCTAATAAAAGTTATAGCCAACTACCCCATCATGAGGCGGGGACAAGACTGGACCCAAAAGCCACGGAGTGGTGTGGCACAGACGCCTACACTGGCCAAGTGGGGTGCGTACCTAAAGCAGCATAGCACCCTTGCTACTAACCCCTTGAGTGAAGAACTCCAGTGCTTATTGGGGCCAGTGACATATGCTAGTGAAAGGCAGGAAGAATTTACTTTTGAGCCATTAGCAGCAGAGAGTCCTTATCGGGAGGAAAGATCCCCTATATCCAAAGATATGTGGTAACAGATGGCTCCAGCCATGGGCAGCCCCTGAAATGGAGGTCAATAGCTTTCCATTCTAAGACTGAGACATATGGATGGAAGATGGTGAGGGGAGGATCAGTCAATGGGCAGAGTTGTGGGCAGTATGGCTCGTGATGACCCAGGAGCCCTCCCCTATAGATGTCTACACTGATAGCTGAGCCATCTATTGGGGCTTGACCACGTGGCTACTAACGTGGTACCGTGCCAACTGGTTGGTAGGTCACTGACCCCTTTGGGAGCAAAAGTTATGGCAAAACTTATGGGCCTGTGCTCAGACTAAAACAGTTACAGTATATCATGTGACAGGTCATTTGCCACTGTAATCCCCAGAAAATGATGAAGCAGATGAATTGGCCCAGGTATGTTGGCTAGAAGGAAAGCCTGCCTCTGATGTAACCCAGTGGTTATATCATCATTTGTTGCATGCAGGGCAAAAGACAATGTGGGCTGTAGCCTATCTGTGGGACCTACCCTTGACCTTTGAAGAAGTCAGCAGAGCCTGGCAGAAGTGCAGTGTATGCTCTAAAAGGGACTCACACTGAGTTCCAGAGCAACATGGGACTATAGCTAAGAGGCTGATAGACTATATTGGGCCTCTGCCCATGTCAGAAGGGTACCGATATGGTGTGACTTGTGTGGACACAGTGACTGGACTGTTGGTTGTTTTCTAGCATGTTGTGCAGATCAGCAAACAACCAAAAGAGGCCTGGAATGTCTCTCTGCAGCTCATGGCTGACCACAGGTAATTAAGAATGATCAAGGTACCCACTTTATTGGACATGCACTACAAGAATGGGTGCAACAATTAGGAGCCAAATAGAGGTTTCATATACCTTATAATCTATTGTGGCAGACATGATAGAAAGGTTCTATGGTTTTGTTAAAATCTGAAGTCAGACGCCAATGGTCTATGGGGATGGTCCATCTGCTTATGGATAGTGCTATGGTGTTTGAAAGAGCAGCCCCGGAAGGAAGCACTGAGCTGTGTAGACATGCTAATGCATTTTGCTGCCTCCCCTATATAACTGCAAATACAAACCAAGGAGGAATTGTCAAAGCTGAGGTTTGGCCACCAGAATAATATCTTTCCAGCACCAAATGCACTAAACCCTGGAGACTCCACTGAGTGGATGTGGCCTTGGACATTTTGACACATGAACCAGCAGTGGCTGGCCCTCCTGACACCTTGGGAACAAGGCCTGGAAACTGGCCTCATGTATATTCCTGGAGTAACAGCAGAGTGGCCCCCAAAGATCATGGTATACCCTAAACAGCACCTCCAGTAGCACTATATATATATATATATATATACCCATCAGTAACCCCCACAGGGAGAGGGGTAAAGGTATGGTATATTAGACTTGGACCCCCTTCTTGCTGCAGTCCTGTCACAGGACCACTCTCTTGCATACATCTTACCTGATGGACAAGATTTGCCTATGTTCGTGTCATTAAAACATGCATCTTATTGCCCTTAAGGTCTTTGTGGATTGGGCACACACCCTAGCAAAAAACTGCTACTCACTGGGGTGCTTGGAGCCCCCTATTAGTCTAAATCATGAACTCATCTGAGTAGAGTTGTTTTAAATACAGTTGGAATAACTTCCTCAGGCTTGAGGATTATTATAACTTTTGTTACCTGTATCAAAATTTTGTTGTATCATAATTTTTGTTATTATCTCTATGTTGTTATCCTCTGTTGCTGTTGTGGAATCTGTTTACAATGCTCAAGCTTTCTAGCCTAGCGACCATTCCAGAAGGCTGAGGGCATGTAGATTGTGAGGTAAGAATCCTGAAGGGGAGGATTGTGGGTAAAGTGGAAATTTCTATGGCTAGGATCCTCACCTGACCCTAGACTACTGATGTAATTGGCCTACTGTTAGGCTAATGCTTCCACACCCATAGGTAATAAGCTATTATTGACTGAGTCATCATTATATAAAGAGCTCTGCCCAGTGCTCTCGGCAAAGGTAGAGATGAAGGATTACAGACCGTTGGATTCAGATGTGACTCTGATGTTCGACTTTGCCAGGAGAATAATGCCAGGTAATAAACCCTTTTACCCCAAGAACATTCCATTGTAATTCCTTGGTCTCACTGAATCGATAGTGAATTTGTCTGGGGCTGAAACCCTCAGGCAAGACATTTATATTCATCACCACTCAAATGGAAATATAAGGTTTTTGGGGAGTTTTTTGAAAGATTTGTGTCTATGAATTGAGCTTTAAAATGTGCACTATATGTGGCACTCACTAGTGTCTCTAAAGTGGTTTTCTTAATTCTGGTTTGCAGTCAGTACTGCTATTGTGGAAAGATTGGTATATTTGGTACTGCAGTAGAGCAACCATATGTATCATTTCTTATAAACACTACTTTATTAATTGGTTGACACTTAAAATATTTTGCAAGTATGGAGGTGAGGCTATAGTGTAAAGGTCGATGTAGGTGGGTCCAAGGGACACTTTCTTATTGTTTATTTAATAGTGATGAAAAAATTAGCCCTATGGAAATGTGCTGTTTAATTTAAATGGGGATGAGTTCATATTCATAATACCTCCTTATCATATAGTTTGTTATTGTTTAACACTGGAAAGAAACTTCAAAGATACCTATGTATCTTTGAGAAGAGAATAATGAGACTCAACTTTGTTGTATTTATCTGAGGTCATGCAGGAAGCATTGTTTGTGACAGAACCTGTACTCTGACCCTTTCTGAAAATGGTCCCTCAACACTGGGCTCCTATATATATAGAGAGAGTATACTTGTCTTACCAGAATTCATATCCCTGCACCTATGTTGTTGTCCTGGAATGATAAGTCCTCAAACATGAAAATAGTCACTAATGAAATGACCACTGTAAAGTTCTGCTTAAAACCTTTTATTCCTGCTAACCACGTCAACACACTGTCCACCTTTTAATTCACCTACAACAGAATGCAAATAGATTTTAAAGTATTACCTCAAATTGGAGGGGAATTGAAGGACTTGGTCAGGTCAATGAGCATGTTAGGGTATTCTATTTTTTAAACAAAAGCCGTTGTCAAGATCTGATCTGTTAACTAACACCTACAGAGGAGAAAAATATGTAAGGACAATAAATGAACATGTTAAAGATAATTAATTTACAATTACTCCAAGAATTTCATAGGAAAATTAGGGAAGCACTTTATATTTTGGCAAAAATGTTTTTTAATGTTCCAGTCAAATATGAGATGAAGGATACTGTATCATAACATCATACCATTTTGCCAAAAATATTATGCAAAATCAATACCTGATTAATTTTTACCAAGAAAATTTGTATAGTTTGTTAAGTACAAACTAAAACTCCCTAGTTAATCAAAAGTGTGATTTTTTTAGAGAAAAAAACTCAACATTTTCCTATTTACTATGAATTGTTCCACATTTGAGTGAATTCACTATAAACCAACTTTTTGGAGTGTGAAGCACACATTTTAAATACACCTATTGGTGAGTTTTGACAGATACATACCTCTGTGAATCCCTGCCACTTCAAGAGTAAACATTTCATCACCCATACCTGAAAACATTTCTCATTTTCTCTTGCAACCTATTTCTTCCTCTCACCTCAGGCCCTAGGCAATCACTGTGGATTTATTTTAAAATATATATACTTTTTATTTTGAGTGATTATAGACTCACAGGAAATCTGATGGAGGTCCCATTGACCTGAAAGCTGGACCCCAGCAATCGGAGGCTCCTAACTGCCCTCCCGTGTCTGTGGACTGTTCCACCCACTGTTCTGTACCAGGACCTACTTCAAGAACACAGCTTTGAGAGATTAAAGTATTATTGAGAACACCTGGACAGGTATGTGACTGGAGCCAGTTAAGGCCTCTACATAAACTCTTCAGATTCTGGGGAGTAGGTGTGGAGATCTCCTCATTTTGCAGCTGCCAAAGACAAGCCTCATGTTTCCTTATATCTTCCCAATGAGTTTCAGCCCCAGGTAAGTTCACTATGGATTCAATATGACCAAAGAAGTGACAATAAAATGTTCTTAGGGTGATTCACAGGTTATTCCCAACTTTATTTCCATGGTAGAAGGTCAATCACTAGAATCCCATCCACTCAGAGCGAGTCTGCATGCAGTAAGCCAGTCTCTGCCTTTGGGCCTCTCTGCCCCTGCAGCCATCTCAGTCTCTGCTCTCGGCGCTGCCACCGCTCCAGTCTCATTTCTGCTCTCCTGCAGCCCTGCAGCCGTGTCACCGTGTCGCCCAGAGCACTGAGCAGAGCTCTTTATATAGAGTCAATAACCACGTATTGCCCACGTGTGTATAGTGAGTTAGCCGACCAGGGCCAGGTGAGAATCCTGGCCACAGGAACCTTCACTTTATCCACACCTCGCTTATTAAACCCACCACTTACAGGTGTGTAGTGGTCTACCTCTTTCCTCAGTTTCCTTTGCCCTCTGTGTGTGGGGGCCAGGTTCAAATTTCACCCATGGAACTGCCAAGGTTGCAAGCCTGTGAACCAACCACCCACCTACACCACCTCATAGCTGCTGGCTAGTGGTTGGTAGCTCAGATTCATGCTCAACTGTGGAGCTGAAGAAAGTGCAGTTTTTCCTTTGATCTTTGGCTGGAGTAGAGTATGAATCGTCAAAAAGGTTTCCTGCCAGGTATGTCTTTTCCTGATCTTTTGGCTAGAGTGTGTAGGCTTTTCTTAGCGGCCCTTTTGTCTGTGCCTGTAAGAATACATTTAACTTCTATGAATCTCCTATACTGCAACCTGGATAAACTCACATTGATTCTAGTAGCTTTCTTGATCAAGTCCATCAGATTTTCTACATAGCTGATCATATTCTTTGTAAATAAAGACTATGTTATTTCTGGCTTTTCAATCTCGGTCTTTCATTTCTTCTTACTTTTGAATTGGCTAGAACTCCAGTACCAGGTTGAGTATAAATGGTGACAATGCATTTCCTTGTCTTGCTGCTCCTGATCTTGAGGAAAAACAATTTTCACAACTGTGAGGTTAACTTAAGGTTTTTTCTTAAATGCCCTTTATCAGGTTAAGGAGGTATCCTTGTGTTTCTTGTTTGCAAGGAGATTTACTGTGTTTTTGGCCTGGGTGTTTTTCTGTTTGTTTGTTTGTTTTTGTCTTACAATGAGCAACAGATGTTTTTCTGTGTGCTTTGAAAGTATCATATGGTTTTTATCTTTTAAATTGTTATATGGTGAATTAGATTAACTTTCAAATATCAAACCAAACTTGCATTCCTGGGCAAACCATAGATTAATGAGATTAGTATATGTGCTTTTGGATTTGATTTGCTATTATTTTGTTTAAAATCTTTCCATCTACCATCTAATCAGTGTGCTGTACACTTGAAACTAATATATTTCAATTATGTGCTGATAAAACTTCTGCATCTATATTTATGAACAAATTTATAGTTTTCTTATAATGTCTCTAGTAATTCTAGTATCTTTGAATTTTTCCTCTTCAGTTATCTGAACAGTTTGCATGTTTGCATACAATTGGTATTACTTTAAATATTTGTAAAATTTACCATTAAAATCATACAGACCTGGGAGTTTTCTTTATGGAAAGGTTTTAAGCAAAAAATTCAATGTCATTAACATAATGCAACCCTTCATGTTACCTATTTTTTTCTGAGGGAACTTGCATTGCTGCTTTTGTTTAATGTGAGAGGGTTAATATTACTCTGGGTTTATTCCTGTTATTTTGCCTTAGTTGATAGCAAAATTCTCTGGCTAAACTCCTTTAAGGGTATACCTACGCTGTGCAGGGAATTACCACATATAAGAAAGTGCAGGAGGAAATTTTTCTAAAGGAGGAGAAAGAAAACAGCACAAAAGCTTAGACTTAAATAATGGTGTATGCATTTTTAAATTAAATGATTAAAATTATAGCAAGGAGAAAATTCTGCTTTCTAATGTTTGTGATAGGGTATCATCACTGAAATTTAATAAGTGATGTTCTGCATGTTTAGAAAAATCATTTGTCTTTACCTCAAAAATATATTTAGGGATCAAGTCCTGAGGTCTGAATATCCTAGAGTCAAAATTATTTCTACATCTACTTAATTAGCGATATTTGCACTAAGGTGTGATGGCAACAATTAAATTTGATAACCAGCTGGCTACTTCACCACAATTGGTTCAGGAACAGTATTAAGTAATAGTTTAAAAAATTTTATTTCCAGAACATGACAAATCATATTCTTTTGCATCAAACATGATGAGTTGGATGAATAGCTTGATATTGGAATCATATTGAAAGAATTTTCTGCTCCATTAATCTCCATGGTTATAAACGCACTTGTGGTTGTTGACCTTAGAAAAGCTAATTAACCAAAGTGTGTGTTAGTTTCCTTCTCTATAAATTAGACTGATAATACTTCTTTCCTTCTACCACTCATGGATTTTGAGAATTAATGAGTTAACATTTGCTGAATTCTTTCAACTCCTCAAAAGTATTAATAACATTTTATACTTAATCTCATCTTCTTTCACACCTTCTAAGAAATAATTTCACTAGTCAAGGAAGGAGGAAAAAAATCTTAAAATAGCAACATCATTCTTTTGAGAATAATATTTATACCTTTTTTATTAATGTAAAACATGCTTGGGGACAATTCATCTTAATACATGCAAGAGTTTTATAGTATTTCGCTTATTTCATGGGAACAGATTATAATATATTGCCTCACAAATTCCTTAGAGCAAAATTAACTATTATAGAACCTTACTTTTTTTAGTAGTTTTTACAAAGGGTAAGTCTTAAAGACCAGTGCTTAGCCAAAATATCCCAGGGTTCCCACTGGTGCTGCTTAGAGCTTAGAAATCTTCTCAAGGCTTCTCTTCATTTCCCTTGGCTGGCTGCTGCCAGGCCTGTTTATTCAGTCCTTTTGGTCTTCTGTGCACAGAATCTGATCTGGGTGGAAAAGAGACAGCAGTGAACAGTGAAGGCAGGAGGAAGGGCAGATGCAAAGTTGGGAGAAAGAGATCAATATATAACTGGTTCCTTCATCTCCCTCAGATGGCTCTATTCTATTTCTTTAGTTATACTCCCTAATGTTTCTTTTTCTTTAGTTATACTTCCTAATGAACAGGTCTCTCATCCCAAATATTCCCTCTGACTCTAGTTTCTGACATGAAAATTTCAGAATCAGGAGGAATCTGATTCAGGACATTTATTGAAGTATGGGTAGTTTTCCCCACATTCTATCTGTATGCATGCATGTTGACACTACAACCACCATTTGCTTAGGTGTTTTTCCCTCTGTCTTCTGCTGCATCTGCCGCTAACACAGGGTAAAATAATCACTAGCCTGAAGCCATGTGTAGTGGCATCAAGACCTGGAAAAAGGAATAAAGGAGAGTAGGGACATGATGAGCAATAATGAAACTTTGGAGAAATGAGGAACCATCAGCAGTTGTTCACTCTTCATTTTTCCAGAGCATTTCTTTCCATCACAGGGAAGTTCCCTGATTACCTCCTATTCCTAAATTGAGTCCTGGGGATGCCATTTAAGTTTCCACCTTTACATTTTATCACTTCTGCTTTTGACAGTGGATTCTCACTATCACCTACCATAGAACAGAAATGTTTTATATATTTTATTCCAATGTTAGTGAAGTATAGAGTATACCTTAATCACTTAAACATATTTATATTTAAGATTCTTAATAAAAAGGCAAAAAGGAATATTAAGTCATCAGTACATGCCTTCACAAAAATTTTTTAATGATGATATGCTTCTCAGAGGGTGATAGGAAGAGATAAGAGAGAATTTTATGGGGATAAATCTATATAAGGAAATAAGAGCAGCCCCGACTTGAAAAGGAAGGAAGGTTGGTTGATGGTAGGTGTCTTGATTTCCCATTATTCCCCCAGTCCAATTTCTGTACCATATCTGGTCAATAAAAGGGATGCTCATTAACCAGAGGATTTCTGAAATTAGTGCTTCTGTCTAAGAAGTCCTAATCACCCACAAGATCTAGAATCATCATAGTTTAATGTTTAAACATAGAATTCATGCTTAGCTAGCTGTATAACCTTTGTTAATTCCATTTATTTCACAAAATACAATTACATATCTCATGACTTAATTTTTGGACATTGATTATTTATAGCTGGTTTTCCCTGTAATTTTAGGGCATGGTAACAGAAAGAATACATGAACACACTATTGAAGTATATTATTACTGGAGGCCTAATGTCATCTGAGTTGATATTATATATGGTAAGTTATATTTTCAGTTCATATAGTTTCATGGCATTACTTAGGAAGGCAACCATTTTATATAATATTTCTTCCTCTGATAAAAATGTATTGTTAATGTCAAATTGCTGATATGTGAAACTTAATTTTTACAATTCCTTTTACTCATAAGTAGGGCCCTGTTTAATCATAGAGCGAATCACATCCCTTTAACTAAGTACAAAACTTCCATGATATGATATTTGGCTTAAATTGGTCAAATCTTTAGTCAAATCTCAGTAATCAAAGTATAGACATTGCTTGTATCGTGGAACCTCTTTGTTCAATCAGCTTTTTAAACGTGAAGATTGGCTTTTCACTTTTAGATATTTAATAGTTTTGGTGTTATTTTTCATTTTATGAAAATAAATGGGAGGAAAAAAATAATGACAGAAAAATAATGTATGATATCTTTGAAAACTCTATTTCTCACTCACTGCTTTTTTCTATTCTTATTTTCTGTCTTGCCGGGGAACTCAGTCCTATATCATGCAACAGGGACATGAGGGGACATATTCTGGGTGGTTATGGCTCCTGCAGACGCTGTCAACGCAGGACTCTTCCCAGCATTGTGGGTACCTAGTCTCGGTTCTGCAGAACAATCACAGAATGGTCAGGTGCTTCTCCAGCATTATCTTATTCTTTCTCAACCTCTATAAGATGATATGAGTAGGTAATTTCATTACATTGACAAATAGGTCGCAAGGAAAGAATATGAGTTGAGAACTGACACTGAATTGAGAGGTCCTCTTTCCCGAGGCATCCTTCTGTGCTCTACAAGGGGACGGCTTAAGAGGCAGTGCCCTGAAAGAAGAGTGTTTCTCCAGCCCCTCACCCCTATCTATTGATTTTCTCAATACTTCCTCCTTCAGGCTAGTACAAAGATATTCTTTCAAAGGGAGCACTAATTTTTACAAGAGACAATGGAATCTAATTTCATATAAAGATTTGTCTCATGTCAGCATAGTTTTGTCCCATAACTTTAAAAAATTATATTCTGTATGATTATCACATGAATAAACTGTTTCTTGTTTGGGGGCTTACACATCATTATAAATTTAACTTTCTGTTAAAGGAAATATTGAAGATAGAACTGTGCTCAAATTAATTTTTAACCCTGAATATATCTTACTTAAGATTAATCAAAACATGTTTAAACACACATTAAATAAATTAATTAATTTAATGAAAATAACAAATTCAGGGAGACATTTAGCATCAAAGATAGCTTCCAAAAGTATAATAATTTTAGTAGAAATTTGATGCATTATGAGCAAAATGATCACATTAGTTGCTTGACTGACAACAGTCAAAATGTTACTACCTGTAATCTGTTCTTCATCCATTGTCCTAACCTCACAACTTAGTTCTATTTCTGGTTTATGGTAGGCGTGAAATATCTATATAGATATTAAGTGAACATCAATTTGTGCCTTCGTAAGTAGGCAAGCAGATACTGCCTAGGTGACAAAGTGCTTCAGGATTCTGTCTCCCTGGCTGACTTTCCCCCTCACTGACATTAGCATAATTCTCCTCATATCCAAACCCATAATGCCTTCCTTGCTCAATGACTCAGTCTCTGTTTCACATGCAACAGAGCCAAACCACATAGCTTCAAATGTAAATGGTCTACTTCTCCACTGTTAGAGCCTTCAGGTCTCTTTCTACCCCTTCTCAGAACATCCTGCTGTTTCTCCATCAGTTAAGCCCTGGTATAAGTGTCTGTGAAACTAAATATCTTAGAATAAGAGCTATCTTTTCCAGATTTGGCCTTTTTTACTGAGTCCTGGGTTTCATATACCATGTTCTGTGCCACTTCTCCCATGTCTCTTTGTCATGATAAAAATAGATATATTTGAAAAGCCTTAAAAACAAGAAAAAAAATCCTTATACTTTCCCAATTGCCTAGAAAATACTCAGGATTTTAAACTGTAATATCCATAAAAATGACAATGTGTCTGATTAGATCTTTCCCATGTCCTTTACTCCATGAGTAGCTGGTGAAAACCTTAAAAGTACCTCTGGAAAGTGAGGAGAGTGGGGCCTCTCACACAACAGGAGACTTAACATTGCATGTTTCCTAGTGGATACTATGTTATCCTAAAAGATAGGTGGCCTTCTAATAATTAGATTTTTTTCTGACTCATAGTAACTTTAATATAACTTAGCATAATTAATATAGATTAGTAAAATCTACACACCTCTTACTCTTTTAGAAGATCCAGAGTTGAACATGTATATATTTCTGTGTTTAGACATAATATATATATATATTTGTAAAATTTTGTCATCATTTATATCAATATTAACATCAACATATTGATGCTAATATTATTAACATAATATTTCATATGACAGTACACATTGATCTGAGGTGGTGCTCAAGACCCTGAATGATTTTATTCTTCTCTTAATAATGACATTGTTCCAAATCTCTGTGGTCTGGCCACTGAGGTATATTTTTAGTTTTTTCAACATGCTATGTGCAGCATCATAATCTATGGAGATATTAAATATTGGCTTGTTCTTCTTGAATTTTTCATCACACTCAATACTTGAGACTTTGTATTCCATTGCCTTGGGAGTACCAAACCCAAACATTGTAAGCTACTTTCTTTTTTTCAGTGTCCTGAATGATTTGAGGGGTTAGGCAAGGTGAATGAAGAGAGAGTCACCTGTAACTGTGAGACATTGATGGTGGCTAGAAAGCTGTCCTAATACAAGTGTTCCCTGGTTGGCTCCCTCATAAGGTCCCAGGGAGGATATATGATGCCAGACTACTTCTGTGACTTATCAGTGAACAGATAACTGGAGAGGCTTTCCCAAACAGTCAGTGTGGTTAAATCTGGGCATCAAATGGCTGCAAGAAATGTGGCCAGAAGCCAGGATAATGACAGATGGGATTCCCCATCATCTTGCACAACTGGAGCCATTTTTAAAATTTACTTCAAAGGGAAATAAAAAAGTGATATTGATTCATCTAAATTTATAGTATAAGGTTTCTAGTCATATCATTTGCTTCTTTCTGCCTCAAAGCTTGGATCACTAACTCTCTGGTTCCTGTGTCTTCACCTAGCTGCTTCATGATCTTTACTCAGATGTCACTTTCTCAAGAAATATTTTTTTACCCTCCTTTTCAGACTAGGTCAGCCAGTTTCCCCCACTATAATCTGTATTGGCCCTCTGTATTTTCTTTTGTGTTACTTATCACAATTTATATGCACAATTTATGGGGTTACTAGTAATTTACAACTGCCTCACCCTTTCCCCTGCAACAAGAACATAAGTTTGAGAGAGGCCTCAGTCTGTATTCACTTTTGTTCTCTCTCCGAACACCTAGCATAGGTTGAATAAGTGTATAGAGCAGGTACTCAATACATATTGATTTAATGAAAGAGTGAATATAGAAGTGAATGACCTAAAGTAAATTTGACTTGGAGATGAGGTCATTTCAGAATATCATTTGGGATAGTAAGAAGAAAACGCCTAAGGCTGATTTCAAGACATTCAGAAAATATTAGGTTGGTAGTGAACACCTACCAATTTTCTACTAGTGGTTCTTGAGAAGGGTGTCTTTATCTTGTAGGTACTGTATTCGTCAAGCCTAAGTGACCTGGACTTCCAAGCCCCGCCTATCATACACACATACACACACACACTCCATACATGCCACTGCTACCATCTGCTCAGGAGTAAAGAATGATAGTCACATGAAGAACAGAAAGGAGAGACTTATACTACCTTGATCATTAAGTGGTGCTTACATTACTTATTTGTGTGACCATTTTTAAAGTGTCTGTCTCTTCTACTTTATTGTAAATTAGTGATGAGAACAGTTTGGGACAATGTAAAATAATGCAGAGACTATGTCTCTCTTGTTTACACTCCATGAGCTGATACATAGATGACATCAATAAATAGAAATTAAGTAAATTTGTGAGTAAGTAAATGTATGCGCTAAAAAAAAGAAAAGCAGTTGGGTAAACTAACACCAGTTGAGAAAATAGTCAGTGGAAATACACAGTTAGCAACGTCTAAGAAAGATGCTCTAAGACAGAAATAATAGTAATAGCAAATTTGTAAATTGCTATCAGTTATATAAATACCATATTTATTGGCTAAGTTATAACTACTTTGAAACAACAACATTTTTAAATCATTTTTGTTTTCTCAACTTTAGCATGGTGTCTAGCATATGGAATAGTGTTTTTTGTTGAATCAATATGCCAGTGGATGGCATGTCCTCATTCTGGGTCAGACTTGGCTAAAACTGGAAGTGACTCTCTTCAGCTGCTGCAAACATTTCCATTGTATATTTCAGTCTTCTTTTCCTACTTTGTAGTTTTTACTCTCCCCTTTCTGATGCCTTCAGGGTTTCTCTCGGAGGCACACTCAGAGTCCTGCTTTGGTGTTGCCCTGCCAACACCTAAACCCTAGATGAAGTACTCAATCTTCCCTACTTTATTTCCCCTCCCCCCTTCAGAATGTACTTTCTTTCTACCCTATATCATTGGCATTCAAACAGGTCTTCTTCCAATTTTAAAGAGAAATAGTGTGCAAGAGTGGTCAGTAAATTGGACTAACTCCAGTGAATCAGAAAAATAATACAATTGAAATATGTAACAAACTGTTTCTCTAGATATTATTTAAAAACTGTATCTGAAGTTGTTCTTGGACAACTTCAGATACCTTTTATAAACGCGGGGGGGGGAGAGTTTGTTTTAAAGAGAGGGAATAATGACACTAATGCTAAATTTCAAACAGAAGGCAGGAAACTCAAAGTTGTTGTAAAGAAAGGATAAATCACTTCGGGAATTAGCAACATGAAACCTTCCCAGACTAAGCCCAACTCAGCTGCTGCCATCCCTCTAACAATTGCCTTCAGCACTTGGGTATTTCTGAACAGCTGAGGTTGGCCTTTTACTTTTATAACTGTGGGGAAGTTGGGTTTCTATGGCGAGAATCCTCACTGAACTTAAACCACTTGATGATGTAACTGGCCTGTTGCTAGGCTACTGCTATTATTACACTATAGAGAGAGCTTGGCCCAGTGCTCTGGGCAGAGGCAGAGACGCTAGTGCTCGACCTACCACCGGGAGAACAGCCAGGTAATAAATCCTTTCGCCCCAAGAACATTTTACTGTCACTTCTTTGGTCACCCTGAATCCATAGTGAACTTGCCTGGGGCTGAAACCCATTGGCAAGACAATAACTAAAACAGTAAGTGAGAGAAATATCTCTTCATTGTTTGTAGCTAGTCCTGACTGAATTATATCATCCAGGAAAGCAGAGACCATGTCTTCTGTGTTTCATGAAACTCTTCATCACTAACAGAAAAAGTTATAATCAGTGTTTTACATAGGTGAAAAAGTTAGAATAATCTTGGAAGTACTCAACTTTGACCAAAACCCTCTTTCATAAAATACTAAAGCTGTGAGCTCATTCTTTGTTCCTCCGTTCCTCTGTGCAGGATGGAGATACAGAGAAAGAAAAGTCCTGCAATCCAGCTCTCCCCTCACTTTCACTGTGTTCTTCTGAGGGCTCACTTGTAAAGCCGAGCTCCACCCCCCACCCCCGGCCCCCCCCACCCCCGTCTACTTGCCCCCTCCTATTTCTGCGCTATCAAGCTCATGTCCCTTTGTTTTACAAACTCTTTGGCTTCAGCTATCTATTAATAGAAACTTTCTTATCTCAGGCTTCTCTTTGACCTGTAGTTTAGAGGACTGGTTTGGTCCTCTAACCTCATTGGTCACAGAAAAGGTAGTGGTTGAGTATTTCATTCCAATTTTCTCTCACGATGTTGGTCTCTTTGCTAGCAAAAGCAAAAGGTGATTTTGACACTCTTCTATGACAGCTGCAATACTAAGGACTAGAAATGAGATATAAAGCAAAAGCAAACTTTATCCCTGATCTCCAAATGAAGAAATAAAGGAATGGATGAATAAATTAAAGAGTTTACATATGACAGTGTATCAAGAATGATATTTTTAGTTAATTAACTGATTATCTATAACCTTTAAAAACTGACCAGGAAGTACTTTAGCTTTCCTTTGAGACCAAATGTATGCTCAAGTACCTCTTGTTAGAACAATCTAACAAACCTACACTAATCCCAGATTCCTTTACTAGAGTTATCCCATTTGACAACAAGTTTAAAAGAGTTGTCGGTAGCTGTATCTCTAATTCCGTGCCTTCCATTCTTCCCTCAGTATTTTCCAACCAGCTATATATTCCTACCCCTCCACTAAAAATGCTTTAACATATTCATCTCTACAGGGCTTATCCTCATGGTCAATATCGGCAACATTTATAAGGGGTGACTGCTTCATCCTATTTAAATCCTATTGATACGGGGGTTCTTGTTCATGGAGTCGAAGAATGAACTTCACAAATGCTCAAGGTAGGCAAGCAGGAAAAAAGGCTTTTTATTTAGAGAAAGCGATAGTACAGAACTCCCAGCACAGGCTTGGAAGGGGGCAGGAGAGCCTGTGTCTGGGCTGTTTCTGGGGTATGTATCTTAGACTTAGCTGAGTTGTCTAATTTCTACTGGTTCCCACTGGAATGCTGTTCCTTGTTTTGACCAATCTTATTGGAAGTTGTCTATATTTCCAAATGTGGCATGCTCGTGCGACCCTTATTGCTAGCAAAAAAAAAACAAGAGTGCTCTGGCCACAGGCATCCTGTTCCTATATATTCCTGAGGCCCTCGCTAAGCTTGCTGCTTTTGTTCTTTCCCCAGGCCCCTTACCCTGTTCTGACTAGACAGGGGCTGCCTCTGTCTTTTCCCTATCTCACTGTTCTCTGGTCTGAAAGGTTAAAATAGCTCCAATAGCACAGAAAGAAGTAAAATATGGCACATTAACTGTATTTCAGGAATAAAGTCGCGTTACAGTTGTAGTATAAATTGACCCTATTTCTCCTCATTCCTAGCCCTGCATGTAAAAAGACACAGGTTAGACCATAAACATATTAGAGCATGCATCTTGCCCAAAATAAAAAGATTTCCCTGCTTTGTTTTTCTTAATCTGTCATCCTTTCCTTAAAATGAATGAAGGTCCTGAGAGCACGCCTTACTATGAAGAGGACATAGGAAAGAAAAAAAGAGTATAGCAATCTAATGTGTTTTGGTAGAGGATCAGAAATATTCCTACAAAGAGTTGATTGATATGGAAGCTGTGCATAATTTTATGTAGAGCTCTATCTTGATTGACATCATTAATTCTTCCACACAATGATCAAAAAATCCCAGTGAAATGTCACTTACTATAAGCCAGTTTTCTCTTAAGTTTGACTTCTGTCAACCCTAAGGGTGATGATCAACACATTAAGACATATTATTAACAGATTTAACCTATAATAATCTCTGTCTGATATATATTCCATGGCCAAATTTATCACTAATAGCATAAGGCTGAGTGCAAAGGAAACAGAAGAAAAATGACCCAGTTATCATAAAATACGCATGAGTATAGGAACTTTCACTTTAGAGATTTGAGTTGTGCATTTTATTACTTCATCCCCAGATATAATCAACTAGTTCAGCTGCTTTGAACACAGAGTTAGGCTAAAGTAATATTTAGACATGTTTTTTGTATACTGACTGCTATAGGTTGAATATTTAGGTGTTAACCTATCTGTCTTGTGGGAATACAATCACTAATGTAATGTTATTTGGGGGTGAGGCCTTGGCTTGGAAAGTATTTAGGTTATGATGGTAGATCGCTCATAATGGGATTAGTACCCTCATAAGAAAAGACAAAAATGCTTGCTGCTGCTCTCTGATCCTCACTGCATCGAGGATACGATGAGAAAACAGTTGCTAAAAACCAGAAGTGGGATCTTGAACCAGATACTTGAACCAGACACTGGAACTGCCAGCACCTTGATCTTGGACTTCCCAGCTTGCAGAACTATGTGAAATGTTTATTATTTAAGCCACCCAACCTATGGTATATTTATTATAGCAGACTATATTTGACGAAGAGAGGAATTGGTACTGAAAAGTAGGGTGCTGATGTAACAAATACTTAAAAATGAGGAACTGGCTTTGCAGGAGGGTAATGGGTAGAGGCTGGAAGAATTTTGAGATTCTGCTAAAAAAATTAATCAATAAGGAAATTTTAAAGGTAATTCTTGTAAGAGGTCTGAAAGAAAAGAGGGGAGCTTTAGAGAAAGCTTCCTTCTTACAGAACACAAATTATGTCTAGAATGTTTGAGAAGTACAGTAAAGTCTTTTCTTATGAGATCTTAGAAAAATGAGGAAATGGACAATGGAGAAAAGATGATTGAGTTAAAAAGTGGCAAAGAATTTGGCTGAATTGTGTTCATGTCCTTGTTTAATGGAGGCAGAGCTTATGAGCAAAAATAATTAGCTGAGATGGTTACTAATTAGGGTTTTGAGGCTTGGTTCCTCCTGACTGCTTATAGTAAAATTAGAGAAGAGAGAAATTAATTGAAGATGGAATTGTTAAGCAAAAAGGAACCAGAATATAAAGATTTTGAAAATTCAAGGCCTGGCCATATCAGAAAAAGGTAAGTAAAAATATTCAGAAAAGAACATTAAGGGTGTGGCAGACTGGCCATTTGATAAGGCGATTACTGTGGAAGTGTACCATGGATATAATTAGCAACCTCAGCAGAAGCCAGGAATAGAAGTGGAAATCCACAGTGATGGTGGAGGTGAGTAATTCTTATCAGAATTGTAAGCTCAGTCAACACATTGGCAAGGGAGATGTTTGATTGTGAATAGATAAGTGTGAAACTTGCCATTAATCTTGAAATGGCATCACAAGGAAATTGAAATTTTGGGTTTAAATATACAACATATTTAAACACATTGCAACTCCAGGGGGAAACATGTTTTCCCAGTCTCAGGCAAATAAACCTTTGAAGCTAAAATCAGTCAAAGGGAGAAATAAAAACCCATCTATTGCTTGCAAGAAGTCATCTACTCTCTTTTGCATGTGTCTCTTGCAACCAGGTGGTTGTGAAAACTACACCAAACCTCTCTGGTCCCAGCACTTGCTCGCTCTCCACTCACCTTGCAATCACCTATTGATATGGAAATGGACTAAGGCCCAGCAAGAGATTCTAGAAATATTGCAAATTTACCCACATACATGAAGAGACAATCAATAGTTAGAGTTTAAAAAAATATGAATATATGTCAAGGATTCATTCACCATCCTCTACATAAGTCAGAAAAGAGTAGAAATCCACAGTGGGATATGATGTAAGTTGCTCTCATCACACTCATAAGAAGCTTGGTCAACACACCAGTAAAAATTATCTGTCATCACACAAGGAGGAGAGAAGCTCTGTTATCACATGGTAAGAAAGAACCTTGTTGCCATGTTTGTAATGGCCTTGCAGGAAATTGGGATTTGGGTGCAAATACACTTACATTAAAATCTTCTGTGAATAGACAACAAAGTGTTGTAAAAGTTAAAAAAGGATATTAACATATGATTTGGATTTAATCAGCAACCTCAGAAGAAACCAGAAATACAAGTGGAAATCCACAGTGACAGAGGAGATGAGATTGATAGAAGCTTAGTCAACCGACTGGAGAGAACAAAGCTCTTTTGTCAATTGGAAAGTAAAAAGCATGTCATTACGGTAGTAAAAAGGAAGCATTTCAAGAGAAAATCATTTTTTCATTCTAGTAATGACATCATCATGGAATTGAGGGTTTTTTTGTGTGTGTAAACACTATTTGTATTTATCACTTATGTGAAAGGACAACAAATTGGGAGTTATAAAAAACATGGGTATGAATATATGATATGGATTTAAACTGAAACCTCAGCACAAACCAGGATAAGAACTGGAAATCCACTGTAATATATGAAGGGAGGTGCTCACTTCAAACTTTTAAGGAGCTTAGTGAATGCCTGGCAAGAGGGAAGCTCTGTTTTCAATAGGTAACTAAGTGGCATGTCATCACGCTTGGAAAGCATCTCAAGGAAATTGAAATTTGAGATTTAAATATGTATCATATATTTAAATATATGGAGGGACCACAAATTATTACAGAGTTAGAAAGTATATGAATATATACTCTTGATTCATTCACCATCCTCGGCAGAAGCTGGAGAAGTGGAAATCTGCAGTGTCACATGATGTGAGTTGCTCTGATCACACTCATAAGAAGCTCAGTCAACCACAGTTAAGAAAGATCTATCCGGCGCTCCTCCCTCTGAGGTGGCCCGCACTTCCCAAGTGTGTAACCTTTTAACTTTAAACTCTCTTTTCAACCTTTCAGGGGGCGTCCCTCTCTCTGAGGAGGCCTACACTTTCTAAGCATGTAACCTTTTAATCTTAAACTTTCTCTCTCCAACCTTTCGGGGCACCTCTCCTTGCTGAGGTTGCCTGCAAAGCTTTTACTCTGCTTCAAAAAAAAAGAGAAAGATCCATCTTCATAAGGGCAAGAAGGAAGCTCTGTTGTCAACTGGTAGGTATGAAGCTTATAGTAACACTTGTAATGGTATCATGAGGATATTAGGATGTTTGGAGTAAATATACTACTTACTCTAAGTCTTGTGTGAAGAGACAATGAAGTGTTATGGGAGTTTAAAAAGATGATGCACATATATGTGAATTTAATCAGCACCCTCAATAGAAATCAGAAGTACAAGTGGAAATCCACAGCGACAGAGGAGGTAAGTAGCTCTCATCAAACTCATAGAAGCTCAGTCAACACACTGGATAGGAATAAGCTCTCTCTTCACCTTGTAAGGAAGAGCTTGTCGTCTTCTAAATACGAATCTTGGCATCACACTATTAATGGCATCATCAAGACATTGGGATTTTTTTCTGCAAATGTATAACTTATACATAATCACTCATGTGAAAGAACAACAGTGTTATGAGAGGTAATAAAGGATATGAACAATTGATAAGGATTTAATCTGCAACCCAAAGAGAAGCCAGGATGACAAGTGTAAATCTACTGTGACTTGTGGGAAGTAATAGCTCATGTTAGATTGGTAAGTTGCTCCTTCAACACACTGACCAGAGAGAGCTGTCATCAAGAGGTAAATAAGAAGCATACCATCCCAATTCTGATAACATCACACACAAAAAAAGGAATTTGGGACTTAAATATGAAACATATATTTAAAGACTTGTAGAGATGATAAATTGTTATGAAGGGCTACAAAGTATATGAAAGTATGCCCTGGATTCATCCACGATCCTCTACATAAGCCAAATTTAGAAGTAGAAATCCGCAATGTATGATGATCTGAGTAGGTATCA
>JAQQAC010008880.1:63248180-63291418 GCA_029783875.1 Phataginus tricuspis
AAAAAAAAAATCCAATTACAAAATGGGCAGAAATCTTACTACACTGATGGACAGTGACTTCAATGGCATATGGAAGGGACTTGATAATATGGGTGAATGTAGCAACCACAATGTTTTTTATGTGAAACCTTCATAAGAGTATATATCAATGATACCTTAATTAAAAAAATGGGTAGAAGACCTGAACATACATTTTTCCAAAGAAGAAATTCAGATGCCAACAGCCATATGAAAAGATGCTCCACATCGCTAATCACCAGGGAAATGCAAATTAAAACCACAACAAGATATCACCTCACACCAGTCAGAATGGCCACTCCCCAAAAGACAAGAAATAACAAGTGTTGGCAAAGATGTGGAGAAATGGGAACCCTCCTACACTGTTAGTGAGACTACAAATTGGTACAGCCACTCTGAAAAGCAGTATGTAGGTTCCTCAAAAAACTAAAAATAGAAATTATAATACAACCCAGTAATTCCACTTCTAGGAATTTACCGAAAGAAAAAAAAATCCCTGATTTGAAAAGATATATGCACCCCTATGTTTTTTTTCCTTTCTTTTTTTTATTAAGGTATTGATACACACTCTTATGAAGATTTCACATGAAAAAACAATGTGATTATCACCCACATTATCGAGTCCCCCCATACCGCATTGCAGTCACTGTCCATCAGTGTAGTAAGATGCCACAGAGTCACTATTTGCCTTCTCTGTGCTACACTGTCTTCCCTGTGACCCCCTGACACCATGTGTGCCAATCATAATACCTCTCAATCCCCTTCTCCCTCCCTCCATGCCCTCCCACACCCCTCCCCTTTGGTAACCACTAGTCCCTTCTTGGAGTCTGTGAGGCCGTTGCTGTTCTGTTCCTTCAGTTTTGCTTCATTGTTATACTCCACAAATGAGAGAAATCATTTGGCACTTGGCTTTCTCCACCTGGCTTATTTCACTGAGCATAATACCCTCTAGCTCCATCCATGTTGTTGCAAATGGTAGGATTTGTTTCTTTCTTACAGCTGAATAGTATTCCATTGTGTATATGTACCACATCTTCTTTATCCATTCATCTACTGATGAATGGATGCACCCCTGTGTTTATTGTCACATTATTTACAATGGCCAAGATATGGAAGCAACCAAAGTATGCATCAATAGATGAATGGATAAAGAAGATGTGGTATATATGTATAATGAAATATTATTTAGCCATAAAAAGAAAGAAATTATGCCAATTGCAACAACACGGATGGCCTAAAAGGGTATTATGCTAAGTGAAATAAGCCAGGTGGAGATAGACAAATACCATATAATTTCACTTATATGAGGAATCTAAAAACAAAAAACAATGAACAAAATAGCAATAGACTCACAGACACTGAGAAGTGACTGGTGGTTACTATGGAGGAGGGGTTGGGTGGGCTGGTGAAATAGGTGAAGGGGATAAAGAGTCACACAGTCTCAATTATACTATAAATTAGTCACACAGATGAAAGCACTGCATAGAGAATATAGTCAATGATTCTGTAACATCTTTCTATGTTGACAGATAGTAGTTACACTAGTTGGGACGAGCATTTAATAATATATATAACTGTTCATCCACTCTCTTGTATGCTTAAAACCATTACAATATTGTATATCAACTATGCTTCAAAAATTTTTTAATGTTTAAATAAGAAAATGTTTCTCATTTTGCTTTTCTGAATTTTTTTCGTGGTTATGTTGGTGTTATGGATTTTGGGGAAAAAGACCTCAGAGACGAATTACCATTCACATTACATATATCAAGAATGAATGACTTTGATCACTGTTGATGTTTACCCTTATCACCTGGCTTGAAATAGTGTTTATCATGTTTATCCACTGTAAATTTAGCTCTCTATCCTCTTCCCATACTGTACTCTTTGGAAGGAAGTATATGCAGCTTGTACGTAAGGAGTGAGGAGTTTTGCTTTACCACTTTGAAAATAGAGTATTACATATTTTGTATTTGAAATTGTTCTGCATAGACTAGTCTATTCTTCCGTTTTGTTTATTCCATCATTATTCATATAATTATGCATTCATTTGTATGTTCATTGATATCAACTTTATACTTTGGAGAATAATCCAATCTGTCTTTCTCTTTTCTCAGATGGTTCCAGTTTTAACCATTGGGAGCTCTTTCAGTTGGCTTTGTGTTCCTTTGACATAGCTTCATCACATATTTATTTTCCTGTTTGTATTTTGTTTTGTTTTAGCATTTCCTTACTTTCTGGCACTACAAAAATATCCCATGCTTATTTCATATATGATTAATTTGTTCAAATTTTTTAAAAATTTGAGAATAGAATAGACACTAAGAATTCTGTGGTAAGTATGTCCATTGTTAGTGATGTAGTTGTAGGATCTCTTTGTTGACAGAGCAAGTAAATACATATATATATATACTAATGTGTGTATATATACTCAAGTATTTCTATATGTAACCATCTCTTATGAGGCCAAACATGAGTTCAGATGATGTCACCAACTCTGATCCATTACTACGTGGATCATTTTAGACTCTTCTTCCTTATCTGTAACCTCCGTCTCCAGTGCCAGTGAGAAACCTGGAACCCACCATCTACTGAACATTTACTTAACTGTTCAGTTTCTGTGTACAATTATAGCAGTTTCAATTGTTCAACCACACCCCAGTGGGAAACAACTTTATCAACCTTATATGATGCTTATACACAGTTACTTTTTTCTGCAGTCTTATGAACTCCATTTCCAATATTACTTAGGTCAGGCCCATTTTTCCTGCCATTTTCAATGAAGCCTTTTCATACATTTGTAATATAGATTGATAATTTTGTTACATTCTGCATTCTGTCTTGGGACTCCTGGCCTCCTCAATGATTTTTTAAAATTTTTTCAAATACTAAAATTCACTCTCCATGTAGTAAAAGTTCTTTGGATTTGAACACATGCAGTGTTGCATATGCATCACTACACTGTCATACAGAATACCTTCACGATCCTTACACTGTCTTCTGTATTTCACCTATTAAACTCTATACCCCCTTTCCCTGACAAACTTGTAAACCACTGATCTTTTTACTATAACTTGAGTTGTGCCTTTTCTATAATTTCATATAATTGGAGTCATATAGTATTAAGCCTTTATAAATTGCTTTCTTTCACACCGCAATATTCTTAAGCTTCATTCCTGTATTTTCATAGTTTGATAGCTCATTGCTTTTCTTCACTGAATAATATTCCATTGTGTGGATATATCACAGTGTGTTTAGCCATTTATCTATTGGTAACAAACTTTTGGTTTTTGATGATTATAAAATTGGTATAAACACTTGCTTGTAGTACATACTAGCAGTGATAAAATATTTTAATAAAAAGGAAGGAAAGTAAAGCATGTTTCCAAGGAACACAGAAAAAGGGAACATATAGAAAGCTAAGGAACAGGGTAGGTTTTTCAGAAGCTTCCAGGTTCTGGAGATACAGATGTTCAAGTTCAAGTTTTGTTTAGAGGTCATATTTTAACTGTTCAGGCTTCCAGCAAACTTAAGGATTCTGTTTAGGAATAAAGACCCCAAGAAAAAAGGATTTTTTCTAGAACCAAATCGAAAACCAAAATAAATGCACCCTAGCAATATATAAAAGTCTTCACTTGATCACAGTGAAGCACCAATAATTTAATTATCTGCTAGACAATATTTGATACTTTTCAGAGAAAAATAAATAATTTAGAATCACTACTATGTAATTTTGCAATGTATAATATAATTAAAAATTACTGTACATATACAGGAAAATAAAGCCATAATCAAGGATTAAAAGTAAGAAAAAACAAATGCTACGGATGTTGGAATTAGCAGAGAAAGGCTCTAAAATAACTAAAATATTCCTACAATTAAAGATGCATATTATGAGAAAGAATATACAATATATTAGAATAGGCATAAAACCTCTAAAAAATGGGAACTGAGAAATGAAAAATATATCTGAGATAAAAATATTTCACTTGAGTTTCACAAGAGATCAAAGTAGAACGTCTATGGGAATTATACAAACTAAAGTCAGAGAATAATGAAGTCAAATGCACTAAGCCTCAATTGAAATATTGAAATTTTACATTCATTTTTGGATATTACCATTACCTAACATTGAATCATGATTTAAAAAGTGAGTCATCAGAGTAAATATTGAAATAATATTAACTTAATCTCAATAGTTCATGGCCTAATATCAGATTAACGAGTAATTGGAGACCCAGAAAAAAGAATATAGAGAAGGAGGAAGAAAAAATATTTGAAAAATGAATAAAATTTGTTTCAAATATTAAAAAATAAACCAACAATCCACTGAGTAATAAATTCCAAGAAAAATTGTTTGTTCTTTTTTCCATTTCATGTTTATGTTGGGAAGTTTAGTTCAGGACTAGTTTCTTTACTGTATACAGATAGGAAAGTCCAGATACATTCTTTATCAATACTGTTACTATCTGTAAACAACAGAATATAGGGCAGAATTTTGATTTCACAAATTGCTCTCACTGAGCCAAATAAAATACATGTGCATATGCTAAGCACCCATATTTCACTTATAGTTAATCCTCAATGAATGAAGGGCTGCATTATTCCTAATAGTTATAGATGAGAAAAGTGAGGCATGAAGCCACACATGTAATTAATGGCAGGTCTCAGATGTGAATCCAGACCTGCCTGAGTCCAAGCCCATATATTTCCAGGTCTATAAAGTACAAGAAATTGTCAAAAACTGTTACTATTATCTTGGTAGCCTTTATGAGCATTTTCATCTGCTAGACAGAACTCCTAAATTTTAGCTAAGCTAGGTATAACAATTATCTTACTACAGGATTGTACTAATTAAATCAGAAAACCACCAGGAAACATTTGTGATCCCCTTAGAATACACCTACCTTAGGTAAATCAGTGTTCATAAAAATATTTTTTAACTATATTCATTCCCAAATAACCATTTATGGAACCTCCAGAATATTGGACTAAAAGACATTTATTGTAAAGTTATCCTCTAACAATAATTCACTCCAAATTGCATTCCTTCCAGACCTTATAAAGACAGGTGCTTAGAGAATAGTGTCTGATCTTAAGCATGATTGAACTATATAACTTCAGTGTGGACTGAAACTTAAAATAAATTTGTTCTTCCAGTTGTAAGTTGTAAACGTCAAATATGAAATACAGTATTACAACAAATATCATAAAAAACTTTCTATAATATAGTGGTGTTTTATTAAGTCAATACTAAAATTTTATTCTCTGAAAGCAACTTTCACCTATAAGGTTCTGATTTATTGTTTACCTCAGTGATTGTTAAATTTCAGTACCATGAAAGGTAAACTTTTAGAACTGAATTGTAGAAAGCAGATTAAGACATTTACAGAATAATTTGTATAGCCAGAAGAGTGGTGGGGGCAGGTAGGAAAAAAAATCTCTCCCTCCCTGGTCATTTATTTGCCATGAAATTCTGTAGTAAGGTCTTAGACAATCTTCATAAAGTGGGCAATGAATACAAATTTAAGATTTGGTACATCATATACTATCTCCCACTTATTACATTTATTTTTGAAAGATACTAGAAAATGTATCACACAAAAATACTTCAATTCTTTTCAAACATAATATTTGTCCTATAGACCTCTAGAGATAAAGTTTATTATGGTAACATATCAATCTGAAAATAAACTACAAATGCTTGAAAAATCAGAGATAAAAAGATTATAAAGTGAAGCAACTTCAACTTTCTTAGTGGCTGGGCATATCCCCTAAAGATATCCATGTTTTAATTACTGGAATCTATAAATATGTTAGGCTTCATGGCAAAGGAGAATTAAGGTCACAGATGGAATTAAAGCTGCTAATCAACTGATTTTGATATTATCCTGTATTATTTTAGTGGGTCCAATGTAGTCAAGTTTCCTTATAAGTAGAAAAGGGAATCAGAAGAGTTGGAGTCAGAGAGGGATTTAGAGATGCTGTGCTGCTGGTTTTGAAAATGGTGGAAGCGGCTCTAAGTCAAGGAACGCAGGCAGACACTGGAAGTGGAAAGTCAAGAAAGTGATCCCACATAGAGCCTACAAAGGTTTGAAGTCCTTTTGATGCCTTAATTTTAGCAGAGCAACACCCATTCGGTACTTACTGACCTCTGTAACTTAAATCTGAGTTGTTTTAAATCACTACATTTGTAGTCAGTTGGTTAAAGCATCAGTTAAAAACTACTACATTTGGTTCACACATTGACAAAATAACTCCAACGTTAAACAAAATCCAAACTCTTAAGAGCTTAATTTTTCGAAATCAACTGAATTGACGTAAGAGTATATTTCACAGAAGAGAACTATTTATGGTGCTGGTTTATCTGAGTATACAAATATTAATACATTTTTATTAATGAAAATTTAATAGCAGATGGCATTAATGTATTAAGCATTTAAATGGTAAATATGTATGACATTTTCTGAAGAAAATTCTACCGTGCACGTTTCTGGTATGTGAAAAGAGATAAGGATCATGCCAAGGATTTCTGTTTAGTTCCAATTATACATACTCTGCACAAAACTGTATTAGTCACTAATCAAGTGAAAATTTGGAATCAATAAATACTTTAGTATTTTGTACATTTTAGATAAGGAATATATTTCAATTAACTGAGCTAAGATTTCCATCCTTAATCAACATTTTAAAATATTTCTGCTACATCTAAATTGTGCTCATTAACTAATGTATCATCTGATGACTTGTCAAAACTCTATGAAAACACTGTGATAAAATCAGTTTCTATTTTAAAATTGAATTCATTCAGAAAATGTGTCAATTTTATACCTATTTTAAGCTAAATGAGAAATTTTTCCTGATCGTTGAAGTATATCTTTGATACATATACAGAATATTCCATAAAAATGTCTAAAAATGTTTAATTTTTGTAAACTATCTTTTGTCAGTATCGAAAACAAAAACTTGAAAGATTTGCAAGGTGGCTGGTGATGGAATTATTATGGAGTAATGCAGAAATGCCTGAGGCCCTATCCATTTCTTTTAGTTACCCTGAGCCAGTGCATTAGCACTTAGAGTGCATTTTTTTCAAAATAATGAATGACATGATTCATTTGTTAAAAATTTTGTGCAATGATTATGGAAGAAAGGGAAATTACAATACATAGTATCTGGCATTTCATTCCAAAAATTTTAATTTTGTTTTCTGTCTTTGCTTTTCATCTCTTCTTTTTAATTCTTTTCCTTCTTAGCTTTCTCTCTTGTTTTCAAATTTGGTTATCTATACACATCATCTTAGTAAGGTCCTCCTCCTTAGAAAACAGGTATTTGTAAATAAGAGATACACTTTTACATTAATTTTTTCATCTTCTGACATTACAGAGTACTTTAAAATCAGTCAGCTTTGAAGACTATTTCATTGGGAAAAATAAGCATCTTTTCCTATTTACAGAGGATCAATTAAGTGCAAATCAAGTTAGTGGTGAATTTATATATATATAACATATAGCATGTATAGTATATATAGCAATATATGCTATGCTGTGTACTGAAACTAAATTGGAAATTATTGCCAGTTCTGTTACTAATGGCTCTATGGCATTTTGAAAGTCAGTTAACTATTTTGAGCCTCAAATTCATCAGCTTTAAAATGAGAGGACTGACCTAGTTGGTCTCTAGGGTCATGTCCAGCTATAAGGTTCTATAGTACTTGGAGTACATGGTCTAATTCCTGCCATTGAGACACTTACTTTCTCATTGGAGAAGCAAATGATAATTGTGTGCAACTTTTTTATTATAAGAGTTCTTAAGTGTGATGCCTAAAAGAGTAAAACTGGAATTGTTATAACAGGTATTTGGGAAACTGGACTTTGTTTTGGATAATAAACTTGGAGAAAGACGTTCTTGGAAAATAGAATAATGGAGTCTGGCCTGAGTACACCATTTTAAAAGGATTGTGTTAAGGTTGTCTGGCTAAAGCACAGTTTATGCTGGGAAAGTGTGAAAATTCAGTTTAACTGATGGTAGGGCTTGACTTTGGCAAGACTGAAAAGTTAAGCAGAGAAATGTACACTTACTTACACAGACAATAGGAAGCTACTCAAGTTTGTTCAAGAAAGAAATGATAACACCATAGAGAAAGTTAGTCTAGTAATAACACAGAATCTAAATTTGCAAGAGAAAAAGAAAAGAGGAAGGAAATTGAAGTTGAAGGGACAAGTAAGATATTTTTAATTGAAGATCTGTTGAATGTAAAGCATCATATTGTATAGTGCAGGCAATAACAGCCTATTATACAGTGTACCAGTAAGAGGAATCAGCAGTAGTATAGACACCCTAAATTTGAAATAGAATTACATTTAAAATGAGGGTAGGGGTAAAAAAAGAGATAAATATAAGACACTTTTATTTGTAAATATGATTTGATACCTTACTGAATATAGAAGTAAAACAATTAAATATAACATAGATATATGAAACTGAGATTGATGGTAATGATGAAAAGGAACTCAAGAGAGGGAAATATTTCAGGAGAGAAGATAATGAATACATTTTTATAAAGTCAGTGAAAGATAGTATTTTCGAAAACTAAAAGGACATCCTAAATTACTGATTCAGAATCTAGTGTTAAATATTTAATTTATAGCCATAGTTTGCTGAGAGAGAATACTTCATTTCTACGCTAGTAAATACTCCCTTATACGTTTCTAATAAATTTATAAACATACTAGTTAATGACAACATCCAAGCCATGAAAAAAATAGATAATTATTTTTGCATGAATTGCTAATTATAAGTATTTGCTAAGCTGTTGCATACCCAGATCCACTGCTAGATCCAAAAATTCTCCTAAGCATAAATACAGGTTCTGAGAAAGATGTCAGTGGAAGAAAACAAGAACAGGAAAGTTAAGAAGAAATCTAACTCCTGTGTTTAATTCTCAACAATAAAGTCATCTCCAGTACTATTTTCTCATGACTTTGAAGCTTCAAATATTCAAATTTGTACTTTATCAACTGCCATGGAAAGGAACCAGCTGTATTTTACATGGAGATACACAATTGCCAGCATGTTTTAGAATTCCACCCAGAATTTCTCCACAGAAATTTCTACCTACATTCCAGTCTCTTGCCTGCATGAAAAGTTGATAATCAGAGAGGGCATTATATGAAGTTAAACAACATCCAATCCTACTCTCTTTACAGTACCCACCTCCATTTCATATGTCTTTCATTTACTCTAGGCAGACAGCATCTTTAACAATCCTAGTATTCTTTGGAATCTTTTTAATTATCGTAAGGCCTATTATTTGTATGGAGTCTGGCAGCCCATTGGACAGGATGGAGATTATCATCACATGCAGACACGCATTCCATGAAAGAAGTAAATGTCAAAGAGACAATGAAGTCCTGACAGTATGTGTCACGAGTGATGAGGAGGAAGGGTAGTAGGGTAGGTTATTCTCAGCAGAAGTTCCCAGAGGCAGAGTAGACAATGCCTCCAGGCTAACGCTGACCCATTCTCATTGTTCACATTACAAAAGAAAGAAAATGCCTCTCTCTGGCTAGAGACAGAAGCCAATATTGGAGATCTGGTGGATGGTGGGGAGGCAATGCTGACAGGGCAGAGAGGACACAGTTCAGTGTTTCTGTATTTGCTTCCAGGGAGCCATCAGCCAAAGAGTGTGGACTGTAGGAGGGACTAGCGTCAGTCTTGATCGTGGCCTCTCGGTGGTGACCAGCAGGGTATCACCAAGGCTCAAGAAGAGAATAATGGGATAGTAGGACACAGTAGAGCCGAGGACCCACAGGAGAACTGTTGGAGCAACCAGTCGGTGAGAAAACAGCCCTTTTTATTTTTATAGAAAGTTCTAGAGAGAACTAAGGTTCTGCCCTTGACACATGGGTGACTATTGCCTCTAAGAGCAATGTGTGTTGAAGGGACTTTATCTTGTGTGGGGCTGAGCTAATGTTTCACAATTTTTGCTAATCTTGCTTAAACACTGAAACCTATACTGCATACTTTATTCCCTCTGTCCATATGCAGAAACCCAAGTACCATCTCTATATCCATGCCTGAAAACATTCATAAATTCAGAAAACCTGTCTTTACTTTTTATTAACTAGAAATAACAGCACTTTATAATTTGGTCTGAAGTTAGAGTAGTGTGACTATAAAATAATTAAATTGCGTTTATTAGGTCATGTAAAGACATTAATCTTATTCCTTTAGATCCATGGCATATAATTAGCAGCCTTTTTCTGAGTTGGTCTGATACAATATCCTTCTGTTTAATGTCCACAGTAGCTGATATTTGTCTTATATGTACATTGCTATTGCATAAAAATACTTTCTACCCAAACTTAATTATAGCTATCAGGACCGTAAGTTACAAATGCACATTAGTTTGTGCAGCTTTTCATTTTGAATAAAAATTCTTAGCTTAAATCAATGAAAGTAATAGTTGCATTAATTGACATGGTGTGAAATGCAATCTTTAAGATATGTTTAAAGGATCCTCATGTGCGTTTATTGATAACTGCTTTTTCCTGCAAAATCAAATTTCTTCAGAAATTGTAGCTATGTGGAGGACATAGCTGTCATTAGGTAAAGCTGAGTTTTAAGGCTAGGTGACTGAGATTGGGAGAGAGAAAAAATAAATGATGATTTCTATTATTTCTTACTCCGTTTCTGAACTGCTTCCTTCCCTAAAAGCAAGAGATCACAACCAAGGTTTATTCACCTTTCTCCAATGGAAGTAGCAGATAAAAGTGTGCCTAAAAATAAAACAGAAACATACATAGAAGTGAGAGTAGACTCCTTCTTTAAACGTGCCCACACACAAACACACACATACATGGGCTTTTTTAGACAACATGATCTGTTCTAGTTATAGTCATCTTAGTTTCAAGAAAGACCTCTCCAGCTAGCTCCAGAGAAAAGGAAGGGGAAATATATTTCCTTATAAGATATAACAGCAATTGTACCCAAAGATAGGAGACAGTCTTAAAGGGACTGAGAGTCAGTAGGAAATCAAAGATAGTCTTGTCATTTCTTAGGAGCTCCATGGACGCCCTAATCTCAGCACGTGTGCTCCTTGCTCTTCTCTCCTTTTCCCTAATTTATCATTTCTATTCTTTAATACCTCGGCTTGCGGGTGGCTGTGGCTTGCTGGGGCACCGACCTAATTCCTGACTCTGCTTCATAAATTTTCTATTTTTTTCTCAGACAACCTCATTATCTGTTTCAAAACCCCCAGATAACTGACACTTGCCTCTGGTTTTTCAATGTGGCTTCCTGAGAAGGCAATCTAGTCGGCTCATCATGTTTTAAAGCCAAGCTACGGACGATTCCCCTTGGGTCACACTGTGCATACCTGAAGAGAGGTGCTGAAGTCACATGGAGGCTTGTGACCTGACCACCTCTCAGCAGGGGCTGGGGATAGGATTTCTCTGGCAAAGACAGAGGCCGAATTGGCACCTGAAACTATAACTGAATAAAACTGGTAGAGGCTTCTGTCTGTGTTAGACCATTTTCCTAGGTGCTGAAAAGGACAAGATGATGCAGTAGGAAAAGCATGTGGTTTGGAGACATAGAGAACTAATGTTTCTGAGGCTGAATTCTTTTTTATAAATTGAAAGAACAATACCATGTCAGTGATGTATGGGAAAATTTTAAGGTGGTCTTGCATCTAATTTGAGTACTCAATAATGCAAAATGATTTTCCTGCTATTAGCTGAAAGCCTAGATTTCTAAGTTAGGTTATATAACTTGGGCAACTCCCATATTTTTCTCCCTAAAAAAAATTAAGTAAATTTAAAAATTGTGTTTGCTGTTTCTAGATTTTGGCTTGCATTTTAAATATAGCTATACTACGTATATAGCTTTAAAAAATATCTTTTGCAGCTTTAATATCTTCCATTTTCATTGGTTTGTACAAGTATTTCCATGAACAAATCACATATTATTTTAATACTGTAAGGAAAACAGAATTATCATGTTAGAAATGAGCAAACCAAAGTTCAGTTTCTATGTATAATCCAAAGCATTCCTTTATTCATTTATTCCTTTCCTCCTTCATTCATTCATTCTCTAATGAGCATTTATTGAGCACCTACTATTAAGGTTCTAAAGTGCTTAGGTTATAGCAGTAAAGAAAATGATGAGCATTTGCTTTATTACACTTTACATTTTAGTAAAAGGAGAAAGGGGAAAGAAAGAAAAAGAAGGAAAGAGGGAAGGAAAGGAAAGAAGAGAGAGGACAATGGATGAAAGAAAACATCATGATAAATACTGTGCAGAGAGCTTAAACAAGGTGGTGTGACACAGAGTACCTGGTAGGCTACTGTGCTGTGGTCGTGGGAGGCCCTTTAGAGTGACGTCTAAGCTGAACCCTGATGGTATTGCAGATGTGTGGGGCATAAGTAATTTAGGGAGAAACCAAATGCAGCAAAAGTTCCAAAAAGTAGCTTAGAATATTTGAAAAACAGAAAGAAAGCCAGCGGGTCTGGAATTCAGGCTGAGAACACTATGGGATGGGGTCAGAAAGTTAACGTATTAGGAATTTGGAAGACAAGCTACAAATTTAGCACTTTAAGTATGATAGGAAGCTGATGTGGTTTTAAGCATGAAAATGACAAAATCTAAATTACATGTTCAAAATTTTTACCCTGACTACTCAGAGATGAATTGATTTTAGTGGATCAGAAAGGAAGCAGGAAGGCCACCTGAAAGACTGTTGTGCCATGGCGAGGAGAGGTGGCAGTGCCAGCTGGACAGATGATGATACATTCAGGATGTATTTGAAGCAGCATTGGGAAGACTAGGTGTAGGTGAGGTTAATAGAGAAATCAAGAGATTGCCCTTAGATTCCAACTCAAGAAACTTCCTGTCTCTCATACCATTTGGGAAAGATATCAATGCAGAAATTTCTTCCCAGTGATTCTCACGAAGTTTGCTTTCCTGAATCCAAAATCCTAAGAAACTTTGAGAAATTAGGGACATGAAAAAAAGTACTGTAATTCTCTTGAAAAAATCAAAGCCTAATAGTCAATGTAGAGATACTCCTGGTTTGAAGGAAACCACTGCCGAGCTGAAAGCAAGAGCGAGAAATGCTGACATTCGGTGTCAAAGGTTAAGGTTGGTGTTTCTGAGAAACACAGGAAACTTAGGAGAGAATCAGTCACAACCTAATCAACCAGTCTTGCTCATGGCTGCTTTTGTGCTTTGCATGTGCTTGTGATGAGCCTGTCGTCTGACAGCAGTGAGTCGTACCTGCTAAAAAAAATAAATATTAATAGTTTACATGCATAGTGTATTTTATATAAACCTTAGGAGGGTGTTTCAAGAAGTAACACATTTTGATGATACTTTTAAACTTCATAAGAGATTCCAATGTTATTATTTGAAAACTAGCCAGTAACACTTGCTAATGTTTTTTAGTTTTTGAATATTTGCTATGGGCTAAAATTTCTGTAAAAACTACTAAATGGTACTTTTAAAGTAATAAGCATTTTATTAACAATAATACGTAAAGGGTACAAATGATGCTCAAAATAGTTTATGAATAACCTATGATTTAGGGAATTCTCATTTCTTGTATCCAAATCCCAGAGATTAGTATCTGTTGGGAATATAGAAATACACGTTTCAGTAACTCCTACTATTGCTTTCTTGCTTCGAGGTGCCTTTTCCCCCATTTTCACCAACGGTGCTCAATAGCGGCTCTTCTCTCACCTCTGCCCTCCCTTCTCAACCATAGTTACTTTTCTGTTTGCCAGTTTGTAGTTTTTCTATGATCACTAATACTGATATTGTTTCATAAGATGCTATAACTTTTTCCAGAGGTGAAGAGAAAGGACCTCATTCTCTCATTCTCTCTCAGGTATAAATTTGCTTACAGCCTTCCAGAAATTTTGCAGTTATTATACTATTTGAGAGGCCCCTTGAGTTCTCTGCACTGCTTTGTGCTAAATGAACTACTTCCTTTTGGTCCCTGTCCCAGACTGGCTGTCACAGACACTAGTTGTTTGTGTCCTAACTATGGAACTCTCTCTCTCTCTCGTTTATATTAGAAAAATGAGGAACAGTCTTTTTCTAATACCAAATGTGCCAAAAGTAAATGTTTACAAGTCATTTTTCATGAAATTGATAATATTGTCAAATCTCTTGAGGAAAATAAAAACTTAACAATTGTTAGATAAATCTCACCATGTACAGAACATAAGAATGCCAATGACAAAATTAGTCCTCCTTTTTAACTTGTAAATTATTAAAGTAACACAAACACAAAAATTCAATCTTTAATGGTGTGTTAAAATCCAAAGAGTATGTTCATAGGCATTCTCATTTCATTTTTGGGGAAGAAAAAGAAAGCTAGGAGGTAGTATTATTATAATTCCCAATTTTCAGATCATGAAACTGAAGCTCAGAGTTGAAACAACTTGTTCAGGATCATACAACAGATTATTGGCAGTGAAGGGGCTCTAGTTAATTTATTCAGTGTCATTTAACATTTAAAGATTTGACTGTAAGTATCAGCATTTAATAGTACCATGCTAGGTACTGGAAATACAGACATAAATGGACCCACTAAAGTCATGTATTCTTATCTCCTATTTTTAATATTTTCATGTTGCTTTTCTACTTGGACTGAGTAGTAATGATCTCACCATGTTATCTGAGAAAACACCAGGTGGATTAATTGCTATTACTCTGTGATTTCTCTGGACCAGTATGTGATTCTCAGAGGCGCCCTGGATCCTGAAAGACAGCCCCATCCATGGAAGGGGTGCACCACACTGAGCCAGCTCCTTAGACCACCGTTAGAGTGGTCCTCATTTCGTTGCAAGGAATGTGCCAGGTCATTAATAAGTCTCAGTTGTCTTTTCTCCAGGTCTTTTGTGTTTTCTCTGGTAGCTTTATTACTGATGGATTTACTGACTTGTACATTTCCCCATTGAATCTTTTTTGATGTACATGTGCATGTAGGCTGTGTTTGAAATTATACCAAAGCCAGATTCAGAGCTGTGGCACTTTTATGAGACTCATGACCTAATGCTATTCATTACTGCCATAGATGTTGATTATTTTACTATGTACCCTCTTTAAATATAAAATCAACCGACGTCTTTCTTCAAATCATCCCCTGATTTACATCTAGGGCAAAGGTGTTTTCTGATACCCAAATATCTAGGAATTCATAGTAAGTTTGTATGGCAGATGCTTGATGAATTCAGACAAAATGACATTTTGCAATTGAGTTATCCCATTAGAATGATAATATCAGTGTTTTGTGTCAGTTTCTATTGTCAGTTACATAAACCTTTGAAAAGCAAAATATAACTAAATCAGGACTGCTCATGAATTGCTTTGTGTGTGTGATTGTCTTTCTGGGTTTCTTGTTGAATTACTGAGTTCTATATGCACAATCATGGTAGCAAGTTAAAGAGTGGCTTTCTCCGGTCATGTTAAGAGATAACTTATTTTTATTTTTCCCCATAATACTTTGCCCATAGGAAGGCACAAAGTACATATATTTTAATTCTATTTTTAGAAGTGGTTTAATATAAGGAGCAGTAGTAAAAGGTGCTAACTGTTCTTCTTGGAAACTATTTCTGAGTGTTTGGAATATGCGTAGACTTCTACAAGACATAAAGTAATAGATTACATGTGATAAAAGTAAATTTTTATGTTTGAATTCGTTTTGGGGAGTTTTATATCTATCCTGGGAAGGCTAATAATCTAACAGAAATATGTTTTTTCTTTGTCGTTACTGAAATATAGACTTGAAGCCCTCTTGAGCCCATTTCATGAAATGATGAACTTTTTTGATTTGATGTTGGCAGCTGTGCATTAAATGATTTAGACAGAATTTACTCTGCATGCAGGGTCTGTTTATTAGCCTAAATGAATAGAGAAACTGGGGATACTAAAGTATGTTTTTAATGATTAAAATTTAAAAACTCAACTATCAATGTCCCTAAAATATAGTCCTTAACTTACTGTAGTCTTCCTTCCATATATTTTGTAATTATTTCTTTCATTTCTACTGTTCATGACTTCCTCAAATAATACATTAAAAACAAATGAAAATATGGTAAAGAAATCAAGGAAAACTCATATCCCTGTTGCCTCATCTCATGTTTGGATTCTGCATTATCAAATACAGATGTTGTTAAGGTAAAAAATAAACAAAAAAAACCTCTTGAGTGGGTTAGAAGACTTTAGTTATGATCTCATCTCTTCAACTAATTAGCTCTGTGACTTGGCAGGAGCCGTCTTATTTTGGGATCTAATTTTCCTCATGGTTATGTGTATGCAACTCCTTTCCAGTTCTAACCGTCTATCATTCTGACTCAGGAGATCTCTGTCCTCTTATGTCCCCTTCCACAGAAACAGAATATGAGTAGAGGCCTGTATTGTTCAGAATATATTGTTCAGAGAATTGTTTAGCAAAGAGGATGAGAAAACCTAATGAAGGCACTGCACACAATGTGTGTGGAAAGAAACCAAGAAAAGATGATGATGCATGTTGAGGCTAATTCCATTCTGAAGACACTGCCACCATTAGGCTCGTCTTGGTCAATAAGAGTTGCCAGAACCTGTAAAGAATGAAAGCTAGAGAAGAGGACTGCCCAGCAGAAGCTGTGGACTTCTACAGAAGGGGACAGATACTGCCAGCTGAAGCCTCGCAATAAGAGAGTTGGGAAAATACATCTCCATCCTCTCTCTACTCCTCTGAAATCACCTGCTAGTGCTTCCCAGTGGCTAAATCTAACAAGGAATTAGAAGGCAAGGCATTCCAGGAGATGCAGTCCATACGCATCCATTTTTCTGGGGAACAAACAATGTGGAAAATATAAAGAATATCTAGCTCATGGTTATCCTACTGAATGATGGGAGGGAGGGCTGCGTACGGTGATGCCTAGACAATGCTCTATGGCGAATCCTCTTCTGGATTTTAGCTGCCATCTCCACTATGACTAGAACATCTAGAAGCTTTAACAGGCGCCTCATGTGTGTCTGAGAGAGGTTGTTATCTCCACCCACTGGAGAGGGTGTGGATAAGGATGGATACTGGAAATAATTTATTAAGTAAGATCTTTCCATAATGATTCCTTTTTATATATAAAATCCATCACTTCTCACTTTAAAAGAAAAAATATTCTGAAGATTGCTATCATAACTGAAATACTTGATTTTCCCTGTGTTCTCCTCTTATAATGAAGTGGATATAAAATGATCAGAACAGGATAATTTTGTAATGAAGAAAAAAATTCCATGGGGCATCCTTTCCCATCTGTAATTATTTTACAAATGTCTATTCTGCATGAAAAACAGCACTGTCGTAAGGCATGCAAAGCTGTTAAGGACCAGCTATATTTCCATAAAAGCAGATGCCAAGAATGCACAGTAAGGAAGCAAAACCAAACTGAGCTTACGATGCACACCAAAACTGGACTGTCTACTTCTGAAACAAATGAGCAAATTGTGTAAAATAAATGAATAAATATGCACATAGTTAGCCATAGCTTATACCAGAGAGCTAATTCTCCAGAAATGTCTTTATTTCTATGTGTTTAAATTCTCTGGCTTAACTAGAAAATGCTGTTATTTTAAATACAGAGATGCCTCAGACGATCTTTTATGATGAGGTTTTCAATATCCTCAAAATTGAGTGTACATTGTATTGCTTGTTGAGTTGCAAGAAGATGCCTTAACTGTTAATTTTGGGAGAAGCAATATGTGGTTTCAAATCAAGTGGGTGAGCAAATGAAGATGGAAGAAATTGATTACCTCTTGTGTCTTTATTTCCCAGGCAATAATATTCATTGCTTTGCGGCTGTACTTATTCTAGCTAAAACTCATCTGATCTCTAAAACAACCTTTCTTTATGTTGTGCAATAAGCAGCGATTGAAATCTGGTTAACCCTCTGCTAAACCAGAGATAGTAGAAAGCACTCGAGTGTAGCATTTGGTGTGATACAGGAATTAAGGTACTGAGGATTTCATAAGAACACCGAGGAACCCAGACATGAGGTGCCTGTAGACTTCATCTGAGGAAATACTGTGATGCTTTGCAATTAATAAAATCCTAGAGTTATTAGCATTCTTACCTCCATAGAATCCTTTCATAATTATTATTTAATTTTGGCTTTGTGAAATAAATAGGACAAAGATTATTTTATGTATTTGAATGGAAGGAGGAAAGTGAGACACAGATGTATTCCCTTAAGGTAAGACTGCTTTACCCCATGATTTTAACTTGATTCAGAATACTTGCACATCCATTTACATCTTTTCATACTTAACCCTCTGCATTCCTATGAACTTAATTCTACATGTAAGATTTTATATGTGAGGAAAATGAGGCTCAGAGGGGAAAGATGATATTCCCAGTCACAATCCCTGAGCAGTTCTTCACACATGGGCCTGTACCTTTCACGGGCTCATTTATTATTCTTCAATATCACACAAAATACTGCTATTAGTAACAAAAACACCTCTCCTCTGATGTAAAGCCACAAAACATGGGTACTAAAAGCAATATTATACATTATCCATAAGACAATTATTCCCTTTTCTTTTCATTCTCGGTATTTTATGCTTTTCTCTGATGCATCTTTTGAGACTTCAAATTTTAAATCTTCTAAGAAATGGTAACCTAACTAGCCATCTTTACATTAAATGAAATAAAACACGTCACTGTTCTTTGTACTTTTTTATGTGTTTGGATTATAAAAAAATAACCGGTGGTGAGGATTTTTAAAACATTATCCAGAGAGATTCCTTCTGAATTTTATCACAGTAACCAATTGTTAGCTACTATTATTGGTATGATACACAAGCTACTCTAACCAACTGCAGAGGGCTGAGAATTAGGATATTCTGTTAAAGAAATCTATTGTGGAATTCTGTTATAACATTCTTCAGTCCCATCATAACCCTTAAATTTATTTCTATATTTAAAAGGAATTATGCCATTAAAAAAATGGTAAAGTCTTTTCCCCAATCCAGAATCCACTGCAGAACTCTAGCATACCATTAAGACACTGTATTTTATTGACTTTTTAGAATTGTATTTGTTAACCTTTCATGCATATGAGGAGTAAGAGTACTGGCAGTGAGGTTTTTTTGAGGAAAAAAATTATATTTACAAACCATTGGTCTAGACATAAGTGGGTGGGAAAATTATGTATTGGAATTAAATTATGTGTGTATATACATATATATATATATATATGAGGCAATTTTTATTTGATTCATGTGATTTGCAAAGTATAATTTGTTGAATTAAGTCATAAAATTTATTATTAATCCCATAAAGATGCTTAATAAAGAAACTTTTCATGTAACTGTTTCAAAGACTGTGTACATTTGTACCAAATTTTTTCTGCCCAGTAATAGATCTAGAGCATATTTCCCTGCTTCCATAAGTTGTGATTATTGGAATAAAATTGATTGACTCATCTTCTAGAACTTGCCCATAAAAACCACCTCTAAAATTATCTTCCCTCTGTTTTTGGCTGAACTAACTGGACTTAAGGACCTAATGGAGGTTGTGCTGTAAATGGAAGAGCTTGGGTCTCTGAATCATGGCGAATGGGGCCAAGTGCCAATCACATGAATGGAATTGTTGGTAAGTGTGATGTAAATGTTATTTCATTTTTTACTGTGACTTTGGAGTATAAACTATAGAAGTTTAGTTACTTCTTCCTAATATATTTACAAAGTTTCAAATAACTGGGTCATATCAAGGGTGTTTACATATTTTCATCTTCTGTCCTCTACTTATGCTGCATAAAAATATACTTCACATTTAAAAGTCACTGTTCAATCCTTTTAACAGTATTCCATGTGGTTATGTGACGTCTTAATGTTTAATAGTAAAGAAGGAAGCAGCTTACACAGTCATTAGATATAGCCTATCTTTTTCTTAAATTATCATTATTTTATTCAGGTGACAGTATACTAACTTCAGTTGTTGCCAAATGAAGTGCAGTTTCTTTAAAACACTTGCTTGACCAAACAATTGTATTTCTAGATCACCTAGAAGATTTTACCTGAAAACCAGGATTGTATGTTTTTCTGTTAAGTGTCTCATCTTAAGCATGCTTCATTCTCTAATCTTACAATATCCTGTGGGTGATGTATTCCTCAACTATTACACATTTTGTTCCCACTTCCAAAAGATATGTGGTGGTTCTTTATTCCTGGAAAGTTATGGTTAAAAAGATACTTGTTTTCTACATTGATCTCATATTTTGATGTGTTCTCCATCTCATTTTTCCAGCAGATGAAGATTTGAATGTGTTAATGACATTTTTCCCTGAGTGGTTTTCAACTGAAAATTTTTTATGGATTTGAACATTTTCCTCTTTAAAACAGCTGATGCCAAGCTCTGAATTCTGTACTTATTGACATATGCCTAAGAATTTTAGACATCTTCAGATTACACTTAAATCTTTAAAATCTTCAGCCAGAAGGCCAAACCTGGCAATGATTCACTGTGATAATTTTCCTTGTTTTGGAGATATATTTTTTATATCTGTAATAATTACAAAATGATATAGAAGTATCTACTTTCCTCCTTTTCTAATTATACCACCCTGTGTGGGCTGTTGATGCACATATTCTAGGAATAGATTCTAAGAGAGAAAAGGCATCCCACACTGTGCTGCAAGTTGGCTGAGGAAGGGTAATCAGTCCTCTGACGTGTTTGGGTTCACTTGTCTTCTCTGACCATGCTGACTCCATTGTATAGAGTACAGTACTGTCTGGGAGCACTGCTTCTGGAAGGACAGTATTTTGGAGCTAGACCCTGTCTACTGAGGCTTAACTACAGGAGAAGGGACATTTTCTTGAGCATAGCAAATCAACTCAACTTGATTGATTGTTTGTCTCCCAGACATGTCGTGGAATTGATATCAGATGTGCCATTTTCTGCATTTGGGATAACTGACTTGGTGAAAAACTAAGTCCTTATATATTGCAGATGCTTCGTAAAGCTCTCTGGTTACCACATTAGAAATGAAGTTCACTGAGTATTGAGTTTGGGCATTAGTGGGCCCAGCCAACATGTGAACACACTGGGGACTGGAAGTAGGGTAAGCAGAGTTTATTTAGATGCCTAAACACGTTAGAGTGTGATCCATGTAACCAGCTTTTTGAACAGTGACTAACATGGGCAATGCGGAGCTCTCAAGAGTGATTCTAAATGACAAGAGCCAAGATAGCTGCATTCAGATCATTTGGAAATTGTAATACAGACTCCCTGTCCTCAATATCAGAGATTTTTGTCTACTATGTATGGAATAGGGAAAGAGAATCTTCATTTTAATGAAGATGTAAATACTGGTCTAGACAGCTGGGATGCATTTTTGCTAAGCATGTCATTCTTGTAAAAGAAGACTTTGATTGACAGGGATAACCCTTAACCATTTATGTTACCAAAAGGATAAAGAATCTCTGTGTCCAAGGAAAATATAATTTTCGATATAGGTAGAAGTGGAATATATAGTGTTTTAATAGTTCATTTCCTTTCATACCCATGTGCTCAAGAAATCACTTTTATAAATGATATTTTTTAAAATGAAGTAATGTTAAAGTTGTTTTATAACATGCCCATACAAATGTTCCCGCCTGTTTTAGTTTTAGCTTTAATAACTGTTAGATAAAACACTATTTTCCTGTTTTATGGTTTAAACTATTAAATGTTAACAGACTGATGATATAAAGGAATTAGGGGTCAGGATTTTGTTCACTTATCTCTTCATGGATGGTATGAATCTGACAGACCATGACATTTTTCGGTCTCATTGATTCTCTCTCTAAAGATTTCTCTGTTGCCCTAATTCCTAAGCTCTGTTGCTTTCATTCTGCAATGACATTTAGTTTTTTACAAGTGGAAAGTTTTTACTTTGTTATAAATGTTCCATTATTTTCTTGGCTATGTTGTAAGCATTATTAGTAAGGTTGTTTTTATTAAATCTAAAATCTCATAGTGGAAGTTTTTGAAAGTATTGTAAAGTTTTGCTTCTGTCTGCTACCCTACCACTTACCTTTCCTTATTTTCTGCTGTATTTCCTTTCTCTTTTCTTCCATCTCCATTTTTCTCTCCTTTCTCTTTCTCCTGTTTCTCTTTATACTACTTACCATATGCAACAAATTGCCTTTAAACTTGATAGATGAAGATGAGTGAAGATGTCCCTTAAGGCTGTTAGTCTCAAGTGACAAAGATAAAATAATTGCATAAGTAATTATTATATGAAGCCATTTGTAAAAATGTATAGTAGAAGACCCAGTGTAAGCCTAAGCTGGCATCAATATATGATTAGGTTCATAATATAAATATTTACTTGAGAGACAAGGAAGCCTCCTGAAAAATAACTTATTCCAAATGCCATAGAACCAGGCCTGATGACACTGATTTGGTGTATGACTTAGGCTGGAAGAAAATAGTGATACTAAATAACCACATTACATTTTTCAGTAATAGTGAGGTTTCCTGGCTATAGCTGAAACCTAACTTTATAAGAAGTATGCCTCACGTTACTGATTTTGGACATTGGTTAACAACATAGATAATATGGCTGATGGAGGAGAGAGAATCCACCGATTGCTTGCAGATTGCCTCACCATCACGGTCAGGGGGTGAGAATATCTGATGAGAGCTGGGAGCACTGAACACATGTGAAAAAGTGGTACAGTTCTTATGTTTCCATGTCTTCAGTTATTCTCCCTACACATTACATTTTCCCAGATTTCTTGGAATAGGTATTGCCAGTGAGTTGGGAGCCATCAGGGAACCCTTCAAAATTATGATTAAAGAAATGTGAAGTAGGTCTTTAGGAGATAATTGGCTGTGAGCTGACAATCAGAAAAATCCAAGTGTAAGGCAAAGGTGCATACCTGTGATATTAGGCATCCTTGTGTTGATATTTTTCTTTCTATGTAGGTTAACACAATTGGTCTCATAGATCACTGCCTCTCTTTAGCAGAGGGCCTCCATTTCCAATGTCTTTTTGACTCAAAGTACTTTGGAGTGGGGCCAAGAACTAGGACCAGAATGTTGTCTCCAAGCTGATTGTTGCCTTAAGTTTGGGGGAGTACGTGATCCTGAAGTTTAACTTGTATAAAGTACATACCTCCGTAACTGTGGTTATGATGCAGCGTAGAGCAAGGGCAAGTTGAGGTTCCCCAGTAGAGTGAGAATCTGTATCATCATTGTAGAATTGGATTCTATGGTAAATTTTATGAAAATGACAGAAAAGTTGCTCACTGAGTGTGGCACACATACCATCAGCTACAGGGATATGAATAATCCTGTGTGTTAGGAAACTAAGTATCTGTAGCCTCAAGAAGTTGAGGATGAAATGCTAGCCGTAACTGTATCATCAACGTATGATCAACCAGTTCAGAATGCTGGAATATTCAGAAGACTTGGCCAGGGAATTATGTAGTTCCTTCAGATATCGTCACAGGATGGTGTCTACAGAGTTTGGAAATGCCCCAGGGTATGTTACTGTCTTTGTCATCTATCTGGCTCTCTGCCCATCACGAGCTATTCTATTGCACTGCTTCATGCTGCTGGAAATGCCAAGTTGTCATGTAGCAATAGAATATGTATGAATGGAAGAGACATCTTTTTCCTTCTCCTGGGAAGAAGTAGAAACCTGGAAATTAGAGTCCCCTGGTACAATCAAATGTGTAGGAGAAAGAGGATGGCTGCCTCGGAGTCTCTAGTAAATGCTCCCAAATGATGAAACATCTGTGTTTTTGGCTGTTGTTAAATGAGAATGCTGGGTTCTGAGATTCACTTATTTCTCCATTACCTATACCCCACTGCTTACAGCTGGAGGTTACTCTTTCATGAAAGGGGAAGAAACTTGTCACGGTGATCTCCCATCTTGGGCTTGCAGTGCCCTGTTTATCTAATACGTGATGCAGAGTCAATTATAAGCTTTCATAACAAGGTTCTGAACTTAAGTTAATGTTCAAGGAGCAGGCATTGGTCTTGTATGTGACAAACACACGACAAATGAGCAGGCTGAGGGATACCCTGGAGGTTACGACTGTCATGATTCCAGTTTCAAGTTAGCAATCCAGACAAAGCAGACCCTGAGGGAGCTGGGACCAAGAGGCAGAAATCATATCTGTAGCACTGGGAAAACAAATACCAGGTAAAAACAACTGTTGGAGCATATCCTCAGGAAATGACATGAAGTAAGGGGATGGTACCTGCCAGTGTTTGAAGGATATTTCATAATGAATGTACCCCAAAATAGGAAAGATCTTGATGTTTAAAAGTTGTTTAAACCCAGTTTCATTTTAAGTTTCAAAATAGAAACTTATAAATAACCATCTGTCCCATCCTAACAATCAACAAAAGCTTGATAAACTACAAAACATAGTTTTTTAAAAAAATCATAGAGCTGAAGACTAAAAATTCCTAAGTAAACTAAAGTCCAGAAAGTGGTAAACCTTTAATAAAAAAGACAACTCCCAGCTCTGCCAGAACTGTGAAAGAGGAATCCGCAATTCATTCCAGGGTAGGGTAGGGCAAAAGGGAGTAGAAGACCGCTAACATCAAAAAAAAAAACTTTTTACAGTTTCCTGTGAATTTTTGTGCCAAGATGCATAGCAGAGGAGCTCCACCAGTAGAACCAGTCTGCAGTCACTCAATAGCTCTTACAAGTATTTATATAATTTGGATGGGAGCATCAGAGGAAAGAGCTGAAAAAGATGTTCCATGAGGCCTGTGGGGCTTTACCCAAGGGCAAGCTCCTTCTTCTCTGCAAAGTGAGAGACAGTGTTAAAGAGATGAGGAACACTGAGGATGGCTCCAGGTTCTTTCCATTCCAGGGTCTTTCCTGGTAAAGGCAGGACAAGAGAGCTGGAGGAAAACCCGTCCCCCAGGCACTGTCAAATTTCAATTACCAAAGACTAAAGACAAGGCAGGAAAGCTCAGATAAGCAACTCAAGAGCCATTCTAGGATTACAGGAGAGTGGTGGCTGGGGAAGTGGTAGGAGTGGTACTGCTGAAAGAAATTTCCCAAGGTGAACAGCTGGAGAGCAAAGAGTACTCTTCAGGATTTAAAAAAATCTAGAGAGGTTATCACATGCACAAAAACTTTGTTACTCAGCTGTGAAACAAGGGAAGCTTTCTGAAATCTCACCAGTACTCAGATTTCAGGTCCCCCCAGAAAATAATGATCCAGTCCACAAAAAATATAAAGCTAGTGGTGAAGTCAGTAAAATTTTAGCTGCCCAGAGACCCTATTGAGAGTGATGTGCAGCATGGCTATAAAAGAAGAGGGCCACTTTCCAGAGGTAAATGTTTACTTCAGTATCTACTGGTCCTTTAATTAAAGCTTCAGGCATATAATCAAAAATCACATGAAGTACATGAATATAACTCTGGGGGCAAAATAAGTTCCCAGCCTGGGGCAAATTACCTTTGAAGCCAAAATCAGTCAAAGGGAGAAATAAAGTGGGAGAAACTCATTTATTGCTTACAAGCAGTCATCCACTTTCTGCTTGCCCACATCTCTTGCGACCTGGCTGCAAAAGGGACCCCACCAAACCTCTCCTGTCCATATATACACTCACTCCTCCCACCCTTGTAATCACCTATTGATATGGAGATGGACTTCTCTCCACCCCTTGGAAACACCCTTGACATGGAGATGCAGTAAAGCCAGGCAAGAGATTCTGGAAATACTGCAATTTTACCCACAATGAAAAAGCAAAAAAAACATGATCTGTTCTCCAGAGAAAATAGCAATAGGAACAAATTCAGAGGTGGCTGTAACCCCAGGGAGAGGAGATCCCAGGGCATAATACCTCTAAAACTGAAGTCAGTCAAAGGGAGAAATAAAGTTTAAATTACAAATGTGGTCCGAGCTGTTTCTCTCTCCTGCTCCAGCAGAAGCAAGCAAGCAAGATCTCCCCTCCAACCTCTAAGGTTCAGATAAGCCCTAGGTTGCCCAGGTAATTACCCACTGATATGGAGATGAACTACTTTCCTCCACCCCTAGGAACGCCTGTTGATATGCAGATGCACTAAAGCCAGGTGAGATATTCTGGAAATATTACAATTTTACCCACAGTGGCCCAGATATTGAAATTATTAGCCAAAGACATTTAGATGACTAAGATAAAAATGGAAAAGGTGGACTATATGAAGAAGGAAATTTTAGTTGAAATGTAAGTTGGAAGTTATAAAAGAGAATCAAACTGAAGGCAAGAATATCCAGTTTGTTAGAAGTAAGAAAAATAAACAGTTTGGTTTTATCCTCCCTTAACCCTTCAGTGCTTGTCCTTACTTTATATGGATCGGAGTTTCTGACCTACACTATTTCCCTTCTTTCTAAAGAACTCCTTTTAAAATTTCTTGCAAGGCAAGACTCCCGGCAACAAATTCACTCAATTTTTGTCTGAGTGAAAATCTCCACTGATTTTACAGGATTAATCCTAGGTTGGTGGTTTTTCTCTCCACACTTTAAATATTCAACTCCACTCTCTTGCTCGCGTGATTTCTGAGGAAAAGTTGATATAATCCTTATCTTTGTTCCTTTATAGATAAGGTGTTTTTTTCCTCTGGCTTATTTCAAGATTATTTCTTTTATCTTTGATATTCTATAGTTTAAAAGTATAGTTTTTTGGCACTCATGCTGCTTGGAGTTCTATGAGCTTCCTGAGTTCTATGGTTTGGTGCCTGATGTTAATTTGTGGAAATTGTTAGTCATTATTGATTCAAATAATTCTTCTGTTTCTTTTTCTCTTCTCTTTCTGGTATTCTCATTATGCATGTTACACCTTTTGTGGTTGACCCACAGTCCTTGGATATTCTGTTGTTTTTTCAGTAGTTTTTTTCTCTCTGCATTTTGGTTTTTGAGGATCTAGCTCAGAAATTCTCTCCTCAGTTCTTTCTAGTCTACTAATAAGCCCACAGAAGCATTCATTCTGCTACAGTGGTTTTGATCTCTAGCAGTTCTTTTTTATACTTTCTTAGGATTTCCAATTTTCTGCTTACGTTGCCCATCTATTATTGCATGCTAATTTACTCACTAGAGCTCGTCGCATATTAATCACAGTTGTTTTATATTCCCAGTCTGATAATTCCTAACAAGCCTGCCATGTCTGGTCCTGAGGCTTGTTCTGTCCTTTCAAATTGTATTTTTATTTTGCTTTGGGGAATGCCTTGTAATATTTTCTTGATAGCCAGAAATGATGTACTGGCCAAAAGGAATTGCCCTTAGGACTGTATCCCCCTGGAGCTTTAACGCTTGGAATGGTCCACACTGGGCCTCCAGCAATTCATCAATTACAGTTCAGGTTTTCCTGCCCTGAAACAGGGTCATGTGGTGGCATAGATCTCTGCTCTAGTGAATCATGACTCCCTGTGTTAGTCTATTTGTTTCTCTAATCTGGGTTTGCCCTGTGTGTTGATTTTCCTTCTCATGGATCTAAAAAGAGATGTTGATTTTTCAGTCTGTTCAGCTTTTTATTTGCTGGGACACTGTAGTTATGTACATGTGGAACTGAAATTATGTATATATATATATATATATTATATATATATATATATATATACACACACACACATACATGCACATACATATTTATATATAGTGGTTACATGGATGTATGCAGTCATCAAAACTTATCAAATAAATACTTAAGATCTATTTTTTATTTGATAATACCTCAAAGACATACATGCATACATGCATACACATATATAAACATGTACATACATGCACAACAAAAGGTGTCATTATTTCCCTTAAATAAGATATATTCCCTGATGTAATTATAAATGAGATATTTGTCTGCTGAAAGTATTTATAATTTTGAGTCTTACATATCATTAGAATCATGTGCCATATTTATTTTCGTTTTTGCCTCACATCCCATCACACAATCTCTTTCTCCATATACCTCCCCTTGCATATCTCATACACAGGCACATTTGTCCATAAGAGGGAGCAAAAACATTTGCGCTCTCCTAGCCATCAGCAAATCTCTTTCTCACTGCTAAGCCCTGCCATTCCATCTAGCAGTGCTATCATAAGATGATTTGTAACATTTTTTCCTCTTTCCACAAGCAGACATGATAAGGTGAAGTTGATCTATACACATATCGTTTATATAATGACTGTGTTTGTTTCAATAGACCAGTATTGTTCACATGAATTTGGGACTGCAAAGCGGCTCTAAAATTGTGCATGCACATGTGTGCATGCACACACACACATGAAAGAAAGAAAGCAAGAGAAGAAAGGAGTTTATTCTTTTGCTTCCTCCTGAATTAAAGCCATGTTCTCACATTTGTTTGACCCAGAGGAGGCTCATCATGCCTCATCCATCAAAACCGGAAACATAAAGCTGTAGATTGAGAATTCTTTAGTTGTACTAATGCTTTTTCTCCTTTCTTTCTCTTTAAACCTTTGGGCTTCCATACCAAATCATAGTCAGTTATCACTGTTCGCAGTAGCAGTGTCCTATCAAGTCACCAGGAACACTGAATTAGTGAGGACTGAGCCATTGTTTTTAGGGAGAACAGAGTTCATTTCCTGTGATCCTTTGGTCACATTTTCATTGAATGATCAGTATATAAGCTTGTTTTATGTGTGTTTCTGTTTAAAGACATCTATTAAAGACACTGATAGCTATATGTGTGTGTGTGTGTGTATGTGTATTTATATATGTATAGTTGATTCATTAACATTAAACTCACAGCCAGTGGCACTCATGTCTGGACAAAACTTACCTAATACACACATTTCTGTCTATGAGGCACGTACAGCCTTCTTGCACTTAGGAGTGCTAGACAGCACTTACCACTACTCATGGGGACCACTTCAAACTAAAACCACAAAAACCATGAAACCACAAAAAACACAGAAATGTGAAAAATGTAGCATTAATTACACTGTGAAAAGAATGCTTGATTATAACATGAGACTGCAAACTACTCAGCCCAGAAGTTGTGCATTGGGTTCCTCAAATTTTTTACTTCTCTGCTCATGTGCGTATCCATGAATGACAAGGAGAGTGTTAGGAGTATTAGCTTTTAGTTTACAAATAAATCTTAGTGACTAAACTAATTCACAAACAGGAAATCCACAAAAAATGAGGATCAACTGAATTTCTTGTGGAAACCAGTAGAACACATAACAGTTCTTTTTCTAATTGCTATGTTTGTGATTTAGAGTTTCTGAAGTTTCCTAATAAATATGAACTATTTGTCAGGATTTACAGTCTCTCTTCCCTGATCTTTCCACTGTGGAAAAGATCTTTTCCACAATTAGTAAGTTTATCAATTCAGTTTTCATTTTATCAAACATTTGTCTGGTGCCAAGTGTTATTCAAATATAATAATAAGTTATTATCTCTACTTCAAACTTGCAAATTTTAATTATGAATATAACATAACGTTTAATACACTTACGGTAAATTAGGGCCAGGACCAAAAGGAGGGCATAGTCAAATACAAGGTTAGCAAAAGCCGATAGGAAAAGTGATATTAAAGTTGAATCTGGGTGAATAAATAGAAGTTTGCCCAGTGGAGAAGTGCTTTAAATAAGATGCTTCTCCTAGGTAGTTTTGATATTATGATTTTGATACAGTGAAGGCTTTTATTCCACCACTTTGATTCTAAAAATATTTGGAATTGTGTTTTTTATTAAAAACACTAATATTAGAATTTCATAAGGATGCATTTTATTTCAAGAGGAAAATCTCTGGATATTTTTCTGAAAAAAATTCTAAAAATTTTGTGTATAAGATAGTTAAACTATATTTAGCTTTTCTGTTTCTGTTTTTACTTCTGTGAATTGGAGTTGAAACAATGGTGTCTAAACAAGCTTCTAGAGCAAAGATGTGGAGACATCAAGCTGTATGTCAGGTTTCGATAATTGCAAGATATAGTTAGGAGATTATTTCTGTAATCCTTATAGGAGATGAAAGCCTACATAGAGGCAGCAGCAACATTAATGGAGAAGACAGGACATATTTGAGAATTATTTAAGATTTCAGTAATAATATCCTGGTGGATGTTAATGGAAGGATAGGGGAGATAATTTAGAGACTCTCAGAAATATGGCAGTCACATAGCATGTGATAATAATGTAAAAACAATAACAAAACCAGATATAATGATTGACATTAATTGCATACTTACCCAGCACCATAATGTATGTTACATAGCTAATTCTTACAACTCCATGAAGGAGTTACTATTTTTATCTTTGTTTCTTGAATGAGGAAAATCAAATGCGAAGATATTGGATAACTATTCCCAAGGTGAAGGAGCCATAATTGGCATACTCAGCATTTGAATAAACCAGATTAGAATGATTAATTTCTTATAGGATGAAGTTGTTAGTTATATATTGTATATAAAGGTAATAGTATAGAAACAAAAAAATGTTTTGGTATGCCCTGCTGTTATAAGAAGATTATGAACATAAAAGTTTGTTCTATTGTATTCTCATATGTCCCTATATTTTAAAATGACTATCAAGAAAACATTTGGGCTTTGGAAAAAGAATTTTAGGTATTCTCTTAGTATTGTTTGAAAGCATGTGATCTCTCCTCTATAATAATTGGTTAGAAAAAGAACTGTTTGTAAGGAAAAAAATCAGCAGTTAAGAATGAAACTGAAAAGCAATGTCTGAGAAAACATAGCCTTGGGAATGAAACTGATTTAATTTTTCATTCAGTGAGCTGATAGAATAATCTTTAATTGGATGCTAAAATAAACTACAAATATATATGTATTTCCATATTTTCCAATTACAGATGCACATATAAATATAATCCAAAGGCACAACCCGCTCTGACCTTTATGTTATTAAAAGTCATAGGCACTATAAAAAATTTTGTTCTAAGCCTCCTGATTATGAAAGCTCAGTGCAAAAACTAATATTGCGAATAGGATATTTTTAAACCATAATCTAAAAGAAATTATAATTGTTCTGAAATCAACATTTTTTTTGCATAATATCTAAAATATTACTATTATGCATTACTATAATTTATGAATAAATAACCACAATGTATATTTCTGGTTGCTTTCCTCAGACCCCAAACAGGAATGTCTGAATTGCAGCTAGTCTTTTTATAAATTTTGGTTGTGAACTTTAGTTAATGAGAATTTCTGATTGGTTTAGGGCAATCCATTATTTCTTATAGGAAAAGCAGCTTAAACTCCTCTTATTCCAGATGTGGAGTGGGGAGCGGTGATGGCTATACAAGATCATTGCTGTGTAAGGACAGTCAGAACATTCTATTCCAGGGAGTAGTAAATCAGCAGTGATATTCAAAACTGAACTCACTGTCTTCTCTCCCAATACCCTTCTGCTTTAAGCCCAATTTCTTTTAATGGCATCACAACTGTCCTAGTCAATGAGAACAAAGGCGCTATGAATTCCTGACATGTCTCTTACATTTGTGTTCCACATCCAAGCAGTTGCCACATCTTGTTTATCCTCTCTTTGTGATATGTTTTAGTTGACCCATCTTCTTTATTAGCAATGCTTATAACTTAGTTTAGCCTTGTATCTCACACTTTGACTATTTCAATAGCATTCCAGCTATCCTCTTTATCTAGTGTATTACCTTTCCCCAATATTTTATAGCTGTCCAATTGATCCTTCTGAAATACAACATAGATTATGTTACACAAATAGCTTCCCAAAGTCTTTAGAATAAATTCAGATGTTCTAATTTAACATTCAACACTCTCCAAAATCTGGTCACAATATAACTTTCTGGACAGAGTTCTTCCTGGCCTCTCATATACCCTACCAAGCAAACTGAATTACAGATTCTTCCCTCAATGTGGTGACCATATTTTTTCCAACTTAATTTCCTTAATCTTATCATTTCTGAGCCATAGAATAACATTCTCTCTCAACTCTACATGTTAACATCCTATCTGTTCTTTAGGATCCAACTAATATGCCATGTGCTTACTATGAATCTTTCATCTGAAAATAATCTAGTCTTAGCTTAAATTCACAAACCGCTTTATTTTTCTTGTAGGTATTTAGAACATGATCTATGTCTTATGGATTTCATATCATTGTAATCCATCACAGGGTGTTTTACTTTTTGAGTAAGTACTCAATAAATACAAAGACTACATTTTTGCATATCAATAGAAAAATCTCATGAGGGAAAGAGGGAAATGTCATATTATAAGCAATGGAGAATCAATGACTAAATTCAGACAAGTGACCTGTATTGGCAGTGTGGCTACCAACACAAAATAGGGTCATTAAACTTCTTGAACTTGACTTTCTCCAAATATTGCTTTGTATGGCATTTTCCAGATCTCTTTAACACAGAACCATAACAACTAAGTAAATACAATGATGAGACTCATTCAAATTTGATTTAGAGTAGAATATGACTTACGAAGGCATAATTATCATTAAGTCAGTGAACTTGAGACTTGTGACAGCCAATAACAAAATAATATTATCTGACCTCTTCATACATTTTGTGAAACATAAAAAACTCTGCTTTTTCAATTATATCAAAGAAAAGCATTAATGTTAATTAATGGCTTGCATATAATAAGTGTCCCAATTTCAAAATACCCCTTCCCTTCTTCCACAGCATACTGAAATAAGTGGGATGTAAATTGTTCTGTACATGTAATTCTATTACAGTCTTCTGTAAAATAATCATTAAAGGTTAAACTTTATTATTGATCAATTTATCTAGTCCAAGCAGTTCAAAACTAGACTAAGTAACAGTAGTAACGAATTCTAATTCAACAATAAAGATTCTAATTCTATGCATTTCCCAAATTGTAAAGGTGTGGAAATAAAAAATACAGTGCAGTTTTTTTTTTAAGTTAAAAAATGTACACATTTTACAAAAACAACATAAGTACTCCTTTGGTCCTGTGATTAAATGATTTTATTCGGATGCATCACTACCTATAGCACTTGTTACCCTGGGACTCAACAGTCAACATTAGCCATTGGCTATATCATGAAGTATCTTTTGTCTGCTGCTTTCATGTGCCCTATCACTTGCCCACTATTTTTACTTAGTGGTTCCCTTTTCCTCTCTTCCTCCCTGCTTCTTGTGCCAACTTTTGAAACCTTCAGTCATAAAAATAGAGATGTTAATTTTTTCACAATGAAACCATCTTTTATTACATTTGCATCCAAAATCTTGAGATATTTGTTCTTTAAACCATGTTTCTCATTTGTGGGTCCCACAACTGTGACTCCTTACTGAGATCTTCCCTGGTACTGCACCGCACATAATATCCCCAACTCCATCCTTGTGCCTCGTCTGGGATCTTTGCTGTATTGGATCATTCCAAATAATCATGACAACTCACACTGCTGTAAATGCCAGGAATAAGGGGGGAAAAAAAAGAAAGCTATATTTCTTTTATTCTTTCTTTTATAATATATCACTCCCCAACATGCCTTATTATTTTTGAAACAATATAAAATTTCCAGAAAATTTGCAAATACAGACTTATTTTACTTGAACCATCTGAGAGTAATTTTCCTGTACAATACCCTGTCACTCCCAGCATATTAGTATGCAATTTTTTTTTACATGCAAGGACATTCTCCTATATAACCACAATACAAAGCATCAAAATAAGGAAATTAACAAGGATACATTACTGCCACCTGGGATTCAATACTCATCCCCCATTTAAGGTTTTGCCAGATTCTCCAATAGCATGCTTTACAAGGAAAAACTCTAGTTCCAAATCATATGTCACATTTATTTGTCATTGTCTTTAGACTCCTTCTTTCTTGAATGATTAATTATTCAGTGTTTCTTTGAGTCTCATAACTTTGATACTTTTGAAGATTATAAGCCTAACATTTTATGGAATGCCCTTCAATTTTTTTTTTCTCATATTCCTTATAATTAGATTCAAGTTATTCATCTTTGGCAGGAATATTTAAAAAAGGATGCTGTGTGATACTTTTTGCTTGTTTCGTTGGCACATAATTTTGACTTGTTCTATTCTTGGTGACGTCCATTTTGATCATTTGATTAAGGTGTTTTATACCAGGCTTCTCTCCTGTCAAGTTACTAATTTGGCCTTTGCAATCAATCAGTATTTGAAGCTATGTAAATATTCCTCATCAATATTTTAATTAGTAAGTTAATCATATTATGGATACCTAGTTTCCTATTTTATTCCATGGATTATAATATATTCCTACGGCTATTTATGTTGATTACCAAATTGTCCCAGGTTTGACCAATGGAAGGCCCTTTAAGCTAGCTCTCATGTCCTTTTGGCATGTTGCCATCATTTTTTAGGCATTTCCTTGCTTTCTGACAAAGCAAGATACAAGCTTATCCTACATATCTTATGCTGCTTCAGCCATGGAATCAGCCAGTTCCTCAGAAAGGTTAGTACGTTTTAGTGGAAAATATTTAGAAGCCAGTATCTACATATTAGGTATAACAGCTGCCAAACCTCTTAGTGGACAGAGCTAGAAAATATATTTTTGTTTATATATCACACACACACATACAAACAAATAGTATCCTTTGCATCTGTTAATACTGTATATTTATTGATAGAAGGAAAACCAGGAGTTCACACTAATACTCCCACAACAAATATTGCATGTTTGTTTTAAGTGTAAGTCCCTCCTCTGACAATGAGAATCCTGCTTTCTATTTGACTTAATATATTAATTTATTTGAACTCCCTCCGTGTAACCAATCTTCTGTCACTGTTACCAACTCCTCCCCATGCACGGGGCTCTAACACCCTGTGATGGGCTGCCTTTCCTGCATGGCCCCTTTCTCCCTTCCTGAGCTGCTACACCCAACGCCAGCTCACTCAGTGTGGATGCTTTCCTGGCTCTTTCAGGCATTGATCTCATCGCCTAGCTGCCCCTCCATACAGACATCCTCCGTGTGTGCTTTATACAAGGTCAATAGCGTTCTAAGACAATTACTCTGCAAGTGTGGGCTTAGGCGAAGTAGTCACAAATTTGTGTTGTAGAGACTGGAGATGATATGAGAGCTGAATCAATGAGAATCTAGAATTAGGTAGGTAGGTATATCTATCGCTCTAGTTTTACCTCCCAAAATATCTTCATAGAAACCTTCTAGTCCAACTAGACTAGCCTATTACCCTCTGCATGAAGCATAGATAGCATTGCTATTTGTGCTCTCCCCATCCCCCTCAGTGTTCATCAATTCCTTCCTGCCTATTCAGATGCAGTTTTCTTTAAGAACTACTCTGCCTTGGCTCTTAAATTCATGCTGTGACATCCCTTCCCATATAAGTGTTCTCGTTGTGCTTGGCTCCTTGTGTTACTTAAAAATAACTTACAAGTACCCAGTCTTTTAGTGATCCCTCCCTGTGTAGTCCTCAAGCACTTATTAGTTGTATCATTTATTGGACATTTACATTCCTCACCTTTAACTGTTGCTTTCTCTTTGTGAATCTCTTATCTTCCTGGATATTCCATAAGCTCTTTGTGAACACCAATCCTGAATGATAATTATTTATATCCCCACAGTGGAAAGCATTTTGCTTTACATTCTCGAGGTCCTTGAAATACTTAACAGTCAAGTGAGAAATAACCATAGTCACAGTTCTTTTAGTCACCAAAGAAATTCCTGAGAGAGTGATTCTCATTCAAAAGTTGTTAAGAGTCCATTTAAAAATTAAGATTGAACAGAAGAGAGTTTAGCAAATATGGTACAAAGTGAGTTGTTGCTTTTTGTGTGTGAGAGAGTAATTTGAAACATCTTTGGAAATGTAACATTTGGAGTTAGCATACAAAAAGCTAAAGGATACTTACTGTTCAATGGTATAGGAAAAAGAGCTACAGGTGTATTGCTCTTTCAGCAAATCTATAGAGTCATGGTGCTTGCTTAATAACTTTCGATGAATAATTACATAGGGTGAATAAGAAAAACAAAATAAAAAGTCCCTGACAACCAAATGACTGTCTTGTTTAAACTGTGTCCTGTGATCCAATGGTCCAGCTTGTCAGTCTTCCTCTATGTCAGTCAAACTTATACCTAAACTCCAGAAGCTAAGGAAAATAATTGAATAAACTTAAAATTAATTATAAGACCTATTTGAAACTACTTCAAAAAATTTGTGCTCTTTAGGGAAGATTTCAGAGTTAAAGTGGGAAAAGGGCTTATTGATCAGAATGTAATGGGAGAGAAAGGAAAGGATCAATGAATTCATTGAGCTTTGCTCAGCTAGACTTTGTACATAATACATTTAAACATTAAGAAATAAACACATCTGGAGCTTTCTAGACTGGCTCCTTACAAACCAAACTGATCACATTATTGAATGAAAATTTGAGAAACCAATGTTCTCTAGTGCAAGAGACATATGGTCAAATGGTAATGTGAATTCAAGTTGTTGCTCTCGAGGATTTCACTTGTGTTGTGGTTATCACTTTATCCTCTCATGCCTCATCTATTTGTGATCACAAAAAAGAGATACAAAATGAAAATTAGCAAAAGAATTTGAAATATAGCTGAAATGTCAGAGAGAAAAGCAGCAAATGATCTGTGGTAACAACTGAGTGTCAATTTATTGGTGTTGAAATGAATAGTATTGCAAGGAAAACATGATAGACATGATCTCAGAGGATCGTGATGAGGCGTTACAACACATGGAAAATAGGAAGGAGCTCAAAGGAAAATGCTGTGATAAATAAGGCAGTGAGGAAGGGGATTTAGCTAGGATAAGGGGCAAATGACCCAAAAGTGCTAAAACATAAGCAAAGATTTGTGTCAAATGTAGGACTCCTGGGAGAGCATAGTAGTTCTTCACTTATGAACTGAGGTTGTAAAATAATAACATTGATTGTGTTAGATGGGTACCGTACATTCAAACAGAGTTATGGATGTGCCAAGCTGTAATATTAGCTCTGAAGATACAGACAGTTTGACTTATGATTTTTTGACTTTATAATAGTGTGCAAGCAATATGCATTAAGTAGAAACCATACTTTGAATTTTGAATTTTGGTTTTTTCCTGGGCTAGTGATATGTGGTATGATACTCTTTCCTGATGCTGGGCAGTGGCAACGAGCCACAGCTCCCACTTGGCCATAGGGTCACAAGGATAAACAATCTATACTAAAAACCACTCTGGACCCACACAGCCATTCTGTTTTTCACTTTCAGTACAAGTCTTTGCTGAATTACATGAGATATTCAGTACTTTATTATAAAATAAGTTTTGCCCGACTGTCGGCTAATGTAAGTGTTCTGACAACATTTAAGGTAGGCTAGGCTAAGCTGTAATGATTTGTAGGTTAGGTGTATTAAATGCACACTCAACTTCGGATGTTTTCAGTTTGCAATGAGTTTACCAGGACATAACCCCACTGTAAGTGGAGGAAGATGTGTATTTTATTAAAAAAGAAAACTGCCTTCATGGAGCTTGCACACTATTGTTCCAGTAGGAGAAAGACAGACAGTAAATAAATAAAAAATAAACATTAAATTAACCCAGTGCTAGAAGTGGAGAAAAAATAGAGAGGGTAAGTGAATGAGGAAATAGAGAAAGTGTTCTGAAATGGTTAATATGACAGTTAGGGAAGGTCTCACTGATAAGGTGACATTTCACCCAGAGACAGTCATCAGAGATAAAAGGAAAAGAGCAGGGTGCTGTACATGGTGAATGGCGTTCCAAGAATGGGCCAGCAAATTCAAGAACTCTGAGGAAGCATGTCCACAGCATTTAGGAAATATCATGGGGTCAGTGGCTGGTAGTTTAGTATTACCTGAGTTGAGTGAGCTCTATGTATCATATGCATGTTGTATATCTGGGTATGAAATAATGGTGTCCACAGTACATCAAACACTTATGTAGCACCAACTGTATACAAGGAAGAATTCTCTTTAAGATACTTGAAGCAAAATGTAACAAGTGGTACAGTGTTCCCCTCCCCCTTTTCACATACTCATGTACACATACAGACACATATGAGTAGGAAATAACTCATTTTTTTTTTCTGAAACAGAGAATGGTAGAAATATTCTTTAAAGATTTCAGTTTAGGGAAATCATACTCCTCAAGGATTCGATTACAGAAAATCAGTGCTCCTTAAATTGTTGGAACATCCTAATTGCCAATTCCATCTAAAGGCATCCATATGCCATGCTAAGTTCCACCCACAGTCACTCTACCTCAGGGTCTCCAATTTAGCTCTAAGTTAATTTTTTTCCTAAAGCAATGAAAAGGATCACAAAGAACAGGAAGTTCAATTTTTCAATTTATATTATACTTCCATTGCTAACATTATACTAAGCTCTATAAAACTATGCACGAGGCATTTCTAGTATGTATTTTTAAAGATCCTTTTATTATAGTCCAGCTGAGGTGAAGGATATCAACTACCATATGTTTTTAGATATGTTAACAATGAATATAATAAGAAGAATATAATCAGAAAATTGAAAAATTTAAATTTATTTAGGAAATAAATAGTGCACAAGTATTTTACTTTTTTTTTGGAGATCTCATGAGACATGATGAATTTTTATCAAAACCTCCAATAACATGCTTTGGAGTTACTGAGAACATTGATTAGTTTGCATTTGTATTGCAACTGGTGTCTTAATAGTTTGCACCTTAACTGAAATCTTTGTTCTTAAATCAGAAGTATTATGTTCTACCTTGTCCCCTTTTTCCCATTGGTTTCATCAGGTAATAAACTCTGAGAGGAAACAACTCAGCCTTGGCTGCTAAAGCACCAACATAAAATATATGCTACCTCAAAGTTCAACTGTTTTACAGTTTGGATATATTCATTATTCCTTCAGAAAGACTATTCATTATTTTATTACATGAAGGGATTGTCACTTATTTATAACTAATTAGCATTAAATATTATCTATAAAATATAAGAATCAGAGCAAGTGTTCCCTTTACTGTATAATTAAGATAAGAATTGAAGAGCTTAATATCATAGTGTTGTTAAAACCTTAATTCAAAAGATGTGTTTTTGTTCTTTTCATAATAGTACTTATTATTTTTATGACTTGTTATACTTTGACTCCTGGACAGTGTTCCTTTGAGTTGTAGTTTTCTGCTTATAACCTATCTCTTAAGTGGTAGATTTTACATTTATTACAATTGAGCCTCATCTCTGCACATATGCAATTTGTTGTATGATATTTCTATTCTAATTCTTGCAAACTGCCAAGAATAGGAGTTTTACAGTGTCTGCAAGAGATAGCAATGTCTAGATTGCTTATCAAGCAAAGGTTGTATTTACAGCAGGCCAGATTAAATAGAGATTGACTTTGGTTCCTTTATATGTGGGTATTGTAGGGATAAGAAAATAAGTAAGAACTGGATAGGTTTTAATGCTGCAGATAAGAAATCTACAAATGGGAAATTAATTGTCCATTAGCACAAAGGAATAGTGATTTTGAAGAAGAATGAAGGAAAAAGCCAGATTGTTGATAAATTCATACTCAACCCATATAAATACTTCATCCTAGCATTTTCATCCAGTAATATACTTACTTTACTTTGCATTTAGCTCATCTCCCAAATAATGTGTTTTTAGAATCTAGTACATTGCAGTGCCTCAGATCTTGGAACTATATATCGCTCTTGATTTCATTCCAAACTTAGGTAATATTCAGTCAATAATAAGGGAATTAACAGTATTTGTCCTGATAATTAATTTTTTGGGTGAGTAGATACCCTAATCTCACACTTTTTCAGGGCATTGAGGAAATAATGTTTAAATGACTTTAATCATTAATGTTAAGATTCTAGAGACTTAAAACAATATTCCCTGGACTCAATGCTGTGTGATGGAATATATTAGAGAAGCTCTCTGAAAACAGAAGTCATTTCTTGGAACTGTAATGTTTCATATAAACATAGGTATTTGTATTGCTGTTCTGTTTTACTGATTTAATATGGAAATTTTATCATTGTTTATCTTCATAGTTACAGAATTTATTCATTTATCTGGTATCTGTTTTGCCACCAGTTGGCCAATAATTTTTTGATTTGCTCAAATGCAATGGATGAATATGGTTGTGTAACTATGTATGTCTTAGTGTTCTTTATTTTGATCTCCAAACCTCTTGGAGACAAGATTTCTTGTGGTATTGTTATTCTTTTTTCCTGGCTTACAGTAGGTGCCAATCAAATGTTTTGACATAGAATACAGGTATCAGTAACACAACTTGCTGTTTTTTTCAAGACTAAAGCAAGCACAGCTAATTATTTCTTCTGTAGTGGAAATTTGCCCTTGGCATGGAAACGACTAGCTCTACTCACAGAGTATTTTTATGAGTGAAATCTGAGCTTAAGAACCTAAAATACTATGCACTTAGAACTACATGTATAATAGAACTTGTTTTGTCTTTAATAAATTTCTTATTGTCAACACTGATGTCTACTTCTTAGAAGTATATGATTTGTGGTTAATGTAGTTTCCAGACAAAGTTATCAAATAACTAATTATGCACAGCCTATTACATGGACATCTTGCCTAACATTGGGTATATGTTGGCAAGCAAAATGAAATATTGTTAGCCTCAGAGATCTTTTAGTACTGTAGTCATTGATGGATGAGTGAATGAATGAATCAAATATACAGTGGAAACATAATGGTGTAAAAGATAAGGAAGAGAAAGGGTAGGGAGGAAAGGAGTGCTCTGCTTTCCTTCAGCTCTTTAGCATTTTTAGTCAATGCTGTGGAATCTCTGTTTGCTTGTGACTCTTGCAAAACTGTTTTCTCATTATAGAATATTTGATCACAATTATCTAGTGATACTCATGTTGTTATACTTCAATTTCCATCAATATACTTCTATAATTCCCAGGCATGTATATGAATTTTCAAGTCCCAAATGGAACCTATGATTTACACTCCAGTCAATTCTTGATTTCTTCAAATGGAATGGATGTATACAGTATGTAACTATGTACTTCTTATGTTCTTTATTTCAATCTCCAAATCTCTTGGAGATGGAATTTCTTGTGGTATTAGTATTCTTTTCACCTGGCTCATAGTAGATGCCAATCAAAGGGAGCTTTCCTTGCAGCAAGATCTCTGGTGAGTGAGCAATCAGGCAACTTGAATAAATTCTTAAATATACTTACTGTCTATAATCCCAGATGACACGTAAGTTTTACTTATATTATCCTTTTACTTAGTAAAAATGACAAACCTTTCCAACTTCTCCTTCTCTAGATCTATGAATAGACTGCTGCCAAATGTAGATTTTTGTCTGATGAGATATAAAAATGAGTCATTGAAATTAAAATCCATTACTGCTCAGGGAAGATGATTCAATTTGGAGTCTAATTTCCATCACGGTGAACATGGGTGAAGGCGGGTGGGTCATGACTGAAGGGCCGCATCCCTTTGCTCTTCTTACTAAGATTTAGTAGATTCTTTAAAAGAAGTGTTTCTTCACTTACTGTACACCCTCTGACAATATGCAGAGACTTCAAATGGTTGGGTATTTTTATAATTTTCACCAGTTTTGGCTGTTTCACTGGGGAGAGTATCCATGAAGATGCTGATAACATAAAAAATGAAATCCTAGGTATGGAGGTTCTTGAACAGGTAGTGGATGCTGTTCACTATCTATCATCTGTTATAAAACCAATTTCTGGAATCCAGGGGTATTTCACATTCTAGGGGAAGAAGAGAGGGGTGCCAGCTGGTAGAACAGAAAAAGATATCAGTGATTCTGGGGAAAAGCTGTGGAATTAAGAGTCAAAAACTGAGTGATCCTATAGAGCAGAGCACAGGACAAGATTCTAATGAAGAATCCAAGAGGGCAAAGTTCAGGCTCTCATTTTCATGAAGAAAGAATGGAAAAGAGAAATAACTATGCTCAGTAGCACAGGCTTGGGCAAATGACATTGAAAAGTTCTTTGCCTAGGAGAGAAAGAGCAAGCATATGTTGTCTCTACTAAGATTATATCATTTCTGCAGTAATGTCTTTTTAAAAAATACATTCTACTGGCTTTCTGCTAAGACTAAATTATCTTTTCTTTGTATGAGAAATAATCTGTCATATGCTTTTAAAATGACACCTATAGTAAAGTACAGAAAATTGATGTTAAATCATCCCTATTACATTGTGTTAAATAGACATTAAAATGCTTTCCCTAACACTTTTTATAATAGGAAAAATGAAGGAAAAAAACACCCAAATTATTCTTGTCCATTACCGACAAAAACCTCGGCCTCTATTCTAGTTTTTCAATTGTAAATCTGGAATTAATTGTAATTGATGTAACTTAGTAATTTACACTTGTTTCTTTTCAAACATAAAAGCCTCTGTTTATAATTTCTTATTAGGAACCAACTATTCAACTGCTGAATAGAAATCATTAGGACAACCGAAGTAATGAAAAACTGAGAGGTTTTGGCAAATCATAGTCACTCAAATGTCAATGACTGCAAAGGAAACCTGATTACTTTTCTTTGTTTATTATTTCCTGACTTCTGCACTTTACCGTGTGCCTTAGCATTTGTATCAGCCCCCAAATATGCTATCGTTGTACAAAATGAAGATGTTGAAACCAGTTTTCCAAATTAGTTATTTGGTCCCTAGGAATTTGTAAACTTTTTCAAAATATGACATTTCTCATTAAAAATAGGTATTGTTGAATTACATGTTTAATAAAGGTCATCCTAGTAACCAGGAAAAATAATTCAGTTCCTGAAGTACCTAACTGCATGCTGAATATTTCCATAGTTTCTCTATCCTTTGAAATTAATTGTTCAAATTTACTCCCTTTCTTCAAATAAATACCACTGGAAAGTAACCAGTAACCAGATCAAGAAATAGAATCTTACCTGCTTCCCAGAAGCTGACTTCATGCCTTCTTTGAGTTAGAACTCACTCCCATGAGTAATTCCTCATTCTAAACACTAGAGATCAGTTTAGGGTTTTTTCACTTTTTTATAAATATGGATAAACAATATTCTTTTTGAATATGCTTTTTTTATTCAAAAATTGAGATTAATCTAATGTAGTTTGACATGGCTGCTGTTTATTCATCCTCATTTCTATTTAACATTGTTCATCAGTATGTATTTTGTAGAGATACAGAACACTTGCATTGTTAATGAACTTAAAGGAAAGATTTTGGAAAAAAAGAAAACAACAGGGTTGTTCCGGGAATATGGCGTCGTGAACGGACTAGCAGAAAAATTCCTCCC